>CM054410.1:93559896-94159896 GCA_028858755.1 Ara ararauna
AACAGTCACTGTGTCCGTCCAGGGAGACCACCTAGCAGGTGGACCACAAGGCTGGGCCAGCTTAATAAGTACGTTTCATCTGCCAGCAATACCTGCATCCCTATCTGCACAACAGCAGCAGTTCAAAGGAGTCCAGCAGGCCTACTGACAGGCAGTTTGTGTGATACTGGCATCAGCATGCAGCACAGACTCACCTTTCCACCTCCCCTAGTGTTATTATTTGATGGGCTGGAATAAGCTCTTGGACAAGAGCATCAAGCGAGAGAGGCTGCACAGAGCCCTCAGGGCTCAGATGTAACCCCTAGTCCTAGCTGAGCTGATGCCAGCAGGAGTTGGGTGCAGCCCAGGTGGTGGAGTCTAACATCAAATGCACAGCCTGCAGACTATGGGGTACATTGAAAAGAAAATAAATGCACTACAATCAATATACCACAAACTATACTAAGCTAATAGATTAAGACCTGTGAAGTAGAAACTGAAGGGCGGGGGGGGGGGGGGGGGGGGGGGGGAACATGACACAACGAACATCCCTTTCATCCTTTTGCAGCATTGCATGATCAAACAACTGGAGAGAGAATAATTAGCCTTTGAATTGTGCAGAAACTTGCATTAAAAACAAAGACAAAAAAATAATTTATTAGCAGAACCCACTGATTTCCCAGGTCTTTGAACTACACGGGAGGGATTAATTTGAAGTCTGACTGCATTCTGAAATCAAATTTACCCTCTCAAAACTTCGACCTGGCCAGTCTCTTTTATTTCCTTCTCTGGGATACAATGCAAATTGGTCAATCTGCCACAGAATTGTTCTTCCAAGGTAAAGCCAACTTCCATTAAACACATATTGTGAGGCAATAGATATATTATATTTTTAAATAACAGGACAAAATTTACATCTAATTCAGTTACTTCACTAAAAATGAATTTGACTCATAGGTTTTCAGTGAAAAGAAAATCAGGTCTCTGGAAAATGCAAGCTCTAGTACAAGAAGTAAGGAGTAGGCTACACTTTGAGTCCCACTGAAATCACTGCAGAAATCAGTCTTTGCTTATTTCAAGAAAATGACTGTATATTTAGGCAATGCTAAGCAGATGGCCTGCAATAAAAACACCCTGCTGTTATTTGCAGATAAGAGAAACATTAAATGTGTTTCCATACAAAGGAAAACAGAAATTCTGTTTTATATTGCCTGTCACAGTTTTCCTTTCACTGTTTTTGCCACTTATTACATGGGCCCTAGCAAATACACATAACTCGGTTTATTTCTTACCAGGTGATCAAGTTTAGCTGCATCAATTCATTTGCACACCTCAAAAGTACTGAGTAGTAAAAGGTTAAGTATTCATAAGGTAAATTTTAAATGGATACAGGCAGAAGATAAGCAGTTGCTATTATTTTCTAGTGAGGTATTTGGAAAGATGTAAATCCTGCACTGCACCTTGAAATGTACTTTATACTGCCCGGCATTTCCAGTTTTTCAGAGTAATGTCTGAGACACATGAGATTTACCCTGAATTGGCATTAACAAGCCACTGCACTACAGTAATTATGTTACTGAACCTGACTATAAGAAGGCATCCATAGAGATGGACAATACCCATGTAAAAGCGTCAGGAGCCATGGAGAAACAGCAACTCCATAAAGACTTGATATTACAAACACTGAAGAATGATCCCCTGAAAATATCATTGCAACTGCTTTGTCCTTACCAATTTTATATGTCCCAAAGTGACTGTAGAACTGAGAACTTTAAGAACATTTAGAAAAAAATACTAGATACAAAGACAAGTAATTCCACTTTTTATCCAACAATTCCACTGGAAATCTCTAAAATCCATCAGAAAATAACACTGAACTGGAAAACAGTCCCAGCAATATTTCTCTAGCGATATATGAGCATGCTGCATTCTCCAACAACATGGTCCTCTCACCATGCAGACCACCCACCTGCTCCTCACATGGGTTGCTGCCCCTGAACTGTATTTACACACCACATACGGAGAAACCTCTGCATCAGGCAGTGGCCTGCTAGCAGGTCTGCAATCCATACGTCCTCCCTGACCTTTGCAGGCACAGGGCCATGCAGGGGAATAAGCACAAGCTTGCCAGAATTGCTGAATCTTCAAATAACCTCTGGAAACTGCTTAATGCACAGTAAATCTTCAAGACTTGGCAAGAAGCTTAGCAGGAAGCAATCTGATATTATTTGACATCCTGCCAGTCATAAATTACTAATCTCTGCATATCAAAATCTCTGCAGTCTATTGCCCATTAGACTCCCCTTCCATTAGAGTGAGAGCAGAAGTGAAATTAGGAAATGTATTTTTCAAACTGGGACCTACAGAAACAGTATAATGGCAGCAAGCAATATTCGAGAAAGATAGCTGCAAACAGAACTGTTCTGAGTTTCAACTGCTGTGGTGCACATTAAGGATGCTAAGTGAGGGATATTAACCCAAACAAGGTGGAGCACAACTCTAGATTTTACTCTTCTTTTACGCCCTTATTATTGGTTTCAGTATTGCAGCTAAATGCTTTGACATGCATCCTACCAACATAACTTATTTTCCTTTTCTTTTTTCTTTTCTTTCTTTTCTTTTTTCTTTTCTTTCTTTTCTTTTTTCTTTTTTTTTCTTTTCTTTTATTTCTCTTCTCCTTTCCTTTTTTCTTTAATCTTTTCTTTTCCTTCCTTTCCTTTCCTTTCCTTCTCCCTTTCCTTCTCCCTTTCCCATTCCTTTCATTTTCCCTTTCCTTCTCCCTTTCCCTTTCCTTTCCTTTCCTTTCCTTTCCTTTCCTTTCCTTTCCTTTCCTTTCCTTTCCTTTCCCCTTCCCTTCTCCTTTTCCCTTTCCTTTCCCTTCCCCTCCCCTTCTCCCTTTCCGTTTCCTTTTCCCTTTCTCTTTCCCTTTCCTTTTCCCTTTCCCTTTCCTTTCCCCTCCCCTCTCCTCCCCTCCCCTTTTTTCTCTCCTTTCCCTTTTTCTTTTCTTTTCCATTTTTTTTTTACACTTGTCTGGTTTTAATCCCTGAAAGGTTCATAATATTGTCTCTCAAACCAAACATCCAAATACAGCAGCATGTGCCAAGGAGCCTGTACCCCAATACATTTAGGCAACTGCCTTGTCCTGCTCCAAGGACCAGCAGGGAAAACAGGGTATGAGGGCAGGGAAGGCTACGAGGCTTTGAGGGCAGGCACAGACCAACACTCCTCTAGCTGGGAGAGTGCAGAAGACCAGCACTCCACAGGTGCGAGCAATAAAAAGCTTGCTACTCGTCCAGTGACACTCAGGATTATGCTATAAAATATGCTACAACCCAAATCACTAAAATCATTCTGCTTTTCACATCAGCTTTATTGGCTTGAATGAATATTAATGTTAACAAATTTGGCTAGTATTTAATTTCTTTAGCTAATCTTATTGAGATTTGTTGCGTATCTGTCCTGGAACACAGATTACTATTATTATTATTGTTGTTGTCAAATGGAAGACTTACATAAACTGTGTTCCATTAGAAAAAACAGTGCAAATCTGAGTACCCAGCAGCATTAGGAAACCAGTCAGTGTTCTTTACATTTAATTTTTCTAATTAAATTCATTGAAAAAGGGACTGTTGTTCCAAAGATTTTGGGAACTGCTAAATAAGTGCCATGTGGCATTTGAACTGCCATACAAAAGTTTACCACACAGAAGACCACACAGCATCTCAAAAGCTAAGACAGATGATACTCATTTTAACAAAATAACACATTCAGTGTTCAAGTTTGGGGACCAGATTTTGACAAACTTGCAACAATGGAAATGAAGAACAGGTCTAACTGTATGGCATTACATAGGTACAAATTACATTCCATGGTTTCAGGAAGTGTAGGTTCACTAATGAAACAAAAAGCCAAGATACAGTGAAGCAGATCATAAACCAATTTCACACCTCTAAGCCATAATCTTCCCTGAAAACATCCACTCCCTTGATGCAGACAGTTACGTGGTATCTATTTTCAGAATCACCATTCACATCAAATGATCTGAAATCCCAGCTTCATGCAAAAGCCTATAGGTAAGACCTCACCTTCCCTCAATTTCCTCCTTCAAGAAATCTGCAGGAGAATTTCAGATTACAATCCAGAAATGCATTTGAGTATAGAGACATGCAGAAGTGTTTATAAGCTATTCCTATTAGACTAAAGTTCTGAAACAGCAATCCATTTTTAAATAGATGACAAAATAATGATATTAGCATTTCATTCACTAACATATCCTAGATTTGCTTAATGCTCTACTTCTTTCTTGCAACCTTCTATCAACACAAGAAAAGGCAGATGCCTAAGTGCAGCAGAATTCAATTAAAGGGAAAAGAAATCCCTATTTTCATTGTACTTTGTAAAGCAGGAAAAAAAACATCAGGAAAACAATGAGCGCAACTAGCTCATAACTAGTGTTAAAAAAAAAGGGCACAAAAAAATGAAGAGGGTCAAAATATTCTGAGTCTGTGCTACTTTAACAGTGATAATTGCTTGAGCACAAGAAGGTGTTTTTTTCTTCCCATTTATCATTATAATTAAATTAGAAAAGCTATTTGGTGGGGACTTGTTAAAACACTTAAGAATCAAACAGCTCTTTAAGCAGTGTGCACATGAAATTATATGCCAGCAGGAAAACACACTGAGGACAAAAACCTGATTTTAAAAGTGTGATACTTTTGTATAATACTAAAGGCAACACACATCACAGTGTTGTCTGTAGGTCAAATGGCTGCACATTTAAAAACGTAAAGCTATAAGACCTCTAAGGTTTCTAGGATAGCTTTTGTGTAGATAGGAAAAGGGGAACAAGAGATACCGAAAACCAGCCTGTTCAGATTTTCTGAACTGAGCAGGCTGGCACCATGAGGTCAGCAAGCAGAAATGAGGTGAGATTTGCTTAACACTGCCCTGAAGTCTGAACAAGGGGCAGCTGACAATCCAGAAGGTCACATTCTCTCAGGAAAAACTCTGTGACTTGGTGCTGAACAGGATGGCAGCCTGGTACAGCCAGAGCCTTGGCAATAAAAGGCCAAGTTCCCACATGATGGATGCATCCCCCTGAGCTCAAAGGCATAATTGCAACTCTTTTCTTGAGAAGGGCACCCTTCCTTCATAGTGATTGTTAAGAAAATGGTGAAGAACTGTGAACTGAAGGCCAAAACATTTTATTTTTCACAGCAGTTTACAAATGATATTACATTGGTTGAGAACTACAGAGCAATAGCAGAAAACAGGTCTGGAAATGAAGATATGCAAAGTGTTGCAATATTTGCAGTAACAGATAGTGATATTTACAGCTAAGAGTGGACTTTGACTTGTTTGCTCTCAACCTAGAAACAGTGTTCCACTAAGTGTCTGAAACTCTCAGGAAGTGGACTCACAATCAGCTCCTAAACAGGTGTATTGGAAGAAATTAATCCTCCAGCAAGCAGCTCAGAGTAGGCATGACAACATCTTTAATTTTGCCTGATGATGAACCACACTGCCTTGAGCTAGAACTGTCTGTTTTCCTGGCACTAAGCTTATCAGCCTCTAATGTAAAGTTTAACTGATTCTTGTGGCTCCTCCAAAAGCTTGTCTCTTATTGAACCTTCATCAACAGTATTTACTGTCCTGTCTCCCCATGACAGCAGCATCTCTCAGTGCCACAGCACTAGGTGAGAGAGCATAAGATATAAAATGCATGTCTCTTGCACTCTCTTCACAAAATTAGCACTTAAACCCAGCTAATCACACTACTTAATCTGGTGACAACATGCAGAGGTCAACAGGACTGGAAAGAGATTATTCTCATAACCTCTAAATCACAGAGCTGGCATGAATGAACATTTTCTCATCACAGTTCACTGGAAGAAAGAACTTAATCTATTTTTGTCTCTCAAACTTGGTGGTACCACTAACCACTCAAAAGGCAAAGATATAGTCATTTACCATAGTGATCACACTGGTACTCAACATAAAAAACAGAGAACCGTTATTCTGAAAGCCTGCTCCCATCTAAAAGCCAGCATCAAGCCTATATCCTGCACACCTTGCACTTGCCATCTAGAACTCCATAATTTTTCACAGGTGTGACACAGAATTGAACATATACACAACTTGTGCACACTATTAATCAAAAGCAAAGCACAAAGAAGACCTCTCCTCCTACACTCTGCTCTTTTCTTGTTCATGAACATAAAACCAGATATGCACACTGACTAACCTATTGTTCATTCTAGGCAATGTCACAGCTTCTCCTTTCTACCCCAGATGATGATACTCCTGGCATTCCTTTAGGGTGTTTTTCGTATTTTTCCATTATAACAAGCAAATGCACAAAATTACGGCTTGTATGCACAGTTCACTTTGGAGAAGTAAATACGTTAAGCGAATGGCTTTAGGGAGTTGTTAGTATATGCCTAAGATGACACACAGCTGACCCAAAGTTTCACATGCTCTGGGAATTGAAAGACTGCTGAGGATTGAGGCTGCTAACTTGATGGCTGTGATGCAAACGACGGAGTCTCATTCCTGATGAAGACGGCATCTGTTCACCTGTTCCATTTTATTACCAACATGGATTTTCTCATCATGTAATGAAGTATTGGCAATACATTTGCTAATTCTGAACTTCTTGCATTGCAACACTGAATGTAAGACAGGATTTTCTATAATACTATTGAAGTAGATTAAAAACATGTATACTGAGACTTCGACTATGGCCTGATGAAGCTGAGCTCTCTTCCTTCAGCCTATATAAGAATTCCATTTCTAACAAAATTTTCTTTCAATTATTATTTCAGAGCAGCCTAGAACTTTTATTCTATTTTCTGACATACCAATTCAAGGAAATGTAAAATAGAGGCATTTTTCAACCTTCCTTAAACAGTTTCACCAGATGAACTAGTATTTGCACTCCAAGACTGAGATAAAACACAGACATCTTTTGAGCATCTCCATATCCCTTCTATACTGAAACACATTTGTCAGTCTCTCTATTAGCAGAATGGTTTACACATATGAAAATTATAGTAGCAGATGTAAAACTTGCCTATAAACACAAACAGAATGAGAGTCCAAATCAGCTTTAAAATTCAGGAGGCCTTGGCAGAAGATGCCTGTTCAAGGCATTGAAATCCTTTACATGCACCATGTTGTAATTCCTTTTGGAAGGACTGGCAGAGAACACAAAACCTGAAGTCCCAGTGCTAAAACTGCCAAATTTAGGGAGTCTTCACAAAGCATTTCTGAAAGTTAAAATTTCTGTGTAACAGTATTGCAACTAATTGTGATCTCAGTACCTACCAGTTGAAACTCATGTCCCTGATGGAAAGACTCTGATATGAGCAAGGCACCGATTCTCATTTTTGTGCAGTCAGAAACCAAGCTTTTCTGTAGCACCATTTTTTGTAGACCACCAGTCACAATATCAAGATTGTTGCTGAGTCTGCAAGACTTCAAAGTACACATTTGCTTAAGTGCATTCTCCAAAACTAGCTCTGATTTTAAAACTTTTTTCAGCATTTCTCCTTACATTCGCAGATAATTACACTTATCTCTAAGGTGACCTAAACAGTAACATAAAATCAGAGGAAAGCCTCTCATTGTATGGACGCACATGCTTTGATAGAACCACTGAAACAAAAGCAGCTTCAGATGCAAGTGTGTGACCTCAAGGGTTCTTGTTCAACTTTTTTTCCCTGAACTACAGCCCTGAATTAAAACATTTCCATTTCACATCCTTCTGATCCCAAATTCAACCAAATCTTACAATATACCCCTCACACAATCTGCAGGCTGACAGCCACCACAGACTCACACATGCAATATCCAAGAAAAACCACTAACCACTGGAGAACAGGGGATTGCTGGAATTCCTCTTCTCACACTGGGTCTGACCACCACTCAGGCACCCACTGCTGTTAATGCTGGCTTTTCACTCCTCACAGACCATCAGTGCTTGTTCCTCACTTGCCTGACAAGAGCAAAGCATGGAGTGGAAGTCTGTGGCAACAGCTTCTCTCACTTGCTCCCAGACGATGTGGAGCCAACAGCTGCAGCACTTTCCAATTAAGTATTGCTATCATTGTGGGCAGCCCAGTGCAACACAGTACACCCAAAATCATTTATTTTATTCAACCAGCCATGTAAATGCCTTTATTACTAATAAGTTCTCAGATCAGACTGAACAGAGGAAAAATAACCAAGAGGAAAACAAGGAAACTGCCAAGACAGGCTTTTCTCTAAAGTAAACAATTTCTGAAGAAACACATCTGTTAAAGAATCTACATTCTTGTTGTTTGTGATGCACTGACTCTACTTTTAAGTTTCACTGATACCAATATCTTTTCCCTGTGAATGGCGTCAGAGCCAATGTGCGAAGGCAGTTTCTCATTTTGTAAATGTCCTGTATTGTCTCATGAGATGGTTGCATGAAGCTGACAATTAAGTTTCTTTAAAGAACCTGAAGTTATTCCACATGTGGACCAAACCAACTTTCATGTTTTTAAATAAAACAAGCAGAACCAAGGTCAGAAGAGTTAGCATGAAGTAGACTCATAACTGGAGCACCTACTCAGGCTTTGGTGCTGTATTTGAATCCCTATCCTAAACTCTGCAGGAGGGTTTCAGACACAGTCCTTCACCACCCAGGAGAATGCTGTCACTGCTCAACTGCCCTACAGGCCTGCCTTGAAAACTGTCAGCACCATTAAGGCAAGTTTCTGGAGAGGTGGGAGGAAAGCAATTAACTCACTGTGATTCAGACCTGTATAGCAATTTATATATAAAGTTTACATACCCAACTATCACCCCCTCATGTGAGGAAAAGTAAAGAAATAGCTCCTCAGTATCAGGCTTATGGGAACAGCTCTATGCAAGATACCCAAATAAAGTAATGTGATAATTAGCAAGAATTAAGCCTCAGTTACAATGAGCTTGGTCTGACCATTGAATACAAAAAATTTTGGCAACTCCGGTCGATATTTGCATATATACTCAATATATTTTACTTGATGACTGCATTTTCATGTGAAGTGTAAGGCTAATTTCTGGGTTTCCATTAACTCCAAGCTTTCATTGTTCTGCCAAACATGGCCTCGGGAGGTCATCAAATCCTGAGTCAAGAGACCAAGAACAGCAAAGAGAATAATATAATCCACATCTGGGAAAAAGGCCAAACCCAGCTTTTATTGATGCTCCAGCACTTGATTCTGGAAGGAAATGTACATCTTTTTGTTCTCCTTAGCAGGATACCAGCTGTTTCAAGTGGCATCAAGAAGTGAAAAGGGGTCTGGGACAGAAAAAAGCATAAGGGATTAAAAAAACAACAAAACAAAACCAACAAACCAAGGAAGACTAAGCAAGAAGACTCTAAAATAAATTACTCCAGTAAAAATCTTCATTACCGATGCAAGAAGTTGTCCTTGTTAATTACAACTGAGCTGCTGTCAAGAGAAATCTCCTCCACCAAATGGAGCTGATTATACTTCCATTAAGATAAAAATCATTCATTGAAACACTGCAAAAGAGCTGACACTCTCCATTAGCACTACCCTCAAATGCTTTTGT
This sequence comes from Ara ararauna, assembly GCA_028858755.1. Taxonomy (NCBI): domain Eukaryota; kingdom Metazoa; phylum Chordata; class Aves; order Psittaciformes; family Psittacidae; genus Ara; species Ara ararauna. The sequence goes on from CM054410.1 coordinate 93,569,467, forward strand.
TTGATTTTTTTTTATACCTAACCCTGCTGGAATATGATCATTTTTCAAAATGTCACGAATGTCCCCATCCTCAGGGGAGCCCTCCTTGTGCATCCCCAGCCTCTAGACACCTGCAGAAATGCAGCTCCAGTGATAAATACAATTACAGTTCCTTAAGGACAAAGACTGCAGCTACTCTCTCTCCTCTCTGCAGCAGCACACACAAAGAAAGCCTGCAATGAATTTAGTTACTTCCAAGCATATGGGCACAAGGTTTTGCAGTGTTTGTGTTTAGTGCAGTGGTGCAACTGCGCAATGCACCCACATAGCATAAACATGCTATGGGCTATGAGGCAAGGGGCAAGTTTTCTTCATAATGATGGCCTTTATGAAAGTAACATCAATGAGAAGCTACTAAAATGAAAAATACAGAGGCACCGTGTTCACAAATCAACATTCATACCTTCCAGACCTTTAGAACCTTTAAAATACTATTTTCACTTTTACTCCCAAAATTACTCTCTAATAAAACACATTAGAAATTCATGTCAGAGCTACCACCAGAGGATTAAAACTACTTCCCAAAACTGTTTTCTCCTTGCATCCCATTTTTGGAAAGAAAAACCTAAAATATAGTAAATTAGTAAATCTAGAAACTAGGATTTAAGAAAAAAGATTGCATAGTCTTACTGCTTCCCACCCTCCACTTTCCTCTGCAACTCAAGTTGGAGTAGAGGTAATGACTTACAGTGGGGAGAGCAGCCCAAGGCCACTAGTACAAACTGCAGCATGACACCCCAGTGAAGAGGAAGAGGGGGGAAGAGAGAGGACCCCTGTGGTTTATCACCAGGCTGAGGCAGCAAGCATATAAAATGCTTCCTGACATTCATTCCTGCATTTGTTTCACTGCATTTGGAAAAGCAAGACTTTTCTATCAAATGCACATGAAAACACACCACTGGGATTTAAATACTGACTACTCATTTTCAATGTTACATTTATTGACGCTGGCAAGTTATCAGCTGTCCTTCCCTGCAATTATGGCATGCTTGGCCAGAGAAGTGGAACTTGAAGAGCAGAAGCCCAGGCTCAATCCTACAGTATAATTTTTGCATCTTCTGAATTTCAGAGCAGACTTGGGCATGACAGAGACTCTTCAACTTGACTTCAGCAAAACCAAGTTTCTAAATGAGGATTCTATGGAACCTGTAACCAATAAGAAAAAACCAAGTTACACAACTCTGTTGTATATAAAAATGAAGCAAAAAATGAGAAGCACTAGGGAATCCTCCCTCTGTAACTAGTAGCACAGTATCATGCTGTCAGTCTCAGACCAGAATTAACTCAATTCACGGTGCTCTAGCAGGGTACAGAACACAACCATCAGCACAATCACTTCCTCCAGGATTCAGAAAATCCCATTCTTTCAGCTGTGCTGTACAGAAAACAGCATTATATATGGGGGGTGAGGGCTGTCATTTTACACAAATCCAGAGTCTCAAAGAGGCCATCTCTCACACAGGATCCGGGCATGGTTACCTTGACTTCATGAAAGCTTTCACAAACACTGATGCTCACGAGCACATCGCAGCAATCTAGAGGGGAAACTATGTAAGTGACAAGGTAGTAATTGCAAAATAATTAAAGAGGGATCTATAGCTGAGGATCAATTCACACGAGTTCTCCTGAACTGTTCAGTGCCATTTGAGTTTTCAAGCATGCTCCAATCACCTTGCAGGGAATACTCCTGTCTTCTAACCTCCTTTCAGGTTAAGTACTTTCTCATTTTGCAACAAAAGCTTTAAAAGCCATGATAGTATCAGCACTCATTGTAGAACAGTGTAACAACCACATTATCTTAATGATGGGCTAAAGATTCCTAAAACTTCTGATACAATCTCTAAAATATAAATGCCATAATAATTTAGACTAAGAACAATGACTTACTGTAAACCTGAAAAATACCAGGCTTTGGACACTGAGCCAAGTTATATGCTGCTATTACAGCAACAAATTGCTCTGTGGCTCTGTCTTTCCTAGACGTCGCAGTGCACCTTCCTTGTAGGTGCATCGGCTGGACTCCATGCACCATTTTAAGAGAAGAGAATGGAGAGGAGCATTTAAACCAGCAGTTATCTAACAGCTCAATATTGATGACCTAATCTGGAAACTGGATTAAACTACACAGATTAACACACTAGCTACAGCTGCATGGATTTATGGTTGTCATGACAACCAGCAGAAAATGTATGCCACTGGTTCGCTCCCAGCAGATCTGTCTTCATGCAGCATTAACACGATCTATCAGTAGCACAGACATACTAACAGCGATTTCACTGCAGATATCTGGATTGGTATAATCCCTAACTCTCTCTGCATCTTAAAATACCAGTTTACAACCAGAAGAAGCAGCTCAGTTTACAAATGAATGCTGGAAGCAAGGAACATCCTTGGGTGTTATCTGAAATGTGTAACTTCTTGGAAAATATTAGTGTTAACTTCTTAGAAAATATTAGTGTTTTCCAGTTAATCTTCCAGGCTAGTGAGTGTGCAAATATGTATCTTTTTCATAAATATAATAAAGATACTATTACCCTATGCTTTACACACTAGGCAGAGTATTCTTGCCTTTCAAGCAAGCGACACACTGATTTCTCTTTCTGATTTCTCAAAACAGTAACTTGTTTTCCTTGCAAGAAGAGCTTTTGGTTTTGTGCTTCACGAAAGAAAGCCTGGAAGCTAGACACTGTTTTCAGTCACACTGCTGCCTGCTTGCACAATTATTTACCCTCTGTAACCACAATAAGGTACAGCAAAGAAAAAGGAAAGTAAAAGCCATTTACCTACTTTATAGGAGCAGTCAGAGGCTGAGCTAATTAATATTTGCCAAGTGTCCTAAAAGAGAGCTGCACAAAAGACTACATTTTTTCCAAACACACAGAAGAGCCATTCTGGAGGGTTCCAAAGGCTGAGGAATATTATTCCAGGCCTCTCAGTAAAAATCAGCAAAAAGAAAAAACCACTTCTGACTTCGAGGGCTCCAGAATAACACCGGAGGCTGTGACTGGCTATGCAAAAATTGCGTTGTGCTCCACTTGCAAGGAGCTAACACCATTGCTCGACAGGGTGGTTTAAATCTGTGTGCACGAGTTTGTTAGGCTCCCCACCGCAGTGTAACTTCACCTCCGGGGCCGCTCGCTGGGCCGCGGGAAGGGGCAGCGAGGCCCTGAGGGGCCGCAGGCGGCGGGCGGCAGCCGGCTCACGGGTGCCTGCTGTCCCAGCGCAGCCGCGTGTGGCGGCCTTGCGGAGCTGCGTTCGGTACCTCCCTGCCCTGTCACCGGGGCCGCGGCGGCACCCCGCCGGTGTGAAGGAGCTTCCCCTCGGGGCTCTCCGGCGGAGAAGCCATAGTAATTTCAATAAAACATTGTCACTGCTGTTTTAATTTGCATGATAATTTGCATAGAGGACATATACTGCCTAAAAAACATTCTTTCCTCATCAAAGTATAACGGCCCACACTTTCCTCGTTCTGAACTTTCCTCAGAACTCTCTAAACGAGGTGGCGTGTTCGCGGATATAACCTGATGCGCTCGCACCCACAGGGGACGCAGGGTGCATCGCGGGCCTCCGGCCCACCATTTGCTCCTGGCAGGCGGACCGCCATTTAGCCCGCCTCCCTGCCATTCCCCTCCCGCGGCGAGGACCGGCCTTCCTGCCTGTCTGATAGCCAGGCTGAGGGGATGGCAGCCGGGCTGAGGGCGATGGCAGCAGGGCTGAGGCGATGGTAGCAGGGCTGAGGGCGATGGTAGCAGGGCTGAGGCGATGGTAGCAGGGCTGAGGGCGATGGTAGCAGGGCTGAGGGGATGGCAGCCAGGCTGAGAGCGATGGTAGCAGGGCTGAGGGGATGGCAGCCAGGCTGAGAGCGATGGTAGCAGGGCTGAGGGCGATGGTAGCAGGGCTGAGGTGATGGTAGCAGGGCTGAGGCGATGGCAGCCAGGCTGAGAGCGATGGTAGCAGGGCTGAGGTGGATGGCAGCCGGGCTGAGGTGATGGTAGCAGGGCTGAGGGGATGGCAGCCAGGCTGAGGGCGATGGCAGCAGGGCTGAGGGCGATGGCAGCAGAGCTGAGGGGATGGCAGCAGGGCTGAGGGGATGGCAGCCGGGCTGAGGGCGATGGCAGCAGGGCTGAGGGGATGGCAGCCGGGCTGAGGGGGATGGCAGCCGGGCTGAGGGTGATGGTAGCAGGGCTGAGGGCGATGGCAGCAGAGCTGAGGGGATGGCAGCAGGGCTGAGGGGGATGGTAGCAGGGCTGAGGGGATGGCAGCCAGGCTGAGGGTGATGGTAGCAGGGCTGAGGGCGATGGCAGCAGAGCTGAGGGGATGGCAGCAGGGCTGAGGGGGATGGTAGCAGGGCTGAGGGGATGGCAGCCGGGCTGAGGGCATGGTAGCAGGGCTGAGGGGATGGCAGCCGGGCTGAGGGTGATGGTAGCAGGGCTGAGAGTGCCAGTGCTGTTGGCTTTTGGCCCAATCTTGGTCAGCTCTAGTGGCAATGGCAGGCTCAGCCATCTGCATCCCACTTACACCCTCCAGGTCTTCTTGAGACCTGCACTCTCGGAGCTACAGGCTGCACCCCCTTCCTAGCTTCAGGTCTTCTAGCGGTATAATTTATTTCCTCAAAGGGCTGACAGCCCTCATTTAAAGGAATGGGAAAGAGGGCCCAGAAGAGTTTCAGATGTCAAGGCTCCAGCTAGAAGAAAAGCCTGTCATGCAAAATATACCTGGGAGCTGCGCAAGCAGCGATCGCCATGTGCACAGAGCATTGGTGAGGATGTTCGCAGGGCTGAGCGAGCCACAGTTGGAGCTGGACTAGGTTTGAGCTGGCAGACCAGGTAGTGGCCCCAGCTGGCAGTTGTCTGGCAAACAACAAAGTACTTGTATTTTCATTATAAACAGGTTGCTTTAATTTTTAAATTATTTGCTAGCAGTGCAACAACAACAACAAAATTAACCACGCATTACATTTTCATGGTAGTCCCTGTAGAAGAGGTACATCAACCCTTGAAAATAAGCGACCAAATGGAACTGCAGCGGGAAGATGCTTTGATTCAGGAAGACTGGGGTTTTTTTAAAAAAAGGCAGCTAGTCCTGTCTTGTGTTGCCTGAGTAACTCAGCATCTCTCAAACTGTCGATCACCTCCCTTTTCCCTCCCTGCTCTGTTTTCAGAAATAACTTATGGCCTCTCATGAATATCACATATAAATCTACCTGTAACCTTGGTCTCAATTTGATGCTCAGTTTTGGTTTATATCCAGACACACCTCATGGATCTTTGTCCACTTCCACTTTTCTGTTCTTACTGCCTAGACACCACTGCTTTAGCTGATGAGTTTCATTTATCATAAACCCAAACATGCTGCCTCACTGCAAGCAACAGACCAGCACCTGAGTAACACAGGGCATTGGGGACCAGAAGGAAGAACTTCTCCAGTGGTGTGTAGGTAAAGCAGAGTTCAGAGAGGTCTGTGTGTCTACACTGACACTTGGAGCAGAAAGAGGACGGGAAGGTGGCTCTTCCAGAGAGCAGCCAAGCTCTGACACTCCCAGCATCCCCAAGTGGCAGTAAGGAGGCATGAGGGAATCCACTGATGGGAGCAACTTGGACTTTAGATATTTGGGAAGGAAATTACAGGGGGCTACAAAAGGAGAGGCTCACCAGCAGAGTTAATAATTAGGAAGAGTCTTCTCCCCCACCCCTCACGGTGAGGAGGGGATGGCTCGTGGCCCCACCATGCTCCCACCAGGCTCTGCAGGAGTCCAGATGGGGTAGCACAGGACAGAGCATTATTTCTTCTGTACCAAATTTGTGAACCATTGATGAAAAGGGAAGATCAAACGAACAAAGAAACAGCCAAATTGTGCTTACCAAACCACATCCCTGCTACCAGTACCACCTAACTGCCCAATTTGCATTGGACTTAAATTACCTACAGGTTCGTTTAGACACATAGCCAGATTGTTCTTTTAATTCTGCAGATATAAACGTTGTGACTATGTGCACAAATACCTACAGCTATGGAAGCAGGGCTGTCCCCCCCTCTGTGTTCTTCTTATCAGAAGCCAGGTATAAATACAATAGCCAACTTTTACTTTCATGATTAACATTTGGCCACATTCTTCCTTCTGCACAGAATTTTATCACATATTACTTGCATCTTAGAAAACACAATGCATAATAAAAAAGAATGCAAGTTACATTAATCAGGTTGTTTGAAGTTTTAATTGAGATGTTTGGTTTGCAACAATTTCTCAAAGTCTATGATGAAACAGAAGAATAATTTTGAATGAGACTAAAAGCACAAATCTGAAAATTCTGCATTTGGAGAAGACTGAATAAAAAAGCCTGATTTTAACTAACATCTACATGATTACCAAGAGCATTAGGGAACATCCTTGCAAAAATTCCTCCCTTCAGTTAAGGCTTTGGAAAGACAGATTTTCAGAAGTGTGGAGCAGTTCTAATCTCAAGGCAGTAACTGAGAATTAGCATCCTTGAACACAGAGCTAGGCAATTATTTTCTAAACAAATTTAACTTTACAGTAAAGAGCTATTAATCTTCCTAAAAATGAGACTGATTCTTGGAAGACTCTGGCACTGTAATTGCCAGTCAGTTGTTCCTAAGTTATTGGATGAAATAAATAATGCAACATTTCATGGTTGGCATTGTTTTATTGTCTAATATTGATTAAATTATTTACACTTCTACTTTTCAATTGACAGTTTAGCACTCATACCTATGGCTTTTACTTTTATGTTTAGCACGTCTTTGCGTCAAGTGTCAGAATTCATTTCAATAAAGGAGGAACCTGATACCATATAGACAAGTCTCTGTATTTATGTTTAAACATTCATTTTAGGAAATGACAATTTATAAAACAGTCTGATAGTAGCTTTCTTCCAGCTCAGGTTTACCACAGATTCTACTGAGCTTTTCTTATTTTAAAGTGTCCTGCTGCCTCTATGTGGAGGCAGTTTCCTACCTCATCCCCCATGCCTCTAAAATTAATGCAAAAAAAAAAAAAAAAAAATCAGTAGCTGACAATTTTAAGCAAAAATATTAAGCGCTATAACATTACCTAAGCTGCCTTTTACTGAACTAAGATCTTGAACACTAAAGACTTTATGGAAATTTAACGAGTCAGCGTGAAAAGGCACAGGATTTTTGTGCTCAGAAACCTCCATCAACAATGTTTGTCCTCCAGCCTGAAAGTTAGGGACCACACTTGGGGAACAGCGGCCTGATCAAAAAATTCATAGGTACCCGACTGCCGCTTACATTAGAACCCAACAGGTTTTACTGATTCTTCTGCCACACGCCCTGTGAATCTGTAACGAGAGTTTGCTTGTACTGCAAGAGGAAAAGAGATAAAGTTACTCTTTCATATATCCAGGGATGGTGTGACAACAGTACAAGTTACTTATTCTTAAAATCCTCATAAAGCTGTCTGCGTCTGTGGTAGCTTCTGTTCCATGATATTACATGAATGGGTAAGTTATTTTTCACAAGAGAAGTTTAGTTTTCATGAAGAAAGCTAACTTTGGTCCACTTGTGAGCTTCCTAAGGATAGCATATTGGAAATATGCCCACTGACAGTTCAAAACCCAATGTAAAAGTTAACAAAAATAAGTTGGTATTTAATTCATGTATCTGCACAGTGTTGTTATTTGTCCTACTTGTTCACCTTTTTGTTCTGCATGTCCACTAACTGTTGAGTCTTTAAGCCTTCAGCTTGTTCACGATCTTCTGTATCTCCACCATCTACTTGATTAGGTTTCTTTTCTTCTGCTTTTTCTTGATCAACACTTTCATATTCTACTTGTTCAAGTTCTGTTCCATCTATAAGTTCTGCCTGTACTTCTTCCATCTGTATCTGATTTACATGCTCAACATGTAACTGCTCCACATGAACTTCAGCACCTTGTTCAGTCTGAATGTGTTCAACTTCCAAGTAACTAATTTGCATCTGTTCTTGCAGTTCATCCACTTGTGTGCCTTTCACTTGATTGTCCTGTATGAGATCCCGGTGCATCTGTTCCACAGTTACCTGTGCAGGATCTACTTGTACCTGAATTACTGGAAGAACATGGACTTGCTCCACTTGCTCTATTATAGTCATTGATGTTACTGGTTCAGCTTCCACTGGAAGAACCTCTTCTGTCACTATTCGCTCTGAAATACTGTGAATTTCTTTGAGATGCCTTCTCAGCTCACTGCCTTGCATAAACCACAAATCACATAAGGTACAGTGGTTGGGTTTGTCACCAGTGTGTATTACCAAGTGATCTTTGAATTGATCCCAGCTGTTAAACACGCTGTTACAAACCTGAAACAGAAGATACATGTTTAAAAATGCCAACAGAAATATGATAAAATATAGTGCCTGTTTCAGATCATGTCTTCACATGGCATAGCTTCTTAATGCTTAGATTAAAAAACCTTATGCATTAAAGGTAAAAGCTGAGAAGTCAGCTTCAGATGAACAGAACACCTGGTATTTATTTGTATCTTTTTAAGAAACATCATGCTAATCTAGGTTGTGCACACACAGGATACCCACAAAAATTATGAGTCAGTACAGCATTAGAAAGTTTACTCATTTTAACCTTATGTGAAATTTGCACAGTATCATGCCCCAGTGGTGTGGGTTGCCCTCGTTGAAGGTCACGTCCCTACCAAGCCACTCTGTTGCTCCCCTCCTCAGCAGGACAGGGACAACAAAATGATGGAAAATGGAAGAACCCCTCGTGGGTCAAGATAAAGACAGCTTAATAAAGAAAAGCAAAGGTCATGTGTGGAAATTACTCAGTTACACATAAAGGTAATGACTATTGGTAATGCCCAAGCACATATTTACTGTTCTTGCTATGTGGAACCTAATTCCATACTCAAGGCATACACTGAAGAGCACCAAAAGTACTCATCAGGAAAGCACAATTTTGCTTTCATCTCTTGTTCAGTGAACCAAGAGTTACTTAATGAACACTACTCAAATTTAGTTCTCAAGAGAGAAACATTCAGGAAAAAATTATCCAAGAATTGCTGTAGTTTCTGCGGGCTGAGGAAACATTAATCCACATGGACAACATCTGTGAGAGGATGTGACATCAATGTAGAAACAAAAACCTGTGACACAAAGTGATTAGACCAAAGGGTCATAAAACCAAAACGGTGACGCTTTTAGATAAAAATTCGTGTTATACAGTAATTCTCATATTCAGAACAAACATCTTTAAGACACAGATATGCTCCCAAGAATTAACTTCACATTGGTACAACTAAATGATGCAACAGCATTAGTGACACTTCTGATTATGTTATTTGATTAGCAACAAAAATTAATCACTCTTGCAGTATTCAGTGTTTTCTGTGAATAAGTTCACTCTCTCTTGAACAAAGACTATACCCAGCAGTTTTCTTCACAACACAACCCAATTCAGCCTCAAATCGCAGCCATACTGTGAACTGAATAAGGTGAGAGTCTTAAGGGAAAAATCCCAAACCAAAACAAAACAAAAGAGGACAAGAGGAAGAGGAGTGTGAGAGTGAAAGAGAGTACAAAGGCATGCAAGAAAGAGCAGTCAAGCCCAAAAGGGGGCATGATGGAATGAGAGAGCATGAAGCAGAGTGCGTGACAGCAAGAGCACATGTGTGAGAGCAAAAGAGTGAGAAAGAGGGACAGAGAGTGAGTGTCCATGAGAGACAGCGCACAAAAGAAAGCAAGCACAGAAAGACTGAGCCAGAGAGCCAGTGCACCAGAGAGCCATACTGTGGTTCAATGCAATCACAGAATGTTTTGGGTTGGAAGAAACCTTAAAGATCATCCAATTCCAGCCCCTCTGCCACAGGCAGAGACACCTTCCACTAAATCACGTTGCTCCAAGCCCCATCCACCCCGGCCTGCCAGGGATGAGGCAGCCATAGCTTCTCTGGGCAACCTGTGCCAGTGCCTCACCACCTTCCCAGTAAAGACCTTCTTCCTAATGTCCAATGAAATCTCCCCTCTGCCAGTTTAAAGCCATTCCTCCCTTGTACTATCACTACATGCTCTTATAAAAAGTCCCTCTCCAGATTTCCTGTAGGCCGCTTTAGGTACTGAAAGGCTGCTATAACATCAGCACAGGAAGGAGGTATCTAGCCTGAGTCCGCTACTTCCATTACCCACCTGACATTCATACAGCTTCTTTCTTCCCTTTTTAGCTCCAGCTCCAGACTGACAGGCTGTCAGGTGACATTTGAGTGTGCTATTCCTAGCAAAACGTTCATGGCAGTTTGGACATTCAAATGGTTTTTCACCTGTTAAGACAGATACAGGGATTTGTAAGTGTATAAAACCAGCCAGTTTTCTGACAGCTTTCTCTCTCCCTTTGTGTAGGTTGATAAATATCCTGTAAAGACACGGCCAACTGGATTATTCTACAGAAGAAAACGACATTCTATGTAAACATAATTTATGTAAATAAAAGGACAAAACCCTAATGTGAAGTCATACATCTCATTTAGAAAAAACACTGTTAACATGTAACAATATAACATGTAACAATGTAACATGTGATAATTACCAGGGTCATTTAAGGTCCATTTAAGTTTTCATGGAAATTAGATCACTATTCTGATGAAATATCTTAAAGAAATAGCAGCTCTCTTTTTGTCTGATAATATTTACAATTACAGAATCAACATTATTAAATATACAAAGTGACACATTAACAAAGAAAGGCTTTAAATAATACAAAATTTTGTTTTCAAGAACAATAATAGCTTATGCTTGACAGCTGAAACTGAGCTCCAGAAAAAGAAGTTGGCATGGAATGACTATGAAATAACAATGCATCAGTATTAAAAAAAACAACCAACACTCCCTCCCTCCCAAAATACAGTGAAGAGAAAACACAGAGGACATAAATGGACACAAGCAACAAAAAAATTGCTTTCAGTTTGGCCACTTCATTTCAAACCTGGTACCAAACACAAAGCCAGCGAATGCCAACAGCAGGGGAGGCTGACAACAGGTCATTTTCTCTTTTTCATCCAATGTAATGTATTGTTATTACTGTCATCAAGCAGTAACAAAGAACAGCTGGTGTCTCTGTTAACTAATTTCATCATGCACAAACACAGTGAAATTCAAGGGAATTAGAAGTACAAAAAATAAGGAACCCTGTTTCTTCTAAAATTCTGATAATTAATCTGTGGAGATACTGATATCACATCACTACTGAAATGAACAACTTAAACTCCAAAAGAGGCTGAGACATTTTACTGAAGAGCATAAGGACCTATCCTAGCTAGTTTAAAAAATATTTGGAAGATCCTAATGAGCTTTTCAAAAGAAATCCACAAATAGCCTCTAATTCTCCCTTACGCAACTGAAGGCTACAAAAAAACGTTGAAAGTTGAGAACATTTCCCTTAACTGTTACAAAATGCTATGTTTTGAAGACTGCTGTCCAGGTAATGCAGAGGATGCTGAACTGCCATCAGTCTGGCAGATCAAAAATCATGGACTTTGCCCAAGTAACCAATGGATACTACACAAAACTCATACCACAGACCCCTTCACTGTGATCTGGTCTTACTCAAATTCATACTCAAATTCTTCAGTAATCTCTAACATATTCTGCCAGAAGTGTCTGAAAGTGACAATACAAACATAATGGTGGCAACATCCAAAAAACAGCGCATGACTTTTTGCACAGTGCAAATCAATGCTGTAACCTGAGCTGCACAATGGCAGTGCCTCACTGCAGTGATGGAAAACACAGTGTGCCAGCTCTCTTCCCTCCTCTTTATTCTCAGAGATGCACACTGGTAAGCTGGGCCTAACCTCCTCTGCTAAATGTGACAACTTGCTGCTTCTCCCCTGCGTGTCATCCAATTATGAGTTTAGTTTCATGTAAGTGATATTTTATGAAGATTTTACGAAGAACAAGGTTTTTGGCCTGATATAATGATTATCTTTTCTCCCTTTATGAGAATGGATGAGATTTCACTTGTCAGTCCTAAGTAACTCATAGGACAGAATAATTTATTCAAGGTATATAAATAAAGTTAATTTATTCACTGCCATAGAAGACAGTACTCACAGTTCAGATTAAACTTCCTGAAAAACATATTTTAGTTTTTCCAAGAATGGCAAAGACCTTGATTAATTTTTTTAAGAAGTTTGTATACAATTTACTTCAGCTATAGATTTTTCAGATGAGGCCGATTAATTTGGCTGCTTGGAGCACATCACAACTTTTTCACTTCCACCTTCACTCAATCACGTAAATCACTCACAATCACTTCCACACACATAGTCAAGTAAAATCAGCAGGAATCAAAGCTGTTCAGTGTCTCTGCTAGGGAAAACAAGCTTTGCAAAATAGCAGGATTAGACCAGCATATTGACAGCAGTAGCTTCATTCCAAGATCAGTTTCTGTGTGAGGAAATGGCTCTTTTTGTATAAAACAAATTAGAACGTAAGAGATACACATTACTTAAGAGCAGCCTTGCAGAGTTTCTCTCCCATGCATTACTTATGATAGGCAAGTGACGTATCATCCATACTCACAAAGGGGAAAAAGATAAACAGATCACACCAAAACCCTTCCCTCTTTCTAAGTTCTGGAGATGATTATTACTTGGCATGCAAGACATTTCTGAAGTATATTTTCATTGACTCAGAAGCTGCTTAAGGCTCTGTGTGCATGAATGAGAAAAATTCCATGGTTCTCTTTCCTTTCTTTTATTAAGACAAAGGTAATAGCCATTGGTAATATCAAACTCCTATATCAAAAAGAATTACCAACCCTGAGAAAGTATCTATTTATGCCCCAACTTCTATTTTCATGTTATTGTTGAAGGTATGATGAAGCAGGAATGGGATCAAATGCTTTGTAGGACATTTTCTCCTAGGCCTTTTAATTTCATTTTAGCATTCAAGCAGTACTATACAGAATTCAGAACTTAGCCTTTGGCTGAATAAGAGTTTTTTTCCACTGGTCTTAGGGCAGACCACAGTTAAATGGTAGTATCTATTCTGATGCTAAGCTTAAGGTCTTTGAAAATGCTAAATCAGAAGCAATTAGATTCCATGAGTTATTCTTGTATCAATATATATTTATGAAGTACTCTGTACCTGCTGTGATAGGCTAAGTTGCTTGGCCCCAAAATCCTTTTGTCACAACAGCAACCAACTTACTGTGATTTTTGGCTTACTTTGTTAGTCTGCCACAAACTTTTCTCTGAAAAGACTTTTGTTAAGTAGCTTGTATTTGGATTGCTCTTAATAAACACTCCCTGCTTCTTAGAGGATGAGGATTTGCCAAAGACTGTTTATAAATGGAACTTTTAAGGGCTATTGGGAACAGACTGGACACAGTGCCATATATCAATACTCAGCAGTCCCACACACAGATACAAAGAAATGATATTTCTTTAAATTTGAAGGCTTTAACAACAATAAGAATCTGTGAAAGAAACAGGGCTGCTACCTTCCATTCAGTTCTTACTGATGCCTCATGACTGACATATTAAACAAAAACATCTGGACAGTGTACATCAGTCACTAGAAGTGTTTTGCTGTGTAAATTAACAAATTAAAGTCAAGCCATAGATGAGGTAGGTGTCAAGAGCAAGGGTGAAGCTTTCCAAACAAGGTAGTACAAGAGAGAATTGTTAGGAGGTATTTATGCTTCATGCATTAATAGGCATTTGCTCAGTTCTATTAGATAAAAACACCGCTAAATGGTATTCCACTAAGAAGCTCACAGGTCAGATCATATTTCAACAGGAACATTTACTACTAGAATTGTGAAAATAAAAGTAACTCCTCAGTTCTGCACTTCTGAAGAAGGAAATATGCCTTAAGAAATAATTTTGGAAACATCTTTAAGATTTAATAGACTTGAGAGAGCAGCTTTATTATTGATTTCTGGTTTTAGGTGCCTATTTTTAACCACTTCACTCCATTACAAGTTTACATCAACAGAAAAAAAACCCAGACAAAACCAAACAACAAATGAACAAACAAAATGCAGCACTTAGTTGTAACTAGAAGACAAGTATTTCTAGCACTCAAGGGTCATGTTCTCTCTTCAGCATATTCTCTATTTCCCCAAAACATGCAAATCCCCAAAATCCTAGAGCCAAGGCTACAAGGACAGGACTATAGCAGTGCTCTTACCTGTGTGTTTCCGGAGGTGCTCTTTAAAATGTCCAAAGTGATCAAACTGTTTATCACAGTACTGGCATATATGTATTTTTTTGCCAGGTCTTTGCTTCTTGCTGGCACCACCTTCATCAAGGTGGTAACAGGTGAGGTGCTGTTTCAAAGCACTCTCTCGTAGGTACCTTTTATTGCATATGTCACACTTGTAACTCTCAGTGGAGTGTGTTTTCATGTGTTCCTTGAAATGGTAAAACAATTTAAACGAACGATTACATTTCTCACAGTGGAATAAACTGTTCATGTGTGACAGCTGAAGTTCCACAATTTCAATACCTTCTACCTGTTTGCATGAGGTATCAGTTGCACTATCACCTTCTTCCTGGATCTGGCATTTTCTCTCTCCCTGACGATACTTGCTGGTGATGTCTGCCAAAAGAGCCAATGCAGATTCATCTGATGTACCCGTTGTCTGTATGTACTTTATGGATTGCTCTGCAGAAGCTACTTCTTCAAGTGTTTCAATGCTGTCGTCTTCCACTTCAATCGTGCCTTCCGCAATCTCAACCTCAATTTCCACAGGCTCCGATTCTGCAGATGGAAGTGTTTCTGTGATAACGTTAGAGGTTTCAGCTACCTTCCTCTTTTTTGGTTTATTGTTTCCTTGTGCTTGATTTGAGTCTAAAGGCGACGAGTTTTCTTTGTTCCTGTAAAGCATTTGCATAAACATGGTTAAGATTCATAAGCACTGACATAATTCCTGCCTAACAGTGAGCTTCAATATCCAACACTCTCTAGCTTTTTCTCAAGGAAGCTGAATGATGAACGAACACATAACCTATGTGCATATCAGAAGCTAGTTTGTCCTTAATCTGTATTCCTTAGAGTTGTAAAATAGCATGGTTAAAGCTGAAGAGCCTTTGAGATAAGGCAGTTGAAGAGTGTTAAATAGGTCTGCTTGCATGATACAAAGCAGCTATCCAGAAGGAAGATAAACCTATGTCATGAGGTTAACTTGCCTAAGAAACATGTGAAATTCTGTACTTGGAAAGAAAACTTTCCCCAAGGAAGGAATTCTTTGGCCTACCTACTCAGAAACAAGATTCAAGTCCTTCCTAAGACATTCACCTCTTAACCTCTGGAGTGTGTGCAACTGCCTGCAGTGCTTACAGCTTGCTACAAAAACACTACAGCTGTGACTTCACACAAGGACCATTATAAGCTCTCATACTTCTGGAAAGAACACAGCTAACAGGGGAGGTAAAAATGAAAGACACTGGAATGTGGAAGGTTTATCGTTTACTTCTCTGGGCTTAAACACAACCAACCCCCAGCTCTGCTCCTATTCTCCCTGCATCATATACACATAGCCCCTTTCTCCAAGATGCGAGGGACAGCATGTCACCTCAAACACAGAGCGAGTGGGCCAATGCTTTCAAGTCACACCTTCAAAGTCATCTGCAGCACTTATGCACTGGAGATTTTACTACTGATCATCAGTTTCAAAAATGAGTGGCTATCTTCCCCTTAAATCAGAGTGACAGAAGTAAGCTGGGCTTTTACCTTCCTTTGCAGCATGATGAATCCTTTCATTTAATCTATTCCCTACCACTTCATGTTTTCTAGTAATAGGAGAGATACAACTTACAGGTACCGTGCAAAGCCTGATGTCAGAGATGTGCAACTAATGATCTAATGCAGGATACAGCTTATTAAATTGCACCTTACTCAGACACAGGAAGACAGAGCAGCTAAACTTACAGTTTTATCTAGCCTGGACTCCTGATGTCTAGAAGATATCAATTACTTTGGACATTATTGCAATGAGCTACAGGATCACATATCAGAAGAATAATCTGCTTAGCAAAGGGGAGACTATCATTGCTGACCGCACAGTGTGAAACTCTGGATAGGGATACACACATACAACACCAGTGAAAGCACTTTAAGTAATAGCAGCTGGTTGTTTTCTTTCTGGTCTAAATGTGATGTGCAACTCTGATGTGTTATACAAATAGTTCTGTAATCATCTCTACTTTCATCTCTAAGTTTCTGAAGTTTCCCTAAGTTTTTTATCTGTAAGTTTCTGAAGCTTACCCCTTTCAGTCAAAGCTCTGTCTGAGGCACTGTATAGCAATTCTTCCCCCTCTTACTGTGGAGGAGAAAACAGGAACTGACAGTAGTACACAAGTTTGTCTTTCTAACAACAAAAAAAACCCAAAAACCAAACAAACCAACCAAAGCAAAGCAAAGCAAACCCAGAAAACTTAAAACCCCCTCACTTTTCAAAATTCATAAACAATGGGAATAACTCTAACAGTAGACTGGCTTGCATGTGTGTTCATTAAGCAAAACATTTTGTTTCCCTGTAACATAAGAACTACAACATTTACTAGCGGTGCATAACCAAGAAACTGCATAATAGTGCAACACAATTGCAGGCTGCACAGTTTAGCTTGAGAGATGGGTCTGTTCAGTCCAGAGAAAAGAAGGTTCAGTGGACAAACTTACTGCTCCCTACAACTACCTGAAAGGGGGATGGACCAAAGAGGTGGCTGGTCTCTTCTCCTCAGTAAAAAGCGATAGGACAAGAGGTAATGGCCTCAAGCTGCACCAGCGGAGGTTTAGATTGGATATGAAGAACAATTTCTTCACAGAGAGGGTGCTCAGGCATTGAAACAGGCTGCCCCGGGCAGTGATTGAGTCACTGTCCCTGGAAGTGTTCAAAAAATGTATAGATGAGGCCCTCAGTGACAGGGTTTAGTGGAGGACTTGGCAGTCCTGGGGTAATGGTTGGACTTCATGATCTTAAAGGTCTTTTCCTACAGAGATGATTCTATGAATCCTAGTTCAATAGCTGTAGTAGTGTACACTGACTCAAAGTCATACTGATTTGAACACACACTTTCAGTTTCAAGTTTCTTTTGAATTCCCCAAGCAGGCAGCTACAGTCTGCTTTTCTTCCAGAATTAAAAAACCAACCAAACAAACAAAATTAATAATCTTTTGGTGTTATCATACTTAGTCTTTCCTTAGCCTGAACGCAAAGACCTTTCAGCAGGCCTAGAAGAGAAACCAATAATAATTGCAATGCTGGGAGTAGTTATTGCCCCTTCCTCTACTCCACTCAGACAGAGCATGCAGACGCTCCTCATGAAGGAAGAGATGATGGCACTTTCTGAAAGTGAAAGGGATGGAAGCGGAAGAAAACCAGCATGATGGGACTAGCACCTGCTTTTCTCAGATTGGAGTTTGTCAATGGAGTACAGTTGCTGATACTGGAAAAAAAGTGCCACAGCATCCTTCCATAAGTACTGATCCTGTATAAAACTCATTAGAACAGTTCAAGAAATTTGAGACGCTGATTTTGCAGAAAGAGATTTTAAAACCACTGCTTATTCTCTCAGAAATAGCAGAAAGCTGCACGAGATCAAAGCACCAGCACAAACTTGTTAATGTGGTCTAATTACTTGAGGCCCACTGTCACTCCCCAGCTGTCAATCAGGTGTGAACAGTCAGCACAGAGACATGGTATTAGTCACCACAAAGTCATAGCCCCGCAATGTCTGCAACATTTACCAGCCACGTCACTTAACAATGAGTTCCAACACAGAGTGTGACATTCCTTTTTTAGCCTGTATAATTTTGACTTGCATCTTACAGAAGAGTCTGTGGTTCACGCAAGTTTAGGAGGTTCCAAGAGAAGGAATAGAATCCTGGCAGCTAGCTGTTGTAAAAGTATTCCTGTGACTCTACATTTCAGTGTTGGGAAGAAAGAGAGGTTTATGTGCTTACCTGATCTGAAGTGCTTTGATCGCTTCTAACATCTGTAGATATTCAGCTGCTTTCCAAACATCATTTGCTTCTTCTTCACCTTGGACCATTAGTTTTGCTGTATAGGTGAACTCAATTAGGTGACGAAATGCCATGTTACTTACACCTGTATCAAGGCAAGAAAAACAACCATTTCCTCAGACGTATCTATCTGATGAATCTTGCACACAGCTGCTCACCATTTTGTTCACAGTACTGTAGCTCCCAGTTTCATGAAGATGACACCCTAAAGGGGCTCATGATGGAATAAAAAGTCCACTATAGAAACATGTGAATCTGGAACAACTACAGGGTTATACCACAACAAAGATATAAGGAATGATAAGATGGACAATAAGCTGAATAATAAGAAGTATGAATACAGAAATACAATCCCTCTCCCAAGAGACTTTTGAGCAGAAATTTACTGAAGGCTGAAATACAGCTCCACGAATTTGCTCTGTGTTTACCAGGCAAGTATTGCTCCATGTCTATCCTGTTCTTTCATCCCAGCCAAGGCATCTGCCATTTGCTGTCCTTTTTCATCTCACCCTTTTTCATCTCACCAGAATGGCTGTTTTCAGGGAAAAGATTGTCTGTCACACTGCTAGTCCTGAAAACGTAGAGGATATGCCTGACCTCCGTTAGCCACATATGGGGGTGAAGAAAAAAGGGGAAAAAAAACCCAAACCCAAACCATCCATGGAACCTCACACTTTCCTTTCTAGAAGATTTCATTACTGGGTATTTTCTTTCTAATTTTTCTTCAGCAGAGTTTTTTTTCCAGTGGTTATAGCTGCCTCAGAACAACACAAGAGCTGAGATGTGGAAAGCTAACTGATATGACCAAGCATGCCTGTTAGCCTGTACCAAGGATACTACATTCATTTCCAGCTTGGGCACACAATTCTGAAGGTTTTTATTTGCAGAAATCAGATTACCTTCAATCTCCACCAAGGGCTCCTGAGTGAAATCTTGGAAGAACTTATAGAAGAACTGGCTACAGGCAGCAAGAACAGCCTTATGAGCTTTGAAATGATGACCTACAAAAAAAGATAAAAGTTTTTGTTTAGGGTAACATCTTCCTCACCCACATTGAGGAATAAGTGCAGATGCAGAAAAGAGACCACCCAGTCTACAAATCTATTCCAGCAGCATATAGTCACTTAGTATTTCTCTTTGTAACATGGGATACTACCGCAGCAGACCTTTGCTGACATCAGACCTTGCTTAAGTTCTGCAACTCAGTCAGCTGGAGGGCTCACTCACTACAGAGTTTCTCTTTTCAGATATTTAAGTCATGGGAAATTCCTAGGCAAACTTTTTCCTGTATGTCTTGGACTCAGCTCTCAGGTTTCACCCAGGTTCTCCTTGGTTTTTATTGCTCTTACAGATTGATGTAATTTATCATCCTTCTGCCAGCATAAATACCACTACAGAACAGAAGAGGTTCTGCTCTTTCTCATCACTATGTTGCCTTCCCCTGGGCATGAACATCCAAGAGGCTCTATGCAACAGAGAAAAGAGAAGCAACATGGATTATAACTACACAGCTGTACACAACAGCAACTTTGAGCTCAACATGTGGATTTGACAATACCAGAGCAGGAACAAGCACTCAAGGTAAGCTTTGTGTGAGTGCTGCAAGTGAAACTACCACAGTTCCTGAAGTGTAATTTTTATTTCATTTGCTTACTTTTCTTTGGAAACTACAGACCAGTCAGTCTCACCTATGTGCCTGGCAAAATCTTGGAGCAGATTCTTCTGGAAGGCATGCTAAGGCACATGACAAAAAACAAGGTGGTTGGTGACAGCCAGCATGGCTTCACTAAGGGGAAATCCTGCCTGACCAATTTGACGGCCTTCTATGATGGGGCTACGGAACTGATGGACAGGAGTAGAGCAGTTGACGTCATCTACCTGGACTTGTGCAAAGCGTTCGACACTGTCCCACACAACATCCTTGTCTCTAAATTGGAGAAACATCAATTTGAGAGATGGACCACTCTGTGGATAAACAATTGGTGGGATGGCCGCCCACAAAGAATTGTGGTCAACTGCTCAATGTCCAGTTGGAGACCAGCAATGAGTAGTGTCCCTCAGGGATCGGTGCTGGGACTGATCCTGTTCAACATCTTTGTCAGTGACATGGACAGTAGCATTGATGCACCCTCAGCAAGTTTGCCAATGACACCAAGCTGTGTGGTGCAGTTGATACGCTGGAGGGAAGGGATGGGATCCAGAAGGACCTTGACACACTCGAGAGGTGGCCAATGCCAACCTGATGCAGATCAACAAAGCAAAGTGCAAAGTCCTACACCTGGGTAGGGGCAATCCCGGCACAGCTGCAGGTTGGGTGTAGCAGGACTTGGGGGTGTTGGCTGATGAGAAACTGAACATGAGCCAACTTCAGTGTGTGCTGGGCTGCATCAAAAGGAGTGTGACCAGCAAGTTGAAGGAGATGATCTTGCCTCTCTGCACTGCTCTCGTGAGACCCCACTTGGAGTACTGTGTGCAGTTCTGGTGTCCTCAACATAAGGACACTGAGCTGTTGGGGCAAGTCCAGAGGAGGGCCATGAGGATGATAAGGGGGCTGGAGCACCGCCCATATAAAGACAGGCTGAGAAAGTTAGTGCTGTTCAGCCTAGAGAAAGAAGCTGCATGGAGGCCTCATAGCAGCCTTCCAGTATCTGAAGGGGGCCTACAAGGATACCAGAGAAGGACTTTTCATCAGGGACTGTAGCAACAGGAGAAGGGGTAATGGGTTTAAACTTAAACAAGGGAAGTTCAGGTCATATTTAAGGAAGAAGTTCTTTACTGTGAGGGTGGTGAGGCACTGGAACAGGTTGCCCAAAGAATAGGTAAATGTTCCATCCCTGGCAGTGTTCAAGGCCAGGCTGGACAGAGCCTTAGGTAACATGGTCTAGTGTGAGATGTCCCAGCCCATGACAGGGGAGCTGGAACTAGATGATCTCAAGGTCTTTCCAGTCCAAACCATTCTTTAATTCTATGATTCTGTTAAATATAGCACAGCAGTTTCAAAGTGGGCTTATATTTGAATATATTTAGCCTCTTGTTTGGAAAAGCAGAAGCAAATTTATTTATCACTGCTGGAGATTCTGTTCACTGGGATTTTAAATCAAACTCTGCAAACAACTTGCACACCACTACAGAACCAAGAACGTGCAAGTAGGTCAGACTGACAGCTGACCTGTGACAAACCCTACAGCTCTGCAGCACAGCTTTCTGAATTCTCTGTATACTAACTAGTTCTCAGGCCTGTACGTACCATCAACAATCAAAGTGATATCTGTAAACTGGTCCTGCTCACGTTGTTCGTTCAGTCTATCCAAAATAACTTTATAGTGTTCAGGGAATTCCTGGATACACTCCATCGTTTCTTCAGCTTCCATGGTAAAAGGACTAGTCTGCAAAAGATATGGCAAGAGGGTGAATATACTGTGCCAGCTGGTAGATACTAACAGTCAGGTTAGTATAAAAACATGAACTAGCTAGCACTAGGGAGTACAAAAACAACAGAAACACTAATTTGTCTTGGAACAGGTTTTCCTGATTTTAGTTGACAGGTAAGCGATGGTACACTTAATGATGTGGAATCTTGTCTTATTTATACACAGAAAAAACATTCAAAGTGGGTAAGTGTATTTCTTTACAAATTCAGCAGGGACCCACCTCTACCAAAGCATACGCTGCAGGGATACACATCTTCAGAGCTACCTCTTCTACAACATCTCAGCAGCATAAGGACAGTTACTTCTTGCAATTCCACCAATCTGCTTGGTGGAAGAACAGTTCTTACCATTTTCATATTTATGTCACATTTTGCACCTAATGAACATAAGATGTTTACTTCCTTTAAATAATGATGTAATAAAGCAGCACTTTTCAATTTTTGAGTACACAGGAGTTGCCAGTGATTTAACATGCTGCCACACCGAAGAGCAGAAGGTGTCTTTTTCACCAGCCTACTTAAACTTCTCCCCCTACAAGGTAAAATATTCTTTGCCAACCTTTTGACAGAGACAGATACACTTGTAATCTGATGGCTCTTCCTCCCTTACTTACACAATAAGTACAGCTGTGGGTGGGAGTTACAGAGGTTCTCAAACCTGAAGAGGTTTAGCAGAATTCTGCCTGTTGATGAGATGTGGAAGTTAAGTCTGCTGCTTATGCAAAAGAACACTGGGAAAGAGTCCAAGCACTTCAATGAAAGGATTTCACAAATTAACTCCAGGCAAAATGATTCAGATCTGTGCAGCAGCACTCATCTCTAACTCCCACATTCACATGAGAATGCCACAGAAAATAGCGAAAGCAGTTCAAAGTCACATTAGCACAGGAACATTGTCTCTTTGCAGCAATCAACTCACTTTGAAGAACATGCAGTTTCTGACTAGGCTCAAATGAGTCTTAAAGGAATATGAGACATACCTTTCACTGTACTGTTACACTTAGTATGGACAAGAAATAAATCAGGAGAGCAGCCAGTATCGAACCAAACACTGAATACAGAGACGGAAATTTCTGGTGTGGCAAAGAAGCAGTTTTCTACAGAGTGCTAGAAGAATCTATAAAGCAGGTGATCCCCAGCTTCTAGTGCAGATCCTTTCTATGTGTGACTTGAATTGGAAAGTCCTAACTACAAAACAGTTCCTAGTGTGTACTGAACACATGTGAACTTATGTCACCACGCTTGCTAACTCCCTGTGTGACTGTGTAAATTCTACCTCACCTATAGCAAACACACGTAAGGGTATACGGGGTTTGATGTTTGTTCAACATCTTCATCGGTGACATGGACAGTGGGATTGAGTACGCCCCCAGCAAGTTTGCTGATGGCACCAAGCTGTGTGGTTCGGTTGATATGCTGGAGGGAAGGAATGCCATCCAGAGGGACCTTGACATGCTTGTGAGGTGGGCTGATGCCAACCTGATGAAGTTTAACCATGACAAGTGCAAGGTCCTACACCTGAGTCGAAGCAATCCCAGGCACAGCTACAGGCTGGGGAGAGAAGAGATTCAGAGCAGCCCTGCAGAGAAGGGTTTGGGGGTGTTGGTGGATGAGAAAATGAACATGAGCTTGCTTCAGTGTGCGCTCACAGCCCAGAAAGCCAACCGTATCCTGGGCTGCATCAAAAGGAGTGTGACCAGCAGGTCGAAGGAGGTGATTCTGCCCCTCTACTCTGCTCTCCTGAGATCTCACTTGGAGTATTGTGTGCAGTTCTGGTGTCCTCAACATAAAAAGGACATGGAACTGTTGGAACAAGTCCAGAGGAGGGCCACGAGGATGATCAGGGGACTGGAGCACCTCCCGTATGAAGATAGGATGAGAAGGTTGGAGCTGTTCAGCCTGGCGAAGAGAAGGCTGCATGGAGACCTCATAGCAGCCTTCCAGTATCTGAAGGGGGACTACAGGGATGCTGGGGAAGGACTCTTCATTAGGGACTGTAATGATAGGACAAGGGGTAACGGGTTCAAACTTCAACAGGGGAAGTTCAGATTGGATATGAGGAAGAAGCTCTTTACTGTAAGGGTGGTGAGGCACTGGAATGGGTTGCCCAGGGAAGCTGTGAATGGTGCATCCCTGGCAGTGTTCAGGGCCAGGCTGGACAGAGCCTTGGGTGGCATGGTTTAGTGTGGTGTCCCTGCCCATGGCAGGGGAGTTGGAACTAGGTGATCTTGAGGTCCTTTCCACCCCTATTCTATGATACAAGTAGAGAATATTACCCAGCTATGATAAAAGCAAAGTTATTATGACTTTCTTAACAGTCATGAAGAAATTATGGAATTGCTGTTTCACCACAACTTCATGCTCCTTCTTGCATCTCAGAAAAAATGGCGCACAAAGAAGTCATTTTGCAAGGAGCACGAAAAAAGGATAGCAGAAGCAACCACCTATGGAAGCCTACCTGCAGCTGCTGTTACTGCTTTGCCAAGCAGATGCCAAAATACCTATCAGGGTCTTACAGGGGTCAGAGAAGACCAGCCTGTGAGGGCAAAGGGGAAGATGAGGTGGAAGAGAGGGGATGCTGCTGCTGCATTCACTTCATCTCATCTGGAATAATGGGTTTAATACAGATGATTAGCAGCTCCTGCCTTTCTTCTGCCATCTGGTGCTCCACATAGCCTCACGAGGGAAGTTGTCAGCCATTTTCTTCACTGTTTAATTCTTCTTGCACATTTTTGACACTTCATAAACAGACAGATGATTGTAGTTAAAAGCATAAGTCCTTAGAAGTTAAATCAAACAATACTTTGGACTCCAGCTCTCATGATTTCCGCCTACCCAAATACAATTTATTTCCAAATTGAATGATTGTAGGGATGTTACCATAAAAAGCCTCAAAATAACAGAGTAACCTCTCTCCCCTACCAAATCTAAGTGTAAAAGTGTGGTTTTAAGTGTTTTTAAGTGTCTCAGAACACTTAAAAAGCATGAATAAGAAAACATACAATTTACAATAACTAATTTATCGTCATGAATTAACAAAGAACTAGTAAAATGTGTGAATTTATTGCATATCTAAATGTGGTTGCAGCATTCACTGAGTACTCTCATTTTAAAGGCTCAGTGATACTGCAGAAGAAAAGCCCAACAGAAAAGCATATAATCAGTAAGAGCAGGACTTTGGAGAATAAGTGAATGGCACAGTTGAGAAAACCACAAGGCCAAGGCAGGCAGGCAGAAGTGATTCAAGCTGCCACTTACGAGTAGGCTCACACACAGGTGCTGGGAACTGGACTACTTAACTGTTCACCTTGATTTTCTTGGGAAAGGTAGTAAAAAACGAACTTAACCTTATCAGCGTGTAACACCAATCATATCTCATGTGATGTGTATGATCTGCACATCTGCTTTTACAAATCTACCCTGGGAACCCATCTTATTAGTGTCCTTCTGTACTACAACCAACCGCCTCATCTTTTAAGCACCTGACACCTGTCCTCGCCCTTGTAACCACGGAATTGAAACAGACTCTGTAATTAGGTAATCAGTTATAACTGTGAAGTTTTGTTACCTATGCTGCTATGTTACCACTGTATAGCCCCTTCCCAAGAGGTCAATATGTTCTCAGGAAGAATGTCTAAAGTGAACAATCAAAGAATAGGTATTCTTTCAAGATAAATTATGGCAATTAACTTGACGAGAAAAGTAGAAAAAAATCCCAATGTAGGTGAAGGGTAATTCCGGCAGGGGGAGATCGCCACCTCCTACTCAATAGCCCCCTACACAAATTACACCCCAGACTCAATTTAGAACAATAGAAAAAGTTTGTGCGCATGTGTAGAAATTAGCATATGGTGTGTGTTTGCTGTGACCAATCAAAACTGGAATACAGAATGGCATGTATGAATATGTAACAATCTTATGGATAAATAGCTGAACGCTTTGAACCCTGGTTATGCACGCTTGGAGCAGAGATCCCCCGTGCATCCAGCGCTGTAATAAAGAATGCCTCCCTTTTAACACTACATGGGTGTTACGAGGTTTTTCTTGACCGAGGTTTGTCGGTAACACCCTTATGGGTCACACAGGAACGCAGGCAGGCAGAACAGCGCTACGGCCACCCAGACACCCAGGAGCCGCCCGCCGGGCCCTGCCCAACCCACCGCCATCTGGCTGCAGCCGCCTCAGGAAGCGGTACCCGAAGGGCGTGTGGTGGCGGCGGTCACTTTCAGCCACCACAGCAGAGAGAGCCGCCCGTGCGCTTCCCCTCACGCGTCTCCTCAGGAGCCGCCGCAGGACGCGGCGAGCCCCACACACCCCACCCCCCCACCGCCACATGCGAGGCCCCGCTCCCTCCGAGGAGCCTCAGCCACAGCCGGGCCGCGGCACAGACCCCCCGAGGCCGGGGGGACGCCTCTCATCCCCCCCGCCTCGGGTTTCTTCCGGCCCCCGCCGGCAGCGCCCCCCCCGCTCCATCCCCGGAGCGCCCAGCGGCGAGCCGCGGCCTCCCGCGCGCACACCTTGGCCCCATTGGAGGGCGCCGATGGCAGTCAGCGCCGCCGCGCCAATCGCAATGCGGCGGCAGAGCCTGCCCCGGGCCGAGAAGCCAATGAGCGCCCGCCCAGTCCCGGGAGCGGGAGAAGGCGGAAGGCCTAGCCCTCGCGCAGCGCCCCCGAGCACGGGCGCCCCGGGAGCCGAGCGAGCGGCCGCCGGAGGCCGCCAGTGTCCCGCGGGGCGCCCCGGGGAGCGCACCCGGCGGCTGCCGCCCCCAGCCACGAGCTCCGCGGCGCCGCCGCCGCGTTAGCCCCTATTACGTCATCAAAGCGCGCATTAAATCGATCCGTTTTCGATTCCCGGGCGGGTCGCGGCCCGCCGGCGCGGCGCCCCGCGGGAAGGGAAGGGAAGGCAAGGCGGTCCTGCCGGGTACTCACCGCCCGCACGGCCGCCCCGCCGCGCCCGCTCCGCCGTGCCCGCTTCCTGCTCCCCGGCGCGCCGCACAACGGGGCGGGCGCCGGCCAATCGCGACTCGCATTCCCGGCCTGCACCGCGCGGAGGAAGCAACGGTGGCGTCACCTCTCGCACGCGGGGGCGGGGCCCGGGGGCGCGGTGTGCTCTGGGAGCTGTAGGCCGCGCCTCTGGCAACCGCGGGCGGCGGCGGTGTCAGTGGGGATGGCGGGGGGACCGCGGGGCAGGCGGGAGCGGGAGCGGTGGTCGTGGCCGTCCCGCCGTGTCCGTGGGGATGGAGGGGAGACCGCGGGGCAGGAGGGAGCGGGAGCGGGGAGCGGTGGTCGTGGCCGTCCCGCCGTGTCCGTGGGGATGGCGGGGGGACCGCGGGGCAGGCGGGAGCGGGAGCGGTGGTCGTGGCCGTCCCGCCGTGTCCGTGGGGATGGCGGGGAGACGGCGGGGCAGGAGGGAGCGGGAGCGGGGAGCGGTGGTCGTGGCCGTCCCGCCGTGTCCGTGGGGATGGCGGGGGGACCGCGGGGCAGGCGGGAGCGGTGGTCGTGGCCGTCCCGCCGCACGCTGGTGTGGCGGCGGCGGCTGCCCAGCCCCTGGCAGGACGCTGGCGTCAGTTAAATCGCCGGCGAGTTAAGATTAATCGCCGCTGCTATTGCCGGGCATCGGGTGGGCGCCTTCGGCGGCTTCAGAAGTGAACTGACATGCCCGGGCAAATAACCGCGGGGTTCGGCCGCCCCTGCAGCCGGCGCAGGCCGGGCAGACGCGTGCGTGCGTGCTGGTTGCTGCTGAGAGGCGCCCGTGTCTGTTCCGTGTGCGCAGCCTGCCGTGTGTGTTGTGCGAGGGCTGTGTCCCGTAACCCGGTCTGCCCGCACAGCCCCGCACGGCCCCGACTCGGTGTTTGCGGGATTCTCTTCAGCTCACCCCGCTGACCCAGCCCTCACCGTTACACAACCACTCTTCCATGCAAGGCATGCATACTGTAGCGTTTTCCTTTTATAGTTTAAGTGAGAGTGGTACTTGAGTGCCCGGAGTTTTGCGGGGAGCAGGCAGTTGGGTTTGTTGATCCTCGCAGGTCTCTTCCAATTCGAGTTACTCTGTGATTCCGTGGTTCTTTGAAGTGGTGTCAAAAGCTGCACTGAAGTACTGCCCAGCAAGGCTGCTGGTCCTTTCCATGCTGCTCCTTTCCAGCTCTGCCCTACTAACTCCAAGAATCCACAGCTGACGAATAAGACAAACAGCCAGCACCTAATGGCTCCAGCAGAGCTGCTGGGATACTTACCATAGAATCATAGAATGGTTTGGGTTGGAAAGGAACTTAAAAGTTCATCTGGTTCCAACCCCCTGCCATGGGCAGGGATACCTTGCACTAAACAAGGTTGCTCCAAGCCCCATCCAGCGTGGCCTTGAACATTTCCGGAGATGGGGCAGCTACAGCTTCTCTGGGCAACCTGTGCCAGGGCCTCACAATCCTCACAAGGAAGAACTTATTTCTAATGTCCAATCTAAATCTCTTTCAGTTTAAAGCCATTCTGCCTTGTCCTGTCAAAAGCCCCTCTCCAGATTTCTTGTGGGCCCCTGTAGGCACTGGGAGCTGCTCTCAGGATTCCCCTTAAGGAGCCTGCTCTCCTCCAGGCTGAACAACCCAACTCTCAGCCTGTCAACAGAGCAGAGCTGCTCCAGCCCTTGTGGCATTGCTGTGGCCTCCTCTGGATTCACTCCAACTCCCTCTTTGTGGTGGTGCGCCAGAGCTGAACGCAGTGCTGCAGGTGGGGTCTCACAAGAGCAGAGTAGAGGGAAAGAATCACCTCCCTTGACCTGCTGGTCATGCTGTTTTTGATACAGCTCAGCAACGCTTGGCTTCCTGAGCTGCAACTGCCTCGTGTTGTCACCAATTTAAAATGTATTTGTCCCAATAAACCAGCATAATAATATAACTTGTCAAAACAGACACAGTGGTCATCTCTTTGACAGCTTCTGTGTCAGTCATGTCCACAGAAGAGCTGCTGCATGCAGTGGATACATGTCTTACAAGCTTGCCCACCTATTTCCTGCGAATTAATCTGTTTGTGAACTTGCTTGTCTGTGTGCCAGACCTACCTGATTTGTGTTGCCATGTTCATCCTCCACTAAAAGTGTAAATGCCAATGAAGTTAAGGCAGCTGTTCAGCACAGAAATGCTACAACATCAAACAAAACATAAATAATAGACATTCAAGTTTAAATTAGTTTTCATACAGTCTTTAATACATAAACTTCTAAGACTGCACAGTGTTTTATAATACAATAATATGAGAAAGTTTTATCAATAATGATGGGTTTTAATGCAATATAAAGAAGTTTGAAGTTAAATTTATGTCCTTTTTATTTCCTCATGTTATTGCTTAATGGCCTTGCTAATGTAATACTATTGTTCTTATTAATAGGTCTGCTCAGACAACTGTTTGCAATCTAGGAGTTGTCTGCCCCACTCTTCTTGTTTTCTGGTACTTAGCAGTACATTAGAAATCTTGATGACTCCTGCATTTAAAAAATATAAAGGTTCACTTGAAAACTTTTAAACCCAGATCTAACCTTTTAACTTTTTTTTTAACTGATTTTTAGTCAAAGAACTGTATCTCCAGTAGCACATGATGAAATTGAAATATTGATAAAGTTACAGCTATAGGACAACACAGAAGTTGCACAGCTGAAGTACAACACAAAACGTAAAAGTTTCCACTCCACACCTGCTACCTACCCAGACAAGGTTGGTGGTTTGCTTATATTTCATTAATTCATGTTTTTTTTCTTTCCCGTTTGGTTCCCCCCACCCCATCCCCCGCCCCGTTCCCCGCTCCCCCCAAATGGCATTTTCCATAGTGTTTCTTTTTTTACTTTTTTTCCTATGGCTTCATCCATCTCATTTTACTGTCAGGTCAGATGAGAAGTTTTTGTTCTAGTGGCTTTTTAAATATAAAATTAGACTGATTGTGCTTCAGCTTTTCATGTTCTCGTTTTCCTATTTTACAGCTGGGTGTGGGTTTCCCAGTATCCTACCTTTAGGATTTCTGAGAGTTATGTTACAAAATGATATAGTTTAGTTGTAAGTCTCAAAGTAACCTGGCTTATAGTGCATTTTAATACAAGAGGAGAATAAAGTGTGAAGCAAACATCCAAATGATCTTTACCCCTGTCTCGAGTCCAACCCGTCTTAGCCTGGTTGAAAGCACCCAGTGTTGTTTTTTACTTTTCCAGAAACGCCTCAGTGACACTCTGGAGAAATCTGTCTTCATTAAGATAACCTGATACGCCTCTGGACACCACGTTCAGCTGGGTTTGGGAACAATACTAAGAACAGATGTTCTCTTTCAGCTCTGGGCTTCTGGCAGTGCTGAAGAAGGCAGACAGGATCCAGCCAGGCTAAGTGTTGGTTCCCTCTCCCAGGGAGAGCTGCAGTAAACAGACAAAAATGAGCACTAAACTCATTGTAGAAAAGTGTGAATCATACGTTTTCCATCTTCGATAAAGAAAACCCTTCTTGTCTGAAGAAATGAAGGAACTAATGAGCTGCAAATGTGAAAACAAGCATTCAGAAAGCGTGCTTATATGCAGGATCAATTAAATAATTATTTTGCAGAAGCGGTTGATCCAGGTTATGACTGAAGGCCAAAAAGGACTGTTAGCTTATCTAGGGCAAGCAGCTAGCAGGCTGTGACCTACACCCAGCTTTCTGGAGGGTTCTGTCTGGCTCACCAGATACATTTGGAAGCTGCTGAGTGCATGCGTTACACACCCAGGTCTCCCGCCACGTTGTCCCATGTAAAGGCCAAATGATTCACCCAGGGAGGTGCAGAATCCAGTTAGCTATAGTATGGCCCTTTGTGGTAGTATTAAAACAAGTCTTATGAAATTAACTGCACATTCCTGTTGTGATATTAATCATTTGCAAGAAGTTTATCTATTTCAGACAGCTCGACATGTCTCCATTGTACAATGACTTGTTCTGTGTATCAAAAGCCTTCACTGTTATGCCCAGAGCAAGCCCCATGTGTGCTATTACATAAGAGGAAAACATTTCTGCAAAGTTCCTTTGATAGGTATGCCTAGTGGAACAATACCAGTGACTGTTTATAAAGGTTTGAAGGAAAATAACCATGGGTTGTGCCTCTGACAGAGAACTATTCTGTTAATCCTCTTCTATACTATTTCAAGAAGGAAGGGAAGATATAAGGATTTAATGGAAACCAAAACTTTTCTTGTAACTCAATTGTGTAAAATCACTACTGAGAACTGTAACATGCTGAGCAGGGTGTGTGTTTGTATCTACCCAGTGTTATCTGCTGCGCTACAAGCTCCACGCCAGATCTGATTGCCTTTGTGCAAGTTTCGTGTTTGTGACCCCACGAAGATCAGCTGACCAGTGAAGTTAGGGAGATCAGTGTCTGGTGAGTGCTGCAGGAGAGGGTGGTTGAATTCTGGTGTTCTTATCCAAATATTTTCCTGTATATTATTTTAAATATCTGAAGAAGAAGCAAGTCTAAGGAGCTAACTGTCAGTCTTAAAACCACAGTGGTTTGGATTCTGCAGGATTATGAGAAGCATACCTAAAGAATTGCATGGTGGCTTACTGCTTGAATAACAATAGGTGTGAAGTACTTTGCTATTTTTTCCTCCTACCCCAGAATATAGAATCACAGAATTATAGAATAAGTTGGGTTGGAATGGTCATTTAAAGATCATCTAGTCCAGCTCCCGGAAAAAATTCAGCAGGCCTTGGCTAGGTCAGTATTTGTCTGGGAAACTTCTTAAGGAAAACCTTTGTTAGAAAGTAGCCTGTGTTACTTGTTAAAATGCATACATACCATGGCATTTTTGTATGTGTATGCATTCTGCCCCATGAGTAGAAATAACATACACACACATTGTTTATAAAGATTTCATATGTAGTTACTACCTCTTCAGATGTAACCCAGATTTTCACAAGAAAATCTTGTGTAACCTGATTTGAAAAAGTGTTTTTGTGGTTTTTTTTGATAAGCAGCAGTGAACATAGCACATCAAGACATGAAACGTGATGATTTTTTTCGCTTTCTTTAGTAATCCATGGAAATCTAGAGGGTCTGAAAGGGTTTAAAGCTAAACTGGAAAAAAAGGTTTTGACCTAGCACACTATCAGTGCTGCAGTTCTATGTATTACACTTCCAGAAACACTAGCAGATAATTTTAGATTATTCCTTCTTTCAGGCCACATAATCTTCCTAGAAAACCATAGACCTAGGTACCATATTATTGCTGGGAGAAATGACATCTGACTAATACGTGCATAAAATGTTCACTGTAGATGAAAGTTTACTTCAGAAGCTGGGGACAATCAGAGACACGTCCCACATGCAGTTAAGATAATGTGAAGAGCAACAAAAAGTTGGAATGTCAGGCAACCTGGAAATGATTCTTCACAGTATCTAGGGAAAGATTTTTTCCTTCAAGAAGTATTTTCTTTCTGGCAGAGCCTTGCATCCATTAAGTGCATCTTCCATCTGTGCAAGACCATATGTGCTATGTGGCACATTGACTGCAACTGTGCAGATTATAACAGCAGCTTTGCAGGCGCACAGATGGAGCAGCTACCAAAGCACACAAGGTCCTGTAAGAGCATCCGGCCTCTGTTCTGTCATTTAGGTTCTTAAGAGCAGCCTCATGCATGATCCACACCATAAGCCTCAAACAGTGCCTGAGCTGCTGACTGCACAGTGTTTTGCCTGAACTGTGGAAAATGAAGTCCTGCGTTTGGCTTCAGGACAACTAGATGTTTGGAATCCCAGGTGGTCCTTTAATTATGCGTTTTGTAACTTACCTTGGGAACATATTAGAGAGTCAAAAAACAATTTATGATTAACTTAAAACCTTTACAAGCAAGACATCATTAAATCTCTGCAAAAAGGGGAATATAATTGAAAAAGCATTTATTGTTAATTATTACTGTTAACGCAGTCATGGGATCACTTATGCATTTAGCTTTCCGGTCTGTCTCTCCTTCTGAATGCCTGCTAGCTCTGTTGGAGACAAAGTTCTGCAGTTTTATTGCCATGGTTTTTGAAGTGCTACAAGTTTTTTCACATCACATTCATATTTTGTTTCCTCTTCCTGAGGTTTTACAGGAAATCTGGCAATGATTGTGATGCAGAGTCAGCACAAATCTCTGCTTTGTTTTTCTTTGTTTATTTTCCTTTTTTTTCAGACAAGAAAAAGTTGGAGTTTAGAGGCCTACATGAAATGCTGACGTTCAAACACAGTTGTGGAAGCTGCTCAACTCTTCCACCATGAGACGCTGACTCTGGGCTCTACTGGGGATACTACCAGCTCCTTACATCCAATTCTTAAAGACTTTATTTGCCTGATATGTAAATAATAGCTAGTAAATAATATAAGGCATGCGTGAGTTATGTTTTGAGCATGTCTCCTGCCAAGAGACAGCCATTAAAAAGTGAAAATAGAGGCCAGTTAGAGATGAGGACTTAACCAAAGTAAAATGCTAACCTGGTGCTCATCTCTCCTGTAGTTAACAAAAATCCTTACAAATGAGCAGCCATGAAAGCTTTTGTTGACTGGAGAGATGTTGAGGCATAACATAATGACTATTTCTTGTCAGGACCAGGACTCACTTTTCTAGTTCCACAGGCTGAACCAGCGCTTTTGGAAGTGGCTGAGGAGACTCAAAAGTGGGTGTTGCTGTTACTACCTGTAATTTAGCCTCTGTAATAGAGACCATGGTATGCAGCCAATTCAGTGTGAATTCTCAGACAAGCCAGGAGGTCCGTCTGAGCACATGTGGACATATGAAATAAGGGAATCTCACAGCAGCAGCCAGTAGTGGCTGCTTGAATTTTGCAGGGCAGATTTTTTCGTTTCTTTGCAGTGATGTGGAGTAGTACAGTGGCTTGTGCAGGTGACATCCAAAGGTGTCCTCAGGCAAAATGTCATATCTTCTCTGCTCTCACTTATCTTTCTTTCAGACGCTGAGTTATTTCCTTTGTGTTGCATTCTGTGCCCTTCATTATGGAATGCTGTTACAGTTCTACTATGATTTTGACACTTTTCCCTCAACCAGCCAAACCCTAGGATACCAAAGCTGTAGGAAAAATAGGAAGATTGACAGTGTAAAGGCAGCTCAGATATAACGGTCTCCAATCTTTGCTCGCCCATTGTCAGCTTAATATAGTAATAATACCCTGTATTCAAGATTTTACTTTTTCTTCATTGTTACCTTCAGGAACAGCATCTGCAGAAAGTAAAATGTAGGACTGCAATGTCAGAAGATTAGGGACTTCTGTTATATGGATGTCATTCAAAGCACACAAAAAGAAATGTGTGTTAGTTAATGACTGTAATTTTCAACAGAAATGTGAACTCTTCAGGAGAATAGGAAATACTTGGAAATTAGAAGCTAGTGACTTTATTTTTTTGACCAGTTAATATGAAGTTATTACAGCTACATTATATCTAGTATTAAAGCTATTCCAATTTATTGAATCAGTGAGAATGTAGCACTTCCAGGATGTGTGCAGTTATCCAGCTGGCTATAGGCATAGCCATTACAGTCTGAGTTGCAGATACCAAATAGCTGTATAGCAGTAACTGGACTGTGGCTGCTGAATGTTTAATGAAGTACTGTATGCTGAAGGCACAGCTTGTAAGCCAGTATAGCTTTGTTAACAGAAATAAAATCTAGGCAGGGCTGAATACTAGTCACTACTGCTGACTTTTAAATAATGGAATTTAGAAACAACAGAAAAGGTGTTACTGTGAGATAGCTGGTATGAAGTCCTCCTTACACATCAAATGATGTTTCCTGATATAAATCAGATAAAGATCTGACTCTTCCAGACTTCTACCAGCATTAAAAGATCAGAAGGAGACAACCAGTCTGTTCAGGCTTTGATTGTTGCAAGCATATGTATTAGCACAGCTCTCCCTCTGCTTTTATATATATTTAACATATATAATAAACAGTTCAGTTCTTCTAGCAGTTCTCAGAAGGCCAGTATTGACTTACAATATTTCTTTATCTACAGAGACCGTATGAGGTCTTGTGTTTGGAGTTTATTATTGTGCTAGGAGGCCCCTTTTTTGTGGAAGTGGTTTTTACTCATGGGAGTAGATGGCTGTCAGCCTCAGCTTCCTGTGTGCTGCACCACCAAAGTATATTTTGAGTAAAAACTGTCCCTTAGACTTATCTACTTTTTTATTTAATCTGCAAATTGTACCAGGAGTTCACAATTTACTACTTAGAGCACTTTGATGCTGAAGTGGCAGCTGCTTCTGAACTTCTGGGATGTACAGAACAGTAGGAAGTGGTTGATTTAGCCAGATGTACCTTCACTGTACATGGTGACACACTCACATACTCTTGTCCTAAGAAGGACGCACAAGACTTTTTCCACAGTTCAGCATTCCAGGACTATGCTATCTGAAAAATATCATCAACAGATAACCTCGAATATCATGTATTTGAAGCCATAATTATTTTAGTTTGTCTGACTCCATTTAATGTAAAACAATCTTCACCATGCATTTGGCTATCTGAATCTGTCCCTAAGCTCTCTTAACATCTCTTGCAGACCATGTTTACAGCCATTGCTGTACTCTCAGGAAAATAAAGCAATGTAGAGCCACAAAAATAAATTTAACCAGAAGTATGTAATCCACTTTTTAATTACAATTCAAGAGTTCTTGAAAGAGAACTTTTTTATACAAATCCCTCTAATTCATTAGCTGGACCCACTTTTCACTTCAGTTTTCTTGTATTTTGCAAATAAGCAAAGAACAGACTGGAACTTCCTGTAAGGTTCACTGTATATTGTCACTGAATCCCATGTACTGTGCTGTTGTGACTTCCATTCCATGGGTAGGGTTCAGTGCAGTGAACTATGCTTGCATGACCTGTTACCAATCATTAACAAGAACTTGCTTGTACAGGTATTTCTGGTGAGAAGCATTTCTAGTCACCTGGAATAAACTGCTGTGGATTTAGCTGATGAATCATTTTCATTCCCATTTTCTAAGGAGAGTTATTTGGTATAAGGACTTTAATGCAAATTTTATGTATTGCTGAAGTTATGGTTATAGTTACACTCTCTTGAAGACTTGCTCTTTTAATATAAAGAGAATACAGAAAAAAAACCAAGGTTTTGTTTAACTTACTTTGTATTCATTGGTCCAGACCCTTGATCACTTTAGTTATGCATTGACTCAAGGCACCATATTGGAAAGCCTAAAGCTGCCTGCTGAATTCCTGGTGCAACTGTATTATTCCTGCAGAAGGAGGGATCACTGATCATTGTGTGAGGTATGAGTGCATATGGGAGACCTGTACAGATACCCTGCTTTAGGCATTGCATGGTTGCATTTGCTTTTTCCTGATTTGCTATCCCCAACACTAGGAGCCTAAGCAGAATCACACCAAACTGAGGGAATTTTTAGTTTTCTTTTATAGGTCACAGGGCTGCCAAGCAGTGACTAAATACACTGAAAAATACAAAAATACAGAAGATATTGTACAGCTATGATCTTCTTAACCATTTGTTGGGTATCATCAGCTAATTTGTCGGGTATCATCAGCTAATTTGTCCTTCCTTCAAATGGTAAGAGGACCATTGATTTTAGGCCCACTGAGGTGACATGGAGAACTTGCAGGCAGATAGACTGATTGCAGGATAAATGCAAGGGATAAACAGAGCCAATAAGGAACTCAGAATACACATAGGTGTTCAGCAACTAGGGTCAGTTTGCATTTGTAATCCGTGCAGTGATTATGACTTAAGACACGTCTGATAAACCCCCATATTTCCCTTGCTAATTACAGTGTGCTTCAGATTGGTTTAAAGAAAGAAAGATACTTCATTATTATGATGGAATTTCCAAACAGAAAAACAAAATGTTTATCTAATGGAACAGAACTCCATTAAGTCTCATATTGTTTTTAAGCAGACAATTGCATGTATCAGCTATTCCTTCGTTCACTGAAACAATCTCCAGCCTTTTATCAGAGGATGTCAGCTTTTGTTGCTTCCTTTGAATCTGGAGAAGTATGCATTTAGTTATCTGATGCTACCCCAGATCTCACATGACAGGAGCACGAGACCAATATTGCACTATGATCCTTCCTTCTGGAGTTACTTTAACTAATAAACTTTTGGTTATGATTATTTTGCTGCATTTACTTTAATGTATCTTCTTGGTCTTCACTTAAATACACTTTTATTTATAGCATTTATCAAGAGCTTAAGGCCTCATAAACAAGTGGAAACTTGCTTATGTAGGCATTAAAGTAAACCTCCACAGCCTGTTCTTGTTGCAGTTTATTCCACAACAAAGCATGAGTAATGCCACTGAGTTGACTCAGTGACACTGTTATAAAATGAGAAGATGAGGAAAATCAGTAGAGACTTAAGATCTGCCACTGGACTTTGAAGTCCCTGTTTGTGACATCCTTCAGTCACAAGAGCAAAACAGATGCTGAAGTTCTAAGGTCTTATGATAAAATTCGAGCTGAATCTCTGTCCTCTCATTATTTGCAAATGTTGCAAATCATCCCAGCAGACATTACCAGCATGCAGTTACTGACAGCCTCATAATTCCATATTAATTTGATTTTTTTTCCAAAGAAACGTATGCATTACCAATCTAGATAACAGAAATTACAAACATCTGTTAATTTCCAAGGTTACTGATATTTCTGTGCTGTGATGCTTTGAACAGTTTGAAACATGTCGAAAAGGGGCATTGTTTATGTTCAATAAGAAGGGAAAGGGGCTGTTATTTCCACCAGGATGATTGCTCCTCCCCGATAAGAAAGTGAGTAGAAACAAGATGATGATGATAAATATTATTGTTTGAAATTGGAGACTTGTCCAGATTAGAGTTCATAACTGCCTCCTGCAGTGAGATTGGAACATACTCAACAACAAAGGATATATTTGCAGTGGAAAGCAAAATTAAGATTTAAGACAGCTATTTGTTTAGAAGCTATGGACAAAAGGCTGCAGAAGCCTACACATCTAAGAGGGGTTAGTATGAGAACTGGAATGGTCAGACAATTTTAAAAGTAGTCTGTAATAACTTAACAATTATTAACTCTATTTATTCTACTGTTTGTAAAACAAAAAAGTGGATTTTTTTCCACTCAGAATGGGTAATGAGTCAGACTGAAGTTTAAACCTACTTAGAGTTTATGAATTTCCCAAACTCCTGAACTGGATCTATCTACACCCACAGCCAACATTATAAAATTCCCTACCATTTGCTTTTAGACAAAGGAACTTTTTTCCCTCAATGAATCTTGAAGCAGAACAGTGATCTAAGGTAAGGTGAATGTTAAAAAGCAAGATGCTGATGGCTTATCACCCTGAATGTAGGTAAGCTCTCCTTACTATTATGAAAGTTATACTAAAGATAAGGTAATAATAAGTAATACAATAAATAGTATCTATCAGTGCAGTGATAATTGCTAACAACAGCTGCTTCTCATCTCTCTGTAAGGGAGCCAAGGGTCTGCAGGTGTCTCTGCATACTACATGGGAGGAAATACCAACTTCTCAGTAGTGACCCCTGTACATTTCCATCCTCAATGTGCTTTCCTTAGCAAGGTAGCTGTTTTTTAAATTAGTTTTTTCAGCTCAGTTTACTCCCTCTGTACTCTTTATTCTGTAGTGCTTGTGAGCTGCTAATCTCAGCAGCCCTTAGTTATATTAGATATAGCTTGTAGGCTCAGCACTTATCAAGTCTTGTGCACACCCCTCTCTACAAAGCTGAAAAAGAAATGGGAATGTGCTATTGCTCTGTATTTGGTAGTATCTCCATCTATGTTGCAGCAATTGGTAAGGGACAATGTGTCAATCACTACTGATGTGCCCTTTATTCCTCACACTATTGATGGATCTGTACCTGCTTCATTTCATTTTGGCTTTGTCAGTGCTTATTTAGGAATTGACAGATATGATGCATACCAAATACTTACTTCCAGCCAGCCTTGCAGAGCTTTATTGGCACTGAAAATCAACACGCTATCCTGAGGCAGGAGGCCCAGCAAATAGTCTACCATTGGAACAGTAAAGGACATCATCACAGTTATGAGGGCTTGTTCCCAATCCAGCAAAGAATACAAGGATGTGGTTCCCTAACGATATCAGGAATGTGAGCATATTTTACCCTTTAAAAAAATTCAGTCCCATTCTGATGTCTGTTTTCTGCAACATGTCCTCCAAGACTACTGAATAAAACTTCATATCTTTGTCCTTCCTTCTTTCCACTGACTTGAGCATTGGACTCCTACAGGAAAAACCCAAAGGTCGCAGCTCCATTTCACACACCCAACCAGAAGCATAAAGATCATCTCTGCAGCAGGTAGTCTCAAGCTGTAGAACTAAGCAATATAAATCTCACCCCCTTAAACTCTGAGGGCACACTGGGTTTTTAAAGATTTATTTCTCTGTAAACACACATAACATGTACATTGATGGAAATGAAACTCAAGCAGACTGCTGCCAAAATAAAACTCTCCATGCATAAACAATCCTCTCACTGAGGAAGGAGAATAAGGAAATAGTTTAACCTGAATGTCTGCACAGACCTCAGTGATGGGGGTGTTAAGAAATCATGACAGAGTAATACGGAGTTAAGTGGCTGTTGCCAGTTGGTAGAGCTTCATGGCTTTCATGTAGGTACACTGATTTCAATGGCTAAAGATCCAGGCTCTAAGCTTCAACCAAAGTTGTTAAACTGACAGGTTCTATAGAAACCAGTTTTAAAGCTGAGTGACATAATCAGGAGCAGCTGGGCAAAAGGAGCTCTGTACTACACATGCCCTCGGACAGGGCACGCCATTCTCTAAGGCAAATACCAGATACAGAGCATGAGAGAAAACCTGCTGGCTCAGCGATTTTATAAGGAGAGAAGTATCTTCCCCCCTCACTGCGGTTACCACTGTGTTAGGGAAATAATGAGTTCTTGGCCCACGCCCCTCCTCTGACTGTACCACTAACTCCTGCTGGCTGGGGAGACCGACAAAATACATACACTGATATTCAAAGACCTTGTATTAAAAATACCTTGCCGTTCTGCAACAGGAACCGTTTCCACATGGAATTAGTTAACGCGGAAGTATTTTGGCTACTTTTGTGAAAGGGGTTTGCTTTGCTTGCAAGGTCATGCAGAATGAGCTCCCTGAACTTTGAACCGTATCTGCAAAGTGAGATAAACAAGAGCAGTATAAATACCACAGCCTTTCTCCCCACACAGTTTTCTTCTGCAGCAGCATTAAGCAGAGCTGCCAAGGAGGGGGAGGAGGAACGGGTAAGTGTGCTGGTTTTGCTGTGAAATAACTCCATGACTTAAGGTTTGGCAGCGTGTCTGCTTGTTGCTTTGGCTGAAAGGGCTGAACGTTGAAATTCCCATTGGAAACCAACTAGAGAGTTGAAACGCGACGGGAAGTATAATTCAGCATCTCGCTCACGGGGTGAGACAGCTGTTGCTGGGTGCTCTATGCCAGTGCTGCAGAAGGCCATAAAGGCATAGAAGGATCTCAAGGTGTCATAGAAGTTTCGTGTGTTTATAATGGGTTTAAAGGCGGGCAGATTTCCAGATGTGTTGAAAGAGTGAAAAACTGCTCCTGTTCGTATCTATTGGACCACAGTTTAAGCTTCAAAGTCCAGTACCTAAAATGCTTTTGGTACAACTGCAGGAAAGAAATGTTAGGTACAGACAGATGTCACAAATTATGTTGGCTCTGCAGCAGCTGGCTCTTTTTTTAAAAAATTAATTATTAAAATGTTTGGGTTTTGTTTTTTTTTTAATATAACAAGATTGATGTAAGCACAAGTGTTATTTGTCAGAAATCAGTGTTTCCAAAACATTCTGTGTTTACTGTGAGACTTTGATGCAAGTGGTGAAATTATGCAGCTCCACAACCTAGGACATATTGGGGAGCAGTTTTAT
The DNA here is from genome assembly GCA_028858755.1 of Ara ararauna. Lineage (NCBI taxonomy): Eukaryota > Metazoa > Chordata > Aves > Psittaciformes > Psittacidae > Ara > Ara ararauna. The sequence continues at coordinate 93,609,861 of CM054410.1, forward strand.
ATTTTAGATATTTCTCAATAATGAGTTTTTTATGAACATATTAAGCCAAAATTGCTAGTTAATGGAAAAAAAGGAAAAGGTAATTACAGGGTTTCTCATACGCTTTGATTTTCACCAACATTTTGTAAATCCACGCGAAGTGTGAATAGGGGATTTAGTGAGATCTGAGGAATTCTGGAACTCTGTTTTCACTTCCTGTTTTTGCAAAATTGTTTCTAGTGCCTGGGTCCTTCCGAGATTTTTCTCAATGGTACCCAAATGCCGCAGACTGAATTGTAAAAAACTTTAAGCTTTTTTTTCTTTATAAATTTCTGCCAGGTTCTGTAGTGCTGTGCACCGCAAGAGCCTATCAATGCAAGTACTTTTAAGTCAGTGGAACTACTCTGGGATCTGGAGCGAACTAGTCTGGCTTCTTAGTAGCATAAACAGGCTTAGCAAAGCTGATTTTGAAACACAAGTGATAGGGCCACTTTCCAATCATGGAAATGTTAAAAGCAGTCAAGAAAAAAGTTACAAAGAGGAAAAAAGCATAGTCTGAATAGCAGCATTAAAAGAAAATTCAGTCATTCTGAACACTCTTCAGCTGTTTGTATACTACCTAATTATTATTGGGGAATTCCATTGCAGATAGAGAAAGAAGATACATCAAGCAGGAAACAGAGAAGCTGAATTTATTTTATTTTACTTTTTTTAACCGGATGGAGCCAACATTCCACTGTGTTTTGTTATGGAAAGAGCCTGAACTTTGTCTCATTTTGTTTATTTTCTCTCTTTTCAGACAAAGCCCAGCCATGTGGGCAGGGCTGGGGCTAGTTCTGGCTCTCTGTCTCCTCCCAGGAGGAGGGACAGAGAGCCAGTACTGCAAGGAGCCCCCAGAATGGCATATTGGGGAGGAAAACCCAATGCTGAACTCTAGGGGGTCGGTGACAGTGGTGGCTCTCCTCCAAGCTAGCTGATACTTGTGCGTGCTGCAGGCTTCAAGGTAAGTGTAAATATTTTTCTGGTTTTTATTAAAATATGAACTAGTCAACATTTTAATGCCATCTGAGGATAAAACGTGTCCAACTACATATGTATGCACTCCATGAACTCTAGCTTCCTCAAATGCTGCCATCCTAGCTGGCATGTAGGACCCAGTGACCAGGTTAACCCTCAACAGTAGTGTTCTGTGCCAGTGGCTCAGATTCTTTATCTCTTGACTTAGTCCTGACTGACAGATCGTCTCTCCAGATTGTCCTTACACAGAAGTATGATCAACTTGACTTTAATGAAAACCAAAAAAACAGTTTCTCAAGATCACACTTCAGTCACCCACAGATGATTAATGTAGCCAAGATGCTGAGGCCAAGAAACATCATAATTCCCTTACATGGCTAGACCATCTGAAACAGAGATCCATGATCACTCATGTCTCATGAGATATGTAGGGGAGAAGGCATATAAACCCACATGCTTTTAATGTGCTTTCCCCTCTTCAGAGGTCCTAGATATTGAAGAAAAAAGATAAGGTCAAGGCTGGCTTTTTGAAAAATAGATGAAGCATTCAAGGGAACAGTTACATCAGTGTTACATTTTCATACAAGACTGGGACATTTGTGCTCTGTTTTCTAGATGCCACTTCTGTGCAAATAATTAGCTTACATGACAGTAACAGCAGCAAGAAAATAACTCTGAGCTGACCCAACCAGGAATTGCATACAGTCCTTATCTTGGATTCATTTAATGATTGTGAAATCATTTTGGTTTAAAAATTCGTAATGCTCGTTTCAGAGCTTCATTTTAGTCACTGTAATAGCATCTTAGTTTCCCCCTCTTGGCAGCATAACTTCATATTATGAAAGTCTTTAGTAGTTTTTGAAGAACTAGATACAAAAAAATGGTGGTAAATCTCTGGCTCCATCAAAGTCAAAAGTGGGCTTTTAAGGTAGTTAGGTTTGATTCTGTATATTTAATGAAGGTTTTAAAGACTCTTTCAAGCTCTAGATTATTTTCCGAAACTGAGAGAAAAAACCCAAAAACAGAAACACCCAGCAAAAAAACAAAACCAAACCCCTAAGTTTTCTACAGCAATTCAATAAGAAGGATATTAAAAGCAAAGAGGGAAAAAAACCCCAAATTAAACCAATAAAACCCCCAACCACATTGTAGAGCAAGAAAGCAGCTTTCTGTACTGTAGACTAAAGACGATTTTTGTGGTTGGATGCCAAAGGGAAAGACTAGCAACTGCCAGCCAAGTCGTGCATATATTCTACAGCTATCCTTTTGACCCTGTTGCTATTTTTCTGGCTATTACAGGAAATAGCTATGTCAAGATGAGTGAGAAAGCTATTGGTCTTTTACTGGAAGTTTGATTTCTTCATTATTCACCTCCCTGCTGTATTTACAGTGTGCATTCTATGACCAACTATGTGACCAAAACCTCAGCATTTAAATAAAAACATCAAGATAAACTAACCGTGTTAGACCATGGAGAGTGTGAAAAAACTGAAATAAAAATAACAATTCAGTCTGAAATCAGATGTCTGCTTTACTTAGTACTGCATTCTACTTCCAAGGACTGGACCCATGGCATGTTAGCTATTGTAGAGCCTGGTTTAGCGACAGCATAGTTAGTAGTCATGGCAAACGCTAAGAATGTTTTTGTAGATTTTTGTCACTGAAACTAGGAGAAAATAACATTCAGTGTAATAAAACCAAGATAGAGCATGTAAGCTTCTACTGAATGTGGTAAATCCTATGATTCTCTAATGATTTAACCCTTGCTTATTTACACTCTCCACTAGATTGGAAGACCTGCGAGTGAAATTAGAGAATGAAGGACTGGTCAACATCTCATATATCATTGTTAATCATCAGGGGTCCTATTCCCAGAAGAAATTTCACCTACTGCAAGAAAGTGTTTCAGAAGACATTACTGTCTACCAGCAAGATGAGCAGCAAGATGATGTTTGGACTAAATTAAATGGAAACAAAGATGACTTTCTTATCTATGACAGGTCTGTTTAGAGGGGAACAAAGGAAAATATTTGCATGTATTTATACAGTAATGCTTTGTAAATCTCTGTATTATTTCACTGATGTGCAAATTACACCACAAAAAAAGACAATAATCAATTTCTAGTTGCAATAGGAAAAGTGCTTGCAGAAAGGAGGCTATAAAAGCAAAGTCTGTTTAAGTAAGCTTGGGATAAACAGTTTTTTCTTTATAATTAATGTGGATTTAGATAACATAACTGAGTATAGAAATTGACAGCATGATTCTGGACTTACGCTGGTTTTTATTTTTGTTTATTTTAAGACAACTTCATTACATCCATGCATATGAAAGCAGAATCAGACGAGGAGAGCTATCTGAGTTCTCATGAAATCATTTTGAGCAAAGTTGTTGAAAGTCTCCTGTAGCCGTATGGAAAAATTAGTCTTTAGATGAAATTTAAGACTCCAGAAGAAAGTGTCTTTTTGATCATAGGAATCTGGGACATGTACCTTTTAATAGAACCAGTAGTAGCTCTTTAATTGAAATCCTGATTTTTCAGCCTTGTTGTCTTGGAAATTATTTGAAAAGTCCTGCACTTCTAACATGTCCATCCTAATTACTATTACATTACTGTAATGAACATTCTGTGTTCATACTGAAGCACAATTAAGTCTAATACAGAATTAGAAAGTTACTTAACTGCTTTCGGATAATATGATGAAATGGAACAAATTAGCTTCATTCTGTGGGACGAAACTAGCACTGCAATGAACTTTAGAAAGTGATTGTGTGTTCCAGCAGCAAGTGTGCCTAAGTATGGGAGGTTCCTGTTGTGTGACAAATAGAAGGCAGCTGTAGGGGGTCTGTGGAGGGACTCCAAAGCTAGTGTTTGGCCCACAGCATTTGAAAGGTTGAGCAGTTCTGTGCTGTTGACACGTAGGATACACCTGCACTATGAGCTGGTATGGCCATGGTCCATTATGGTTCTAGGAGTATATGATCTTATTGTGCCTTTACTGGCAATACCAGTAAAGTTTTTCCCTGTTGCTGGTTCTAGTCATGCACTGCACATACGTAGAGAGAGAAGGTCTGAGGGCTGTGTGTTGACAGTGCAGGTGAGATGCTTCACCAGATGCCCTCGAGCACAAGTTCTGCCTTTCACAGTACCAGTTGTGTGCCCAAGAGCATACCAGAACGCTCAAGTACAGATCTGGGACAAATAAGCACCATAAAAGTTCCCTTAATACACACTAAATTGGTAATGCAGATGATCCATAATGCACATTCCAACCAAAATACATGTTATGTTGCACAGAGCATTCTTTGTAAGGATGCAACAACATACGGTGATTTGTACCAACGTGCAAACAACCCTCTTCACTAGCAAGACTGGTCTGTAATGTGTGCCTTTGCTAGTCTAAATGCTATTAAACTAAGGCTTCTGCCAGTAGATTACATCAGCCAGAAATCATGCTACACACTGCTGACCAACGCAGTTGAGTGGGCAAATATTTCTAAAGCATATACTGTTACCTGCCTGTAAATTTCTTGGACAGGAACACTCACCATGGGGCTGTACAGTGTGTGTTGATTGACAGGAATAAAATAAAGTATGATGAGATATTTAAGTTTATGCATATGTAATCATAAAGTTCTTTCTCTCCTTAGATGTGGCCGTCTGGTGTATCATCTCGGTCTGCCTTACTCCTTCCTGTCTTTTGACTATGTAGAAGAATCTATTAAAATTGCGTACTGTGAAAAGAAGTGTGGAAACTGCTCTTACACGGTATTCTCTCATTTCATTCTATATATACTAGGAAAGGAAACTGGATTTGACTGGTTGTTAGAAAAAAATATTTCAGTGTGATTAATCAAAAAAAGACCTCTGATTTAGAATTTACACATTTCATGTGTCTTGACATAGAGCTTTTAAACATTTTTCAAAGTGAATTAGATTTAATTCCTAATACACTGATTATCTGAGTTCTTGACCTTGATAGAAATATAAATAATTTTCAGAAGTCTACATGCAATCATGCAGGCTAATTCTGTCTCTTCTGTACAGCTAATGGGCAATTAGCTGTTCTAGGTTTTGGGGGCAGGTAGGTCCTTAAACATATGGAATTGAATCCAAGCTGGTTTGAGTTACTATTCCTTTTAGTTTACATTTAAACTAAAGTATATAATAGTTACTATTCCTTTATATAATAGTTACTTACAAAAAGTGATAATACAAGGTGACAAATTATTGTTACCATTATATTAAAGGATAGCACTGTTTGACATATAACTGAAGATCCAAACTGCTTTAAGGATTATCTAGAAATGCTCATACCTAGATATGAAAGTTCAATGATACGAACAATTTTTGATCCCATCATGGAGTTTTCTCAAGCAGGCCAGATGTGGGACCTTAGAAAAAGGTTGATTTTTATTAGCAATTACTTTATTAGCAATTACTAATGAATTCAAATTCCTGTAAGTTTGCACTGAGAACCCTGTCCTGTTATCACTGGTGGTGTAAAACAAGGTTCTTTTTGGTACATTCATGTATTTTTCTCAGCAAAGTAACACAAATAATGTAAAATTGGACCTTCCCTTCAGCAAAAATGTTAAGCTGATTAATATTTAACAAACTAGTTTAATTAAATATAATGCTTTGTATTTAATGCAGGCTTCTGTTTTGCAGGAACCTGATACTGATGTTGTATGTGAAAACATCACGAAGCAAGCAGATGAAAAGCTAGCAGAGATAGAACCCAAACCAACTGGTCAACATTCACATCACCACAACCTGCACAGAAACAGACACCACCACCATCATGAAGGCAGTCGTCATTCCAAAAATGGGAACCATGAGGCTCCTTCTGAAACTCGAAGACGTCATCCTCATGGTGGTCAGCGTCATAGAGTTTTTGGCCCTAATAGACACAATCAGACAGGCAGTCAAGAGCTGGTAGACACTGCTCCTCCAGGAGAAGGTGTAGAAACTGCACAAGATAAAAAGCTATGAAAAAAGGGGAAAACCACCTGTAAAAACCAGTTAAGTTGAAATTGGCAGACAGCATCAGACTCCACTTCTAGTAGCTGATGCTGTCATTGTCGACACCTATTGTTTGAAGAGCTAGGGAATTCTGTCACTTGACAGTGTCGTGGAGCACTTCCAAACTCCTGTAGGTGACATGGCCAGCTGTCAGCAGAAGACATCACTGAATCTTGACAGTGACGTCTGCTCGCTGCTGCCTGACAGTCGCCAGCAGCAGGAGCAAGTGAAACCAGTGACACCTGACAGTGAGAGGAAAAGGCAAGAAACTGAGCCTGAAAAACAAACTAAGCACCACCTTAAAAAAATGCAAGGGAGTCCTAATACCTAAATTCATAGAGTTGTGAGAGTAGAAAAATTAACATATTGTTTTTATTGCTCCCCATTAAAAATTAGGCTAGAGAGAGGTGTGTAGAATTCAAATATTATGAAGAAATAGAAGTTAAGAGCAGTGCTCGTAGAATTACACAATACCTGTCAAATCCCATCAGTGAAAAGCTTCATAATCTCAAGGAATTTAATTGGCCTGCTGTTCGTTTTTCAGTTGCAGTGGAAAGGTGTCTTGATTAATTTGTCTTTCTTGTTTATCTTCTAACATTCTGCTTGCATTTGTGAGGACAGGAGCATAAACTATGACCTAGGGGCTCCTGCTCTGATGTTTTGCAGTCAAGAATGGAAGATAGCCAAAAAATGACATTTTAATAATTTTTTATTAAGAAAACAGAATACATTCCAAATCTCTTTTTTCTTCTAACCTGGGGATACACATTATGTATGAGAAAAGATTGCTCTTTAGCAACATGCCAAAACAACTGTTTATCTCAAACATAAGATACATGCACTAACTGCATTATTTCAAAGTAACAGATCAATATGCTTAACTTTTGTGGCTTAGATATAGTATCAGGATCCATTAATACTTAATATAACAGCTTAGAAATTCAACCAAGTTGTTGATATCATGCCTAAAGTGAAAAACAGTGTTAACAACTCTTCATGCAGAATCAATAACAGCATCAAAAAGAGGAGAGACAGGCCAAATTTAATCGTGGCTTAAGGTTTATCTTCATTTATAACAGTGCTGAATTTGATAAATCTGTGCTGATTTGTAAGATAATATACCACTAAACCTTGTGTAACTTCTCTGTCTGTAGCTTAGCATTCCTAACCTTTGATTAACTGAGTTGAAGTAAAAATGGTTGTTTGAAGGATTCCTGGATGAAGAAGAGATTAGTCAAGAAAGGAAAACTGCTCTGAAAGTGTACACGATAATTAATGATGGTTTAATAGGGAAATTATTACTCCTGTGAAGCCTGAATCTTCTTATTGTGAATGCTGATGAGCAAGAAAACAGCCCTGAATACACACAGAATGCATGGCTTTGGAATATTTGACAAGAGTATTTTCAATTAAAAAAAATATTCAGCATTCCTTCATATCTTGTTTTTACTTCCATGTGAACAGTTTGAAATACACTGGGCTTACTTCTCATTATCTGTAGTACTGAAATACGTCATGTCATTTACTCAGAACTGCCTCTGTCTGAAGTGCTGCTCTTGCTCTTTAAGAAGACGTTTCTCTAATTCCTTTATGGTGTTTTGGAGGCGTTCAAGTTCTTGGTTTTTCTCCTCCCTGACTAGCTGCAGCTTCTGTAAGAATGCAAGCAAAGGCTTCATTGTTAAACATCACACAGAATTATGTACCAACAATATGCTATTACTAATGAGAAATATTCTAGTAAGAATATTTTTCTAACTATTTTGTGTCACAAAACTACAATGCTGACGTTACTAAAATCCTATTTTTTGTGACATCCCAAAGCCCCAAGCCTACAAAACCAATAATGCACATATATAATTTAAAGCACAATAATTCATGTTAGTTCTATCTTAAGTTCCCAGGTTAACAATTCTGTACTAAACCCGCTTCACGTGTGGGCTTTTGCTGTTTAGCTTTATCAACATTGGTGCAGAGACAGGAAACCAGTTGTCTAGAGATGGGAGGGAGAGAGTAAGATGGACACGAAACTGCACACCTCCCCCAGCTCCCCAATACCCAAAGTTTTGTTGCAGAAGAAACACAGTAAAACTGCAGGGAGCTGCTGTTTCAAACAGACTCTAACAGCATTTAGTATCTGCAGACTATAGATACTTAAAACCACGTACTCTTCTATAGATACTTTGTGGAAAGGCAGAAGATTCCCAAAATGATCTTTTTCTACCCTGAACTGTTGCCAGTTTAGCATTGAACTGAAAGAATCAAGAAAAAAGCAAAACATTATATACTAACAGAAAAAAAGGTATGTTAAATATTATAATTTTCACTTTATTTTTTTTTAATTGGATTTTGTATGTGAAAGTTCATCTACTATTTAATACTAGGACAATGAAGCTAATTCAGTTTATTTAAAGAATGCAATTACAAGTTAAGCTTCTTTAAAAAATACCTCATAATATTGCAAAAAGTAAATTGCATAGATACAATAAAAACTAAACACACTTAGACAAAAAAGATGATTACTAAAATATTTGAAGTCTCCACAACTACATGTCTGCCGGAGAAAATACAAAGGATGCTAAAAACCTGTGAAACCATCACCTTTCCCTCATGTCCTAGGGAAAACAGCCCAAACACTTTAACACCTTATTTCTTTTTTGATATGCAAAAGGTTTGAAGTACTTCCCTTATTATTTCTGTAATGACAGTGGCTTAAAATCTGAGCCATGAAATACCTGTTGAATTCTGTGACTCAAATCTCCACAGGATTAGAAGTCTTTAAGCTCCTGGAAGTTTATATAAAAAGATATCTTTCTAGCATCCAGAAGTTAAAAAGAATAAAAATAAGAAAACATTTTTCATATAGCTCAAAAGCTAGCAAAATTTTCAAAATGATTTAACACAAGAAAACTGCAAACTTCACTCTTCCTCTATAGCAGGTAGAACTTGATTCCTCAGCAGAAGCAACTCAGACACTCAGATTATGGAAGGGAGCACATGCCACCGAGCTTTGTAAAGACAATGTTTTTTGAAATTTCCCAGATACCATCATATTACTTTGTTAAGTACTACTTACTATTTTTCACAACACAGTCTCTTCTAGGTTGACCCAAAGCCCAACTGATCTTAACTCAGCTTTGTAACGTGTACCTCTATCTGCAGTTTAATGATTTCTTTCTGCTTCTCTTCGTTTTGAATTCTCAGCTGTCTAGTTATCTCCTGTGTTTCCAGGTCTTTTTTCTCTCTCTCTTCTTTATACTCTCTTTCTTTTGCTTCAACTAGTAACACAGTTAACACCAAATATGATGATTACAGAAGACATTTAGATGAAAAAATGACATAAAAATGACATGATTTCCCAAATATTAAAAATTTAATGACTAGCGGATCAACATTTCACAGGAAAAAATTCAATTCAAGAAAAGAACATATGAAAACCACCCTATACCATCTCAGTAAGATGAAGTCCCTTTGAAGAAGCATCATATTTTACAGAGTTTGTCTTTTTTCAGCTACGTGTATGAGCAAAAAATCCTGCTCTTCAAGGCTATGTCAGTAACAGAAAAAATTAATACTGAAATGAATTTTTTTCTTGTTGCAGTATTATTTATTTGTGAAAATGAGCATAGCTCATTTGCTCATATGCTCATACTTCCCTGAGCATAGCTGGAACACTCTAACAGCAGTCTAGCTAATAGTTCAAAGCAATAGTTCAAATGAAACCGAACTTTAATTCTTTCAGATTTTTAGGTCCAAATTCCCATTGTCTGTTCTACCTCTTCAGGAATTTCTGCTTGTCCTGTGTTGCTGTACCATTGCCTCATTGCCACTGTCTGCTCTTGAGCTAAGATAAAATTCAATTAAACACTACCCATCTTTAGCTTTCCTATTTCCATGATGAAGCAGAACTTGTACTTTTCCTAGGTGAAGCTGTAGCTGCTACAGGTTACAACATTTTTTACCTAATGCCATAGCATTCAGTCCTCAGAGAACTTACTTTTTTTCATCATATCACAATTCAGCTTCACTATTTCTGATCTGTGGTCTTCCTCTTTGGTTTTAATTTCCTTCATAAGTTTCTCAATCTGACCTTTATATTCCTGCGAATGTAAAATGCTTCATAAAAATACTGAGTTTTCTGTGCTCTGTCTTCTGTGAAGCATAACATTCATGTGAAATGTACAATACTCTGTAATTCAGTATGTGCTCTAGTAAACTCAAAATGCCCAATTACTTCTTATGCAATCTGGATGAAGTCCATAGACAAAAATATAACACACTTCTTCGTATTGAAGCTATCAGTTACTATAAAATCAGAAATTGTACTCATTAGAAGAACAGGCAAATGGAGAAGTAACGTTCCTTTCCCTAAGGATCTGATGCAGTGCTGCAGTTAGGTAAGTGATACAGTTTTATATTTGTGGATATTTGACTGTAAGACTGTATAACAAAAATCATATTTAAAGTATGAATTTTCTTAGTATTGCTTATCCCAAGAATTTCACAACTTCATACCGGCAGCAGTACAAAACTCAGTGATATCAGCAGCAGTGATGCTGGTGGCACTGATACTCAAGTAGAAGAGTTTGAGCATGCCTATTGTTAAGTTTGCTCCAATTACTACTGCAGAATTATCAAGGAACTGGCAGTAGCTGCCAGTGTAGAAGTACTTACTTCAAAACTCGTCAGAGCCTTCTGACAACGTAGGTAGCCACTCCCCAGAGCAATGCTCCGAAATACTCAGAAAGGCAGTTACTGATCAGTGGTAATAGTATATGTGGACATACTCAAGTAAGTGCCTTCAGGACAAGACTAGGAAGTCATACATCTGTATAATGCACAGACTCATAGTTTTTTCACATCTGTCAGAAGTTGTTACTTATTTTATTCTCAAGCTGTCAAGATGCCACTTCTCTTGGTATAAAAATTTAATTTTAACTCATGGTTAGTACAAACACAGGCAAAGAAAATCAGCAGTGCGATTCCTAATCCTATCAAGGTAACAGATCTGCAATCTTAGCACAGAGAACTAACAGAAATAGTGATTAGCGCTGCTGGCATTACCTCCTTTCCAAAAATGAATGGCATAGATAAAAAGTAGAGAGATGGCAAATGGAATTGATTATGACACACAGACAAAAAGTACAGACCCATTATCTTTGTAGCCTTTACTCCAAAAGAAACTATAGTCAAAATTCAGACAGTTCATGATTCTCTGGCAGTACAGCAGGCATTGTGAATATCAAAACCTTAGTTCCACATAGAAATATAGTCTTACTCAAGGGATTAGATTTTTGAATGGATTTAGTTGAATTTGAAGCTAAATACATGAAAAAAAATGGACAACTTAGATTGAGCCAAAATTTTCAGCACTTTGTAGTTCTGACGTCTTAGTTTCTCTAACACATTCTCATATTGATATTTCATGAGAACAACTCTTCTCTTTTTACACATGATAAATGTTAGCAGAAATGCAACAAGAATGTTATCAGTAACAAACCCAAGAATATGAAGGGATATGAACTGCTAACTCGGACATAAATAAATATGCCTCTACATACAGAATGATCACTTGTGACGTACCTGTTCACAAGTCTTTAATTTCTCTTCCAAGATGTGAATGGTACCCTTTAGTCTATCATTCTCATCTATGTGAATAAAGAATTATATGATACACTAAGAAGTACATTTTGACAGTATTATTAGCAGGAAATCAGAATAAGGAAATTAATTCAATTTTTTGACTTTTCTTACCTTTAAGAAACTTTTTTTGTAGACATGCTAATCATAATTTACAGAACTACAGTCTCCACTTTCTTCTTTAACAACAAAATTAATAGTTTAATCATAATACTTGCCTGGTGTTACTACACTGAACTGTCTTTAGCCTTCTGGTAACTGTTGCATTCAAGAAAATCTAGATGCAACATTTCTTGCCTCAGAAAATAAAAGGTTATTACCACGGCTACAACAGTTTTAAATTGGAAGATGCAACTTTTTAAGTACTTGTTTCCCCAAAACTAAAATTAGTATCTTAAAACCAGAATTTAGAAAAAGCAAATGTTTCTTTGTATTGTTATTAGATGTCTGTTTGATTATTAAAAGCAGCCATACACTTCAATATTGTAGAGTATTATTAAAATTTATGCCTATATGCCTTGAAAACACAATGGGTATAAAATTAACTACATGGTATAGATAACAGCTACATTTATTACATTCCACTGAGGATTAAGACTTTTTGTTTTAACCAAGTGATAAAAACTATGCATAACCATTTCAATACACTACAGTCCAACAGCTGAATAATAACATCTCACTTTTTGCAAAACTGCCTGTGCTATGCTGAAGTAAATTTAAAGTCCAACTATTGATTAAAAAACCCTCATGAGGGTTCAGGCAGAACTTCTTTTACACGTGGATAAAAAACCCTCATGAGGTTTCAGGCAGAACTTCTTTTACACGTGGCTTCCAAGTAGGATAATAGCAACAGACATTCATTAAGCACCACAGACCACCAAAGTCTGCACAAGACTGATTTTAGATCTTGTTTTTCCCCCTTTCTGCTTGTCTGCCTGTGAGTTTCTCTCACTAAAAAAGAACAGTAAATATAATAATAAAAAATTAAATGCCTGCTCATTCAAATTTATGGTACAATATATATGTGGAAAACTTTCTGCTTTACCTTTCACATCACACTGTTTTTCAATGGTTTGTGTTAAACCCTTCATCACATTCTGTAGAGTAGCACATTCTAAAACAAATGAAAAATCCAGTATTTTTAAATAATTAATTCAAAATGTATTTTTACATTTTATTTATAAACTTTTCACAAACATTTTATGATCATCTTCATTAAATATTAGTTTAGGTCTTCTTACTGACTACAGAAATAACTATGATTATTATTACATGGTTACTGCTTAAATTTAGCTTTTAGTATACAAGAGATTTAAAACAGCTACGTCAAGCAATGTGACCAATTTCATAAAGCTATTACATTTTTGCTTCTAGCCAGAAAACAGAGATGTTACTGTTTTCTGGGCAATAATGAAAGTCATCCATACCAGCATTCCAGCAATTTGATGTAATTAATGAAACTGAGGCTCACCTTCCTGAAAGCATTTTTGCCAGGATTCTTTTTCACAAGACCAGCACTATCTACTTATTGCAGTTTCTCACTCCCTTTTTAGAGCACACTAACCTCATCTTCTGAGTCAATATAAACTTGGAGAGATTCAGGATATGCTACTATAACCCCATTATCTCATTTCAAACATAATAATTATGTCTGTGTGCACATACATGCAACTTATCAGTTTAAATACTTCTGTATTTAATTATTTTATTTTTTTATTGTATTTTTAGTACTTGAAAACCATACTGACTGCCTGCAATGCAACACTTTGTTTTCATTAAATACTGTTTTTATCCCCTATATTTGTTCCTAGTAAACTTACCAGTAAAGTAGCAAAACATTCAATGACTGGGAAGACTGGGGACACTAAACTTGAGGTTACTTACTTACTCTAACTTTACGCATAAAACCTTTCTCTCTATTTCCAGAGTACCACTGCATTTAAGTGACTTTCAGTTTCCACAACAGATAGATTATGCTAAACAAGTTACTCATCTTATTAGAGCAAAGTTCTGTTGCAAATTGTAGATCATACAATTAAAGATTAGATTACAAATAATGGAGTCAAGAAGACGAATTGAGATCCCAGCTCAGAGATTCAGTTTTCCACTCAATCTTTTTGACCTTTAGTCTATACTTCCATTAACTCCGCTTTTCATGCAGCAGAGTATCTTAGCCAGCTGTATTCTCCCAGTCCATGCTTCCAAGAAGCCAGTAGAGGGAGCACGTACAGCACAGAAACATTGCCTGTCCTGAGCTCTTGCACAGCCTCGAAAAGCATTTGTGGAAAAACCCTAACCGAAGGCGGAAGCGGTACTTAGCATGCCCATTTGTACCAACTAGTTTTGCAGTGTAAACACTGCAAATTCCCTCCCCAAAATTTGAAGACGTACAGAAATAAACCCGAAAGCTTGCAATTCATGGACAAAGTCGAAAGGCACCTATGCATTTCAGTAAACAATAAGACAGCAGCTACTCTTACAGTGAGTCACAGCTACTTAAGCGCAAGCCACTCCTTTGTATCTGCTTATCTTTCTTATCTTTAAAGGATATATCCTGGCAAATCCCTTATGTGACTACAGTTGTGATTGGGAAAGAATACTGCGATCCAACAAGTTTTTCTTGCCTACATTAAGGAAGAAAAAGCAACATTGTGCTAAATGGTTGCAGCTTTGTGGGTCACTAGCGTAGCATCTGTTATGGATTCCATGTGGTTCCTTCTCCTTAAAGAATACTCTTTACATGCAGAAAGACTGAACTGCCTAAGGTGCTCTTCTTCCCTGTTTAATAATTTCTTGCAGTTTCTTCTGTCTGCATTTGTAACTGAAGTGACTGGCTTCTTTTAAAAGACAATCATACCAAGCACTTTGCCCTTAAACACCTCTGAAAACACCTAAGTCAAGAAATACGTGGTCCTAAAGATGCAAAGTAGAGCCACCTTAAGTACTCATAGACAATAACGTGATTGGTTTCTTTTTAAAACTACAGTAGATTTTAGTTCAGAATTGTAGCCTGCACCACAAGAGTCCATTCAGTCACCAGAGAAAAGGTTTAGGGGCAGAAGACAAGAATTCCAGGCTTGTGTCTGTCTTAAGCCCATCTGCAGTGATTCTCTCTAAACAAAAACTGTGGTTCTGAGTCTCACCTTTGTTCAGCAAAGAACGTGTCAAGGAAAAATAAAGCTGTCAGGGTCCTATTGAAGAAAAACCCCAGTGCTGGACCCTGTTTCAGTTCGTGATCCCAACAGTGAAATTAAGACACAAATGGCATTAAGTACCATAATCAGACAGTTTATTACAAATTTCAAAAAGGCAGTTATTGTAAAAGAGGGAAATTATTGTAATAAAGGGGATACCGATAGGACAGGTTGGAAAAGAGGTACAAAATGAAGTAAGAATTCTGGGTGCAGAGAGAGCGAGAGAGTGGTGATTATATACGTCTGTGAACCCAGCGGTGTCCTGGGGATCTGTTGTCTTTGGGAGTGGGAGTTCTTCAGGGTTTGTAGTCTTGTAGTATCAGAGCAGAGTACCCCCAGAGCCCGTCAGCAATGGTTGCCCTCGTGGAACCATCCTTCTGGAGTCCCCTTGAAGATAGCCTGTGGAGTGTGTCTCATGGAGGTGCCCTCATGGCGATGTCTCCTGGAGGGTGTCCCCCAGGGTCCATAGTCGTCATCAGCAGAGAGTATCCTCACAGAGGTGGTCCTTCTGGAGTCATCCTTGTGGCAGTGGCTCCCTGGTGATGTGTCTCTTGGTGATGTCCTTTGCCCCTTTTGTAAAGAGTTGGGGGGAGGACCTCTGCTCTTCATGTCGCATATTACACGTTCCTGGTTAACCAGTTTCCCTGGTCTTGCAGCCAGCTCTTCAACTGTGATATCTGCACACACATGTCTGCAGCAATTCCTGGGATAATGGACAGCAATTCCTCACACCAGTCCTCAAGGTAATGGACTGAAGAGTCTTATCAGCTCTTTCTCATTCATCCCTCAGGCAATGGATGGTGGAGTCCCATTTCAATTCTTCACACCAATCCTTGAAGCAATGGAAGGAAGAGTCTTAACTCCTCCCACCCTTCTCCTAGGCAATGGATGGAAGAGTCTTAACTCTTCCCACCCATCTCTGACACAATGGTCGGTGGAGTCCAGTTTCAACTCCTCACACCAATCATTTAGGCAATGGAAGGAAGAATCTTATCTCAGCTTCTACCAGTCTTTGAGACAATGGACACTGGAGTCTGCTTTTGGATCAATCTCTCACAAAAGCTCATTTATGATCATTCAGAACATGTATACATTTGCCCAGTTGCTCATCTTTGGTTCAAATGTTTCCCTCTCCCCCCCTCCCTTGAGTTTTAGAATTTTTCTTTCTTGCTTTGCATTTCCTTCAGAATTCTTAGTCTCCTTTTACCTTAAACCATTCCAGAGAGAAACTTCCTGCAATTAGGGATATCACGGGGCCCTCAAGTTCTTACTTATACTTGTTGAAGACTTTCCGGGGTGCTATTTCTGTTTCTCATACTAACAAAGAGTTCTTAGGCAGGATAAAATTCCACTCAACCACCAGCAGCAGTCACAAACCCCTCAGGGTAGACAGAACAGCTTTTTCTGCGGTAATGTCCTTTCACTCTGCTCCTCTGCTGTAAGTAGCATGTTTATCTGGAATAATATGTGAACCATTAATCACTATGTGGTCTCTCATGTTTTTTCCTTAGCTGTTCTGTGAATTGCTTTGTGGTTTACTGATAAACTGTATATTCCAGAAAGAAGTGGTTTACCTATCCTGCAAATTCGCACAACCAGTCTGGTAGGATAGCTGTTCCCAGAGTAAGAATGGAAGTATCAGTGCTCTGTGTGGTCCCTTATAGCTTCTCCACTTCTGCAGAGGATCCTTCCATAACTGCATCAATAATAGTGTGTGGTTTTTAATCCCACAGTGCTTTGGCTTTCAAAAAGGTTTTACAAGGAATTGCAGTGGTCTGATTCTGAATACACTACCTTTTGTGAAGGGTCAATGTTGCAAGTGAATTTGATGCAGGTGCAAAGCCCATTTCTAACCTTTTCAAAATGAAAAAAAAACCCACAAATCCAAAATGTTTTATAAATATGTACTATAATTTATAATCACTACACCAACCATAATGTCCTTTTGAAATAACTTTAACATTACAGTCAGTGCTGATCTCCTGCAAAATGGGAACTGTTTACTCGAAGATTCCTCTGACAGCATCTGCTGCAGAATATGGCAATTTCCTGCCCAAAATGTTTTGTGAATATCTGCTTTCTGATCACCATTCATGAATACAATTAAAAAATACAAACTTGTAAACACTTCATGACATGATACTTGAAGTGTTTGCCTTATTGGTAAGCACATTAACCTAACAGAACAGCCACAATAACTCTCTAATTTCTAAATACATTCTATCCCTTTGGCATCTCTTACTTACCTTTTACTTTCTTAAGTAAAAGGGGACACCTCCTGGATGTCACATCTATTTCAAGTTCCTGCTTTTTACTTTGTTTTGTTACTGCTACTAACAGTTTTGCAATCGCTCTTCCTCACTGACCAGAATCCTTGCGTTCCAATAATTCTGTCTCCTATCTACATCAGTACTAATTTGTACAACTACTGTGACTTCAATATTATTGAGATTTGTTTTTTCTTGCCTATCCCTGCTGCTAAACTTTAATTAATTTTTCATGCTGATTGCTCTACTTCTTCTCCTGGACTTTGGCCATTCACATTTTTTTTCCAATCGTGTTTCAAAACAGATCCAGAGGTCATTCTCTTCAGTTGTATCTGCGTAACTAACTCCTCAAATCATTTCACTCTTACCTCACCGAAGTGAGGCACTACTATTTACAAAGCTGCAATCTCTCTCCTGACTTTATAGCATTTTCAGTCCACCCTACTTGCACAGTCTTTGTTTCAGTCAGCACAGCTGCTCTGATTTCCTGAGTTGCCTCTTTAACTTTTCTGCTATCTTTTATCCCATAGAGTTTCTGTTGAAAATAGATTTTTGTCCACTTTTTCCTTTCCCCTTTTTTAAAATCTGTTGTATAATCCCCCTCCTCTGTTTTTGTCAATAATGAAGCCTCTTGATCTGTTTCTGAATGACTGTCCTGCATTGTCTTTTGTGCTTAACAGAGAAACAAATGGCTCTAATGAATCAAACCAAAGTTCAACCCGGTTCATTATCCCAATTCACAATACCCAGTAGAAGATACTTCAGAAAAGAAGGAAAAAAGCTGGATAAACATTACCCTTAATCTATTCTGACAGTTTCACAAAAAATAGGGGAGATCTGAGTGAGAGGTACTGTCATTATGTTTAACAGAGATGTTAAGCTTTGATAAATGATTTTTTTAAGCCTTTTTTGGATTAACCTATACTTTTTTTATCCACAAGCTCCTGTGGAATTGATTAAAAAATTTCATTTTGTTATATGGAAAAGCTATATGGAAAAGTTCCTCCTTTTGTACAGGCAGAAGACACCGAGATTCCACCAACAACCAATGTCCTTAAATATTTGGACAAACAGAAGACACCGAGATTCCACCAACACCCAGTATCCTTATATAATCAGTTTAAGTGAACAGAATTCAAAAAGGAATACTGAACCTTCACTGCACCAGTCAAAATGGCACAAGTGTCGTGGTCTAATCCTCTCAGCCATGCAGTTTTGCTCACTCACTCCCCCCTCTTTCTTCTCCCGCTCCCGGAGGGATGGGAAGGAGAATCAAAAGAATGCAACTCCCACAAGTTGAGATAAGAACAGTCTAGTAACTAAGGCATAACACAAATCGCGACTGCTACCACCAATAATAATACAAGAAAAATAAAAGGAAAGAGAATACAACTGCTCACCACCTATACCAAGCCCGACCCAGTAGCGAACAGCGAGCCCCCACCCTTCTGGGTCTCTGCCCTCATTTTTTACATCCCGGGCATGACGTACTGTGGTATGGAATAACCTCTTTGGTCAGTTTGGGTCAGGTGTCCTGTCTCTGCTTCCTCCCGGCTTCCCCTCCTCCCTGGCAGAGCATGAGACTCAGAAAGTCCTTGGTCAAACCAAAACATTACCAAGCAGTAACTGCAAACACTGGAGTTATCAGCACTGTTCCCAGGCTGAAAGTCAAAAACACAGTGCTGCACCAGCTACCAAGAAGGAGAAAAATGACTGCTGCTGCTGAACCCATGACAACAAGGAAAATATAATCCCAGACAATCTGGACTACAGGATTGTCCCAAAATCACACAAGCTACTAAGAAACATAATTCTTTGTGTTACCTCAGAGCAACAGCCCCACCAGCCTTACATGCCATCACCATTTCAGGCAATCTTTGATACTTCAGAGGGAAGCAAATTATGCATCTAAGAATGCAACTGGCTCATTCCTCACTGGGCAAATAATTTCTGGTGACCAGGTCAAACATAACATGTCATCTGGATAACATCAGAACAGCTCAGCTGGAGGCACAATATCGTCAGTCCTGACCTTATTTTTCCCAAATGTTGGCCCTATTGTTCTACGCAGACATCTGAGCTGCTTGTGGATTAGCCCAACTCACAGGTTTTGAAGTAAAACTGCTGATGACAGTTTGCTTAAAAATACTGCCTTTATAAATTGTGGAAGTTCACTAGAAGCTCAAGAGGCCTCCATGAATGGGAAAGGCAAAAAGTCAAAAGAAAAAAGATGAAAAAAAAAATACAGAAGGAAAGTCGTTATGGCATAGGTACTGCACGCACTCAAATATCTCTTTAAGTGGATGGATATTAACATCAGGTGGAAACTAGTAACTTTAATGCAGTTCTCAAGATATGTTTGTGGGTTAAAGTTATATGGTTTATGCAATTGGTCAAAGGAGGTGATCCTGACCCTCTACTCTGCTCTCGTGAGACCTCACTTGGAGTACTGTGTGCAGTTCTGGTTCCCTGAATATAAAAAGGACATGGAACTGTTGGAACAAGTCCAGAGGAGGGCCATGAGGATGATCAGAGGACTGGAGCACCTCCCCACGTGAAGACAGGCTCAGAAAGTTGGGGCTTTTCAGCCTGGAGAAGAGAAGGCTGAGTGGAGACCTCAGAGCGGCCTTCCAGTACCTGAAGAGGGCCTATAGGGATGCTGCGGAGGGACTCTTTGTTAGGGACTGTAGTGATAGTACAAGGGGTAACGGGTTCAAACTTAAACAGGGGAAGATTAGATTGGATATATGGAAGAAATTCTTTACTGTGAGGGTGGTGAGGCACTGGAATGGGTTGCCCAGGGAAGCTGTGAATGCTCCATGGTTGGCAGTGTCCAAGGCCAGGCTGGACAGAGACTTGGGTGGCATGGTTTAGTGTGAGGTGTCCCTGCCCATGGCGGGGGTTTGGAACTATATGATCTTAAGGTCCTTTCCAACCCTAACAATTCTATGATAACTGACATGGATTCTATTGCACAAACCAGGATTAAGTATTACTGGTTTTCACACAGTATCTTAGATCCTTGCTATTTTATTTTTGTGCTTTATATGGCTGAAAATAATGGAATTTCCTGAATAGATGCAAAAACCATATTTTTTTTACAAAATAACTTACCTTCTCTTACTGATTCTTCCTTTGACTGGCTTAAAGTTAACAATCTGTTACATTTTTCCAGCTTAAAAACCAGTAGGTTATTTACATCAGTAACTTCTGTTATTTTCTAGAAAATTAGAAAAAAATACACTAGTTATACAAATGATACAGTATCTTTAAAGTTTTAAATCTTGAATTTTACATTAATATAAAATTTAACAATTTTGCAACACTGCAGTCACAAACCCATTTCATTGGCCATTCTGGAAATTCTGTTATAGAGAAGAATGATGGTCAACTTGAGAACCTGTGTTATTAAGAGTTTACTCTTTAGAACTAAGAATGCCAACTCACATCACTAGTTACAAACTGAGTTATTCTCAATTTGGTAGTCCACAGCCTGGATGAACCCTTGGCAAGTTTCTTTTTACTGCTTTGCATATGAGGCTGTCAGTGCTTTAACTCAGCACTAACATTAAGTAATGAGGGTGAATGGGAACTTGTATATTTTTTCCATGAGAAATGCAAAATTTATTTCAAGAGCCCCGTTTATATTACCTCTAGCATGGATTTACTGATCAGGAAATCACCACAGAGCTGGCCAGCCTGGGTCTAACAAGAAATACATTACTGATTTCCCTCAGTGGATCAATCTTTTCAGAACTGAGGTATATCAAATAAAGATAGCTCAATGCATACAGAGTAAATGAACAGATGTTCCTGCTATAGCAGCGACATTTTTCAATAACAAGGAATAATTTCTGACACAGTAGTCCAGCTGTTATCTGTTACCTCCATAACAACATTGTTATCTCCAATAACAATACTGTTATCTCCAATAACAGCTTCTGAGACAAGGGGACACTTCCATGCTTTTCATGAGAAGCCTAAATCATCCTCTGCACATTAAAATTCTAGCACAGAAACAAAGGCTTCTCTGACTCCACAGAAGTCATTCATAACTGAAATACAGTCAATACAAACACTCTGAAGGCAGTACTACAAAACATTATGATAAAAGAATAAGCTGATACCACTTAGAAGTAATTTCACTCAAAAAGCTTATGAAAGTGTCACAGAATATTTATAGTTAGTTTCAACATTTTTTGCCTTCTACACTTACCTTCTCTATCTCTGAGATGTTATCTAAAAGTCTATCAAGGTTGACCACACTGGTTCTCTTCATAGGTTCTTTAGGTCTGTGACTCATTTTTTTTCCTGGACCAGTGATCACTGTATATATGGAAAATAGATCTGTGCATTCATACACTTCTTATTCACATGATGTCAAAAGATTTCATGTGCACAAATGTGCTCAGAATAGCAATATTTTAGAATTTAGAACTTTCAAACTTAAAACTTTTAAAGTGTAATTTTTGAAAAAAAAATAAGATTTTTGCATGTGTAGCTTACCTTGAATTTAAGCTCTTGCCCTGACCTTTCCAGTAATTATCATGGTGAGTATGTGATCTGTCAACCACCATTTGTTTTTGTCATGCTCTTTTACCCTCTAAATTTTGACAAAGGATGGGAGCTACCATGTTGCATGATGTTTTATTTATGTATTTCTTAGTTCCATGGCATCATTTGTTTTCTCAAAAGACAGAACTTTAGGAAACAGTGCCAATTGTTGAAAATTCCTGTTGAACTGTAACACTAAATCACGGAATCATAGAATGGTTTGAGTTGGAAAGAAGGTACCTTAAAATCATCTAGTTCCAATCCCCCTGCCACAGGCAGGGACACCTTCCACTAGACCAGTGTCGTGGTTTAATCCTCTCAGCCATGCAGTTTTGCTCACTCACTCCCCCCTCTTTCTTCCCCCCTACTCCCAGAGGGATGGGAAGGAGAATCAAAAGAATGCAACTCCCACAGGTTGAGATAAGAACAGTTTAGTAACTAAGGTATAACACAAGACCACTACTGCTACCACCAATAATAATAATGACAAGGCAAATACAAGGAAAGAATACAACTGCTCACCACCTATACCCAGCCTGACCAAGCAGTGCACCCCCACCCTTCCGGGTCTCTGCTCTCCATTTTTACATCCCGGGCATGACGTACTGTGGTATGGAATACCTCTTTGTTCAGTTTGGGTCAGGTGTCCTGTCTCTGCTTCCTCCCGGCTTTCCCTCCTCCCTGGCAGAGCATGAGACTCGGAAAGTCCTTGGTCAAACCAAAATATTACCAAGCAGTAATTGCAAACACTGGAGTTATCAGCACTGTTCCCAGGCTGAAAGTCAAAAACACAGTGCTGCACCAGCTACCAAGGAGAAAATGACTGCTGCTGCTGAACCTACGACAACCAGGTAGCCCCAAGCCCCATGAAACCTGGCCTTGAACACTGCGAGGGATAGGGCATCCACAGCTCTGAGCAACCTGTTCCAGTGCCTCACCATCCTCACAGTAAAGAGTTTCTTCCTTATATCTAAACTAAATCTCCCCTGTTTAAGTTTGAACCCATTACCCTTTGTCTTACCACTACAGTCCCTGATGGAGAGCCCAACACATTGTCCTATTAATGCTGGTTTTCTTCCAGCAGGAAAATTAATCACCTTTTTCTAAGTCTCCCACCCCTGCTTTGAACTGTGATATTTATTTCTCTAGTGGAAAAATCAAGGATTTAAAATGTACTTTTGCCTGTCACAAAATTGAGACTTTTACTTAATTTTTCTTCAACCACTTGCTGTCCATGCTCTCCAAGTATCATCTCTTAAGCACTGTAGCTGATTATCTGATTTTTGAATTTAAGGTTGCGTTTTTACTTCATGTGACAGTGAAACTTTTATTTATTAAAAAAAAGTAGATACTAATTTTTAACTGCATATCTCAATCAAATACCTTAATTATTTAATAACAGGCACTCCAATAGTCTCTGGATTCGAGTCTACCCTTCTTTAAGACTACCCTTCTGCATTGACTATGACCTCATTCTAACTAGCCTTGATGACCCTGAGCACACTTAAAACATCGTTTGCAGATCAAAGTTATTGCCACCCAAGTGGCACCTACTTGTGGGCCCCATCCATCCCCTCATCCATTTTCACAGACAGCAACAACAGCACAGAGCCAGCAAGCGGCACCGCTGCAAACCCCACCGACGGCGCCCACGAAGCCAATCTCTCTTCCCTCTCGCACTTCCGCAGTCAATTTACAGATAGTGCAAGAACAAACACCTTCTCGCAGCCTCAGGAGCACGGCGCCCCCGAAGTACCGCCTGTCTCTCCTCAGCGCGTTGATATAACCGGCACGGCACACAAAACACGACAGCCCCCTGCAGACTCACACAGTCCCATACCCGCTACAAACACACACGCGCACACCGGAAGGCGGGAAGCCGGCTCGACCGAGAATACCACCACCGTGCGGGGCAGGGAGGGGTCGCTCCCCCTCTCCGCCCATCCTCCGGTGGGCTCGACCGGGAGTCCGCGGTGGGATCTTGTTTGAGGCCCTCGAGGCGGGAGTGTCTGAGGGCTGCGCTGAGGCAAAGCCAGCTTGACCGAGCGTACCACCACCGACTGTGGCGGGGGGGGGGGGGGGGGGGAGCGGCACCGCTCCCCCTCCCTGCCCATCCTCTGGTGGGCTCGACCGCGTGTCCGCGGTGGGACCTTGTCTGAGGCCCTCGAGGCTGGAGTGTGTGTGGGCTGCGCTGAGGGGACCGGTGCGGGCCCGCTGGCTGTTCCCGGAGCGGCGTGGCAGGGGAGTTAGGGCAGTGCGCCCCGATGCTGCCCTGGCACAGCCCCAAGGGCAGTGCAGCTGCTCCCTGCCTCACCCAAATACCCTCACAAACCTCAAATACCCCAGCAGAGCGCCTGTTGAGGCCCTGTTTTCCCTCCTCTGTGTAATATGTGAATTGTTTTATCAAATGGCTCCCGACATCGACATTAACCTCAGCTCAGGGGGGACCTCGTGTGTGAGTGAATGTTCCTTTGAACAGCAGCAAATAGGCACTGGATGGGAGCACTTTGGTGAGCGGTAGATTGATCAATCAATGAATTCCTTTTGTCTCAGGTTTTTCAGTATTTATACTGTACGTGTAACTATGGCAACCAAGCCGTGATACTCCGTGGTCTATCACTCCTTTTCCTGAGGGAAATTACCACAAAAGGCTTCTGAGAAACATTTCCAAGACATAGAATCATAGAGTCATAGATTCAATTAGGTTAGAAAAGACCTTTAAGATGATCGAGCCAACCATTAACCCAGGAGTCCTCCAAATCGGAAGTACAGAAGATTCACGGAGCTGGGTTTCTTCTCTCTATTGCTTTACTTTCCAAATGTTCCATTTTCTGAAGCCAAAAAGAGCAGCTTTGTGAGGATTATGCCATTTATGGAGGGAAGAACCATCCCCTGGACTCCATGCTCTCTCCAGGCTACTACGTGGCTTTGTCTGTACCAGGGCAATGGGCTAGGGGTGGGGAACAGCAGGACCCAGTTCTCACCAGCCCACAAACAACAACCAAAGCAGCAAGAAGCGATTCAGAATCCCAAGGATGCAGAGCTGGAGGTCAATACCACAAGCAGGATGCTGTCTGCTCCTGATGGACAGTGTATGCAGATGCTGCTGGTGGCAAGGGAGGGGGTTGTGCTGCTGAGAAATTGATTGCTCTGCTGAAATATGAAAAGGAGCAACATAATGCCATTATTTGTTCTCCGTAACTGAAATTTAGTAGCAAGTCCTGCTAAGGTTACTCTGTCCTAAAATACTTAGTATTGTGCCAGGATGATTTTTTTTTTTTTTTTAAGTAGACATTTAAGACTGGTAATTACCCACTGGTTGCTGAATAACATACCTATGAAATCAGATGCATTCAAGCCATGTGGTCCCGCAGGAAAACAGGGGAGTCACACTTCAGCTGCTCACACCCTTCTCCCAGGCAATGGATATTGGAGTCTTCTGTCAACCCTTTCCACCCATCTCTGAGACAATGGATTGATGGAATTTCATCTCAGATTCTCACACCACTCTTTGAGACAATGGACAGCGGAGTTTGATTTCAGATCAGTCTCTCACACCTTTTATTGCCAAGATCCAACTCAGTTTACAAAATGGTTGTTTTCTGTTATCCTGAAGAGCACATAGAAGCAAGACCATAGGTTTTAACCTGCTCTAGACTGCTAGAGCACTCATCACCGTGTTTAATACCCTATAGTGTCAGGCTGCAGAGTATCTTACTAAAACAGATAAATAGTGGTCTTACACATGTTGGGCACCAGCATGCTGTTTGCTCTGTTGTATTCCTCTAGCTAGAAAGATTTATTCTTCTGGTTTAGGAGGTGAAAGTTGTCTGTCAGGAGGGATATTTGGTACAGAAGCACCCATTTCTGTTTCATTATCCTAAATGTTCTGTATTTGTCCAAAGAATGAAAAGAAATATACACAAATACATAGAAATCCATCTTTAGTAAGGAGGTTAATATACTATAACACATTTAAGTATAGATATTTAAATATATAAATAAAGATATATAGCTGTGTAGGCAAATATCTGTTAAAATAATACCTGTAGCCATTAAAGTGACCTTAGTAAAAATAGTTGATTGCATGTTACCATCCTCATGCATGTTTGTTTCCTTGGAGTTGAAGGTTTTAGGAAAGAAAAAAAACCCCAAAACTGGGTATGTGACATTATTCTCGTAACTGGAGTCATCAAACAACATAAAAGGCTGCTTAGTTTCAGCATGTGCTTGAGCTATTATTTTGTTCAGAAACAAAAAAGAAATGTTCTTCCACAAGTTATTTTTTCGTATTTTTTTGTGTCTTTTTGCTTGGGAAAGAATGACCTAATCTTTGCCTTATAGCTACAGTAATTGAAAAAATAATGGCTTAGCATTAGTGTTTATGATATGTATCAAAGTACAAGTTTAATTATTTGTAACAGGACACTGGTAGGCAATATATTTCTGATGTTTCTTATATGAATTACATATTCTTGTAATCTCAACAGGAGTGTTCTGTGATGCAGGATGAAGCAAAAAAACAAACAAACAAAAAAAAAAGGGCAGGTAAACACTAGGTAAACTGTAAATGAAATCTTCATTCTGTGACTCTGTAAAAACCTGGATTTTATAATCTCCAGAAGGAGTGATCAGGGTCTGTTCTAAAAATGACACGATCTTCTGTGTTGGCCGTATGACATGATCAATTTAAAATGGCCTTGGTTTGCCTTCTGAAATAACTATAAATTACTACAGGGGGAAAACCAGCTTACTGTTTCATGCTGTCTACAAGTTTTTGTCTGGAGTAGCCTGTGTTTGTCTGCAGCACAGATATTAAGAAAATATTTAGCCGTATGGTGTTGAAGGTAGACATCATGTTCCAGCACTTTGTTGCATCGACAGACTAGTATGTGTCATTTCTGTTGCATTGACAGACTAGTATGCGTCATTTCCAAGAGGAGAAAAGCCCCTCATGTGCTATTACAGCCTAAGAGATCTTTGCAGTCATTTAGTTTGTCAGAACAGTATTTTTGTGTTAAAAGTCACAACCATACCCCAAGCAAGAATAAAAACAGCACAAGGAGTGAAGAGCGGCTACAAAGGAAATCCAGCCACTCCAGCCAGTAAATCACCTTCACTGGGGGGCCCAGCTTAAATGCCTCTATGCAAATGCACATAGCATGGGGAATAAACAAGAGGAGTCAGAAATGTGTGTACACCTGCAGGGTTATGGTCTTACTGTGTCGTGGCTTAAGCCCAGCCGGTAACTCAGAACCACGCAGCCGTTCCCTCACTCCCCATCCTTCCTCCCTCCGATCCTGGAGGGATGGGGAGGAGAATCGAAAGAATGTAACTCCCACGGGTTGAGATAAGAACAGTCCAGTAACTAAGGTATAACACAAACCACTACTGCTGCCACCAATAAGAATAATGATAAGGGAAATAACAAGGGAAGAGAATACAACTGCTCACCATCCGCTGACTGATACCCAGCCTGACCCCCAGCAGTGATCTAACCCTTCCGGGTAGCTGCCCCCATTTTATATAGTGGGCATGACCGTGCTGTGGTATGGAATACCTCTTTTGTTAGTTTGGGTCAGGTGTCCTGTCTCTGCTTCCTCCCAGCTTCCCCTCCTTCCTGGCAGAGCATGAGGCTCAGAAAGTCCTTGGACAGACTAAACATTGCTGAGCAACAACTGAAAACATTGGTGTTATCAGCCCTGTTCCCAGGCGGAAAGTCAAAAACACAGCACTGCACCAGCTACTAAGAAGGAGAAAAATGACTGCTACTGCTGAACCCAGGAATACTGGCATGGAGACATGGTGGGATGACTCCTGTGACATGATGAAGTGTTGGAATGGAAGGATACAGGCTCTTCAGGAAGGACAGGGATAGGAGATGAGGAGGGTTGTCACCTTTGGTGTCAGTGACAGGCTGGAGTGTGTAGGGCTCTGCCTGGGGATGGTTGAGGAGCTGACCAGGATCTTATGGGTCGGGATTAAAGGAAGGGCAGGGGCAGGTGACATTATAATCAAGGTCTGCTACAGGCCACCCAACTAGAAAGACCAAGCAGATGAGGCCCTTTATAGACAGATAGGAGCAGCCTCATGTTCACAAACCCTGGTCCTCATGGAGACATCAATCAACTTGATACCTGTTGCAGGCATAACAGCAGAGAATAAACAATCCAGGAGGTTCCCAGGATGTGTTGATGATAACTTCCTTCTCCCAGGAATAGAGGAGCTGATGAAGAGAGGTGCTATGCTGGGCCTTGTTCTCACCAACAAGGAGGGAAAGGTGAAGCTCAAGGGCAGCCTTGGCTACAGTGACCATGAAATGGTGGAGTTCAAGATCTTCAGGGCAGTGAGGAAGGCACGCAGCAAGCTCAGTTCCCTGGACTTCAGGAGGGTCAACTTTGGAAGTGTTCAAGGCCAGGCTGGACAGGGCTTGAGCAATGTGTTCTAGTGGAAGGTGCCCTGCCCGTGGCAGAAGGGTTGTAACTAGATAATCTTTAAGGTGCCTTCCAGCCAATCTGTGATTCTATGAAAACATTGATTTGTAGCACAGCTTCCTTGCACTTTGTTTGCGACAGAGGATCATTTGTGTTGACTTGTTTAAATTTTCTCAAGAATATACACAGGTATCCATGCCTAAACAGAAATCACATACTTAGACTAAATAATTTAGTTACATTAATAGAGAAGTTTAGCCTATGCCACAGGGAAGAAATTTTCTATCTGCACGGTATTTTTATGCCCTGTGTTCTTCTTTAGAGTATATTAATATCATTTACATGGAATCAGTTTCAGAAAGAAATTATACAAAAATAGATTGTTGATTTTGATAGTTTGCTTCTGTAAAACTGGAAGTCACTAGAATACTTTTCTCCTCAAAAAATTTTCACTTTACAAATTACTACTTACTAATTATGCTGCAGCCATACCTGCATTCCAGCCGTGCCAAAGCTCAGTCCTTGAAACGATGGTGCGAGCCTACAAAAAAATTTTTGCTTGGAAGCATTTGACAGATAGATATTCTATACAGTTTAAACAGGACAAGACAAAGATGACTGATAAACCTTAGGGATGAAGAATAATAGGGAAAGAAGAAGTCAAGAAAAGTAATTGTATTGCTTGCACTGGCTTCCTAAGTAACCTAGCCAGAATTTGTTTGCTTTCCCATTTGCTTCAGATTTATTTTTCTGTTGACATACTGATGGGTCAAGCTACTGTAATTCATTTTTAAGCACAATTATTCTAGTTATAATTTTATAATTTTATATTTTATTTGTAATTCTGGATCTCTTGTACTTTTAAAGTAATGCTGAAATTCTGACCCAATTTTCTTGTGCTCCTTAAAAAAATCACAATGGTAGTGAGTGTTTGAACCACACAAGTGTGTGCATATGGGTCAGATTGGCAAGGAGCATGTTTTCTTAAATACATCTAGTACACCAGAAGAACATACTTCTGTGTTAAGCAATACGATTTCCAAACATTAGCAAATCTAGTCTAATTAATCCTCTATTAAGAAGTCAATTTGGACAGTATTTTGTTTATTTTCCTTTGGATTTTTTTTTTCCACTTTTCTCTCCATTAATTTCTTTCAAGCGCTTCTTCTATGTAACTTAAACAGCTGGGGGTGGTTTTGTGAGAAAGGAATTCTTGTGTCTAAAGCATCGTTTACGACACTAAGGAAGCAGGATGACAACTTGTAATACACATGTGCTTCTGGTTTATCGTGTTTGTTTGTGGCAGTACTCAACTATCAGTGCCAGATCAAAGCACGCATTTTACATCTAAATAGTAATGTAATACATTCCTCAATGAAGTGAATTCAGAAGGTTGCTCTTGCAGCCCAGAAAGCCAACCGTATCCTGGGCTGCATCAGAAGGAGTGTGACCAGCAGGTTGAAGGAGGTGATCCTGCCCCTCTACTCTGCTCTCGTCTGAGGACACTGGAACTGCACACAGTACTCCAAGTGAGGTCTCACGAGAGCAGAGTAGAGGGGCAGGATCACCTCCCTCGACCTGCTGGTCACGCTCCTTTTGATGCAGCCCACGATACGGTTGGCTTTCTGGGCTGCAAGTGCACACTGCTGGCTCATGTTCATTTTTTCATCAGCCAACACCCCCAAGTCCTTCTCTGCAGGGCTGCTCTGAATCTCTTCTCTGCCCAACCTGTAGCTGTGCCTGGGATTGCTTCGATCCAGGTGTAGGACCTTGCACTTCTCATGGCTAAACTTCATCAGGTTGGCATCAGCCCACCTCACAAACGTGTCAAGGTCCCTCTGGATGGCATTCCTTCCCTCCAACGTATCAAACAAACCACACAGCTTGGTGTCATCGGCAAACTTGCTGAGGGTGTACTCAATCCCACTGTTCATGTCACCAACAAAGATGTTGAACAAGACCGGTCCCAACACACAATAGACTCATTGATCATGAAAGTGGTCTGGCTTGTGTTCCCAGTGCGGTCATTACCTTTATACTTCGGGAGGTATTTAATGGAAGTGTTTATCTATTACACATCTTTTTTCCTCTCCTCAGCTGGCCAGTCTATGAAGGAGACATTCCCTTACTGTCCTGGGTTCAGCAGCAGCAGTCATTTTTCTGCTTCTTGGTAGCTGGTGCAGTGCTGTGTTTTTGACTTTCGGCCTGGGAACAGTGTTGATAACACCAGTGTTTCGGTTACTGCTTAGTGATGTTTTGGTCTGACCAAGGACTTTCTGTGCCTCATGCTCTGCCAGGGAGGAGGGGGAGCCGGGAGGAAGCAGAGACAGGACACCTGACCCAAACTGACCAAAGAGGTTATTCCATACCACAGCACGTCATGTCCAGGATGTAAAAGCAGAGAGCAGAGACCCGGAAGGGTGGGGGTGCACTGCGTGGTCGGGCTTGGTTTTAGGTGGTGAGCAATTTGTATTCTTTCCTTGTATTTGCCTTGTCATTATTATTACTGGTGGTAGCAGTAGTGATTTGTGTTATACTTTAGTTACTAAACTGTTCTTATCTCAACCTGTGGGAGTTGCATTCTTTTGATTTTCCTTCCCATCTGTCCAGGAGCGGGGGGAAGAAAGAGGGGGAAGTGAGTGAGAGAGAGACTGTGTGAGTTAGAGAGGCTTAAACCACAACAGTTCTTTTTGGCACCCAACGTGGGGCACGAAGGGTTGAGATAACGACAGGATTAATAGCCACTTGTCACAATGCTAATTTATTGGCTCTGAAAGTTGTTGCTCCTGATTCTCTTGAGTTCATGGTTTCAGCCTGTTGTACCTTACTTACAGCCGGTATTTGTTATCTCAGCATTTTTCGGATGCAGGTTTTGGGTTAAGGTTCTTGTTTCATTGTACTTTATTGGAATGGCTTGTAATATGGGCGGGCTTGGAAGCACGGGAGGGCGGACGTGTACCTGGCAGTTCGGCTGCTCTTCACCGTCCTGGCCCTCGTCCTCGCCTCCGTCTTCGTGAGGCTGTGGGGAGCTGAGGGGGGGCGTCCCTGGGAGCCGCCGGAGACCGAACCGGCCCGGGAGTGCGGCCCCAGGGACCAGGAGCCGAGACGCGCGCCTGCCGAGCAGCGGGAGGAGATGACGTTGAAGAAGCCAAGCCCTGCAGACGAGCCCAGCCCCGTGGTGGCTGAGAGCATTCCCAGGCAGCCGCCCGCGGAGCCCCGTGAGCCTGAGCCCCAGGAGGATGCAGGAGATCACGCAGCACTTCCCAGCAAGGCAGAGGAGGAAGATCTGGACTCAGACAAAGAGCAGCTGGTGGTGAGAGAGCCGGCAAGCACAGCAGCTACACCAGCCCCAGTGACAAGTACAGCAGCCTCGTTTGAGAGCTCTGAAGGGTTTGAATGGCCTTTGGGTACCCTTGAGACCTGCCTGCTGATTGTGATGGGGATCAGCATGTTGGCATGCATACAGAGTGTGTTTTACCCATGGCCATTTTGTCTGGTCCCAAGAGTTAAGCAGAGTGGGGTGTGGGCCTTGTCTGGGGTTAGTCTGCAATGCAGTATGACCAAGAGATTTTCCCTGCAGCTGGACAGTCATGAGTGGCAGAGTGTGTGGGACTGTATGGGGGAGCATATAGTCCATTGGGCCCCTCCAGTGCTTTGGAAGTCTTGGAGATGGAAGGCAGCTGTATGGAGTCCCCAACAACAAGCTGCAGAAACTGCTGGAGGGGAGGGTGAATTATTTTGAGCCTGGTGGCCCCATGACACCTCAGGCCATCAGGGCAGAGATGCAGCATACAGATGGACTCATGATCGAGGGGTGGACTTAGCAATGGACACTATTGCCCACGTTATTCACTAGTGTGAACACTGCACACAGCCTCTCCTGCTCTGGAAGAATGTTACAAGAGGCGGAGCCTGATATCATGCACTAAGGAATGATCTCTCTCTCCCTCTGTGCGTGTGTGTGGATGTATATATATACATGTGATGGTATATTGAAAATGTGGGATCTGAGCATGATGTGAATGGTATGGAATAAGGGGTGGATACTGTCCTGGGTTCAGCAGCAGCAGTCATTTTTCTGCTTCTTGGTAGCTGGTGCAGTGCTGTGTTTTTGACTTTCGGCCTGGGAACAGCGCTGATAACACCAGTGTTTCGGTTACTGCTTAGTGATATTTTGGTCTGACCAAGGACTTTCTGTGTCTCATGCTCTGCCAGGGAGGAGGGGGAGCCGGGAGGAAGCAGAGACAGGACACCTGACCCAAACTGACCAAAGAGGTTATTCCATACCACAGCACCTCATGCCCAGGATGTAAAAGCAGAGAGCAGAGACCTGGAAGGGTGGGGGTGCACTGCGTGGTTGGGCTTGGTATTGGGTGGTGAGCAATTTGTATTCTTTCCTTGTATTTGCCTTGTCATTATTATTATTGGTGGTAGCAGTCGTGATTTGTGTTATAACTTAGTTACTAAACTGTTCTTATCCCAACCTGTGGGAGTTGCATTCTTTTTGATTCTCCTTCCCATCTGTCCGGGAGCGGGGGGAAGAAAGAGGGGGAAGTGAGTGAGAGAGAGACTGTGTGAGTTAGAGAGGCTTAAACCACGACACTTACACACCCAGCCACCCCCTCCCCCCACTATTTGCAGCATCATTTGAGAGTTCTGTAGGTTTCGACTGGCCTTTGAATACCCTTGAGGCCTGCCTGCTGATTAGAATAGAACAGAATCAAATCATGGAATAGTTAGGGTTGGAAAGGACCTCAAGATCATCAAGTTCCAACCCCCCTGCCATGGGCAGGGACACCTCCCACTAAACCATGCCACCCAAGGCTCTGTCCAACCGGACCTTGAACACCGCCAGCAATGGAGCATTCACAACTTCCCTGGGCAACCCATTCCAGTGCCTCACCACCCTTACAGTAAAGAATTTCTTCCTTATATCCAATCTAAACTTCCCCTGTTTGAGTTTGAACCCGTTACCCCTTGTCCTATCACTACAGTCCCTAATGACTAGTCCATACCCAGCATCCCTATGAACCCCCTTCAGACACTATGAGGTCTCCACGCAGCCTTCTCTTCTCCAGTCTCAACAGCCCCGACTTTCTCATCCTATCTTCTTACGGGAGGTGCTCCAGTCCCCTGATCATCCTCATGGCCCTCCTCTGGACTTTGGACAAGTACCAAGGCTTCTAGTGAAAAAAGATTTAATCTGTCAGACAGTTGTGTCAATTTACTAGATGTGTCGATTTTAACAGCTACATCTGCTTTTCACTAGAGCTACTGACGGCAGTGTCAACCACAGCACTCCTACTGCTCCACCTACAGCTAGTTGCCCTGTGAGTTGTGAGTCCTGGCATCTACTCCACTGCACCTGGTTCTGTAACCACTGTTGCTGTTTCTCTTCTTTTCCATGTGTTTCTGAATGTCGCCTGCTCTCTCTAAAAGCCCTGATTAGAGAAGGTGGGGAAATGTTTGCTCCAGAGAGTTATGCCAGAGTTTTTAAGTAATATGCAAATCATGCAAATGGATTTGGGCTGCATTTTGGTTCTTTGTGGCCTGAGGACATGTTTTCTATGGCAGTTAAAGCACCAACTGTGTGAAATTAATAGTGATGAGTCAGAAAGAAGAATTTGTACTGTAAAGTTACATTTAAACAGAAGCAGTTACAAGAGAGAAATACGTCCACTGGTATTTCCTCAAAGTCAACTTGCTATAAAAGCCAGTTAAATTCTTACCAATAACACTGTTCTGGTGAACCAGGATATTCTAAATTAGAACTTAAAAATGGGTCATGAAGAATTAATTTTCTGTAGTGTTTACCTCTTTGTTTGCCCCCAAGTTTGCATTGCTTCTTCAGTAAAAACAAGAACATGCTCTAAATGTTTTCTCCCATTTCCTCTCAGATCAGGCACTCCTTTTTGTAGTGTATCTGGTAATGAACCCCTGAGACAGTACATCTCAGTGCAGGAAAAATGTTTGCCTGTGGCTCCATGTCATATGGTTTTAAGTTTCTCTTTGAAGCAGAGCATTATTTCCAATTCTTGCAACTCTACTGGTGCATAAGCAGGGAATGGCAATAGAGTGTTCCCAACACAGATTGCCATCATTAACTTGAAGCATTTCTAAAAACGTGGAACACTCATCACTTCCTTAATACTCCTGCTATTTTGAAATACAAAACATACCTTTGATAATGCTAATTTTGAGGCAGAAAGAGAGAACAGCTCTCATGATCGGTTGATCTCACCTCCTGTGTCATCAGTCAGGAAAAATGTTTCACCTCAAGCAGCAAAGAGTAGAAGTGTAAGTCATTATGTTTGACAAAATTGTTTATATTAATGGAAACTGGTCTAGAGGTTGCTGTTTCGTTCTCTTTTAACAGTAACTTGAAGCCTTGGAAATGCACATTTTCTTTGATGGAAAAAAGAGGCTCAGAGCCAAAAGAGGCTCTTCCAAACTGGGCGCCCTTCTTGATGACATCAAAAGGCAACCAGTAGAGCAACTTGAGTCCTCCTTGCTTTTGAGAACCAACATGGATTCCAATACAAATCTGCATATAGAGATATACATATACGTATCTCTCCATATACAGGAGATATAGACATATATGTATATCTCCATATACAGGAGATATAGACATATACGTATATCTCCATATGCAGGAGATATAGACATAGATGTATATCTCCATATACAGAAGATGTATATCTGTATATATCACCCGGCACACTAGCCTCTGC
This sequence comes from Ara ararauna, assembly GCA_028858755.1. Taxonomy (NCBI): domain Eukaryota; kingdom Metazoa; phylum Chordata; class Aves; order Psittaciformes; family Psittacidae; genus Ara; species Ara ararauna. The sequence goes on from CM054410.1 coordinate 93,644,701, forward strand.
CAGGTGATATATGAATAAAATGTCATTCCAAGTGTCCTGGGTTCAGCAGTAGCAGTCATTTTTCTCGCTCTTAGCAGCTGGTGCAGTGGTGTGTTTTTGACTTTCAGCCTGGGAACAGCGCTGATAGCACCAATGTTTTTAGTTGCTGCTCAGTAATGTTTACTCTGACCAAGGACTTTCTGAGCCTCATGCTCTGCCAAGAAGGAGGGGAAGCTGGGAGGAAGCAGAGACAGGACACCTGACCCAAACTAACCAAAGAGGTATTCCATACCACAGCAGGTCATGCCCACTATATAAACTGGGGGCAGTTACCTGGAAGGGTTAGATCACTGCTGGGTTGGGCTAGGTATCGGTTGGCGGCTGGTGAGCAGTTGTGTTTTCTTCCCTTGTTATTTCCCTTATCATTATTCTTATTGGTGGCAGCAGCAGTGGTTTGTGTTATACCTCAGTTACTGGACTGTTCTTATATCAACCCGTGGGAGTTAGATTCAGTTCTCCTCCTCATCCCTCTGGGAACTGGGGGGAGGAAGGAGGGGGAGGTAGAGAGAGACTGAGTGGTTTTCTGAGTTATAGCTGTGCTTAAACCACGACACCAAGAATGGGAAGAAGTGTGTCCGGTTTATGTGTAAAAAGCTTCAATTCAGTTAGTTATTGGGTTTACCCCCCCAAAACTCAACATCCTTCTGTGATGTCTGTTTCTTTTCACCTTGTACATTCTAATAATTGATTAAACTTTGAAAGTATCATTTTTGGAGGCATTTCTAAAATAATGAATTTCTAAAATAATTCAGTCACTTTTGCACTGACTCATATGTGCGGCAGTGGGACAATACGTAGCCTTATTTAAAAGTGTGAATAAGAGAGAAGATAAAAAAATTACTGGTCCAGGGGCTTTTTCTGTAGAGCAGCTATATATTCCCCCACTTCTAAGAAAAGGTGAAAGTAAATAAACAGATTGCTTTGGAACCACGTTAATTCAAGCTTTTCTGTGTTTGGTGAGTGCATCACATCCTGAAATAGTAGATTGCTGTGTTCTGTAGGAAAACAGTAGATTGCCAGCATAAAATTTAAAGTTCAGAGACGACTGGAGGTTGACACTTGGATTTCTCTTCTGAACACCCACATAGAACTGTACAGAGAGATTGCAGTCAATAGGCATGTGATTACTGGAGCTGCACTGCTGCTGACAGTGGGAGGGAGCTCAAGCTGGCTTTCTGAAGTCCCTTTAAGCTGAGCTAGGTGATAGTTACCATCAAAAGAGGTCATTACACTACGTCCCTGCAAACACACACCTCCCTTGAGCTGTGTATTCATCCTGTTTCTTGTCTGCATGTGTGAGCTGCATGAGGAAGCTGTTTTCACCAAGAAGATATTCCTGGCGAGATCACTCTGGCTCCTTGCTACTGGCTATGTGGTCCTGCCTTTCTTCCTTGATGCTCATCAGACACTTTGCTCCATCAGTTTAACTCATTATTCAACAGCAGGTAACTTCTGATACTGTCCCAACTTTCGCAGGCTTTAGGAATTTGGATCAGCTCATGGAAGGGCACTGGCAGAGAGCACTGGAACTGGCACAGGTGAGACTAGCAGGAGCAGGAGTTCCCCACATAGCATTTGTGTACCTGCCATTTTTTTAAGTCCATCCATGTCTCCTCCAACTCCCCCTCGAGCTCAGCTATTTTTAGAGCCTTATTAAAGGCATAAGCCTTCTGAAGCTAAATTCTGCAAGCAGGAGGTATAAGCAAGCATATGTATTCATTATAATTGTTCATTTACACTGAGTTCTACAGACAAAGTTGTTTCTACAGACAGTATAAACCATAAAAGACCAGTACCCCTCTCTGACTTATCTTGTCCAACAGTTAAGGTGAAATTTCCATTAAGATGCCTTAATTAACACATATATTTGGTGTCTGAATGGGAGAAAGATGCTCATGCTCACTGCAAGAAACTACCAAGTTTTGTGAGAGTGTCTGATTTGTGGATTAACTGTAGGTGTAAATCTTGAACTAGTGTGGCTTATTTACTTGCAACCACAGGCTGTTCTAGCTGAAGGTAAACTGGTTTGCTAAGTTAGTAACACATGCCTTGGCCAGTTCTGGGTACAGCATGTCCTCTTTCCATCTACAAATTTAGGCCGTGTTTCTATTTTTAACAGTATACATATCAATCAGTGAAAACACTGATCTCATTAGGCATTGCTTCTATTGCAAGAACAGCTGTATTCTACTTTATTCAATGAGAAATACTTGATGTCCCTCTACTCTGCTCTTGTGAGACCTCACTTGGAGTATTGTGTGCAGTTCTGGTGTCCTCAACATAAAAAGGACATGGAACTGTTGGAACAAGTCCAGGGGAGGGCCACAAGGATGATGAGGGGTCTGGAGCACCTCCTGTATGAAGATAGGCTGAGAAAGTTGGGGCTGTTGAGCCTGGAGAAGAGAAGGCTGTGTGGAGACCTCAGAGCAGCCTTCCAATATCTGAAAGGGGCCTATAGGGATGCTGGGGAGGGACTCTTCATGAGGAACTGTAGTGAGAGGACAAGGGGTAATGGGTTCAAACTTAAACAGGGGAAGTTTAGATTGGATATAAGGAGGAAGTTCTTTACTGTAAGGGTGGTGAGGCACTGGAATGAGTTGCCCAGAGAAGTTGTGAATGCTCCATCGCTGGCAGTGTTCAGGGCTGGATTGGACATAGCTTTGGGTGGCATGGTTTAGTGGGAGGTGTCCCTGCCCCTGGCAGGGGGGTTGGAACTAGGTGATCTTGAGGTCCTTTCCAACCCTAACTATTCTATGATTCTAAAATATCTATTTTTCCATTAAATAAAGAAACAAAAAACTTATGTGCAATAAAACACACTGTGTCAGGACAGATCAAAGACAATACATTTATTAAACTTTGAGAAAAACAAACAAAACACTGACATAAGGAAAGTTAAATAGAAACCGAAAGATACATCTTCTGACCGGCGTATAATGGCTTGTGTGACCAGTAAAGTACCAAAATGACATTCTGAGTTTGACTGAGGTATTTAACTATTTTTGGCAATAGAAAGAGAGTAAGAAACTTCTTCCAAACACACACATAGGCATTACTTGCATTAGTGTCTACCTTCTATGAAATTTATATGAAACTAAATAATGTAGCTGTTAGAAAAATATAGCAGCAAATTAGCAGACTAATGCACATTTACCATAAAGTACGTGCTAAACTTAAAAACCCCACCCAATGGTTGGGCCCAGTCCTGTAGCGGTTGGTCACAAAGAGAGCATCAGTGAGTTCAGTGGGAAACATCATGAGCAAGACCTGCATATGCTGCACTTCATACACTTCTGTTAGGGTCAGAGAAAGGAAATCGACGTCCTTATTTACTTTCTAAGAAGACCCCTGCTATGATGAAGACATGGCCTAGGAAGGCAACTTCTGAAGCAGTAATAGCTCATTGCAAAGCTCCATCAAGTTCTTTATAAACACAAGAACAAAGGGAGTTTTCCCACTGAGTTTCAGTTTTCTCTCTTGTCCTTCTGCAAGTCTGCCTAACGCTGTCAGAGAAGATGCAGTTAGGCTGCAAAAACAAACATTTTTGAACAATACTGTATTCAATCCCCTTGTTCCACTGAAGTATTTTAATCCTGCTGTATCTTTAAAAATGAACTGCTGGCTAACTCCTGAAGTCCTTATTTTATTTTTTTAATCAAGTCTTTATGTGGCACAAACTAGTAAATGTAATGATACCTTTGGCTGTAGTAGGGGTTCACAAGTTGCTCAAAAGTGAAGAGGTTATGCTGCTAAATTACTGGAGCTTATTCGTGTATTCTCAAAAATTTTCAGTGAAAAATACAGTTGCACACTGTTTAATGCTGTGGTCAGCAACATTTTGCTTATAAAAAGGTATGTTAGTTGATTAATCAGAATCTGATGAAGAACAGAATAATTTGCCCACATTTTGTGTATTTTAAAGTTTTCTACAAAACTTTAAATTGAATGTGTATTTCCATCTTAGTTATCATAAAAAAGTAATAGAATCAGTTACTTTGTTCTACAATATTTCAAAATTTCTCTACAGATTTCTTTGGAGGTATAAAATGGCTCTGTAAAAATCTTTTTTTTTTTCTTTTTTTTTTTGCTGCAAAGAAAACTTTTATGAAACAGAAAACTCCCTAAGATTGCAGCAACTACATTCCTTAGATGGGCTGTCATAACTGGATTACAGTGTGTAGTGTAATAGAAAGCATTTTTTTAATGACTAAAATATTAAAATATATTTTATTAACTTATATAAATCAAAATAGATTTGTCATTTATTCAAGCTACTTTTGTGTTTTTCACCTACATGTTCAGTTCCCAATTACTGATATAAAGATCTCTGCCAACAGCACGGTTTTTACTAAGTTCTTAGACTTTAAACCACCTGAATTTTAGCTTTATCAAAATGCATGATTTACTGTACATCAAACATAGTGATTTCAATGTTTAGTATCACAAAAATCAACACCCACGAGAACAAGACAGTCACTGCTAGTAAAACAGTCTCAAGACAAATTCATAGATGATATTTACAGAGCACAATAGGAATATTTTGATGACTATTTTATGTTGCAACATTTCAGGTAAAATTATAAGAACCATGAAAAACTTTTAGACTTCATTTTGGTTTCAGCACAGAAGCCCAAGCTGACTCTGCTGTGAAATACTGTGCACATCTAGTCGAAGAAGAGTTATGGCATGATTTTGTTCAGCTGGTCTGTGCTCACGTAGCCACAAGACATGTTGAATTCCTTTTCTGGCACAGGCAGTGCAGTTGCATTGAGCACAAGGCCTTGTGGAGAGTGAACGATATGAATAGATGTATAGTCTGGGACAGGCAGCTCTGAACTTGGGTTTTCTGCTGCTGAAGCTCCAAGATTGACACCAGTAGTGGTAAGGCTCTCTGTGGTGAAGTAAGCATCCTCGTTATAGCTTTGCTCCTGAACATGCGGCTCATCCTCTTCCTGGGAAGTCACAGCAATACATTTTTTCACATCTGCCTCACAGAAGTAGGTATTGTCCATGGTGAAGTTTTGTTCTGTGCAGCCTTCACATTGTGCTCTCCCCATCTTGTATTTCTGGCCTGGTGAAAGTACAACTCGGCCTGCTGGAGTAATATCACTCACTTGCGCATAAAAGTCAGTACTTGTCAGTGAATTCTGGTTACTTAACTGGGTATGGACCGATGGGCTAGCTAAATCAATGCTGTCTACAAAAGGTGGCCATGGCTGGCTATTTTCGGACTGGGCACTCATATGCAGATGTCCGGTGTCTGCGTCAGCAAGGCTTGCAAATGACTCATCTTTTCTATCAAGGCACAAGAGATCATCTTTTTCAGTTACCTTTTTGAACTGATCAACATCAGAGATGCCATCACACGTGTCGCTTGCACTGAAGTCTGTCTCTGGAATATCTGGTTCACAACAACTGGCCCGTCCAGAATCATCATCCTTTGCTCCCAAGCAATTGTGTGATTTCAGATGATCTTCACTCAGGAGCCTGTCGGTATCTGAGGTTCTGTTCTTTTCATCAGGGTCTTCTACATCCAACTCAATAAACTCAACCCACAAGTCGTCATTGTAAAGCTGTGTCTTATAGTTGTCATGGCTGGCTAAGATGGAGTTCACTTCATCTAGCTTTCCTTTCTACAAAGCAAGAAAAAATCAGTATTATAAAGGAAATAATAAAAAAGCTCATGCTTTTTATGATGATAACTTAAGGAAAGGTAACTGCAGCTGATGCAATAATTGCAAGGGGTTTTAAAACTATTTAATCAAAACAAGTTCTGTGGCAACTCCCCCATGTCACAACTTTTTTCTACAAAATTGTTCTGCCTGAGGTAACAATTGTCACCTGCTACTACTACAGTGATCTCCGTTGTAGATTTCAGAGCGCACTATTACCTTCAAGAGGTCTGGGTCAATCCCTTTAATCTTTGGAACTGGCACAGGAGGAAAAATAAGCATTTTTAACCTGGAAAAAATAAATGACAGCTTTTAATTGACAGAGGTCCTTTTTGAGAAAGGTAGAGAAAGAGAGCTTTACATTGCATTTATACTGAATTTCTGAATTTAAGCTAGTAGTTTGCCATCTTTATGGCATTTCTTTTTTCTGAATTTTTAACATAACAAATAATATATAATAATGATTGGGTTTTATTCTTGGGGAACAAGGACTAGTAATTTGCTTATGCATTTGCGTACTGTGGAAATACCTATTGTCCTAACCCTTCATGAAATGAATTTCTAGTTCTATGATTTAAAAAAACAAAAAAGCCCAAATGGGAGGATGATTTCCATTAAATAATAATCCAACACTAGCAGGTCATGCCTGTCTCCTCCATTTTACCTCTCTGCTTCTTTTGCAAACTGATAAAAAGCAGTTCCTAAAAGAAAAATTCAACATTCTCTTTATAGTGGGTCACTTGCTTATATTAGAAAGTAAGCTGTGGGAATGGTAGCTCCAAATCCAAGTATTAGTTTTACTGCACTGTTAGTGACCTTGGCAAGGTCCAGAGAGGATCAGAGAAGTCTTAAAAGAGTTCTAGAGAGGAATTTGGACACATTCTGCATAACTATGGCAGGTTCACATTCCCCATCTGTTTCTGTTTCTGGCAGACCCTTGAAGGTCTGCCTGGCAAGCCTCAATGAGAGCCAGAAATCCAGTAATTTTTCACCTAATTCCTGGAGGCACTGTGCTAGCTGTGCACTGGCTGGGCTCTCAGGCTACCAGCTGAAGACTTGCACTTACAGCTGAATCCACAAACCAGCTATTCTGACAGGATTGGGCACTGCTTCTAATGAAACAGACACAGGATTTTACTACTCTCTGCCTGGAGAAATCAGTCAGGAGGGAGATACGCTCTGCTCCTTTCTAAGCTCTGCATAATTCAAGCCTGCATCTCAACTCTAAAAGAGGATGACCTAACTCTATGGCATTTGTTCTACAGAGCCTGGTTCAGATCTTGTGAGAGCAGACTCGAGAAAAAGATGAATTACTATCTTTTGACATACAGGAGGAAACTGAACCTGAATATTTAGGGTGATGGGAAACCAATGCAGCCTGCCCATCTGCAGAAGACACAGCCACTCCCACCACCATGTGCACCAGTTTGAAGGAAAGTGTGCAGGCCCACAGGTCCAGAAAAACTTTAGAGATGAAGCGTTCTTAGTGGAGGAAAGCCTTCTCCAGCAGACATGATTAGCATGGAATATATTAATAAACTCTGATCAGAGACATGCTTCAGTCCTCACGATCTCTGTGACCACGTCACTCCTTGCTCAGTGGGCTCCTGGTCCCACATGCTGGTTGCTCTTATTCCATTCTGACATATCAAGCTTTTGTCATGCATTGTATCAGAAGCCTTGGTCTTAACTCTGGGACTGGGATGCCTTTGCAGGGAGTGGCTTCCTGAAGTGAAGCTCTGCTGAAGCACAGTGCTGCTTGCCTGAATTATTTTTTTATTGCTGCTCCAATTGTACCATATTGTTTTCTCTTCAACGTCTTGTCCTTATGCTGGTATGTGCAGACCACCTCAATGTTCAGTTTTGAAGTGTATATACAAGACCAATGACAACAAGCATGTATGCACTGGGACTTGACCATGGTGTTGCTCCATAGTCTAGGACAGTCCTGGATGACATCCAAGCTGAATTATTCAGCCAAAACCTATCCCTGAACACACATATTAGGGGATGAATTCACTTTGAGACCATTTTGTCATTTTTATATATGTGACATTGTTTCATTTTTATAAATGATACAATTTAGTAATTTTCATAAATGACACAATCCTGTGCTTTCTTTTATTTTATTCCTTTGATTTTGTAGAAGCTGCAGTCTATCCACAGAGACCAAATATTTGCCTGTGCCTCAAGCTCTACTCCTATGCTCAATGAAGAAATAGAGATTAGTGGAATTGTCTGGGAACAAGAAGAAATATATAGACATATGTTTGTATGAAACTTTTGGACAGTATGTGGGTAAAAATAGTATTTACAAAACTTGAATGGGCTAAAAAAACAATCACCTTCAAAGCTTAAGTAAATTAACCACATAAATGCTGTAGAAGAAAATGTTCTGTAACCCAGAATGATGTCAATACGATCAGATTCCCATCACTGAAGGCCCAGAATGTGTATATACCAACAACCACGTAGTTTAGGAGAATGGACTACAATGCTCAAAATAGCTTCTAGTCCCCCAGATTTGAAACAACTGAAGCCCCCTATTTTTCAGGCTGTAAGTACATAAATTCTGACAAATAAAACCTCTCTACCTTGGTTGTTTAGACAGCAGGATCAAGATCACTGTTATGGCCAGCCCACATATTCCAAAGATAACAACTAAGAACCATGGAAATTCAATTTCTGAAACAACAGAACAAAATCATATTAGCGGGGATCTGCATCTCTGTTGCACCGTTAATCTCAACCTCCTCTTCCACCACTTGAGGATTCCAAAGTGGTAAAAACTGATAGGAGAACTTTTGGTCATTTAACTGTGAAAATTCTGGTTTAAGAAGAAATGAAAATACCCTTTCGATCTTAACAGTTTCCATACTGCACTTGAGAGTCTACTCAAACTCCTTGCAAAACCAGAATGAGTTTTTAAATATAAACAAGATCTTAGCACAGACAATATATGTAGCAAAACCAGCCATGAAGAACATTCTCCCTGCTTGGAACATGCAATCCTGTAATCCTGTTGGCATACAATGCTGCATACCATGTTAGTGCTTGTTTGCCCAAGCTGAGAGAACATTATTAATAGCCTACTAAATCAGAGGCAAACTATTATTTTCTCACAGAAACTAAAATGCGGTTACATCAAAAAGCATACTAGCCCTCCTTACAAAGGTTGAACATAAATTATGTTATGAATTACCAAGTAAAAAAGTACAAATTTCTCTTTTTTATTTACCTTGCAGGTGGTTACAAAGAATTTAAGTCATTGAGAAATCCAATTTGGTAGATATGAAGAACAATGCTGATAAATTTTTATCTTTTAAATATTGGCAATTCCAAGATACTTAAGCTGACACAGTAGAACACAATGTATAGAGAAATTTATTCTTGCTGTAGTCTTAGATTCTTCTCATTTGTTTCCAATTCTAATTTTTCCATTAATATTTCACTCATTTCTAGGGCCAAAGAATACTGGACAGAAAGCTTTAGAATTGGATACATAAACATTAATATATGTAATTTTTTTGGAAAAAACTTATATAAAATTTATGTACCACTTTTACACCTATGCTCCCAGCTTAGATATTGACTGGACATGTTTTCAGGGGTGAGTAAAATCCTATCTGCATATGTCTGTTTTAGGCAGGTCCCTTTTTTAATGGAGAACCATTAACACCTTGCCATGTGAGACCTGTGAACGTCCACCTGCTTCAAAAGGTTAGAATATTGCATTTAACTACTTCAAATTTTTAATACACAAAAAAATTTAAACTTTAATTCTGTCTCCCTAAATGTGATACACAAACCAAGCAAGAATAAATTCTCAACCAAATTAGATCACTGCTCCTGTGTGAGATGGACGGATACGGATCAACTTGCAGAATCTGGGCTGTAGAAACTGAAGAAAACTGTGCTTGTATGATGGTCTTGGATTTTCCTAGTATTTTAATTTTGTTCATATGAAAACCATGACAACTTAATGCAGCTGGGGTTAATAAAATAATGCCACATGTCCAGAACATTAGTTGTTCATATAAATTAGGAATGATAACTAGTAATATGAAGAGTTAAAAAAGGGGAACCTAAAGAGATTTGTAAAGATAAGGGCTATGAGTGGTTTTATTTAACACCTTCACTAATACCCTGCAAAATGAAATGAAGCAGCCTGTTGAAATAATTTGCTGAAGAGCTCATATTTTAACGAATTAATCTACTCAGACCTCCGAATGCTTTACGAAAAGGCACCGTCTTACTCTTTTAATAGAAAAAATCATGGTGCTTAATGGCTGCTTCTCTATTGAAGAGCACTTCAAAAACAAGTACAAAACAGAAACAAGAATCAGAAAAACATTGTCTTTGATAGCATTGATCAGATCAGAAAAGCACAACATTCTGGTAACAAACTTAAAAGTATAGCACTTAAATAGAAGCGGCTGTCCTCTTCACTACCAGAGTATTTATTTTAGATGAAGTATGAGATTTAGATGCATTTTAGGCTCTATAAGATGTGCAACAGCAGTTATTATTTCTGATTCTTAAGTCATCTTTATTTTTGCTCTCTGATGAGCTGTGAAAGAGTCTTGTGGAGTTTACTTCCGAACTTGAACATTCTCACTCTTGTAAAATGATTTTTATGTAATAGGATGAATTATCAACCTATTCAAGCATATGACATCAACAGTAGGAAGAAAAGCTACACCACCAGAAAGACAAAGGACAGCACGGTTATAAAAACAGTTTGCAGCACTTCACTTATTTACCTTCAGCACATTGAACAAGTTCAAGGCCTGTTTGAGAAAAAGATACAAAAAGGATTTCACTGAATTCCCCAAATTTTTCAGAGGTACGTTGTCTTGATCGGACTCGTATCTCATAATCTCTTCCAATCTTCAGAGAGTAGAGTGGAACCATTGTTGAGAGCCTGGGTTCTAACTGTAAAAACAGAAGGACAGTGATTTATTTGTTTGAATTGTACTGACAATTTTTCACTGCTTCTTGACTTTATAAATAAACATTTGAAGGTGGTTTTGCTACTTTGAACTGTACATATATTACAAGAAGAGCTAAGAGAAAATTCACACCCCTTACTTTTGACTTACTAGCCATTAGACTTTGCTGTGATTCAGGGGACCAAGAGCGGAAAATCCAAGCTCTCTGTAAATACTGAAGAAGGGCAGCAGCCCCCACTTAGTTACTTGCCATAAGTAGGTGGTGTGAACATCTCCCACTTATAAAGTTGTAAATCACTTTTACTGTTGTAATACAACATTACTGACTTCACAATGACAAGATCATTGTTAAAAGAACACGGGAGTCTTAAAACAAGTGCGATCTCAACTACTGAACTAATGTTAAGAAGAAGAAAGAAGATTGAAAGGCCTTCTAATCAGAGGTACTACATCTTACAAAGGTATTCATTTGGGGAACACTGCATAGCTCTCAGGAACTTCAACTAGAAATAAAATATGATACTGGAAACTCTGTGAGAGTTTCTAGCATTAGATTGTCAATTTTAAGATTTCTGTATTAACTGCAACATTCTTAGACACTGCCACATATCAAACTATACAGGAAATTACATTAGAGGTCTTATTATGTGAAATCTCTCTTAGAATCATAAAATCATAGAATAGTTAGGGTTGGAAAGGACCTTAAGATCATCTAGTTCCAACCCCCCTGCCATGGGCAGGGACACCACACTAAACCATGCCACCCAAGGCTATGTCCACTCCAGCCTTGAACACTACCAGTGATAGAGCATTCACAACTTCCCTGAGCAACCCATTCCAGTGCCTCACCACCCTTACAGTAAAGAACTTCCTCCTTATATCCAATCTAAACTTCCCCTCTTTAAGTTTTAACCTGTTACCTCTTGTCCTATCACTACAGTCCATAGTGAAGAGTCCCTCCCCAGCATCCTTATAGGCCCTCTTCAGATACTGGAAGGCTGCTCTGAGGTCTCCACACAGCCTTCTCTTCTCCAGGCTCAACAGCCCCAACTTTCTCAGCCTGTCTTCATACGGGAGGTGCTCCAGTCCCCTGATCATCCTCGTGGCCCTCCTTTGGACTTGTTCCAACAGTTCCATGTCCTTTTTATGTTGAGGACACCAGAACTGCATACAATACTCCAAGTGAGGTCTCACAAGAGCAGAGTAGAGGGGCAGGATCACCTCCCTCGACCTGCTGGTCACACTCCTTTTGATGCAGCCCAGGATACGGTTGGCTTTCTGGGCTGCAAGTGCACACTGCTGGCTCATGCTCATTTTCTCATCGACCAACACCCCCAAGTCCTTCTCTGCAGGGCTGCTCTGAATCTCTTCTCTGCCCAACCTGTTCTTCAGTTACTCCTCTGAGAACATGTATTTTAGCTCCCACAGCCAAGCAAATGTATGTAAAAATAAAGAAAATGGGCTGAAAATAGAAATGCATGTGGCAGATTTTACATTCTACTTTTACTTCTGAATCAAGGGTGATACTGGCAAAACTTGTCATGGGCTAAGAATTAAAAATATTTCATATTTTTTGCTATGAAGCCACAAAGAAATGGTACAAAACCTAAAGTTTTACAGGTAGTTTTTTGGTGGCGTTTTTGTTTCTTTCCTTTTCTCCTTTTTTTTTTTTTTTTCCTCTGATACAATTTGTGGGGGTTCTTAGGGGTGCTGGACCACACAAAATTTTATGTACCCTAAATAATGGTAGCAGTTTGAAAAAGCAGTGTGCAAGCCAATTTAGAGCCCTGAAGAATACGAGGTAAAAGTGTTGTAGCTGTGTATCTGAAATTGCAAGTGTTGCTGAAGAACAGATAGATGATTGATTAACAGGCAGGATGTCTCTAGACCATCAATGAACTTGCAAAACTTCATGTAAGACAGCTGGATGGAGCAAGTTGCACAGACTGGGGAAGTTTCCCCATGAACTGAACAGATTAATGATGTTTGTCATATGGATTAAATCAACTAAAAGCCATATGAGAGAGACACGCTAAAAGATAACTAATATAAATGCACGACAGCAAATAGCAAATTTGTTTAAAGTATGTGAAGGGGAGCCTGGAACCAGACTGCTGGGTTGCTGGACTTAATGCAGGCTGTTCAGTTACTGTACATGGCTTGTGATTGCTGTACTGAAGAAACGTGTGACAAACCTGCTGCCACGCTGAGCTGTGTGCCTGTGCTGCCTGTGTGAGACCAGCTCTGCAGGAGGGGGTTAAGGCAGACTGCAGAACAACTGTTTGTCACTAGTCAGCTGGAGCCCATGGGATGCTGATAGTGCCCACTGGGAGGGGAGCATGAGAGGTGGAGGCTGACCCAGGCATGACAGGCAACACAGCAGCCAAGGCAATAGTTTTCACCAGCTTTAACAGAAAAATGTGGAAACCTGGGAGACGGGCACTACCAGAGAAAGATTCAGAGGTACCCTGGGTAGGTAGATCTTATCACTGTAACTTTCTGTTACAATACTTTACTTTCAATTCATAAGTTATTTTCAGTTAGTAAATGGATTGAAAGAATGCTATAAATGAAAAATCAAACAGGGTGATTCCAAAACATCTAAAAGAATTGCCATCAACTCTCAGTAATGATGAGCCTTAGTACAATTTTAAGTACTATAATTTTTTTTAATCAGTTATGTGTACAAAACACTATGATGTCTTTAAGCAGTCAAATACTATAATTTCGGTAAAAACCTAGTAATAAGAGTATAACTGGACATTTCTTTGCTGTTTCAACACTCATTACAGAAGATATTTGTAGCAAAAAATGCAGAGTTAAGTGAGTTCTGCTATTGTCTTATGCCAGGCGAAGTTTTTGTTCAGAAATTTCTTTTGTGCTCTGATAGTGTCTAAGGGAATTATGCCATGTTTATGCTTTTAAACTGAAAGGCAGAATAACATACAGTATATACAGCTGCAGTACAACACAATCTACAGAACTATTCTTCTTGAGGCAAGTACAGTACTCAGCAATTCATTATCTGTTTTCTGACAAAAAAACCCCCACTGAACTTCAAACCTTTGCTCTCCTGAGAAGAGCTATTCTCAAGGCATGCTGGAATCATTGATGGTACAGGAGCAAGAACAAAGCTTTATTAGGGTATTTATGCAACTGATCCCTACAGCCTTATAAAAAAGTAAAAACCATGCATTTTTAAAGAGGTATCCATATTGCCATCTGCTTTTGTAAATCCTGTAAGTATTGTGCAGATTTTCAAGTTCTTAAGGAGAATTGATTTACTGCCTAAACTGAATTCATTTTATAGGGCTTAAAATACAGAGAAGATGAAGTAAGTGTAGCTTAAACCAGTACACAGAGAAATTCAGACAAGTATTAGGAAAAAAGTATAGACATTATAGGCGATTTGGCTGTAGACTTCCTAAGAAGGAATACAATACACAGAATATGCTAACATCTAGATGGATCAGAAATAACGAGAGGTCCAAGGTCTTTCAGAGATGAATGCAAGCAAACCAGTTTATGTTTCAACTGGTAAATTTACCTTCTGTAGATTATGACAAATTCATAACAGTATTATCTGCCTTCCATCAGTTAGCTCATATTGCTAAAAAAGCAAAGGAAGAGTTCTGTTCTGAAATGATGTTCTTATTGCATTGAACTGGTATTCAGGAAGAATTATCCATGTGCAAATATGCCATCACACTCTGGCACTTGGCCTGAAATTGCTGGGTACAATTTCTTCCCCATATAGAAAAACTGACTTATAAAAACCTGAGAGATTTTTAAAAAGAAAACTGAAAAGATTTGGGGTATATATGTTTTATATTTTCATAGACTATCCATGTAGTCAGAAATTTCCCATTGGTATCTGGTATGAAATCTGTATATCTTATCCATGTTGCTTTATTTTTATTTGATTATTGTATTAAATTTTAAATTATAACTTTCCCCCCCCCCCTTTTTTTTTTTTAAATCTACCTGGATGATAATTATAAATACTAGAACTTTACAGGTACCCCAAAGAATCTGGACTGACATGGTGACATTTTCCAAACAAAATATTCCTGTTACAACTACTAAAATTACCAAACACAGTTTCAAACAACTGAGATTCAGAAAAAACAATTTATCAAAAAACTTTTAGATATCCGAATATTGCTACTATGCTTTCTAATCCAACACAGGGATTTTGGGGTTTGTTGTTATTATCCTGTATGCCAACTATCTTGACACATTAAGTTATAATTTTTGCTAGAGAACTTCTGAGGAACATGGGTCTATTGTGTAAGACTTAAGATTATCATCTACTTAGCATTTACAAAGCTTTTGACTTTTCATAGTAGTACAGAAGTGTTAGGGACAGAACGAGCCTTCACTGTACTATGCTTATTGTATAATAAATATTTGCTTCATACCTCTTTCCATTTTGTCTCATTAACTTCTTTGTACTGCAATTCATACTCCAGAGTAATCCATCCTTTCTGAACATCTGCAGTTGGTGGTGGATCCCATCTTACCTGGATATCCCCATGGATCCCAGTCTGACTAGTATTTAGCAGAGTCCAGTTAAGGTGGACAGGGGGATCAGGTAGTACTGTTTAAACAGAGTATTTGGAATAAACCAGCCAGTTTTCAACATGAAATGATAATTTTTACTATAAACTGTTAAATGATTCCAAGACTAAAAAAGCATACTAAGCATATACTTGCTGATCAAAATCTAAAGCTATGAGTCAATAACAAAATCACTACAGGTTTGATAGCAAGAAGGCACCCTGCCATTGGTGGTAGAGTCGCTCTGCATAAATTTCACTTGCATGACTAATGAAGAAGACTAAGAATGATAGACTACATTTCCTAACAGCAGCATCTAAAACACTAAGGCATAAACAATTCTTCATCAAAATTTAAATTTAGGGTTCTCACTAGAAATAAAAACAGTAATTGGAATAACACAGTAAGATAAATTAAGTATTTAGTAACTAATATACATGTACATTGAAAAACTTGCATCTGAAAAATTAATCTAAGTTTGCTCAGCTGACGAGAGCAGTGGGTATTCTAGTCATGTGCAGGAATAAATCAATTGCAAATACATACACCAGTGTTCTGAAAACCCAGTAACATCTGTAAAGTGCCAGCGAGTTACAATTCATATTCAATAAATATAAATTCTAGCTTAGAAATGCTAAACATCCTAATTCTGTAGATTAGTGTTGATTCGGGAACAAAAAAATATTTAGTTCCAGAACTTTGCAGAATCAAGATTTTCATGCTACCCTTGCTCAAAGTGATGAAGGGCATGTAGCATCCTTTAGAAATGGTTCAGAGTGACAACAAAGGCAAGCTCATACGCACACATTTGAGAGATCACTGGTATTCAGAAAGAGAAACTATATATTTGCTTTCATCCTTTTAGCTTTCTTCTGATTTGGGCAGTATTTTCTGGTGTGGATCACCTTACGTTTGTTACACACCCAAATCTATTCCTATACATATTTTTTAGAAACTAACCTTTCTGCAATGGAAAATTTAAATGAAATAATATAAAAGCTTATAGCATCACACCTATTGCAATATAAAAATATAGAGGTAAAATGTATAATGCAATTATACCTATTTCATCAACGCTGAAACATTTTTCATCAAATACTTCATCTTTATTGGCAAGCTTAACACAATACGGTATCCAAATAGAGGTGTAGGATGTGTTGAAATAACAGCTATTTTCTCCTGCAGTGATATAATCAGGGCATTCTTTCCAGTCTTCATCATTCCTAGAATGACAACAAAAATGTAATATATGGGAAAGCAGGACTTATAAATCTTACAAAATACAAATTATAGATGTCACAAGACACATAGTTGATAACTTGTAACTTCCATGGAAGTGAGAAAAACACTTCAATATTGATGATGGCTTACAATTAAATCAAACCACTATGTAAGCAACCTGCATAAATGTGTTTAGGTTCTCATGTGCTGTAAGTGGCACTTCTCTGCTTTGGATGCTGCTTCCAAAAAACAGTCAGAAAGCATATCTTGCAGATACAAAAGGCATAAACAGTGGCATGGACTCTCAGACTGAGAAAAAGTGCTACTTGCGTAGGGTCATTTTAATGCAGCCAAGCTGAAACTACTCAGCAGGTTCAAAACCAAAAATGTCTTCAGATAAAGCAAAATGGGAATGACCAAATTGTTAGAAATAAGTCTATAGGAAAAGTGACAGATATTTATTCAGTATTTCTAAAGTCACTTTAGAAAAACAAATCTCATAGCAAACAGATCTGCTGTTGCTTTCTTTACCTTGATACTATCTCTCAGCAGAAATACAGACTTAACAGGAATCTTCTAAAAATTCAGTCTTGGTTGGTTAAAATATACTGCAAATGCCTTTTCTTATCAAGAGCAATTGAAGCTGTACAGGAGGAGGATTAAGCTAAATCAATTATGCCAAGTGCAGCCTTCAGTAGTGGAGTGGGTGCTTAAGGAGTAAAAAGGCAGACGCTACATAAATTGAGTAAGAAGCATTTCTGCCAGTAAGCACCAATCCTGTGCTTAGCTGATGAGACCAGACACTTTTTTAAAGGAAATGCTCTGCAGTCAGGGCTTGGTAAGGGTGTAAGTGGTTAGATACTATGGCTTGTGTTGACTAGGAGACTGGGTTAAGTGACAGACTTCAGTCCTGAGCCTTAAATGTTGTTCGCACATTGAAATGTAAATACTTTTAATGTGAATTCTCTATTCACATCTTTCATTGCACTCCCCTAATTTCTAGTACGAAGATGAAATATGTGATCTGCTCAGGGTATGTGGTACTGCTTTATCATGGAGTTTAGTGAATTTTTAAAGTCTGAACCCTCATAGTACATGCACCGACAACAGTCAGCTAAACGTTTACATTTAAATGGTGGTTCTAACTTGGATGTTATTATCTCTGAGAGATCCCAGAAAAGTAAGAAGGCCATCCTTGCCTTTAGGCTTAAGTCTGCCAAGCAAACTTATCATCACCAGTAGAAAGCCTCTGTAGATAAAACAGGCTGAAACTCTGCCCATTAGAGGGAACAAAAACTTATATCCTGCTATTTCTGTGAACAAAAGGCCTGTTTTCTGAAATAGCCATTATTTGTAATGTCAATGTCGTCTTTCATTGCAACAACCTGAAAACTGCAAAAACTTTAGCAGAATGTGAATCAGAGTTGAACAGAGCTCAATGAAAGACAATCCCCAGGCTCAAAGCACCCTTTTCACCTGGACCTACACATATAGACTTTAATCTAGCAACTGATCAACGGGAGCTTTAAAAAGCTTTAATAAAAATTTGGAATGGGCTTGTATCCAAACTCTGTATCTGTGCACAGATACAACAAATTTCACAGTCGTACATTAGGTTGACAAAGAATAAACCGAAGCTCCCTATTAAAATCTCATTTCCCGACCCATACAGTGTTCAGTTTTGGATTCTGCAACCCAGACTTAACTGGAGTAAGATCATGTTCTTAACTATCTTCCAAGTAATGCTTGTTGCCACAAATAATTTCATACTTAACAACAAATTTTGACATTGAAAATATGCACTTAAAACACAATTTAATGCCCTTAGAAAAGTATGGCTCATGTCATAGCAAAAAATTAACAGCAATGAGCAAACAGGCATAGCAAAATATATGACTTCTCTCTCTTTTTCTTTCTTTTGTTGTTTCCATATCATTACCTTTTCATGTACAATAGTTGTATTGTTCCTGGAGAAGTGAGGTTATAAAAGCTGCCGTCAGTCCAATAACATGAAAATGTCTCCAGTTCAGGTGATCTGCACTTGCTGATTTGCGGCCACCGGGAAAGGTCTGTCAGGAAAAATGGCAGGGACAGAAGCAGACACATTAAACAAATCTGTAAGCCTGACTAACATGCTGTTAAAATGAAACTCAGCATTTCTTATGAATAATTAACATTTTTTTCCAAATTTTATATGTACAATGAGTCAGGACTTAGATTCTTCTTACGTTCATATATGTAGATGACTGTACCTGCAGGAAGCCAGATTTGAAAGATAGGCCAAGCTCTTTATTGTGTAGTGTAGAAGTGTTAGTATCACAACCTGACACACAGCATGGGGATCTGGCAACTCCATCGCTGTAGTTGAATGGAATAGCATAGACTATTTCAAATGAAAGAGACCTGCAATGACCATCTAGACCAACTGCCTGACCACTTCAGGTTAAAGCCTTTGTTAAAGGCATTTTCCATAGGCCTCTTAACATTGACAGGCTTGGGGCATCAACCACCTCTCTACGAAGTTTGACCATCCTCTTGGTAAAGAAATGCTTCCAGATGTCCAGTCTGAATCTTTCCTGTACAGCTTTGAACCATTCCCACGCATCCTATCACTGGATACCAGGGAGCAGGGCTCAGCACCTCCCTCTCCACTTTGCCTCATCAGAAAGCTCTAAGAGATCAAGGAGGTCACCCCTCAGCCTCCTTCTCTCCAAACTAGACAAGCCCAGAGCCACCGGTCACTCCTCACAGGACATTTCTTCCAGCCCTGTCACCAGCTCTGCTGCCTCCTCTGACGCATTCAAGGACCTCAACATCCTTCTTAAATGGTGGGGCCCAGCACTGCCCACAGTGCTCCAGAGGAGGCTGAACCAATGCTGAACACAGCAGGAGAATCACCTCTGTTGACCAGCTGGTGATGCTGTGTCTGATTAGTTCAGTACAGATAAACCTGAATTAGCCCTGCACTTGATTTAACTGTAGTACTGCAGAGTTTGGTATTAGACTAACCACAGCTTAGTATTTACACAGCTGAGCAGTTCTGCAATGCGTCTACTCATTAGAGCAGTTACCTAGAACTGAGTTCAAATTTGTGTATATGACATTGTGTAGGTACAGCCTTGCTCTGAGAGTGAGATGGGAAGCTCTAAGCATGTGCCTGTTCTGTCACATGTCGCTTCTATATTCACAATTTCTGTTTGTCAAAACTGCAATGATGGAGGGTCATGAAGTGACTGATACTATTTGGCATCACGTGCATAGAAGATGAGAAAGAGATCATGCGCATAGGAGCGTCAACCCTGTCGTGGTTTAAACCATTCTGTGGCTCTATTTGGTTATATTTTGATAATACTTGGTTCAAAATATTTACACTCGGAGTTGGAAAAATTATTAAGGTGCAGACATCCACACACACCAGAGGCTTCCTCCAACACATAAGGATTTTGGAGCCTTCCTGCATGTCTGCTCCTTTATTTACAGCTCAGACAGACATAGCCACTCCGCACCAAAGAAATCTGCATTTCTTGAGCTAAGTGGTTCAAGTGGTGTGCTTTACATTATACGCTGCCAAGCATCCAAAAATATATCAATATTAGGAATTTCTGGTTTGTTCATCCCATATTATTGCCTCATTTCACACTTTGGACATTGCACAAGATCTCAACATATGCATGTTAATAAGACGTTTCATGAGCTGGGTGGCTTATACCCCCCACCTCCACCACCAAAGCCTTAAGAATTCTTCTTGCCAACCTAAAGTAACTGATATTTGCTTGGAAAGATTTAAACAGTCATTTTTTTTCTCTTTCTTAGCCAGCATGTTCCACTTCACTGAACTTTTTGGAATTGAAACAAATTTTGAAATGAAGTGTTGCAGCAAATCGAAAATATTACAGTTCTTTTTCAGAAAATATTGTAACAATTTTTACAATTACGCATGATTTTGTTTGGTCTGGAATTCAATAATTAACAGCTTTGGCCTAAATCCCAAAATGCTTTTGACTGACCTGGATTTGAGCTTTTACACATTTTTACGTCATTTATTAAACAATTTTCATGTGGTAGATATCTTTGCTAAAACCAGGACATGACCATGAAATTACAAACTGTCATGACATAGATCTAAAATAAAACAGAATAAAAGATTCAAGAACAGTATTATAACTTTTAAAATATGTTCAGCTTTCAAACTATAACTTTCTTTTCTGTTTAATTGAAAACAAAATCATTGTTTAAAAACAAAACAAAGGAAAATAAACTAAATTTTGTGCCTTTACTTTGAAAACATTATTAAAATTGCCTCAACTGCATCATACCTATAATCAACAAAAGATGAGTCTCTCCCTTTTTCTATAAATAGATAGTGTGCAAGGAAGTACATGTTACAGCTTTTCCTGTTTTTATCCTCAGCTACATGCATCAAGAACAAATACAGCTATTTTTACTGAAACAGGTTAAGTACTTGACAAAATGACACACTGGAAAACCCTCCTAAATTAGAATATTTCTGTTGATGCCTGCACTATATTATAGCTAGAACATAAAATATCTAAAGCCCATGAAGACCATGCCCTCATCTCCAGGGATCAATAATGTTACACTGTCACTTTTTTAAATGATAAAATGAACTGAATAGAAGACAACTTCTCTTACATTTTGAGAGGTTCAGCAGGACCTTAGACATAAGCTCTACAATGTCTTAATAATGAATTCTGTTGAATTCATCAGCTTCATACTCAAATTAAGGACTGCAAGATGTATAAACTCTTCTAGGAAAATGAATCATAACAGCATCAGTGTCATGGGTTCAGCAGGAGCAGTCATTTTTCTCCTTCTTGGTAGCTGGTGTAGCGCTGTGTTTTTGATTTTGGGCCTGGGAACAGTGCTGATAACACCAGTGTTTCGGTTACTGCTTAGTGATGTTTTGGTCTGGCCAAGGACTTTCTGAGCCTCATGCTCTGCCAGGGAGGAGGGAAGCCGGGAGGAAGCAGAGACAGGACACCTGACCCAAACTGACCAAAGAGGTTATTCCATACCACAGCACGTCATGTCCAGGATGTAAAAGCAGAGAGCAGAGACCCGGAAGGGTGGGGGTGCACTGTGTGGTCGGGCTTGGTATTAGGTGGTGAGAATTGTATTCTTTCCTTGTATTTCCCTTGTCATTATTATTATTGGTGGTAGCAGTAGTGATTTGTGTTATACTTTAGTTACTAAACTGTTCTTATCTCAACCTGTGGGAGTTGCATTCTTTTTGATTCTCCTTCCCATCCCTCCGGGAGCGGGGGGGAAGAAAAAGAGAGGGGAAAGTGAGTGAGAGAACGGGCTGTGTGGTTAGAGAGGCTTAAACCACGACAGTTCTTTTTGGCACCCAACGTGGGGCACGAAGGGTTGAGATAACGACAGGATTAATAGCCACTTGTCACAATGCTAATTTATTGGCTCTCAAAGTTGTTGCTTTTGGTTCTCTTGCGTTCATGGTTTCAGCCTGTTGTACCTTACTTACAGCCGGTATTTGTTATCTTAGCATGTTTCAGATATGGGTTTTGGTTTAAGGTTCTTGTTTCATTGTACTTTGTTGGAATGGCTTGTGATACGGGCGGGCTCCGGAAGCAGTGGGGGGCGGATGTGTACCTGGCAGTTCGGCTGCTCTTCACCGTCCTGGCGAGGCTGTGGAGAGCCGAGGGGGGGCTGCCTCGGGAGCCGCCGGCTGCCGAAACGGCCCGGGGGAGCGGACCCGGGGAGCAGGAGCCGAGCCCCCCGAGCAGAGGAAGGAGGTAGCAGAAGGGGTGAGCCCCCCCGCCGAGCCCAGCCCGGCAGCTGCCGAGCAGCGGGAGGAGACGACGGTGGAGAAGCCGAGCCCTGCAGTCGAGCCCAGCCCCATGGCGGCTGAGAGCATTCCCCGGCAGCTGCCCATAGAGCCCCAGGAGGGTGCAGGAGACCACGCAGCACTTCCCAGCAAGGCAGAGGGGGAAGATCTGGACTCAGACAAAGAGCAGCTGGTGGTGAGAGAGCCGGCAAGCACAGCAGCTACACCAGCCCCAGTGACAAGTACAGCAGCATCATTTGAGAGTTCTGAAGGGTTTGAATGGCCTTTGGGTACCCTTGAGACCTGCCTGCTGATTGTGATGGGCATCAGCATGGTGGCATGCATACACAGTGTGTTTTACCCACAACCATTTTGTCTGGTCCCCAGAGTTAAGCAGAGTGGGGTGTGGGCCTTGTCTGGGGTTAGTCTGCAATCTAGAATGACCAAGAGATTTTCCCTGCAGCTGGACAGTCATGAGTGGCAGAGTGTGTGGGACAGTATGGGTGAATATCTAGTTCACTGGGCCCCTCCAGTGCTTTGGAAGCGTCGGAGATGGAAGGCAGCTGTATGGAGTCCCCACCAACAACCTGCAGAAACTGCTGGAGGGGTGGATGAATTATTTTGAGCCTGGTGTGCCCATGACACCTCAGACCATCAGGGCAGAGATACAATATACAGATGGACTCATGATCGAGGGGTGGACTTAGCAATGGACACTATTGCCCAGGTTATTCACAAGTGTCAACGCTGCACACAGCCTCTCCTGCTCTGAAAGGCTGTTACAAGTGATGGAGCCTGATATCACAGACCAAATGGACTCAGCAGCTTTGTAGGGATTGGTTTATGCACTAAGGGATGATCTCTCTCCCTCTGTATGTGTGTGTTGATGTATACATATACATATACATGTGACGGTATATTGAAAATGTGAGATCTGAGCATGATGTGAATGGTATGGAATAAGGCGTGGATAATGTCATGGGTTCAGCAGGAGCAGTCATTTTTCTCCTTCTTGGTAGCATGGGGAGGATTAGCAATGCACACAGAATACAGATCAAGACTTGTTCTCCTACACTTTAAATTCAGAGGAATGTATCCTTGAGGTCCGATTCTCTTTTCCACTTCCTCATGACAGGACTTTTCTTTGTCTCACAAGTATTCCTTCAACAGGCACAAGAATTTTTGAGCAGGAAGCAGTTCGCTTGGGATTCAAATACTCTTGGATTACTGTTTTTTAATACGTATTTATATATATTTATGACCAGTTGCATTTGTAAGAAAAATTATCTTCTGATGGCTTGTTTCCAGTATCTATATCAAGTTTCTAGCCTCCAAAACCTCAGGCTTTTGTGACTGACTGGAGAAAACTTTGTCGTATTGACTTATATAACACTTGGCACTTTTGGGATAGATCTCCTGAATTCCTTGTTTCGCATGCAAGTAAATTACCAACATTGTACAGGACCCTGTGTGACCTCCATCTCCTGAGCAAACTATTCCAGAATGTGATAAATGAACACAATAGCACACAGCTGAATGCATTTAGGCATAAAGGCAGCAGGGTATGGAAAGCAAAGGCTGTCAAACTGAAATTTTAAATAAGCTAGAAAAGCAAAACAAAACACGGATGCACAATTGCTCTTTTCCTACCTGATCCAATAAGTTCCAGTCAAATTGTCACAAATAAGACCACTCACTTTAATCAAGACACTAGCTTTGCAGAATACGCAGATTCAGTAGTAGTACACAAGGGAAAACCTGTGGTTTCCACTGTGACTACAACGAAGGACTGGTACTGTTGTGGTTTAAGCCCAGCTGGCAACTAAGCACCATGCAGCTGCATGCTCACTCCCCCCCCGACCGTGGTGGGATGGGGAGGAGAACTGGAAAAAGGTAAAACCCGTGGGTTGAGAAAAGAACAGCTTAATAATGAAATAAATTAAGACATAATAATAGTAACCATAATAATGAAAAAGAGTGAGAGGAATAAACCCTAAGAAAAACAGGTGACTCACAATACAATTATTCACCACCCACTGACCGATGTCCAGCTTGTACCCAAGCAGTCATCAATGGCTCCCGGCTGTCATGCATTCAGCAGCAGCAGTCATTTTTCTCCTTCTTGGTAGCTGGTGCAGCACTGTGTTTTTGATTTTGGGCCTGGGAACAGTGCTGATAACACCAGTGTTTCGGTTACTGCTTAGTGATGTTTTGGTCTGACCCAGGACTTTCTGAGCCTCATGCTCTGCCAGGGAGGAGGGGAAGCTGGGAGGAAGCAGAGACAGGACACCTGACCCAAACTGACCAAAGAGGTTATTCCATACCACAGCACGTCATGTCCAGGATGTAAAAGCAGAGAGCAGAGACCCGGAAGGGTGGGGGTGCACTGCGTGGTCGGGCTTGGTTTTAGGTGGTAGCGATTGTATTCTTTCCTTGTATTTGCCTTGTCATTATTATTACTGGTGGTAGCAGTAGTGATTTGTGTTACACTTCAGTTACTAAACTGTTCTTATCTCAACCTGTGGGAGTTGCATTCTTTTCGATTCTCCTTCCCCTCTGTCCGGGAGCGGCAGGAAGAAAGAGGGGGAAGTGAGTGAGAGAACGGGCTGCGTGAGTTAGAGAGGCTTAAACTACGACACTGGCCAACGCTCCCCCAGTTTATATACTGGGCATGACGTGCTGTGCTATCTCTTTGGCTAGTTTGTGTCAGCTGTCCTGGCCGTGCTCGCTCCTGGCTTTATTCAATGTTATTTTCATAATAAATGCAAAACACAGCACTGTACTGTACCAGCTAGTAGGAAGAAAATCAACTCTATCTCAGCTGAAGCCAGGACAGGTAGAAAGGTTCCTAGTCCTGCGCCTCAGTTTGGCTGAAAGTAAATGTTCAGCTGCCACAACTGTGCTGCAAAAGAGTAAAATCTCTTCACATTCTGCTCTCATTATGTTATGACCACAGATTAGCCATGGTCTGAACACTGGCTCAGCCAGAAGAAACTTCGCCAGAACAGTAGCTAAGACAACAGTGTGGTTTATGGAAAGAATCAGCAATGCAGATGTGCCATCTCTTCTACTTACATTTGCTTGTGGGTCACCAGACTGCAGTTTTCCATTTAGCATAGTTCCAATGATATATATTTTTTATCATTTTTTTAAAAAAGAATACAGTATTTAACTGTCACGTACTGGAAGTTATATAGAGAGGGACTTTAAAACAAATAAACCCTACAATCTAGAGGTGTCAGAAGGCTAATTCCTGCAGTGATTAAGTTCCTTTAGTCTCTTCTTCTTAAAAGTCCCTCTAGTAAAATTTAAATTCAGAGGGAGCTAGCCTTGAATGTGGAAGAGTAAGGAACTGAAGTTTATAACCAGGGTGTAACAAAATAGGATATCATTATCTTGGGGAAAGTCCTACTGTCACCAAGGCTCTAGCACTTCTGCGGGAGCAATGGTGGAGCAGTATGCAAGTTGTACAGAAATGTCTCTTATTACTATGGCACTTAGTTGAGATAATAATGAGTATATGAATGATCAAAAAAAAAAATCAAGCTAACTAAACAGAAAATTAAAAAACAGTTTTTTTTTGGTTTTTTTTTTTTTGCTTAACAAAAGGCAGTATTTTTGGTTGTGGTAATCGTAGAAGGTTTCTGTTATCAGTTATCAGAATGTAGGATACCTATCAAACCTAGTGGAAACTTGAACTTACAGAAGAATAACACGTTCCAATGTGCGAATCAATGGCAAAATGACCCTTATGCGACAGTGTATATGCACCCTCAAAGCATACACAACTCATCATTGCTACAGCATAATAGAAAAAGATGGAAATGGAAATGTAAACAGGGGAATTAGCAATATTTAAAATGGGAAACAGTTATGAAGACCTGGAATGTTATTTACTGTAGCTCGTATTTGTACATTGAAAGTGAAAGCTCCATCAACTAGGTTTTTCTCCTGAATTCACCAAGCTCAATAAATGTTGGGTAATTTACTTTAATAAGGGCAGGTGGATTTCTCTGGTACCAGGAAATTCTGAGTCTTTCAAGCTGTGCAGCAAAATGAACATTTGTTGTCAGGGGATGATATTTTGAATAGGTACATTCTAGTACTAATTGATTATCAGACATCACATATACAGAGAGAGTGGGATGCAGTAAGTGGAGACAAGAGCCAGGTCAATTCTTCATCATGCTGCTTGCTAGTCCAACTCCGCTTTTGCTCTAGGTACAACCTGTCCTTGGAGGGCCAACAGTAAAACACTGGAACAACTTGGGGAGAAGGAGGTATTTTTTTTCACATCAGTACCAGAAAGTAATCAACAGAAACAAAGCGAAGTTTTGTAACTCTAAGATGCTATATTGCAGTCGAAAGTGAAGAGAAATGCTCCACACGGAATATTTTGACCATGGAGTAGGTCTAAATATTGTAATACTTCTTGACAAATATGGGTGTTTTGCTAAGGAACATGGAAGAGGAATATGTTGCCACCTATGCACTGACGATTAATTTGGTGACAGCTACTTCGAGCAATAATATGTAGGCATCCCCACTTAAGAGATGGGGGTGTGCACAGTGTTTTGGGGAATGCCAGAAAGATTCTTTTACCAAGTTTGCAACATAATCAATGAACAAAAGAATAAAAATCCAACCACGGAGCTTGGTAACACTGAATGAAGAGGCTATGGCTCTGCTGTATCATGCTGGTCTCTTTCAGAACAAACTTCTCCCCTTTTTTTTTTTTTTGGTCAAGTGACATTGATACAGTTAAAAAACAAAAGCCTTGCCAAAGCAGAACTGTCCCACAGTATCAAAGTTCCGTGGCTACACTACTGATTTCCCACATTTTCTGTGTCCACAGACCAGCCGTCAACGTGGCTCATGGATGTGGTGTCCATAAGGGTACACACAAAAATAAATAAGGCTCAGGGCTACGGTGAAAGCAACCATGAAGTACTGCTCAGTAGTACTGCCCACAAGACAGTACATGAACGAGCGAGGATGTGAATAAACATGTGCTATGTTCCATGGTCTTTTGTGTGTGTTTTCCAAATCATGCCCTCCCATGTGCAGCAGTGGAATCACATGATTTCTGTCACAGGCAAGCTGCATCAACTGGCCTGCCCAGATATATAACATATAAAGAGGAGTAGAACTGGAGGTCACAGTATTTGTAAATGGAAGGCAGTTAATGTAACAACCCCATTTCCAGTTATCTCTTAATTGCTTATATAGTTGTAACTCAAATTGAAATTACATTTTCAAAAAAGTGTGTATAAAAATAATAATGAATAATGATTTTATCTGTTATGGCCATTGCTCTTCAGTATTGACTCATATTATGCAGTAGGGCATATGAGAAAATACAGAAGGACAAATGAGGTCCTGCAGACAAACAGTATGTGCAATAATCAAACACCATAAAAGGTCTTCCATGCCCTCTCAGAGCAAACAAATACTACAGAACTGAGAAAAATCTCCAGCAACCTTCTTTCTTCTGCACATGTACTAGCATTCCCAGCCCGAAGCCCAGTTCAAAGCTAACAGCTGCCTAAAAGCAAACCCATTGCTCACCACAATGAAGCCTCCACACAGTGGTGAGGGGATGCCCTAGCTGAGACACAGCCCCTCTGAAGCTGCCAGGTATGGGTGCTTGGAACCAGGACTGCCTTCTTCCAGAAAGACAAGCCAAAGTATAATCCAGCATCCCCAAATTGGGCTCCAAGCTGACACTCATCACCCCAGACTCTGCGGGTGGGGGGAGACTGCTAGATATGAAAACAGGTTAAGAACTGCAGATTTACAACCACCTTCATGGAAAAGTCATGCTAGGGCACTTCTTGATGGTCCTGGCTAAATCAGATGACCCAGCTCCCTTGTTTTAACATTATTCCATGTGCTATCAACAAGACACTGAGCAGAGAGGGTGCTTCAAGAACACTGGTGTGAATGCTTGCACAGGACAGCCATGCTCCAGTCTGACCTGGGACAAGATAGCTCCAAGTCTGGCTTGGGTGCAGGTAGGCCTGGGGCTGCCAATGGCAGAGCTGCACAGAAGGTGTTTTTACAAAAGAAAAGTTACAGCACAGCTAACATCTGTGGTGGGAGTGGAGAAAGGGAGCAAAAGCAGGAGCACAGGGTAAAGAAGAACAAAGGCACAGAAAGAAAAAAGGATGAGAAAAGAAGACCATATGTTTGGAAAGAAAAGCGCGAGAGGACACGTCCGTGCGCGTGAGAGGGAGACAGAAAAGTGTAGCAAAGGACTTGAGATAAAAGCAGAAGAAACTTAATATCAACAAACTGCAACTGAAACGTGTAAGGTGACGCAAGCTTGCAATCACAGCATCAGCTTGAACAGTGAAGATGATAGTTTCTTGGTCTGGCACATACATATTCTGATAGCACAGAGAATAAATCACATGTATCTGTGACCACTGAAAAGAGATTCTGAGGTAACAGATGAGGAGAAAGCAGGCGGCTGTAAAAACAATGTGAAAAGAAACACGTGAGCAATGACGCAGTGTGCTGCCGTTTAAGGACACCTGCAGAATAATGGCAGTGTGACAGAAACACTGAGGTTTTCCTCACAAATCTAACAAGTTTTCAATAACTAGGTGCCCTATACTCAGTGCTCCACAAAAGCAGGGCCAAGAATCAGCCAGGTTTCACTAGACAGACGGAGCTGTGTATTGTCAATTACAATGACACC
This sequence comes from Ara ararauna, assembly GCA_028858755.1. Taxonomy (NCBI): domain Eukaryota; kingdom Metazoa; phylum Chordata; class Aves; order Psittaciformes; family Psittacidae; genus Ara; species Ara ararauna. Next base: position 93,673,654 of record CM054410.1, read on the forward strand.
ACATCCCAAACTCCGTATTTTATCACTGAAACAATGCTGATTATGTACAAATGCATACTGATGTTTTTGGTTATTTATCCCCCCTCCACACCCTTGTTACATTTGAATTCAGTAACTCATGAAGATACTGGCCCTCAATCTGGCCTCATTCTGGATGTTCAGTCTTTTAATTCGTTGCTTCTGGAAGAGCAGCATCAAGCTGTAGATTATTGTACTTCTCATTGCTGAACTTTCAAGCTACTTCTGGCTTTTGCAGATTTTAACTAGTCTTCAAAATAATGGCTGCCTGAATTATGTGCAATAACACACAACAGAAGAATCCTACCTAGTACTCTACAGAGACTGTCATGGAGTACAAATCATCAATCTCCATTTGAAATTTGAAGTAGTACAATTTGGTGTGGTTTTTAGTCAAGTGAAGTAAGTGAAGGAAAAATGCCAGTTTTATCCACAGAACAACTATCTGATGTCTTTGAAGGATTCTCCCAAAAGTCAACAGCTATCTTGTTCTCCAGTCTAGAGGTTAAGTTCCCTGTTACAGTCCCCACATATATACAATCAATATAGAAACTAAGGAGGCAAAAAACATCCAGGAGCTGTTATCAGGAGGATCATTTGTTACCTTCCACATGTGGGGTGAAACTCCAAGGGACATCACTGACCTGTCATTCAGAGATTCCTCTGAGAAGTCCTTCTACAACAAGGGCATGTGCACTGAATGAAAGGTGAGCCCCCAAAGCAATCTGAGGAGTTCCTTCCCATACTCTGATCAGTGACAGTGACAACTGAAAATTATCTGGCTTTGAATACCTGAAGACTGAAAGTCATGGTAAATCTTTAAAATTTTTCATGATAAGAACCACCCAATTTAATCTTTGCAGAGACTGAAGTATACAGGGGCTTATACGGTATTTTGACTGGTTTTGCATGTCTGGACCATAGTATCTTTTCTTGGATCCCAAAGAAAACTGAATCAATTTTAGTATTTTAGAGCATTCTGGCATGCAGTATTTCTCCTGTGCTTTTTAGAGTGTCTGTTTTATTACTGTAGCCGGGATATTTACTCATTTAATAACTTGTAGCTTTATTATTGCAATAAATCATGAACTATAAATTACCAGCTTCAAGGAAGATCCAGTGAAATTTTAGAAACACTCTAGAGAAGAACAAAAGCATTGTTTTCCACTTTATTTATCCTCTTTGCTTTTTGCAGTGTTCTTGTAAGAGCATCCTGCATAGCTGGGTTTCAAAAGGAAAATGATTGTCACAACAGTTCTGTCCCCTGTTTAAACAGACTTACAGAATCATAAAATGGTTTGGGTTGGAAGGGACCAGACTGTCCTTTTAACAGTATTTATAAAGCACAATCTCCATTCTTAATTGTTAGAAATTAAGCCAGTATTGTGGTATCATGTAAAAATCTTGCTAATTTACAAACTAGGAAAAAGCCAACCAACCAACTAGAGTACCAATCAGTTCTCAGCCATGACTTTGGATCCCAGCTGGACTCATGCACATGAAAGGAAATGTATTTGACACTTTAAAAGTTAAAAACAGTGAGTATTTGACATTCTTCCCAAAATGGGAAAGTTGCTGAGCTGGATACATTTTAACTTTGAAATCCAGGATGATGTAAATACCAAATGAGAGAGAAACCATGCCAATGATATTAGACTGATGGAATTAAGTTAGCAGTGGAAAAACAACACTCATCCCTCCTCCCCCGAAGTATTGGCGATTCAGCTCTAGGATGAACAAAGCACTAGAGAACATGCACATGGAGAGGATTCATGACTCAGAAGGGAGTTGAGCTTAACAGAATAATACATATTTTCCTTCAGCTTTTTTTTCTGTGATCTGACTATAAGTCTAAAAGAATCTTCTGATCATCTGTATGGTGCTGAGCGCCCTGAAGTAAGCCTTCAGACTCATTTTACTATTGCAGAGGAGATTTGGACAAAACAATCATATTCAAAAGCACAGTGTTCTATAAAGGATTTTTTTTTTTTCTGACAAACTCCCCAAAGTGATTTAAGTTGTATGTACCCTCAGCTGAGCCTGACTTTCTCTAACACCCACTCCCTCTGGGTGAGAACCCAGTGCTGTCAATCCTGGGCTTCAGAGATTGGTTAGGGAAGAGTCGCTGGCAGAAGTGGTGTGGGCTTTTCTTCTCAGTACTTGAAACAGAGGCTCCAGAGACAGATTTGAAGTTTTATCACTAATAAAAAATGGGCATTTCTCATTTGATTTCTCATTTTCTTCCAGTGTCTTTTCATAAACTAGTCTTTCCAAATAACTGTAGGAGGAGTGTAGAGAGAAGACCTGATCTTCATTTGAAAAAACAGCCATTTCCTTATTGGACAAAATAAAGAGCAAACATTCAAGCTAACTAATGACCAACCTAGGTCTGTAGAATTACTGTTATATTAGTCTTTTGCATGCCTAAGAAGACTCCACTTCTGACAAAAGCATAGGCTTAAAGGATACTATGTTCATTCACCTGAGTGACATTCATGCAGAAGCAACACAGTTTTCACAGTTCATTTAAATTAGCAAAAGACTAATAGGCACTGTCAACAAGGGTACAATTAATGATCGTTTCAAGCAATCAAAGAAACATAGATGAGTCAAAAAATCCTCTAACATACCATCTGTAATAGTACTTGCTTATCATAGAATCACAGAATCATAGAATAGTTATCCTCTAGGAGCTTTCCAGTAACACACTTGAAGTCAGCAGGTTCTGGACATTCAATAAACAATGCATTAAGAGCTTTGTACATGCCTTCATGCAAGATGTCATTCAAATAACCATACATAATCTCCCTAAAACTATGGTGACATACGCATTTCTCTGCTTTTTTGCAGTGGGAAAAACGGGGAAGAAGAGAGGTTCATTACATGAATCCAAACTGAGCTTAGAAAGTGGGGAGAAAGAACTGTTGCCAAAGCCAAAACAATTACTCAGAATATCCTGGCACCAACAAGTTGCTTTGGTGTGTTAGAACTGCCTTGCCAATCAGTTAGGAAGCTCCATTTACATTCAGGTTTCCAAGTGCATATGTTAGTCACTGATACATGTGCTATAGATTGGCATGAGGTATTACTATGAGCTACACCTTTTCTACTCTGGAGACCCTGTAGCTTTGGGAAAGCCTGAGGGCAAGTACTGCAGAACTCATCTTAAACAGTGATTGTGTGTCACTTCATTTCTGGATCAACTTTCCTTGTTCTCTTAATTTTTCTTTTGGTATCCCTCTGCTATTCTGTAAGTGTCAACAAATGAACCATTTAAGCTGGCAGTCTTTCTGTTGATTTTGCTCCAATGCCTTAGTAAGAGAAAACTGGGTTTACATCAACCCACAATCCCCTAAATCTGGCATCTATGGCCTCAGAAAGTGCAATTCCATCTACATTCCCTGCACAGTAAGAGAAACACTCTGGGACAGGTCTCAAGAATAAAGTTATAACCACACTATTTCCTCAGCAACAACTGCAAGCTGTAGTTATACAAAATGTCCAAAACTACATTTTTTGCACACTGAGGCACGTGGGATTAAGGGATTGATTCATGCCCTCTACAGGTGAGCAGAAACACATGATGATGAGTGCAAGAGGGTTAGTCTTTAAAACAATAAATGGAAGTAGCTATAAGGATAATTCATGTGAGACCATCCTTGCGCGATGCTATTAGGTTTTATTTCAGGAAACTGTTCCACTTTAGGAAACTGGTGAAAGGTTCCTCTCTAATTGGTGCTGGATTTACAATTGTATGAATCAACATCAGCAGGTAAAATGGATTCACATGAGTGTTTTACACTTGTGTAAACAAACACAAACAGAGACAAAACTGAGATAGTTTATTTTTGGGAAGAAGGCTGCTACATTGAATTTTGGCAGCCTTGTTTAGTATACCATGTGGTTTACCAATTTTGCTCAGGATCTTTAAATTTCTCTAAAAAATTGCCCTGGAACGTGTCTTTAAGGAAGTCTCATAGATGTCATCATGATGCCAAGAAGTCACAGATCTTTTGCATTAGTCCTGGCAGGTCCAAATGCATCGGACCTCAATAAAGAAGTATGTTATCTTCTTTTTCAACAGGAAGATTTTGATAGTGATATTTTCCAAAATCTTAAAGTGTAGAGTTTTAAAAATCTACAATAAGCATATGTTCAATTATCAGATTTTAAGGATAAAGCAGTACCTGAAGAGGGGAAAACTAATGTTTATGATGTCCAACCCAGTATATTTTCTGCATTATACTATGTTTCTTGATTGCAATTTTAACTGAGTTCAAAAAGTTTTCTTCATTATTGCCATTCTTATACTGTACAGACACCTGCTTATGTTAAAAGAGTGACCTTGTGAAATGTCACACTTTTACTTAGATACAATTCTTAATTATACACTAAATCATACGGCCTCAGTTTATTTAAGCAAATGCTAAACTCTGATGGTTCTGCAGGGCCAGTACAAGTTTGGAAAGGTGAGATGAATTATACATTATGGGCCATGTTTCTACAGAATTTGTCAGAGACAGTTGCAGAACCTCTATCTTGAGAATTATAGCGCTGAACCCTCATCTAACCTTTAAATAACTCTGTATTTTCAGTTACTTCAGAGGTTACATTGAGCTACAAGCAGCCCAGAATAAGTAGGTGGAAAAAGGCAGAGGAAAAAAAAGGCACTTAGAAGTAAGACAAAAGAACCACAACCATGAACTATAAATCCTGAAACTTATACTTGGAAGCTGCTTCTTTTTAAACGTATGCTATAGAAAGCAACTGTTAAAAGTGAACATAAATTTTGTGATTCTTTGTATCCCAAAGAACTGTATTTGCAATGAGAGGTTTGCTTTTGCCTGACGGAGGGTCGTTGCTGCCCATCCCTGCATTAGAAGGGTGTTTGCTTGTCTGCGCGGTCTCCCTGTCCCCTGTTCCTGTCATTCGGGTGAATGCCACCTGCCCCAGGCACCCCGCTACAGCTCTGTGCAGCAATTCTGCTGCCTCTCACCACACACAGCAGTGGAGCAGGGTGAGGTGATGCTTCTCAGCCAGTGGGGAATGGCTGCCTGGTGCCAAGCTGATTTCAAGGGTAGGAGATTTGAAGCCATTTACAACTGTGGACAGCAAGAGACTCACACAAACTTGATGGCAGGAGGGAGGCCAGCTCTCCCTGCTGCCTTACTTGGTGAAACAAACACTTGGCTGAGTGCGTGAGAAAGCGTCAGAGAGCCAGAAGCTATAAAAGGAGATTGGCTAAATAATTTTACATAAAAGATAAGAAGGTAAGATTTCAGTGATATACACCTGCCTGTGAACAGAAAGCCCATGTGCAAATATGCACATATGGTTATTCAACTGAACTTGACACTGATACCAATTCTTCTGTATTACACCCTCAGGTAATACTCATTCTGTTTTTTTCCAAAAAGTCAGAAAGTAAAACCGCGCAAATTGGTGTTTGCCTTAAGAACCAGCTTAAGCTCGTGCACAAGCTGTCAGTAACAGACAGAAACCGCCTCATCTGAAACAAATGCTGGTTCCTTCAGAAAATTCAATCTTTTCTATGCCGGATAGCTACAGAACTATTTTTCAATGAGAACAGAAAAAAAGAAAGAGCAAAGTATTTCTGTGGAAGGTTGACATTCAAGAAACACAACAGAAACAGATTAGCTACAGCAAAAGATTAGATCTCAAAAAGCTTAGGACAGAAAGTAGATGTTAAAAGCGAACAGTCTGTATATGTTGCAGCATTTCAGACCTGCTTGCACTTACTGGCATGTCTGAAAAGTGAACTCATCAATAAAAGCCTGTAATGTTTGCTCTTCATCATTGATTGTGAGGCTAGAATGATCCCAAACAGTCAGACAGGTTTACATCAACCATTAATACTGAACCCCACAGACTGTGAAAAACATGGCTTTGTCTCCTGAAACACTGCAGTAGAGACTTCACCAAAAGAAAAACACTGTTTCCACTAAAAAGCCCTATTTCAGCATGTGTTCACTAGTGCCAAATGCTGCTCACAGTGCTGGACTAATGTCAGGAAAGCTGAGCTCAGCACTTCAAACTTGGATGCTTTCTCTCTAGAGGCAAATTCTTCTTCAGCTTGCAATCCTGCTGCTTTTAGCAACACAAGTGCAAAAGGGTTTGCCCCATGGCCTGCAAAGCCGAGTTGGAAGTCCCTGAGCAAGGCCCCTCCTGTGACTTCCATCACCCTCCTTTTATAGCTGGGCTAGAAGTAATGCTATAACCACAAATGCATTTATGTTTTGGAAAAAATAATTATCCCTAGGGAGGATATATTGATTGCTTCCACCTACTCTGAAACACTCAGCACCATGCCACATATAAAGATCAATGTCCTGAGGGAATACGCAAACTGCACAGGGGCTGTTTAAGGCTCCAAAGAGCATCGAAATCTGCAAAGTTTTGAGTTTATGTGAAACGACAATGTTTCTGCCAGCCTGTTTATCTCAGTGACCAAGACAACACTACAGTGAAAGACATAAGCCATCACATTCTGATAGTTACTCCTGAAATAAAATGCAAACCACTCCTGCTATATCTGCAAAGAATATGGTACTAGGATGTACGATTACCTACTGTGTGTAGACCTAGCACAGCAGAGTCGGGCCCAAGACAACAAAAATACAAAGAATACTATTTTATTTATAAAATATGAAAAAACTGTTGATAATTTAAGAAATGTGAAAATCTTTCTTTCTACAGCTGCTCTTAGAAAAAGTAAGGATCTTATCTGGCAGTGTCCAGGCAATCACACAGCTCACTCTTCATACGCTTTGCCATGGTGAAAATCTCCAGATGTTGCAGTGGAAAAGAAATGACAACAGTTGTGAGAAGAGAGGACAACTGAGCTATGAAGGGTTGTGATCCTGATGATAGTGATCAAGGGCAGTGTTTTCCATGCTGCAGCATACGTGGCCAGGATTGGCTCTGCAAGGAATTTCTGAGTACATGCTGCTGCTCCCAGGCAGTGTAAACTTAAAATTGATGGTGCAATTACAATCCACAGCTCACAAAGCTCTTCTTTGTGCTCACAGGACGAGCAATGTCTTTTGATACAACTGTCTGATGCAGTTTTATCATTATGTCAAGCTCACAAGAACCTCATTTACACAGACTTAGCTCACTTTAGTCCCTTGACTGGGATCCAATGCTACCATGTATTTTCTTGAACATATGAAGACAAGAAACCTAAACAGTAAATTAAATCATGACCTAAAATAATGTATTTCCACTAAGCAGGAGAAATAGTACATACAACAGCTACAGGCTAGGGAATCTCTTTGTGGCTTCCCTTCTAGTATCATAGAATCATAGAATAGTTAGGGTTGGAAAGGACCTTAAGATCATCTTGTTCCAACCCCCCTGCCATGGGCAGGGACACCTCACACTAAACCTCAAAGCAAAGGAGTGCAGGGAATCTCTCCATGCTCCAATCTATTGTGTCTGATCTCTACAAACAAGCCAAGCCTGGCATCTTCTCTTTAACAATCCCAGCACAGTGTTGTGAAAACTCCCTCAATCAAATGCCTCCCAGGGTGTTATGAACACATGCCATGAATGTTGTCCCAAAGCCTTCCTTGTCCAGGGTGGGATCTAGCACCTTTCCTCTCCTTAGGCTTCTAAGCATGCTTTCTGGGTGTGAAGACATGGATTCTTGCCTTCTAACTTCAAAGACCGTAATTCATGCCCCTAAGGAAGGAGCTGAGGTGCTCTGACCTGCCACAGGGAGATACTGATCTCTGCTCCTTGACTTCAGTCAACTCCTCCAGCAGGCATGGCTGGCTGTGGAAAGAGGGCTGGAATAAGGAGGCTCCAGGGCCACTCACTCTCTCTTGCTGCAAGAGCCTGTATGACCAGGTGGTACGCTAGATCAGGGAAGGGAAGCAGGTGACAGTTAACACTAAGGGGAAAAAAAAGAGTACTCTTCAGCCAAATCGGTTTCTCAAACCAACTTCCCACGTGACTGCAAAAAGGCTTGTGCCAGCATGTGTGTGAGGCACCAGTGAAGGTTTGGTAATGAGCAGCCAGGCACAGATGAGCCCAGTGCTTTCACTGGCTCAATTTGGGGGAAAGAGCCAAAAACTACCCTTACTCCTTATGAGGTGCCTTAAACTGAGTGCCAGCTTAAAAATGATGTGGGGGCAAGCGGTATGGAGTAAGAGGCTCATGCAGAAATCCACTCGGTCTCTTGTCCTGACTAATGGTGTAACTCCAGCAGCAGGAATGAGCAAAAAAGACAAAAGAAATCAGCTTGCATGGTTTGCACATGCCACACATGGACTTACGGACTGCAATTTATATTGATTAAATGAATCTGAAATTTTGGGTAACAGGTCTGTGTTGACAGTATAACCAGCTCCAGCAATTCCGGCTCCAACAAATTTGAGAGACATGTATATTAAAGAGGAATAAGCAAGTCAGTTTAGGAAATAACGGTAACATGAAGTTTTATACAAGCTTACTACCCAGCCTTGTTTTGTTTGAAATCTGAAAAACTGAAGGGTTTTATTTTCACTCTTACAGTTTTTTCTTATTCTTTAACTATATTTTTTAGCTATACAAGTACAAATAAATGGAAATGTCAAATTATCATTAAAAAGATGTATAACAAAGTATAAATTACTCCAACAAAGACAAACAACATGGGAAATACATGTGAAATACTGATGTATTATAAAACAGGTTTATTTCTAGATGACTAAGCTTGAGGTAAGCACTCAAATTAAATCACAACACTTCAATGGAGAAAAAAGGAGAATTATGGTAGTCAAGAGACTGTAGTTATAATTGTAAAAAAACCCTCAAACTCCATAGTTTTTGGACTTTAATCTTGGTATAACAGAGAAAAATTGTTGGAAGATGGGAAGAGTAGTTAAGAGTAGAGCAGGTAGACATAGTGTCCACATGACAGAGCAGAGATATGAGAGGCCAGAAACATATTAAAATATGTATGAGTAGCAGAACGCCATCTGCTAAGTCTTCCTTACACATCCCACTACAAAATCTGGTATCAACTGCTTGATGTTTTGCTATAATTTATTCATTTGAGATGACAATTTCAGTACCAGTCACCTGTTTTTTATGAAATCCTAAACAGATCAGAGGAAGTGGTTTGTGCATTACAACACTTAGGTGTTCTTAATTTCAAAAATAGCTTTTCAATTTGGAACACACCATCATCTGGTGGAAACCCAACTTCACTATTCACCACACTGAGGGCTTCACACTGTGCCTAGATTTGCACTTTCCCCTTGCACAGGGCATAGCTTTATCACAGGAGGCCCATACAGACCTATTACTTTTATTAAACTGACTGCTTATATAATGCTATTGTAGGTCAGCATAGGTCTCAGTCTCTTGGTGAGATGTTTGTGTTGTTATCAGAGCTGGGAAACCAAGCCCAGGAATGATCCCTTTTGAGCCCTGAGGGCACAGAGCATGGTGGCACATGTTAGAAATTCCTATAGCAGTGGCAAAATGCTGACAGATTAATCTACACCTGGCCCCAAACATACCTCGTAAGTTTCACCAAGTTATGGATGAAATAAGTTTTTTGCAAGTTTTCTTCTTTTAGAAATCATTCAGCAAATATTTTGAGCTCGAATCAGGATCCTTTTTCTCATAAAAGTGCCAAGCCCTTTTCAAAACCTGTTAACTGATGAGCAGATTAAAGTATCAGTTGCTTCAGCATTTTAAAGAGGCAGCACTACAAAGGAGTGTCTCTAATGCTGCCTTGCAGAAGATAAGTCAAACAGCCATTACCCATTATCACTGAAGAAAGCCTGTAAACTTCTTCCAAACAGCTGCCATTGTGTTTGCAGCGGATTTGCATGACTGGGCTCTCTGTGCTCTGGTCTGCCCTCACCCAGTTGCTGTGCCAGTCCTACAGTGGTGATACTTGTGAGCAGGAAAACACCAAGGTGCAGACGGCAGGAGTGTATGTACACATGCATGGTCACATATACATATCTCTTTTTCCTCCTTTCAGCACTGCTGAAAAGGAAAATGATTTCCTATCTTGAACTATTTTCAGACTAGGCAATCAAAACAGCTAAGGAAGAGATTTTTTATTACTAAATAAGCTAGGACTTTCCAGCCTGGAAAAGAGATAGCTTAGTAGGGAGATCTTTCTAGTTTTAGAAAGAACAGAAGAGATGACCTGGGATTGACTATTCACTGTTTCTTGAAATAAATAAAAGAAGGCAGATGCTAATGCAATTTGCAAGTAGCAGATTCAAAGGGAAAAAAGGACACATTTCTCCACTCAACTTGTAGCTGAGTTGTGGAAGTCCTTATGACATGGCATTGGGGATACTAAAATTTTATACATCTGCATGTTCAAGAGGACAATTGTCAGCTTCACAGGAAAAAATACTCTCAGGTGGTGGTAAATATCAAGGCACCACCTCTGATTACAGCCTCCCCTACCCAAACACAATTCACTGGAGGAAGGCAGAATATTCAGTGCCTAATTTATTCTTCTGCTCTTCAGTGTGCATTCGGTAAGCAAACATTGAAGATATAGGAGATAGGTTACAAGGCTGAAGAAATTTTAGGTCTTCCTTGGCACAGCTATTACTGTTTTACAATGCTTTTGAAAAGAGAATGCTGCCAGGAAGACAGACATGAGTATAAATACTAATTAAGTTTAGTTTAATTAGTTTGAAATATTTTTTTCGGGTACAAAATAAATTACACATTCATCGGACAGCCTAGTTTTGTCATTCCTTGTCAGTAAGTAACAAACTTGATAACATTTGTTATGTAGCACCAACATGATACAAACTTTCTTTTCTACTTCTAATCAGAAAATACTGGGGCAAGCTCAGGTCGGCTCATACTTCCCTGCCAAAACCTGCTATACAATTTGAGTTATGCATAATGTATATATAGAGAGCTGACAAAGAGCAGTATGGCAATGATAGTGTGAGATTAAGGGTTTAGAAAGATGTGAAGCCTGTCCTCTTCTCTTGAACTATACCCTGTCTCCTCAGGCTTGCTTCCAAGTTACTATATAAGCATTGCTCTGGCAGGGTAGCCAAGCATGGGGCATTCTAAGTCATATGCCCATGCTGACCCCATTGGCAAAGTAATTTCTTTGGTCTTCTTTACAAAAGAAGGAAGAATGTCAAACAGGATGACATACCAAACTGTACAGAAAGGCAGCTTAATAAAGCCCTTCAACATCTAATCATTTTGTGCTAACAAGACTGGTATTCCTGATGCTGTGGAAAAAAAAACCATGCTAATTTGTCAGCTTACCAGAATTCATACAGCATTCATGGTGGTTTTTAGTTTGCTCGCTATGCAGAACTGTGAAAAGCAAAAGCGACTCGAAGAACTGAAGTAACAGAGTATTTCCTGAACTTTGCCATGCACTGATTCTGCTGCTGAGATTGCACCAAAGACAGAAAAAGATTTATTGCAGGTTACGGTCTTTCCTCCCCAGCCTCCTTGTAAATCTTGTGGAGCAGTTCATGTGTAGCATTAACTCTCTCTGTGGCTTCAACACATCATGTCAAGGTAAGGCAAAGGATGCATAGCTTTGGGGATCCAGTCACTCACGATACACCACAATCAGTCTGAGAGATGAATAGGAGAGCTTAACAAAATTAAGGGGCCATGTGGCTTGTAAGTCTGTAAACTGTGAGAAGAGCCAGAAATACCTCTCATTTTCAAGCTCAGAATAATCAAGTATGTAGTATTGTCTGTGAGTGATGTGTGACAGTGCAGTAGGGCCAAGCACATGCTAGTAAGGAAATGCAATTAGTGGAATAATCTAATCCAAGTACTCAATTAACTTTTATACATTTGAGTTGAAACTGAGCACACTTGGTGCCAGGTTCCTAGGACTGTGAGAGTCAAAGGAAAGGCAACATTGGCGTTTTTTAAGTTCAGTTTGCAAAAAAAAGAGTAACAAACATTCACATGATGAGAAGACCAGAGTACAAATTCCCTTTCATGCTGTTCCAGAGCAACGAAAATCTCAGATTTAATCACTTAACCTAGTGACAGAAATCATTCTGCACTTTACATTTCCTCCTTTTCGTCTTCTCTTGTCCCCTCTTTCCCTCCCTGCGTTCTTCACTTCCACCAATGAATTCCCTGCCTCTTTTCTCAAGGTGCTTTCCTTTTACATTTACTTCCTTTCCTTTTCTCTTTGATATCCCACACTTCCTGACTGTGATTCTGAGTCGATTTTCACCCCTGATAGTGTGTGATCTGCCACAGCTGAATGCCCAGGAGAGCAGGCTGCCGCCAAGGGATAGACCCTGGGACCCTACCAGGGTGCAGATCTGTTTTCTGTTCAGGGCCAAAAGTTCCCAGCAAACTTGATGAAGAGGGAGGCTGGAAATAGGCTAGTTCAGATCAGTCCAGAGGGAAACAAAACACGCAACCAAACCCAAACATTTTCGAAGGGATCTACCTTGGCATCTTGGAGTAGTACAATTAGGGTGCATTTGACAACTGTGTTGCCTTCTCCACCGGAAACACTGAGCTTTACTATCAAGGCAACAGAACTCAATTCGAAAAAAGTCAGAATTTTGGTGAACATTTGTGTGAACTTTATTGTGCATTTTGAAGTCCAGAAGGGCCCACAAGAACTACAGCTCTGCTACATGACCATAAGCATTTACTGAAGCCTGTTTAAAGAGCATAACAGTAAAAACATCAAATGAACCTCACAAACACTGTAAGTGAAAAGGCACCAAGTCCCTAAAATTCTGCAAAGCTCTCTCCAAGCTGCTGCCACAGAATCCTTGTCATCCTTTCTAGAAGCCTTGTACAATGCAGCTGTCAGAGCATTTAGCCATTTGTTACAGAATTTACACATGGATTTACCTTTCGACACAGTCATTCTGGGGAGAAACCTCTTGTTGACACAGACAATGGCAAATTTCTTCTGTGTAAACCATCTTTTAAGCTCACATCAATGATACACTGAACAGACATTAATATTTCAACAGCTCTCTAGAAAGCTGGCTTATAAATTAAAAATGCCAGGATTGCAGTGACTTCTGAGCAATTTAAGTCCTATCACTCACACTAAAAAAGACACTAATTCATGATGAAATGAACAGAGGGTGGGACTAGTTTTACCATGCTTACTCATGCTGAACAGGGTGTACCTAGACAATTCCCTCACGGCACCCTCCTGCAAAATGTAGTACAGGCCTGTTCAGATTGGATTGAAAAAAATAACTGTAATAAAATGTTCCCTTTTTAATGCCTTAAAATGCTAATCTGTTACTTCTAATGAGACCAAACTGGTGCACGTTTGGTGCTGTGCCTACATGAATCTCAGTCACCAGCAGATTCATGGTTTTTTTTCTTTCCTGCAGCTCTAGTGCACAGTGGAAAAGAGATGTGTGCAAGAGGAAGAAAATATGTAGTAAATATGAGCCAGTCTTCCTGAATGTCAACTGCAGCAACACTGCTTGGATGGGAAAGGACTAATTGCTGGTGCTCCATAGCTGGCTTGGACATGTGCTTTGCCAGTGAAATTTGCATCTCTTTGGTACGAAGCAGCAGACTGATAAGACAAAGAAATCCAGTTCTAATTCAGGCTCTGGAAGAAAGTAGGCTGTAGGGCTTATGCAGAGCATTTCTGTGCATTTCTTTGTCAGTGTAATCCCTTGTGTCTCAGTATCACAAACCTCTCATTTACTTCTGACTTGTCCTTATCACAGGACCCAGTCTTCAAGCTCTTGTGCTCAGCCCCACTTTTTCCATTCCGACAAACCTAATCTTTTCCTTGCTTGCCACAGTGGTCCTCCAACACACAGCAAGATGCTGTACAGGCGCCTTCTTTCCCACCTCATCTAAACCAGTCCAACCTAGCTCCTTGGGTGCATATCCTTCACACTTGCTGTCCTGCACTGCCTCTGGATAGAGTACTGCATGTCTCTGGTTAATAGTAAAACTTAGACACTGTCTGCTTCTTATCTCATCTGCCTGTAAGTTTCACAATGCTAGATAACCATTAGGTAATATCTGCATGATGTCAACAAGCCAGCAACAGATAACTCAGGTAGAGACTGTACAGAGCTGGATTCAACTGCACGGCATGTAAGCTTACTCTAAAGCTTATCCAAACAAAATTTCAATACTTTTCGGAGGCTTCCCCTGCAGTATGTAGAGTCACTCCATGAAGTCCATGCAAGAGGCGAGCAAGCAGGTAAATAATGCAGACAGGCATCTACAGGACCACTAGGATTCCTTCAGCTCATGTGTAAACAGCTGCATAAATACAACCCTTGCCTATATCTCTTTCCCCCAGTTTGGTTCCTGTCGCCACTAAATTTGAACCTATTCCCTCCTCCACACTGCCTTGGCACCAACAAGGGGTCACTGAATGCACACAAGAGACAGACTTCCTGCTTCAAGGGCTTGGCCACAACCCAGCCTGCAGCAGCTGGCTGTGGCCACTGAGAGAAACTCTGCTTCATCTCTGCAGCCCTGGGACAGTGTGTGCTCAGACACCCTCCATCTGCAGTGCATGCAGGCTCATCAGTGCTAATTGCTAGGACAGCCTAAGCAAACCATCATGTCAGGGTCTTTGGAGATTTCAGTTGCTAAATGCAAGCAAGTTTCAACTGAGCGCACACACACAAATCTGAGAATTCCTGTGGGAGCATAAAATCTGAACACGTTTTCACAAACACAGTAAAAAAACAATTCCCTGGTGAGTTACAGGCAAGCAGGAACATTTCAGCAGGATGGCTTAGGCAATCATAATCACACGAAGCGTTGGCAACACTGCCTGCAGTCATTCTATCATCAGTGAGCTTGGAAGCACAGAGACGGACACAAAGTTGTGCTTATGTATGTGTCATGGTTTAAGCCCAGCCGGCAGCCCAGAAACACGCAGCCGCTCGCTCACTCCCCCCCCCCCTTCCTCCCCCCGCTCCCAGAGGGATGGGGAGGAGATTCAAAAGTACGTAACTCCCACGGGTTGAGATAAGAACAGTCCCGTAACTAAGGTATAACACAAACCACTGCTGCTGCCACCAATAAGAATAATCATAAGGGAAATAACAAAGGAAGAGAATACAACAGCTCACCACCCGCTGACCGATACCCAGCCAGACCCAACCACTGATCTAGCCCTTCCAGGTAACTGCCCCCAGTTTATATAGTGGGCATGATGTGCTGCGGTATGGAACACCTCTTTTGTTAGTTTGGGTCAGGTGTTCTGTCTCTGCTTCCACCCAGCTTCCCCTCCTCCCTGGCAGAACATGAGGCTCAGAAAGTCCTTGGTCAGAGTAAACATTACTGAGCAGCAACTAAAAGCATCGGTGTTATCAGCGCTGTTCCCAGGCCGAAAGTCAAAGCCACAGCACTGCACCAGCTACTAAGAGAGAGAAAAATGACTGCTACTGCTGAACCCAGGACAGTATGATACATTTATTTATGAGAACGACAGAATAATGTAGGTTAGAAGGGACCTCTGGGTGTCATCTATTCCAACCCCATAGTCAAAACAAGGCCATCTTCAAAATTAGATCAAGCTGCTTAGGGCCTTGCCCAAAGATGGAGATCCTGCAGTCTCTCAAGCAAAACCTGCTCCTCTTGCAGGGGGAGAATTCTTTTCCTTATGTTCAAATGGGTCACCTTCTGTTTCAGTCTGCGACTGACTACTTTTTGTCTGTACATCTCAGAAGAAACCAGCTTGTCCAAAAAAAACCCTGTAGGTAATGCAAAACAAACGCAGTTCCTACAGTTTCCCCTTGTGTATTGTGTGCTCCTGCCCTCTATCCAACCCAATGGCCTTCCGCTGGACTGCCTCCAGCTTGTCAGCAATATTTGCAAGTATTTATAAAGCTCTCCAGATGGCACAGTCCCACAAGAACACACTGACTTAACAGCAGTAAAATAAGTATTATGAATACATATTATGGATCCTTCATGATTCATTAAAGAAAATGGTTGCTAGCAAAGTAGTAGATCTGGGTAGTAATTACAGCAGAGCACAGAGCAGTTTCTGCAGGTACGCTCTGCAAAAAGGATAAAAAATAAAGCTTTTGTCAGAATATAAGTATTAGGTAGAAAATATACTGAGTAGTTTGGGAACTTTAAAAAGGAGTAACTGACAGTACATTTGGTGTAAGTACAGGTTACACATTTTCAGTTTCAATTCCTTTCTGTTATAATATTGCACTCTTAGCAAAGCCACATATTTCCATGAACTGAGATGATTTTGATGTGCTTCTGAAAAATATTTCAGAAAGGAAAGCCTTATAATCACTTTTTACACTTAAGAACTGGAAACACTCCTGGTGACTGAACACTAGTTGGTTTGCTTGAACTTGTGTGTCTACTACAAATTATTCAACCCCCAGCCTTGGGAAACAGCAATTGATGAGAACTCCTCTAATACAGGGAGGACAGTTAGCTTGTCCTACGGCATTATTTTGCAGCCCTCAGACATGGTTTTAGGGATTGGCCAGGCCACAGTTGAGTTTTTCTTGCCATCATGAAGCTTGTCTCTCTTTTCATTATGCAGAGAAACAATGGGGAAAGCAGGGACCATGTAGCAGCAGTTATGATATTCCCCAAAGAGAATAAAAATGATGCATTTGACAATACTTGCCACTGCAAGTAGAAGGGCCGCCAACATCCCTCTCATATCTGAGTTCAAGATCCTCAGGACAGTGAGAAGAGCGTGCAGCAAGCTCACTGCTGTGGACTTCAAGAGAGCAGACTTTGGCCTCTTCAGGAACCTGATTAGCAAGGTCCCATGGGGTACAGCCCTAGAGGGCAGGGGGGCCCAAGACTGTTGATTGATATTCGAGGATCACCTGCTGCAAGCTCAGGAGTGTTGCGTCCCAATGAGAAGGAAGTGCTGCAGGAGGGCCAGGAGACCTCCTTGAATGGCGAAAGAGCTGCTGAAGAAACTTCAAAGGAAAAAAGAGGCTTATAAAAGGTGGAAGCAAGAACAGGCGGCCTGGGGAGAATACAGGGATGTTGACCGGGAAGCCAGGGACCAGGTTAGGAAAGCTAAGGCCCACTTAGAATTAAACTTGGAGAGGGATGTGAAAGATACAGGAAGGGATTCTATAGGTACATTATGAATAAAAGACAGACTAGGGACAACATGGGCCCTCTCTGGAAGCTATCGGGAGAACTGGCTACCCTGGATTTGGAGAAGGCTGAGGTTCTTAATGACTTCTTTGCCTCAGTCTTCACCAGCAAATGCTCTGACCACACCACCCAAGTCTTGGAAGGCAGACACAGGGACTGTGAGAATGAAGACCCTAGGCCCACTGTAGGAGAGGATCTGGTTCGAGACCACCTTAGGAACCTGAACGTATACAAGTCCATGGGATCTGATGAAATCCATCTGCAGGTACTGAAGAAGCTGGCAAATGAAGTTGCTAAGCCACTGGCCATCATATTTGAAAAATCATAGCAGTCAGGTGAAGTTCCTCAAGACTGGAAAAAGGGAAATATAACCCCCATTTTCAAGAAGGGGAAAATGGATGAGCTGGGGAACTACAGACCAGTCAGTCTCACCTCTGTGCCTGGCAAAATCTTGGATCGGATTCTTCTGGAAGGCATGCTGAGGCACATGAAAAACAACAAGGTGCTTGGTGACAGCCAACATGGCTTCACTAAGGGGAAATCCTGCCTGACCAATCTGATGGCCTTCTATGATGGGGCTATGGAACTGATGGACAGGGGTAGAGCAGTTGACGTCATCTACCTGGACTTGTGCAAAGAGTTCAACACTGTCCCACATGACATCCTTGTCTCTGAATTGGAGAGACATCAATTTGATAGGTGGACCACTCGGTGGATAAAGAGCTGGCTGGACGGCGGCACGTAAAGAGTTGTGGTCAATGGCTCAATGTCCAGCTGGAGACCAGTAATGAGTGGTGTCCCTCAGGGATCAGTGTTGGGACTGGTCCTGTTCAACATCTTTGTCAGTGACATGGACAGTGGAATTGAGTGTGCTCTCAGCAAGTCTGCCAATGACACCAAGCTGTGTGGTTTGGTTGATACATTGCAGGGAAGGGATGCCATCCAGAGGGACCTTGACACGTTTGTGAGGTGGGCTGATGCCAACTTGATGAAGTTTAACCATGCCAAGTGCAAGGTCCTCCACCCGGGTCGGAGCAATCCCAGGCACAGCTACAGTCTGGGCAGAGAAGAGATTCAGAGCAGCCCGGCAGAGAAGGACTTGGGGGTGTTGGTTGATGAGAAAATGAACATGAGCCGGCAGTGTGTGCTCCCAGCCCAGAAAGCCAAACCGTATCCTGGGCTGCATCAAAAGGAGCGTGACCAGCAGGTCAAAGGAGGTGATCCTGCCCCTCCACTCTGCTTTTGTGAGACCTCACTTGGAGGATTGTGTGCAGTTCTAGTGTTCGCAACATAAAAAGGACATGAACTGTTGGAACAAGCCCAGAGGAGGGCCACGAGGATGATCAGAGGACTGGAGCACCTCCCGTATGAAGATAGGACGAGAAAGTTGGGGCTGTTGAGACTGGAGAAGAGAAGGCTGTGTGGAGACCTCAGAGCAGCCTTCCAGTATCTGGACGGCTGCTATAAGGATGTTGGGGAAGGACTCCTCATTAGGGACTCTAGTGGTAGGACAAGGGGTAAAGGGTTCAAACTTAAAGAGGGGAAGATTAGATTGGATATAAGGAGGAAGTTCTTTACTGTTAGGTTGGTGAGGCACTGGAATGGGTTGCCCAGGGAACTTGTGAACGCTCCATCCCTGGCGGTGTTCAAAGCCGGTTTGGACAGAGCCTTGGGTGACATGGTTTAATGTGAGGTGCCCCTTTCCATGGCAGGGGGATTGGAACTAGATGATCTTAAGGTCCTTTCCAACCCTAAGTATTCTATGATTCTGTATTCTTAACACTGAAACTGTGTTGGAGCGTTTGGGGAAATGCAAGACCAGGTTTCCTGCAAGCATCCTTCCTCCACAGAGCACTTCAGAAAGGGAAGCGGACATCAATATTGCTTGATGCTACTTATCTGTATGACACCAGAGGTGATGATCTTGGTCATGCTGTGTGGGTCAAGTGCCCACCAAATGCTCTGCGCTCTAATTTTCATTCATGACCCATAGGATGAATTAAAACGTATTTAAAAACATGCTTTTAATATCTTTTTCAGATAATGAAATTAAGCTATTTCGTATAAGGCTACAAATGCTAGTAAAAAAATGCACTGAAAGCATCAGTATTTGTAAATCGCAGTCTATTTGGTATGTAAAGGACTGTAGTGAAGGTGTTGAGTGAGACTGATAGAATCCTTGCAATGTAACTCCAAATATTGATTGGTGGTACTACCCAAAAATAAAAATAAAGCCCACCAAAAAAAAAAAAAAAAAAGAAAACCAACTTATAAGAATTGGTATTATGATGTATTTGAAATTGAAGGGCTATGTATGCTGAGATTGGAGCAGGTACATTTAAGGGCCCAATAACAATTTCAATTAAACATATACTGTATTAGTTTATTTTTAACAGCATTAGAAGTAATGAAAATCACTTCTAACAGCATTGTAATTGATAAAAATAACAATAGTATAGTAGCAGCACTGCTAAAAGAGGTGATACAAAACTCTTCTCTCTTTAATTCTGTCTGCCTCTCTATTCTTTGTTGCAGGAAGTTTATGTGTCTGTCTTTGTACAGTCATACCAAGACAGCCATTTAACATCTTTGCAGTTGGTCTGCCTTTTACACCACAATGTGATAGCAAGAAAGGAGAATGAAAATGTGAACAATACACTGCTATAAGGCTTTTGGATTTGGGGACAGGAGGAAAATATGTAAATGTTTAAAACATATTTTTGAGGATGAATTGTGGAGTTGTCTCTTCTATGCATTTCTGACTTATCTAAATAACAGATGAAGACTTCTGCTGAAGAGAAGTGTGGGTTATGTGCTTAGGTTGCCTAAAAGCACATAGCTGCTGTCCCCCTTTCCCGCCTATCTTCAGAAAACAACTGTTGAATTCTTCAAACAAATCCCCATTTCAGCTTCACATATTCCTTTCCTATCTGGCATGGTACCTTCTGCTACAATTTCCAAATGTCCTCTTGACACAATGCTTGTGCACGTACTGCTGCATCTGCTACTGATTAGGGAGAGATATTCAGCTGGTTTGAGAATGGGGCTCTTCAGCAGGAAAAGGAAGCTTGCAAGTTAGAAACACCTTTTCACTCCATTTCTATTAATTTTTATACACACTGAAACAATAAAAAGCACCTATGAACCTTTTCCAGAAGGCCAGAGTATCTGCACAAACAGATTCAGGTTTCTTCCCAAGATGCTGGAAAGTGAATTCTTTTGCTTTCCTTCGAAGTCCCAGTCACGATGGCATTCTTCCACATAGCTGTCCATGATGGACCTTTTCTGTCAACAGTTGTTAAAACTCTGTCTAGGCTTGCACAGACTGAACAATAAATTCATCCTGCCTAATCCAGCCAAAAATTATATAATGTCACCATGGAACAGAAACAAGACACAAAGTTACCAACACGTCAGCAAATGTGCACAACAAAGAGAAAGCCTTATAACCTACATTAATTTAAAGGCTTTGCAAATATTTTGGAGCAAAGGAATAGGATATTTAGTGCCAATAAAAGTGTTACACTACATTAGAGCACATTCTACTGAATGCTAAATTAATGTGAATGCTAAACTGGTAAATATGGTGTTGTTAATGCCACAATAACATTCCCCTGTTGAGGAGGTACTTCAAAATACAGCATCTATCATATTCATGAAGTTTGCACCCTGACTTGCAGAATGGATCTCAATGTCCACAAGCAGCAGAAAGATGTGGTCATCCATTGAACAGTTAGCAAAGGTGAGATTCATTTAATTCAGTTTTAGAAACCCATGATGTACAGAGCACAGTCAGCAGTCTTTAGGATCAGTGGAAACAGTTGCAGTTCACATAGCATTTTATAGACATCTACTTTAGGATGAACTGAAATAGGGTTGAAGCATGCCCATCGTGTGTTGCTGTCAATCTATCTTCTCAAGGATTTCTAGCTACAGATGTCTAAAATTTCCCCAGATATGTTGAAGAAGGAACATTACTTTCAAAATCCAGACAAACTTACTCCCACTGTGACAATTTATTACTCCAGACACCGGATGAGGCCAACTGAAGGAAATGCTTTGCAAGATCTGCAATTATGGAAAAGCTCATAGGAAATGTGAAGTTCTACAGCAGCTTCAAAGCTGATGGAGGTGATAGAAATTGTGCTAAGTGAAGTTCTGGTTAGACATAAAGACTGATTTTTAGCCCACAGTGGGGGTGGTCAAGGACAGCAACAGGTTTGCCAGAGAGTTTGTGGATTTTCCATTGTCGGAGACATGCAAAGCTTGACAAAACCCTGAGCAACCTGGTCTAACTTAAAAATCAGCTCTGCTTTCAGCTGTCAGTTGGACTAGAAACCTGGAGAGATTTCTTTGATCTAATTTATTCTATGACCAAATGACTCCGTGACTCAACAGGGACCATGCAGAGCAGTTGCTTAACTGCAAACTAAGCAGGCTGTCATTCCACAGTTTAATAATACAGGGTTCAAAGATTCAGCTATGACTGGAAACAGTAATATTTGGAGACATGGTGAGAACTTTTAGGGCTTTTCTCATAGGGCAAGGTTTCCTCACAGAAAATCACTCCAGAAACATTCGAAGACCCAAGATGATTTCTTCCCTGCTGCTGCGAAGGAACACAAAATTGGTAAAACTCTAAAGAAAAAAAAAGAGAAGGCAATCTTACAGACTCTGCCCCTCTTGATGAGCCAGAATTACGTAGCTCTCATGGTATACAACTTTTTTTTAGAGCTTCCCTGAGTTTGATTTCTCTCAGATAGGTATTCTTACCCTTCCTACTTCAGCTCTCAATCTTACACATTTTTAATCTGCTCCAGCTATACTTTGCTGTCCGGTTTATTCTTGACTTGAACAGCAATACTAAAAATGACTTTATTTACTCTCTATATATTCATGTGAAGATATTGAAATATCCAGGTGAAATGCACACCCATATAGTTAACACTCACATATACACACTTGCTGCTTCTGTTTCCACCTTGTGGCCAAATGATGCTTGTTTTTTATCACATCTTTCATACACTGGTCTACTTTTTATCTTATTCTAAAGAGTTTTACACAGTTCACAACAGAGTTAGAAAATGGGCATTTGCGTAACAGTGTATGAAATTCTGGTGATTCACTGCAGGTTTGTCACCATTCTAACATTTAGAAACAGTCTCTTTAGACGTCTGGCAGAAAGACTGGGAAAATGATAGCTGCACATCTCTAAATCCATGAGGAGTGTTTCCAACAGTAAAATTTACTGTGTCTCTGGAACATCCAGCTATTCCTTGCAAAAGAAAACAACTCTGGAAAACATTATTTTAAATGCTTTTGCCTCTGCCAGTAAAAAGTGCTGCCACTCATTAAGAAGGCAAAGGTCACAATTAGGAGAATTAAGTCCTGTTGACAAATGGAACATCTTGTCATGTTCAGGACAAATATAATAAATTAACAGTTAGTTATGACAGGCAGAGGCTTAGGGTTCACTAATCTGACATAGAAACAAACATCTCCAATTTCCATGACAATGCTGCATGTAGATTCCAGTTGTGTCTGCCCATTAAGATCATGTTAAAGCATCAGGAGCCTGATGGACTTAAGCCACGATTTGTTCTTAGAGTAGAATGTCTGCTTTTTAGAGAAACATCTTAATAAAGATGCTTAATTATTCTCCAAACTGTAAACAAGAC
Source organism: Ara ararauna (assembly GCA_028858755.1). Taxonomy (NCBI): domain Eukaryota; kingdom Metazoa; phylum Chordata; class Aves; order Psittaciformes; family Psittacidae; genus Ara; species Ara ararauna. The sequence continues at coordinate 93,696,450 of CM054410.1, forward strand.
TATCCAGTTTGTGAGTGCAGCCAGAAAGATCAAATGACTCAGCATGGTGAGAAACTTACTATTTCCTAAACCTGAACAGAATTTGTTTGCTTGTTTCTGGAGTCGACCTAACTCAAAGCATTAATGCATTTCAAGTCTTGCAATCCAAATTTCAGAAGCATAGTAATGGGTACCTATGCTGACTGTGGTAAGCATGGAGCTCACATATAGAGCTCTGGATGTTCATCAACTGAAAATATTGCTTACCTTGTCATCTTGATTTAAGTTAAAAAGATGCAGTTGCTACAGATTCCTTTTTTTCACTAGAAAAGAAAAAGCCCCAAATAGCTTTTGCTGAATCCATTTTTCCATTCATATGCAGGAAAACCCAGTATTACCCTTCTTCATGTATTCCTCCCTTTTCCAGAAAGTTCCATACTCAGTTCACCTCTTTAAACTGCTCTGGCTTTCCAGTATTTTATCTGTTTGCATTTCCATGTTTCGCTCAGTGAACACTGAGAACCATGGATCTGGCAGAATAGCTGTCCTTCAGCATACCTTACCATTTTCTAGCATTAGCTTCCCTGAGTCACTTAACAATCCTTGCAATTTCTTCCCACACAGGAAAATAAATCCAGGAAGAGCCCTTAATTTTTGAGTGTTGTTGGGTGCAAAGTGTTCTCAGCTCCCTGTTGAGTGAAATTAGGGCCTGACAGTCATACTTAGTCCTTTGGAATGTAAATGTTCTGTCTGAGATTAATAAATTACCTTGATAGGACTGCAAACTGCAGTACAGAACACTGGTGAAGTCTTGCTCCTACAAGTATTTACATGCTAATGTAATTGAAACTCAGTAAACTCTGAATGCTGTTCTCTCAGAAAACAGACAGGCTGTTCCTAGCTTTCAGTGCAATATATATAAGATGATGCATTTGTCTAATTAGCAAAAGAGTATTGCAACCTGGGCATACCTACATACAACACCGCCTTATACAATGGGCTTGCTTTCTTTATGGAACAGCTGGGTATCCGGTACTCAACAGTGGCCACCTCTGACCACTCACCATCTCAGCCCATCTGGGATTGTACAAATACAGAATAATTAAAATGGTACGTCTCTTTGGTGGCTATCTAGTCCACCTTCAAAACCAACTTTGAAGTTAGATCAGGCTGCTAAGGGCCTTCCCAAGCCAATATTGAATATATAGAGAACGATCCGTACCATAATACTTTTGCATATTTTGCATGGCTTTTTTTTTTTTTCAGGTTTCAGACATCCTTCACATAATTTCATAAACACATTTCTCTCAGAAATGCCAAAGTATTCTTGTAAATTATATATGGTAACTAAATGAAATTGTCAAGGTATTACTCGCCAGGAATTTCTGATCTCAGTGGACTAAGAGCTAATAAAATCTGAAGACTGACCAGCACTGCATATAAAAATCTCTCTATTTGATGCTTTCAGCGAGGGGAGTAGCATGTGTAGTTAAGTAAAACATAAAACAAAAACAAACACAAGAGAAATTTTCTTCCGCCCCTTACCAAAACACCAGATTTGACTTGTATACACAAGGTTCTATTGATCTTCCCTTTCAATAACTGAAAAGTCAAGTAAGATTGTTAGCAGTATTACTAGATTACAGTCTATCAGAATAATGCATACTTTAAAACCATCACCTTTATTACTAATAGAAAATGCAAAACCCAGTAAAATGAGAAAGCTTGCTCACTATTAGAATTTTTTTTCTCTACCGGATTCTCCTTATGATTCCTGGAAATTACTTGTTCTCCGTATCTCTGTTCCCCTCAGCAGTTATAACACCGTGAAACATGTTGTGATTCTATCTTAAATCTCCATTAAGTATTTTGATATTCTCAAACACAAGCAGCATACACCATGGATATTTTAATTTATATATATGGTTCTGTTTCCAAGTCTGCACTGTATATGAAGACATCAAGAGCTTTTTAAAGATCATTTACCATAACATGCTATACTTGTACTGCTGCTGCTGCTAAATGATTTCACTTATTTAAAATCAAATTTTAACACTGGTATAGGCTAGGGATTTTTTGTTTTTAAATTACATTGCATTTGCTCGGATGGGTGACCAGGTCATAATCCTCCCAGAGTGGCAGCTGGTGAGATTGCTTTAAATTAATGGGCACTGCAAACAATTATTTGAAAGCAGCTCTCCCTATTAAAATAATGTGGCGATTCAAACCTCACAATTACATTTTTTCTCCCTGTGCCAGATGTGCTAAAGCTTTACTGATAATGATTTATCCAACATTATGGTTAGCCATGCAACTCTGCTTTTAACACAAATGAAGAAATTGGAAAATAAGCTAATTGCACTTACAAAGACGTACAAACAAAGACTGAACATTTATTTCAATGACTGATTTTTTTCTATGTAATTCCAAAATGCAGAGAGAGAATTTGGATTTCACAAGTGACATCAGGCTTGATACAATTCCCTATGCCCTGTATTATACTTGTATATCAGCTGTTTACCTCTGAGAGGAAAGAAAAAAACCCATCCAAAACAAAACCCCACTCTCAACCTCCAATTCCCTTAATCACACAAAATACACTAAAATCTAATAGCATTGGATAGCCATGCCTGACATCTTTTATGTCTGAAGTTTTTCCCTTAAATTATTTTCAGTTCTCCAGCTACATCAGATGGCACCAGCTCACTGCCAAAAGCGTGTGTTCTTGGAAGTGTCTGCAATTCCCGAGGAGGGATAAAGCCTCCTCAGCTGGAAAAATCTTGCTGCAGAAGGATCTACCAGAAGAGTGACTGAGTGCTGCCCATCCTTGCTCTTAAATATTCTGAAGCTTTTCTTGTGCTGTTTTTCCCCTTGTCCCCTTTTTGTTTTGTTTTGTTTTTTTTAACTCTAACTGGAATGGTATTCATCTCATACCAAAAGCAGAAAAGGAGCCAAGGACTCCCTCATGCTGACTACAGACCCAACTACTTCCAGTATTTTCTGTGGGAATAGCATGAATACCAGAAAGCATGAAGACATACCAACACAGAAGCTGCCCTTATTATGTACTGCGTTTCTATTACTCCTGCTCAACAACTGAACCTTCATTTGGGCATGATGTCTTTAAACTCTAGCACAAGGCTGGCAGACAAAGGAAAGATTCATGGAAAAGTAAGACTTCTGAGACTCTTATGCTCTTTTTGCTTTCTTTTAAAAACTGGCTCTGAAGTCCTTATCTCAATTAAAATTATTTTTAAATGTGTTACTCCAAAAACCTTGTACCTGATGCAACAGTTAGTATAAACTGGACTAGATCCAACCAGAATCACTTTCACTATTCTGCACACACTGGAACACAGTGTAAAATTAACTACACCAGTGGGCTTCTTCCCTCCAGGGTATGGCTTGATGCAGCCTGCGTGCTGCCATCAGATAGTAACTGCACCCAGCATCCCAGCTGCAGTCTAGCAGAGTGCATGTGAGAGACACTTTTGTTGTTAAGGCTGTTGCTTCTTCATATCAGGACATCAATTATAGTGGCATCTGAGGAGTAACAGCTTAGGGAAGACCATGCAGAGGGAGATCTCCACAGAACCCGTTTCACAGCTTTGATCAGCCTTGGTGACCTTCTCTGCAGTTTTCCAGCTCTGCTGCATGTTTTTGGGGTGGGGACGAGTGGTGCTGCGACAAGCAGTGAGCTGACCTCAGGGCACAGGGTGCCACAATGGCAGAATTCCAGCTCTGAGACATGACTTTCAGAGCCTATGAATTTACATGACATGTTAGGGTTATATTTTGATTACAAGCATTATTTTACATTTCACAGAATCATAGAATGGTTGAGGTTGGAAGGAACCTTAAAGACCATCTAGTTCCAAACCCCCTGCCATGGGCAGGGACACCTTCCACTAGACCAGGTTGCTTAAAGCCCCATCCAACATGGCCTGAACACTGCCAGGATTGGGGCAGCTACATCTCTGGACAACCTGTTACAGTGCCTCCCCATCCTCATAGTGAAGAATTATTTTCCCACTATCTAATCTAAATCTCTCCTCTGTCAGTTTAAACCCATTATCCCTTGTCTTGTCACTACATGTCCTTGTAAAAAGTCCCTCTCCAGATTTCCTGTAGGACCTTAGAGTAGGAAGGCTGCTGTAAGGCCTCCCCTGAGCCTTCTCTTATTTTATTATTTTATTGACACAGAGTGTCACTAGGTGATTTACTACCCAGGCACTTGCCTTGTCAGGCTTTTCTGCAGCTCCTCAGCTAGCACTTCATGGTTTAGTGGAGTATCAGCAAACTTCTTATGTTCCAAACCTCAACACTCAGCTCCTTTGCAGATTTGCTTCTGAATATATAGAAAAGAACAGATCCCAGCACAGATGCCTCCAGCTCTCTGTCTCCTAGCCTGCTTGTCCATGCAAGTACTGCCTCCTCTGTCTAGGGATTAACTTTTCCTTACATGGATTTGGATGGATTCCGCCTTACTATGCTTGCTTCTTAAGTACCTATTGTTTAATGTTTGCACCCTAATGATAATTCAAGATGAAAAAACATTCCACTAAATCACAGTCAATCAACCAAAATCTATCTACTTTCCTGAACTTGTACTCTCCCACAAGGTTTTACTGGTTTTGCCTGCTGCTTTTAAGGATGGGCTGTCAGGCTGCATCCAGAGAGCAGGCTGTGTGTCTGGCCCAAGAAATGTAATTTTTCTAAACATTTTTATTCACCAATTCTGCATGCAATATGAAATTAAGCTGGAGGTCCTGGGAAATAACAGAGAGAGGTGAGAAACCAATTCAGCAGGAATACTGAACCCTGTTCTGTGAAATGGTTGCAACTTAACCTTCTCCTGGAAGAATATATTCTAAACTTCCCACACTATTTCATTTTTGAGGACAAAAGAAGGATTTCAGTTTCCACAGCTTTCAACACACACCATATCAAGTACACCAAAAGTGATTTTAAATATAAATGAAAACACACTGCTCCTTTTTAGTAAGAAACCTCCCACAACACCAAATATTTACATATTTTTCCAATATACATTTCTGTTTCTTTTACAGAGATTTCACCTGCTGTATTTTGCTGTGTTTTATGAACAACAAACTATTTTAAGCATCTAAATTGCCACATGATTCACTCTGATGATAAAAGCCAGCAGAACACATTTGAACTTTGTACACATCCATCTCCTCTTGTTTTTAATGGTTTAGAACTGCCCTAATGTATTTACACAGGTTAGGCAGCTTAAAAAGCTGGAACAAGGAAACCTTTGGGATAAGCTCAACATGATTAAAGTTCACAGTAAAGGATGAAAAGAAAACAAACCCTAAACAAAACAGAACATGATACAACAAAAATTTCAAACAGTCTTCCAAACTCGTAAATCTGCAGAATTTTGTTGTTGAAAACACAACTAAGTCCAATTTTCTCCGTTATTAAAAAGGACTGGTTTCCACAGCTACAGGTTGGGCAGGGAAGAGATTCAGAACAGCCCTGCGGAGAAGCACTTGGGGGTGTTGGTTGATGAGAAACTTAACACGAGCTTGCTTCAGTGTGTGCTCGCATCCCAGAAACCAACCAGGTTCTGGGCTGCATCAAAAGGAAAGAAAAGGCTGAGAAAGTTGAAGCTGTTCAGCCTGGAGAAGAGAAGGCTGCGTGGAGACCTCAGAGCAGCCTTCCAGTATCTGAAGGGGGCCTATAGGGATGCTGGGGAGGGACTCTTCATTAGGGACTGTAGTGATAGCACAAGGGGCAATGGGTTTAAACTTAAAGAGGCAAAGTTCAGGTTAGATATAAGGAAGATGGTCTTTACTGTGAGGGTGGTGAGGCAATAGAACAGGTTGCCCAAAGAAGTGGCAAATGCTCCATCCCTGGCAGTATTCAAGGTCAAGTTGGACAGAACTTTGAGTGACATGGTCTACCGTGAGATGTCCCTGCCCATGGCAGGGGAGTTGTAACTAGATGACCTTATGATCCTTTCCAACCCTAACTATTCTGTGACTCTATAATTCTGTGATTACAAAGTTTTCTTCATGTTTCAAAAGGTAACTTTGGCAAAAGGACTAAATATGACGCCTAGAATATGTTCTCATGTATTACATTTAATGCTTAAAGTAAACCACGCTCCTAAGAATCCATCTTCTTCATGAAGGTATTTCACCAAGTGAGTAAAATGGAGTCAATCAGAAAATCCCATTTTGCCCACAGTTCCACAATTGCAAGCATAAGATATGTGGATACTCTTATGTAATTTCAAGGAACTGAAAGCAGAGATTTATCTACTCAGAGATCTATAAAAAGAAAAGTGTTTCAAGTTGCCCACATAGCACATACAAAATATTAGGGTAACTCATCAAAACACAGATAACAGTTACACTAACTGTTGCTACTACAGTTACCCTGAGAGTGGAAAAGACAACTAAAATTATTCTTCTTTGAAAGCTACAATATTGATTTTTCACTGAGAAAGATACTTTCTAGGATCATTAAAATCTTTTTTAACTTGAACTGTCTTCTGCCTGCATTTAAGCAATTCAGTTTAATGAATTCTTAAAATTCTTTAAGACAATTTAAAAAGTGTAAAACTTCAATAAAATGTTTTATATTCACATGCTTTTAGTAATATCTTTTCTTCATTAGTAAACTACTCAGACTAAGAAAGTGAGGTAATATGCAACAGGCAGCTGCATAAGGAAATGTTTAATTTCTTACTTTCCCTTTCAATATTGTTAGATGTTACTTTCACAATGATATGTAAAGAATTTTAGTCCAATGTGAGATCTCATTCAGCCTGGAGAAGATAAGACTCCGGAGAGACTTTATTGTGAACTTTCAGTTCTTAAAAGGGGCCTTTACGAAAGATGGGAAGAGACAGCAGGGGTTGTTGAGACATGGGTGATCATTTTAAACTAAAAGAGGAGACATTCAGGCTGGACATGAGGAAAGAATTCTTTACAATGAGTGTGGTAGAACACTGGAACATGCTGCCCAGAGAGGTAGTAGATGCACCATCGCTGAAGATATTCAAGGCCAGGCTGGATGTAGCTCTGGGCAGCCTGATCTAGGTGAAGATGCCCTTGCTCATGGCAGGGGGTTGGATTAGATGACCTTTGAAGGTCCCTTCCAACCTATGCTTTTCTATGATTCTTTGAAATATAAGCACACAAACCATCAGATGACAGTCAAATATCTATCACTTCTCAAAGTCCCACTAAGCATCTAGTCATCTGTAGTTATCTTCTCATCTTTAAAATCAAAGGCTACGGTAGTACCTCTATCATAATCAAATCAGATTAATAATGTGTACAGACTCCATCCTTTTATAGTAAAATTACCCCCTCAAAATAAAAAAGGGAAGAGAGGAGTGGAACAACCTAATAAAAGGCATAAAGCCACACAGTTATGGGATCACTAATGTCTGTGCTTGTGTGACAACTGCAGCTCATCCTCTATCTAGCAAAGGACCTGCTGGTACTAAAGGTGCTCACACACACCGCAGAAGTGTCAGGAAGGAACAAGCATTTGCTTGCTGTCCTAAATGATGACATTTATATTAATCCAGTCAGTATTTGGGTACGCAGAAGGAGTTGGCAGGTTAGACTGTTTTGAGGCAGGGAGGAAGCCAAGCATTGTACTCTAGTGCTGGTGTTTCTCTCATCTCAATAAATGGTGCCAAATCCACAGTCCAAAACAAATGTGCAGCTCAGCCAATGACAATGCAGTCTTTTTCACAACATTTCATCAATATGTTTTAATGTGCTTCACACAGATCCTCTCTGACAGGATGGTGGTGCAGCTACACTTAGGGTGCAGCTACACTTAGAGAAGTCATTGCTCTGCTGACACAAAACAGTGGAACAATTACATTTCTTGACCCTAGTGATTTTCTAATGCAGCGTATTAGCAAGCAGCTTGGCTTCAACAGCGTATCTAAAAGCTTTCAGAAACCAAGCAGCTTAAAAATAAGTAGAATTTAACGTGTCAGAAAGGGTATCTAGAGTTGACACAGGCACCACCTTCTTGTACAAGCAGCTTCCACAAGCACCACTTCCACTTCCACTAACTCGTAGTTAGCAGAAAGCACAGACCAGTGACACCCCTTCTCCTGTCCCAGCAGAGATGTCTCAGTCACTACCTGCTGCCATGGGCAATTGGGCGACTCACAGCTTCTCCAAATGTTAGCAACCCGAGCTCAGATTCTCTAAATCAGGTGGATGTTTCATGACAGAAGTATTTTAGAAAACATCACAGCAGACAATGCAGCCTTTCTCAGTACAAGACAAGGGGGAAATAGGCTCATAATTCATAATAAAATACTCTTCTTTGAAAAGCTCCATCTTTCCAAGTTTTTGTTTGGATCATGTTATTCTGTGGGCAGAAGGGTTGCAGGGTCACACAGACAACAACCCAGGACACACTGAAGAAAGAAAAATGAAATTTTTAGAACTGGCTGTGCCGTTCCATATGCTAAGAGCACATCACTAAACCGAAGCAACACAAAACGATACTACAGGCATCTCAGCCATTTGAGCAGCCCCCACAGTGTTCCAGGTGCTGCTGACACTACCAAAATCTTCAACATTAAAAGCAACCTTTTGTAACTCAGCCATGCTACAACAGGGAAGAAATGTACACACACACACATACACACACACTACGTGCGTTTGTTGACACACAGATTGAAGACTTATGTCTGAACACAAGCTCCATTCAGATATAAAATGTGTGGGTGGCTGTTCCAGAGTCTCCCATGGCAACAATCAGTTACGGACCCACTTTAGTGCAAGTTCTTGCCTGTTGGAAGAAACTCACAGTTTCTGCAAGTATGCAAATTTATACAGAAAAATATGTGCTGATCAAATATCAGTGTTTTCTCTGCTTGCTGGTGGTGTCCTCTGCCTCATGGGAGCCACACTGACACCCTCCATTGCCTTGGAGGCACTGTGCCAGCTTTGTGAGCGCTGGAAGAAGAGATATTTTTCTATCATTTTGCTCTGCACAATAAATGTAATCTGTTGACAGAGGATATTGCACAACCTCAGCAATTTCATCACCATAATATCTGATCAACTCAAACTGATTAAGGAGTTTATCCTTAAAGTGTCTTCTCACTTTACAGCTAGGGACACAAATATTAATCAATTTCCCAAGGACACAGAGGAATTTCTGTGGCACAGCCAGATGCTAAAAGCTTGTTTCAGACCAATGTCGCTATTACAGAACTATTACCCTTCCTGGAGTCACAGAGATTTTGCCTACTTTAGGACATGTAAGTAGCTTTGGAAGCTCACCAATTCCTGTTAACATGCCTCAGCCTTAATTCAAGGGCTCAACTTATTGCCATCCCTTTGCCTTTCTGCTGAGACTCATGACGGGTATGACTGCTAGTGACAACTCAGGTAACTGGGGCACACTTCCTCTAGGAAACAAAAAGAATGAAAATGTCAATTTCACACCACCTGTGTGGGAAATAAGAAGAATCCCAAACAAAATATGCTTAAGCAGTAGAACAAATCTCACATTTTAGCACCAGAAAAAGCACTTGAGAACTGAGCACAGCACTCCATACAGCAGCTATCCTGACACATCCCATAGGTAGGGCTGCAAGGATTTGAATATGCCAGCTCTGTTCATTTTAGGGACACGTCCATTCTGCAATCATCGCAAATATGGAACAATTTTTATTCCTCATCTATGACCTAAGCCTTGTCCTGATTTAAAGGAAGGTATCTTTCTAATGTGCTGCATTTAAAAGCTACAGTGTATTACGCTGACAATAAGGAAATGCTATGGGACTTTCCCACCAGTATAAGAAGTCAGGGCAGCTTACCTCCACCCCCAGTATGGTAGATAAATGATGGATTCAGGGCTTTTCTAAAAGTAATTTGGAAGAACACTACAGAAGCTTTTCATAAACAGCAACTGAATGTGTGATGGGATTGCCACAGACAAGTAGAACATACAGAGACCATTTCTCACGAAATCCAGGAATCCTATCAATGTAAGACATATATTATTTTTATTGATTTTTATTGGACACTTCTGTCCTTAAAGAGGGTTGAGTCACATACTAAGTCTAATATTCTATTTCCTTTAGGGATAGCTATGACTTTGGGAAAAAAATATGCTGTTTCAAGAAAGCAATTGTGTATATATTGGTATTTTGGGATTACTGGAGATCTTAATTGTATTTCACACATCTTTGCAAGTTGCTGCGATGTAAAAGCCATGAATCACTGACATGGTCATAGATCATGTTTCTTAAGGGATTTCTTAAAGGATTTCAAGGGGATACAATGAAATTAAATAGCAAGACTTTAACTGTTGACACTTCTCTAAACAAGAAAACAACCTCATTCTCTTAAGAAAAACTGTACTTTTGGCTTAACAAATTGGAAGAAAAAACCCCATGTTGAATTTCAGTGGGAAGAAGATCTCAACTGAAAAACAGCATTTAATAGTCATTTACAATCAAGTCTTCTGTTACAAAGTTGGACAACACCGACCAAACATCTAACTCCGATAGATGTAATCCTTGCACAGTCTTTCCTGCAACTAGAACTGCTACTTAAGTCTATTAGTTAGATAAACTGGCATGACAGAATATCAAACCTGCTGTACTGGGGGGATAAGATAACATGTCAGGCTGGGAGCTCTGCAAGGACAATATGGTTATTTTGGTTATATTGAGATGGTCTGCACTTCTGGAAAGAAGCCTTCACCTCCTGCAGAACAACGACCGGAAGCTGTCACTCACTTATCTCAACAAAACATTCACAGGATTGCACCACATGCAAATGTGCAAAATTCTGTAACGCATGTTTCTCCTGGTAAAAAACAAATGTTTCTTGATTTGGGTAGGAAAGCAAGTGCAACCCAGAGAAAAACTGTCTTCAATGAGCAGTGTTCCTGGCCTTGGAAAAGTAGACAATAGCAGCTGGATATTTTGGGCAACCACATTAACTTCTGCTAGATTTGTCATTGCTACCTCTCTTAAAGTGAAATGTTGGTGGGAAGAGATCTGCAATATTATTGTAAGGAGTTTTGTAGACAAGGATGTAACTACTTAAGTGGGTTGGTCAGGAATGGCAGGTTAAACAGTCTCAGCTGTGGCAGCTCGATATCATGAAGGGCTCCCAGTGCATCATCTCAAGAGCTAAGTCTTGTCTTCTACCTCTGTAAAAAATGGCATAGTCCAGCCCGGACTTTAATTTAGTTCTCAAGGGCCCTAGGTGTGTTGAAAGGCATGTGCCAAGAGTAAGAAGAGATACCTTGGTTTATTTTTATTAACTTCTACAGCTTCTTAGAGTGCAAACGCTACGGAGTCAGAAAGGAAAGATAATAAGTTATTGATCTCACATCCATTTAATTTTTTGTGGAAATGCTCTAGATGCAAGTGTTTTCTTGTGAAACGGCTTGATAGATCTTCACAGCATGAAGAGCTGAGCTCTGGAGCCAAGCAGAGGCATCCTTGGATAAGCAGAAAATTTCTGACTAAAATAGTTAAGGCAATTGCATTCAAAGCTAACTCAACTAGTCAGCAAGACGAAATATGCCCTGCAAATCCACTGAAGAACACACTGGAAAATGAAATAGTTCACTAGAAGATAAATTCTTTTTCCACATTGTTCACCATGTATTTTATATCCCCTAATAAACCACTCATATTTCCTTTCCCTTGTGAAATAGACAGACTTAATCAAGTGCTGGAGAATAATCAGAGCAGAGAGTTATACTTCCCAACACCTCACTGGGATGAACTGTTAACTATCAATATATAGATGATGATAGCTTTACACCCCATCCTCAACCATTTTCAAAAATGGGAAAATGAAAGACCCAGGAAACTACTGACCAGTCAGTCATCTCTATGGCTGGCAGGATCATAGAGTACATTCTCCTGGAAACCACGCTAAGGCACATGAAAAACAACGAAGTGGTTGCTGACAGCCAACATGGCTTCACTAAGGGCAGATCATGACTGATCCATCTGGCGGCCGTCTGTGATGGGGTTACAGAACTGATGGACAGGGGCAGAGCAGCTGATGCTGTCTACGTGGACTCATACAAAATGTTTGACACTGTCCTGCACAACATCCTTGTCTCTAAATTGGAGAGACATCAATTTGATGGATGGACTACTTGGTGTATGAAGAACTATCTGGATGGCTGCACGCAGAGTTGTGGTCAATGGCCCAATGTCCAACTGGAGACCGATTATAAATGGTGCCCCTCAGGGATCGCTGGTGGGACCGATTCTGTTCAACATGTTTCTGTTTCAGGCAATCCCAGGCACAGCTACAGATTGGGTGGAGAAAAGACTCAGAGCAGCCCTGCAGAGAAGGACTTGGAGGTGTTGGTTGATGAGAAAATGAGCACGAGCTTGCTTCAGTGTGTGCTTGCAGCCCAGAAAGCATCCAGGTCCTGGGCTGCATCAAAAGGAGCGTGACCAGCAGGTCAAAGGAGGTGATCCTGCCCCTCTACTCTGCTCTCGTGAGACCTCACTTGGAGTATTGTGTGCAGTTCTGGTGTCCTCAACATAAAAAGGATGTGGAACTGTTGGAACAAGTCCAGAGGAGGGCCACGAGGATGATCAGAGGACTGGAGCTCTTCCTGTGTGAAGACAGACTGAGAAAGTTGGGGTTGTTCAGCCTGGAGAAGAGAAGCTGTGTGGAGACCTCAGAGCAGCCTTCCAACATCTGAAGGGCAGGGCCCATAATGATGTTGGAGAGGGACTATTCATATGTAGCAACAGGACAAGAGGTAATGGGTTTAAACTTAAACAGAGGAAGTTTAGGTTAGATACACGGAAGATGGTCTTTACTATGAGGGTGGTGAAGCAATGGAACAGGCTGTCCAAAGAACTGGCAAATGCTCCATCCCTGGCAGTGTTCAAGGCTGGGTTGGACAGAACCTTGGGCAACACTTTCTAGTGTGAGATGTCCCTGCCCATAGCAGGGGGGTTGTAACTAGATGACCTTAAGGTCCTTTCCAACCCAAGCCATTCTAGGATTCCATGATTTCTGGCGTAGAAGCTCTCTAAAACAGACACTAAGAACTTAAAAAGGCATTTCTTTTTCTTGCCAAACCATGAACCACTAATAATTTCCATTCCTTTAATAATTACTTTTTTTACTTCCAGAAAAACACTCCACTGCAAGCAAAGATCAACCTGGGATATATGCAAGTGGATTAAAACAGATGGTTTGAATAAAATCCTATACAGCAGTAAATGTAGCTGGCATCAGCATTTTAAATGAATTGCATTATTGACTATTTGACTATTAACTATTATTAACAGCAAATAATAAGTAGACCATGTCAAGATTTATACATATTACCTACATTTGTTTTCATAACATTTGCAATTTCCTATTTGAGGTCAAATTATCACATTATCCTTTGCTTTGTGCTTCAGTGATGAAGAGACAGAAGACAAATTTAAAGGGCATAATGACATAATTTTGTTTTGTACATGATCTTGTTTAAGATTCTGTATTTATGAAATGTTAACATACTTTCTGCTTTACAGTAGGCATGGGTGGCAAACACTAAGTGCCTCTTAAAAGAAACTTGAAGCACATTGTGTTCGCCAGACAGGCATGCAATTGTTCTCATTATTTTGCCTTTAAAAAGTAAAAACCATGAGTTCTAGCAGACAGAGACTCAAGAGTGAACTCTTGATAAAAGTCAGTTTCCAAATTTTCTTCTGAAGTTTCTGTGTCAGCCCTGACTAGACATTGCTAGGGGAATAAAACACAAACAAAATCGCAGACCAAATAGAATCATAGAATAGTTAGGGTTGGAAACGACCTGAAGATCATCTAGTTCCAAACCCCCTGTCATGGGTAGGGACACCTCCCACTAAACCATGCCACCCAAGGCTCTGTCCAACCCAGCCTTGAACACTGCCAGGGATGGAGCCTTCACAACTTCCCTGGGCAACCCATTCCAGTGCCTCACCATCCTTACAGTATAGAATTTCTTCCTCATATCCAATCTAAATTTCCCCTCTTTAAGTTTGAACCCGTTATCCCTTGTCCTATCACTACAGTCCCTAATGAAGAGTCCTTCCCCAGCATCCCTATAGGCCCCCTTCAGGTACTGGAAGGCTGCTCTGAGGTCTCCACACAGCCTTCTCTTCTCCAGGCTCAACAGCCCCAACTTTCTCAGCCTGTCTTCATACGGGAGGTGCTCCAGTCCTCTGATCATCCTCGTGGCCCTCCTCTGGACTTGTTCCAACAGTTCCACGTCCTTTTTATGTGGAGGACACCAGAACTGCACACAATACTCCAAGTGAGGTCTCATGAGAGCAGAGTAGAGGGGCAGGATCACCTCCCTCGACCTGCTGGTCATGCTCCTTTTGATTCAGCCCAGGATACGGTTGGCTTTCTGGGCTGCAAGCGCACACTGAAGCCGGCTCATGTTCATTTTCTCATCAACCAACACCCCCAAGTCCTTCTCTGCAGGGCTGCTCTGAATCTCTTCCCTGCCCAACCTGTAGCTGTGCCTGGGATTGCTCCAACCCGGGTGGAGGACCTTGCACTTGGCATGGTTAAATTCATCAAGTTGGCATCAGCCCACCTCACAAGCGTGTCAAGGTCTCTCTGGATGGCATCCCTTCCCTGCAATGTATCAACCGAACCACACAGCTTGGTGTCATCGGCAAACTTGCTGAGGGCGCACTCAGTCCACTGTCCATGTCACTGACAAAGACGTTGAACAGGACCGGTCCCAACACTGATCCCTGAGGGACACCACCCATTACTGGTCTCCAGCTGGACATTGAGCCATTGAGCACAACTATTTCCGTGTGGCCATCCAGCCAGTTCTTTATGCATCGAGTGGTCCACCTATCAAATTGATGTCTCTCTCCTCTCTCAGGGTCTTTCCCCGAGTATGTTCTGGGTAATAGTTAGGGATAGCCCACAAAAGACACACCTCTCAATCTGGTGGATCTGTCGCATGTCCCCGACAGGCTGCACTCCATCACTTCAGTAGTTCAGTGCTGCAGTTTGCATGTGTGCGTGTAGTGCTCCAGCAGCACCAGAGGGCTCCTGCTCACTCACACTCTTCTCTTCCCTTGCCACCATGCACAACTGCACTGTTTTTTGCTCCATTCTGCCAGGGAGCTTTCCTAGCAGCAGAGATCCTGTTGATTTAGTTTCTGCTTGTATGGTCTAGTGAAGGGGAACATGCTTCAGTGTTTCTGAAGTGGGAGCTCATAATTTGGTCCTTTGTTTTCCCTTTTGATTAATTTTTAATCCATGGAAATCCTTCCATTTTATCCCCTCGCATGTTATTAAGGAACCTTTACTATGGTGTTGTATCAAAGGCTCTCTGAAAAATCCACATTGGAGGGATGGAACCACCACCATCTGTATGAATGTTGAAATCTCTTTTTGAGTCAGTAGCTACAAGTGACAGACACTAAGTGTCTTTTGAATCAACCATAACTTGCACAGACTCCCAAATAAATAACATTTACCAATTAATTTACCAATATAAGCTTTTGTCAAGTTTCTTGCAACTTGCCTTGCCAATAGTACAAATTTTGTGATGTGTGATTTCCTTCAGTCCTTTTCAAAGTTAGTGTGAAGTTTGCTGCATTCTACTTTGGTGCAAGGCTGATACAATATAAATTCCCAACTACACAATATTTAATAGTTTCCTGTTGCTTTTTTTGAAAATCCCAGGAAAATCTCCTTGAACAACTTAATGAGAATGAAATATGGACTAAATTGACATAATGCATGGCTCTTTAGATAACAGAACAATCACCCTACTTTATGGCTATTCTATACCCTTTAGCATGGAATTTCCTACTTTGTAGAAGGTTTTTAACTATCTAGAATAAAATAATTCTCTGTGAGAAAGAGTCTTCACCACATTACAGAAGAAGAATCCAAAATCCCTAATAGGATGAGAGTTTTCTAGAAGTTCTGAAGAAAACTAACCATTGCTGTTACTATTTAATTTTACAGCATGCTTCTGCAACAGGTGGAAATGCTCTCTGCAAATTAGAGAAATTGCTAATTTGCAGAAAACAAAGTAGAGAGGCTGGAGAGTCCTTACGGGTAGTCTGCAGCTCTGCTTCCCACCTGCAGCATCATAGCTTATTTGAGCACTTCTCCAATGGCAGAAAAAGAAAACAACCTAGGTCAAGTATTTTTATTCCCCACAGGGAACCTTGCCACCGTGGAGAGAAACACAGCAGCCAAGTTCCCAGCACTATCTCATTACTGTTCTCATTTCTGTTACCCTCAGAAGCAGATAAACACCAAGGTACCAGTACTCTGAAGGAGTGCAACAGTGAAAACTGGGCTAGTAGCCAAGGTTGGAAACAAGCAACTGAGGGACTCTGTGGAGCCTGGCTGACAAAATGTTCTGCAAGGCTGGACCCAGGCATCCTCCAAATGGCAGCTCCAATTCATGAAGTACCCAACCATGCCGGAAGTGCTGCTGCAACCCTGAGAATCCTGTTTCTGATGGGGGTGGTGACCAGCACAAAGCTTTCAGGGATGCTCTGTGTGTTTCAAGGATGGCATCTTGTGAACTCCTTGGCTGAAATGTTTCTCTTTGATGCCTGATCCCTTGCAATACCTTAAGAGAACCCAGGTACGCCAAAATATTGCTGAGAGGCACACAATACTCTCTCATCCCTGCCCATGGCAGGGGGCTTGTAACTAGATGATCTTAAGGTCCTTTCCAACCCTAACTATTCTATGATTCTGTGATTAATTTATACTGGTGGGAACCAGTTCTGCTCAATGATGGCTCTCCCAATTCCCAGTCACACCGCCACTTTTGAAGACCACAGCATGGAAAGAAAAGGCGCAATGCTGCAGACAGCCTCTTGGTTCTACAAGTCTAAAAACCTGCAAGCTACTGCACAGTAACTGCATCATTGTTTAAATGAATGAAAAAATGTTCCCCGTTCCCATGGTCACTTCACTGTATGCCATGTATGTGCAGTAACAAGGATTTCTTTTTCCTGGTACAGATGGGTGGTACTGAAAGCAATTTGCACCACGTGTGTGCCCTGCTACATGGAATGATTCATTGTAACTTATGCAATATGATTTTATAACATATATTAGTGTTTGATTGAGCTACCTTTCCTTCTCCTGCTGCACAGTCACTTTATTAACTAAGTTCATTTGGCTAGTGCAGTACAAACTGTTAGAATAATTTACATGAAATATACAACTACATATTCTATGATTCTATGATGCATTTATACTGGTAGGAACCAGTTCTGCTCAACGATGGCTCTCCAATTCCCAGTCACACTGCCACTTTCGAAGAGCACAGCATGGAAAGATAAATAAAAACAAGTTAAAGTAAAAACTGAAACTAGGATTTTTCCCACTTGTTAGCTTCTTAGACAATGGGCAAAAGTTCATGTTTCAAACCAGCCTCACTTCTTATCCTCAAAAATCAAGACACAAGTGGCTACCGCCAGCCAGCAGTTTTCAGTACAGCTCATCACTGGTAAAGGAGGAACAGTTGTTTCACAGGAGGAACAGTATGTGTGTTGTTGGCTTGGCTGCAGTCGATAGGTATGCCTGAGAGAGTGAAAATGTACACTGGGATTACAAATATTGCAGCTGAGAGGCCGAAAGACCGACTTTACTTCACCTGGCACTAACCACAGAGGTGTGGCCAATTCTTGCAGATGACCTCAAAACCCAGCAGTCAAAAGACAGCAAATTGGCAAGTTTGTCTTCAAAAGAGAAGAAAATAAAAATGGCAACTATAGAGCAATGAAGGAAATAAACACATTAGCAGGAATGTTAAAGATAACAGAGATAAGTGAATGGGATAACTATGGCAAATACTTTATTTTGCAGAGTGTCTGACTAAAGCTGACTGTTCATGAAGTCCTTTTGGCAGGCTTGTGGGTGAAGATATCCAGAGGCTTGAAACTTCAGTAAATGTTGGAGCTGCAGACGTAGTTTGGAGGAACTGACAAAAAGAGGTAAGTCTCTGGCAGCACAGGTTAGCATTTGAAACATTGGATCCACTCAGTTACAAGCCTAAGTACAGATTTTTCGGGACATAATTTAAGATTACTACACCTGAAAATTCCAGCACTAAGTTTTTTTCTATGTTTTCTCATAAAATATAGACCTGTCTGTAATTAATTTCCAGTATGTGTCTTCCACTCTTAGAAATCTCAAATCCCTTCCTGTTAAAGTCTATGTATGATCCCAACAGAGAAGAAAGAAAGGTGAAATCCTTTCTTACCAATATGAGAGCAGACACACTATCACACAGGCCAGACAAATGGCTTATTTGAAATATATACAATTGGATAGGAACCAAGAGTGGTGAAAATAACTCAGAAGTGCACAGATTTAAGGCTTTCCCTTGGATTTTTCTGCTAGCCATCAAAGCCATGCCTAATCGCAGTGGAAAGTGATGATGGAAATACTACTCTGTTCTCTGCCAAAATGAATCTTCCCTCCAGCCGAAATGGCTTAGCCAGAGCAGAGTGGTATAACTTACACCTCCTCCCTGTGCCAAGTTTTCTGATCCTGGCTCCTGGAATGACTCTATAGCAATTTCTTCTACATTACGGAACATATTTCTTGCTCAGAAACACTTGAAACCTCTGGAAATAAGGCAGCTATTCTGAAGGCTTTGTCTGCAGGTACAAGTTTTAAATTTACATTCACGATGGTTCCACCCGTCCACATAAACCAGGATGTACTATGCTGGATCACAGTTTTGAGCTTTTCAGGCTTTACTGCCAGGTCTGCTTTGGCTTGTGTTTCATACTTAGATAGTTGCCTATGCTTGAGAAAATATGTAACGCAGAGAAAGGCCGTAGCAAAGACACACCAGTTAGAAGAATTAAGATAAGTAAATGGCCACAATAAAAAAATGACTACCAACTATATTATGGCACTACTATTTCAGGCGAGGCAAGAGAGTTTGCAGCTTAAGCTAAGAAAGATTCTGCTCTTTTACATTATCTTTGGTCCCTTCCTAACAAGATTATAATTGTTCCATATGTAGGTATGTCTAGTCTTTCTGTCCATCGAAAAATAATTAAAAATAAAAGAATGCTCTTCATGTGCGAGAAATAGTTTGTCATTACACTGACTGCAATCTATAGAACTTGAGTTTTTCTAAATCATAAAATGTTTTGTCAGCTGAGACTCCACACAGGTATTGATCTTTCTTCTGAATATTTCAAGCCAAGCCACAAAGGCCCTGGTACCTCCATGAAGAGATGGAGAAATTTCCCTTTGTCAGCAGATAATATTCTGCAATTCAAACGAACCTACCTGCTTAGACTAAGAATTTCTCCATGTGCTACACAAGTCAAACCTATGCCTTCAGACAACTCCCATCTGCCACTTCATCCCACTGCTATCCAGTGAGAAGATCCCTCATGTTGGCTGTAGCTGAATGCCAACAGCTTGTGGCTGAGCAGTTGGGGCCTATAAGGGATGCTGGGGAGGGACTCTTCATCAGGGGCTGTAGTGATAGGACAAGATTTAATGGGTTTAAACTTAAGCAGAGGAAGTTTAGATTGGATATAAGGAGGAAGTTCTTTACTGTGAGGGTGATGATCTTGATCCAGGACTTCTCCTCACCATACAGGAATGCTTGGACTAGCAGCATCCTGCAGTAGTGAAATTACACACTTCTAGAGCTCAGATGTTGATGAAATATCAACCATCAGGTGAAATGCTGTCAGTGGCGACTTGGAGCATGAGAGTTATAGGACACACCTCCCAGGTTACCTAACCCCTGGGAAAGGAGGAAAGCTGAATTGGATTACCCAAGCTGATTGTGTCAAATCCAAAGATGATTCTGTTAAACAGCTCCCACATTTCTGAGGCCTTCTGCTTTGCCAGGGGCAATCACTGTATTCACCATTCCCCCACAGTGACTGACAGAGATGCCATAGGACCATTGTGTGGAGTAGCTTCTAGTACGGAAAAAAAGGGAGATAATGAACAACTGGCCAGTTTGAGGGATGAGGCTCCTCGTTTAAATGACCTTGAGGTATGTCAGTCACAAGGCAAAATCTGGCAAAGATGCATTCATGTTACTCTCAGTTTCTGCCCAGACCATAATCAGAGGTCACGCCAGAAACGCGGCTGACTTGGGAGTTCTGCTGGTATTTATCATACCAGCAAATAGTACACTTACCAGCCCAACAAAGTAGCTCTGAGCTGAAGTTGCAACATATGAGGCTCATTAGTTTATTGAGAAATAAGCAGAATGCTATGGAATAGCACAGGTTATCAGAAAAATACCCCTCTACTCTGCTCTCGTGAGACCTCACTTGGAGTACTGTGTGCAGTTCTGGTGTCCTCAACATAAAAAGGACATGGAACTGTTGGAACAAGTCCAGAGGAGGGCCATGAGGATGATCAGGGGACTGGAGCACCTCCCCAGGTGAATACAGGCTCAGAAAGTTGGGGCTGTTGAGACTGGAGAAGAGAAGGCTGTGTGGAGACCTCAGAGCAGCCTTCCAGTATCTGAAGAGGGTCTATAAGGACGCTGGGGAGGGACTCTTCATTAGGGACTGTAGCGGTGGGACAAGGGGTAATGGGTTCAAACTTAAAGAGGGAAGGTTTAGATTGGATATGAGGAGGAAGTTCTTTACTGTAAGGGTGGTGAGGCACTGGAATGGGTTGCCCAAGGAAGCTGTGAATGCTCCATCCCTGGCAGTGTTCAAGGCCTGGTTGGACAGAGCCTTGGCTGACATGGTTTAATGTGAGGTGTCCCTGCCCATGGCAGAGGGGTTGGAATCCCTTACTATTCTATGATTCTATGATACTACATAGAAAAAAGAATGCATAATAATGCATATTCAAACAAGGCAGCTAAAGGTGTGAGGCTTAGTTCAAAATGAAGACAACTATATTTAGCTCTCTCTAAGCAAGGTAGGGCAAAAACCAGTTGCCTAAATAGCTGAAGCTATTTCAGACTGCCTAGGATATTTTTCCTGCTTTCAAGGGTCTTCTTCAAAAGGCACAGATATCCTGACTACAAGTCTCATGCAGATTTTTTGAGTACCTAGAGAATATCCATATGATTCATACCTAGGTGTCCAAGCTCCCCATAGTCAGTGGAGAGCTAGTCAATACAGTCTCTGGAACGAAGAACAGCCAGTAGAGTTCACTGAATTGCCTGAAAACAGATGTTTAGGTACATATCAGATGCTGAGCCTTAAGGTTTTTATGGTGTTCTTTAAGCTTCTGGCCATTACGGAAGGATGTAGGTGTCTTGCAGGTCCTGTGCCCTCACTGTGAATCCCATGCAGATGTCTTCCCTTGGGGTATTTCTAATGACACTAAAGTCTTACAATGGGATATGGATTCCATCTGCAGCTCTGTAAGTGGGAGCTTTGATATCCATTGCACACCTACACTTAGATGGTTTAATCTGGACATATAATGTATGAAAAGCATCCAAATACAAGAAGTGAGCAGACACTAGCATAACAGAAGGATACTTTTACGGAAGTAAAAATTATATTTTGATATGTCTCAGAAGGGAAAATTATTAATCCTATTTCTTAGGTAAAAGGGAGGAAAATAGAACACTCGAGCATAACAAAAATTGAGTTCCGTACAATAATTAAAAAAAAGTTGTGATGGAAAAAATAAATACATTTCTAAAATCAGATAAAGTGAAAAATAAATTCAGGCTTGTAGTTCTTAAAATTATTACTGTACAAAACCAGTTCACTCTAATATTTTTATTGTGCTATATTAAATATGAATGTCTCTCTAAACCTGCTTCAGAGGCTGCATTAGCATAGCTGTAACAGTCTGGAATTAACTTTGATCTAGTATAAAAAATATGATAAAAGACATTTCCCACTTTTCACTGGGAAAAAATTAGTTTTGGAACTGTGTGAGCTTATGTATTGTTTTATTAACTGGGACGAATTCCCAGATTATTCCTCTATGTCCTTATGTGACCTACACTCATAAATTGTAGAGAAGGAACAAGTAGACAAAAAATGTTTCCTAAACATTTTGCAATCTGTGTCTGAAGCAATTCCCCTCAAATACTTCTGAAGTCAGCAGGTATAGTAAACCAAAATACCTAGGTGTATGCTGGGTATGTACTTGAAACACCACAGTTAAACTAATATAAATAGCTCAAATACAAATTGTGTATGCGTACATGAATATAAGCTTTTTTTTTTTCTTTGAACAATTGATATTGCATACATGTAGGTAATCTCTCTTGAAGCAGTGCTCGTTCATGTACCTAATTAACTAAATTAAATGAAATTTCACAATCACACAATTCTGCATTCTCAAAGCAACCTAAACCCTTCAGAAGAATAAATTCTGTTGACTTAACAAAAATGTCATAATCAGCTGTGAATACGGGCCTTATGGTTTTTGAACCCTTAGGGCACAAACTCCATTTACCTACAGTAATACAGACATATTATAAATTACCTTCCTGTTATTGTGGCCTTTACATTTAATTTCTACCACTGCCTCTGTTCTTCTCTTAACCATTGTGCAGCATGCACCTTGAGGACATGGACAGTGCGCAGGTTGGTGTACCCTGGTGGGAGGCTGCAAGTCCCAGACTCTCTCAGCTCTGAATTACAGAGGTCCTGAAGCAGACATGCACTAGACACATTTAGGATCACCATCTCAGAGATGGGGGGTAACCCTGTCAGCTAGCCACAGCCTCAGATTAAAAAGCCATCAAGTCAAGCTCTTTGCAAAAGGAGAGCACGAAAATGAGCTAAATCAATGGAAAGCCTCCAGCAGAACTTGGCACAAGCCTGGAGACAGCAAATAGGTGACTAAATCTGCAGTATCTGGTCTCAAATGCTGTGCCGTTGCCTGGCCAACTGTTAGCCTCACACACTCTCTCCTGCCAGGAGGAAACACGTATGGGATCTCACTGTGTGCCAAGGGTGGATCCAGCCTCACAGTAGCCAGCCAGCTTAAAGCACAGGCTCTCTCGTAAGGCTGAATGTAAGATTTACTTACTTTCAAGGCATAAAAGCCTTCACGTACAAGTCAGTATTACACTCAGTAACATGCTTTGGTGCAAGATTAGCAAGTACGTCTAATTTTTTCATGTGCTGCCAAAAGGAATGCAATTACTGAAGTGGATTTTTTAGGGAATCATGAGACTGTAGATCAGTCCCTCAGGCAACGTATCAGATATCGTGAAGGTATGGAGCACATCTAATTAAGTTTATGGGAAGGCCTCTGCAAGACTAAGCTGGGCAGAGCTCTGTAAGATTGTCAGAATACATCACCTGAGTGAGGTTGGATGCTCTTAAGAACTTTTGCAGGTATAAGCACATTCACACGGAGGATAAAAACAACAAAACATCTAATAAACAGATCTCATATAATACACTGTTCTAAATCATGCGAGAATGGCAAATGGATGTTCTCTCAAATATTTCTGTTCAACTTACACTTTTTTGTCTTTTTCAGTGGAACATTTCTGCTACTCAGAATAAATGTGTTCTACTATTACAAGCAGTTTAGTGGTTAGAAATTTATTCTTGGGACAACAAACCTCAGTTCCCTTCAACACAAAGAGTTCTTCAACAATGCAACAAAACAGGACATATATATCTAGTATTGTGTCTTAGATTTAATCACAGGAACACAATTGAAATATTCATCAATTTTTGTTTCTGAAGGTAAGGTCATGGAAATTACTGTTTCATCAGTATAGACAATGTCACACAAAGGCGATGTTGTGGTTAAGTTTTATTCATAACATAGATTTTTTACTGAACGCAGGACATCTGGACCACACCTCATCTGCCAATGAACAAAAAATCCTCATGTGCTCTTAAACCTCAAGAGAGAAATCAATTGGTCCAGTAGACTGCATCTGGGCAGGGATTATTTTTGTCTATTGAATGAATGGACTGTAAAATGCAGATGCTGTGGGGTAAGGAACAAGCCAGAACACATGCGTTTTTGTTCTAGTGACCATTCTGTATGAGGCAATGAATAGAAGCTGGTACATGTATCATATTTCCCTGTGAAATACTGACTTTCCACATTTGAGCAGAACCAAGAAGGAATTAGCAAATTTTATTTCAGTTGATAGGTCTAACTAAAGAGATTGGTTATGCAAAGGTAGAAAAAGCCTTATTCTGCAAATTACTATCTGACAATTCTTCTTCTTTTAACCTAATCATAAGGCATAGAAGGATTGAAAACACATTAAAGGCCCCATATTGTTTCATCCCAATTCCAATATGAAAATAAACACTGCCCCACACTTCCTTACACACTTCTTAAACAGGCACTCTTATTTGCCAGAATGAAGTACTGCTGCAAGTAAGAAATGAAAGTAGGGAACAAAACTGAAAACTTGATCCATTAATTACCTTCAATTGTTGAATACACTAGAAAATAAAATCAAATTTGGTAAATGTTAAGGAAAAAGCCTTCAAGGGAGAAGGGAATCTCTTCCTGGCAACACAGAAGACAGGTGTCTGAGGCACATAACATAGAAGTAAATAACAGAAACTTGTTTTTCCCTATCCAAACCCCTTTTTTAATAAACAAATGACCTTTATGGAAGGATTGTCTGAAAACTGACCATTTTAGTTCTAATTATATCTTATTTCAGCTTAATGTCTCCATTAACAATGAAGTAATACCCCTTCTATCTCTCCAGTGCTTCTCCAAATATCGGCATTCAGAAGTTTTAAATACCCAACTCCAAGAAAATATAGGACTGTACCAGTGCAAAGGAGGGCAATTATACCTTTAAACTCTAGCACAGTTACGCCTACAGGCCACTATAACATAGCTGTTTGGTTTAGTAACATATTCTAAAACTATCACTGAAAATGTTAACGAAACATGGTTTGCAACTCTACAGGTATTTAATTTTCATTCAGTTACATGTAAAGTATGCACCTAAAGAAAAAAAAAAACACCAACAAACACTGAGAGATGCCAGAAATCCTCACTGATTTACAGTTTGCTGTGGAAGCTGCTTCCAACCCAGTTTCCAAAAAAATTACTTGTCAAACTGCCTTTCTCTGCTCGCACTGATTTTGGCTAGTAATTGAGGAAGGGCTTAAGGAGCCACTTTTCTGCTCTGTAGCTGTGAGAGAAGCAGCAACACGTTTGCATACAATTAGTAACTATGGGAAACTGTTACTGCGCTTCATAGGCCAGAATAAGGCAGAGCAGACCGACTTAAGTTGCATTTGCTTATAGGAGCAGATCATAACCAGCATAAGCAGATCAGTTTAACACAACCTAAAACTCCCACCAGAGTTAATGGGTACTTTTTGTTAAATGAGTAAAAGACCAGTCCCAGAGGACCCACCAGACTCAGGGCAGGCCTCTGGATGATACAGAAATGGTTTTAAATCATTGCTGTTTACAAGAAAAAGCATCAGAGAAAGCTCAGCTGAACCAAGTACTTTCTAGCTTGGCATTTAGTTCAGAAGATGGAAGAACTGAGGTGAATAAGGATCGAAGAGCAACTGTGGAAAACCAGAGAAATGTTCAGTGGATGTGAACCCTGAGCAGATCTATTGAATCATGGACACGACAGGACGTGCATTCAGAGCTTCTTGCTAAAAAGGCTTCTGCTGGCTACCCGCAGCCAGCTGGCTGGTTGAGGCTACATGTTCTTGTCAAATCCCTTTTATAACCTCTCCTCAAGAATTTCTAAGTATATTTTTTATGAAACTTGTTCATATTGGCCTCAGACCCAAAGTGTACAGACTTAAAATGCTTCCTCTGTACACCCAAATAATTCTATATTTAACATACGAATGTACTAAAAAGACTTAAGGTAAACCCCCACCAGTTTCAATTAAAAAAACAAACAAAAAAAATTAACCCCATACAGCTCTTTCATAACTTCAGTAGCTGATCAAAGAAAACCCAGGTATCTTAACACCACATTGATTCAGCCTGTTCACACATTACACATCTAATGCTGTCTATGAAATTCAGCTTCGTTCTGCAACATATTTCAATTGCAGCCACTGTCTTTACAAGATCAACTGATGTATTTTTCACAGTTCAACATTATGTACCCAAGTTGCTGATATCAAGGAACCTGCATAGTCCTGACACATACAACATAAAAATAGTCTTTACATAAAGATATATATACATGTACACATACAAAGGCACAAAAAGGTATGATAGAACTTACCGTCGCTTGCAGAAAGTAAGTCATTTGCACAGACCAGTGCCAAGGCAAACAGCAGATGCCGAAGATCCATACCTCTAATTCTGTAATAAAAGAGGACAGTAAGAGAGTTTCTTTATATACCAATATTACTATGTAATATGACATGACATTTAAAATATGATCTAATTTTACTGAATTTCTGATTGGATTTAAACCAGAAGGGTATTTAGTTTACAGTTTATTGCTCCATAAAGTTGTAAGTCATCTTGCAGTCTAGGACAGAGAGTAAATACTATTTTTACAAGAGAACTAGCTTTGAGTTTCTAGTTCATTTAATATACATGGAGAAAAAAACCCAAGTACTGTTGATCCCTAGCCTGCTTCCAAGCAGTAGCCACACTCTCCCCCAGCAGTCTTTGGGGGATGGATTCCAATGACTAAGCTAGGGTAAATGCCAAAGTAGGAAAAGGACAGTATCTCTTTCAGGGATATCCCTGCTCGTTGCAGGGGGGCTGGACTAGATAACCTTTAAAGGTTCCTTCCAACCCATACCATTTTATAGTTCTATGATATGATGACTGCGTTTCTAGCACATGTTCTTCTGAAGCTGTATTAATCTTTTATGCCATGTATAATCCTTCCTGGGCCTAGAACTAACTACATGCAGTAAAGCTGAGAGGAGTGATGGCAGTTTAGTAAGCCAGCTGCCACACCAGAAAGCCAAGTGGGTGCTAGCAGCAAACCTGTAGTACCTACAGTCACCGCATATGGCAGGCAGCATGCCAGGATGGGGGAGGGCAGCAAGAATGAGAGCTATCCAGGCTAATTCTCTGGTCTGTTCCCCAGTGGCACCCTGCAGAACCTGGAACACTGGCCTTGGTGCTCTTTGGGGGCTGCCATGGAGGCTGTCTCATGCTGGAAGCCTCTACCTGTGATACTTCTGGGACGTCACCTTCCGATGGACGTGAGCACATCCATACAAACCTTTACAACCCAAGCATAACCCAACAGGCCTTTACAGGCTCCCCACACTCCTCCCTAATTTACCTGGACGACACACACACAGTCTACTTTGCTCCTGCCATCATCACCAGCACCTGATAACAACAGGGAAGGGTAGAAGCTGGGATACACTGGACTTGTGGACAGCACAGCCTTCTGCACAGAATTTCACCATGCCCCCAAAAGCTCACCAAGTCATCATATGTAGTAGGGGAAAACATACATGGCATAGATCACTTTACAGCCATGCCAGTGGAGCAGAGACCACTGGAGACTTTCAAAAAACAAAGCTGCAACACCAAAATGAACACAAATGCTGAAGCAGGTCAGGCAGCAGTTTCTTGTTCCATGGTACAGAACTGCCAAGGCACAGACACCCCAGCACAGTGAGGCAGCAGAGAGTGAATATAATAGCTCCACTTTCACATTTGACAATACATTGGTATGACAAACCTTGTTTCTACACTGGATTGTTTTCAGTTAGACGTTTTCTTTCTTCATCTAATAGGAGACTAAATCACAAGTTTTCAAACAACCAAGCCCATGAATGAGTAACAATCTCTAAGTGGATGCTACTGATTAACAACTGGTGCTGTCAAATCTGGGTATCAAAAACTAGTCAGACCCCTCATAGAATCAGCAAAGTTTGAATTTAGTCAGAAACTGTAAAACACATGCACACTGAGTATGTAACACTATGCTAACACTGCATTCAAAAGATAATTCCCTCCTTCGTTTTCTTACCCCAAGAGAACAGATTGAATCACACTACCAAAAAAACCAAAGCTGTTACCACATTTCTCATTCATGCTGTTTACTACAAAACTGGAAAATCAGAAGGTGCTTCTCACATCCTCCTTACTGCAACTGTTCAATAATTCTTGAGTTTCGGGCCCAGCACAGGAGGCATTTACTGAAGCTGCTCAAGGCTGGCAGTCTAACCAAGACCTGCAAAGGGAAGACAGGAGATGCTCTCACTGCACCCTGCGGCCAGTGTGAGCAGGCACAGGGCCGCTGCAGGGACAGAAAAGCTGAGGGAGCTCTGGGGACCTGCCAGGCTTTGGGCAGGGCTCCCCCCTGGCCAAGTAGTGCATGGGTCTCTCCAGAGGTAACAATTTCAAATGGACGGGGAGGAAGGGAGGGATATAGTGAGGCTGGAGGCAAGTTAGGGAGGATCAGGGGCAGTGTGAGAGAGAGGCAGCCTGAGGAGCAGGATCAGGAGCAGTGAAGGCTGCAGCTGCTGCAAAGAGTTAATAAAGCAATCACAGGCCAGCAATGCTCTCAGAGAGCAGCTACACTGGCACAGCATGAGGTTCACCTGAGATCAGCTATACTTTCAGCTAGCTCAATCCTTCTCCTGGTCCATCTGTACTCTTGTCTGAAAGATTCTTATTGTCTCTTATTAATAAATCACTGAAATGCTCACCTGTATTTGCCAATTCCCCCCTCTTACATGATTTGTAACCCACCACACAGTCTCCCCCTCTCCTTCAGCCCTTCTACATTTTCCTTACAGTTTTGTTTATTCTTTCACAGGCCTAAGCTCAAGGTCACTTTATTTACAGCCCTCCTGCTCCCCCCCTGTATCAATATCCAAGCATCCCCTGCTGGTCCATATGCACATGTCCCTGTTCTCCAAGTTCAGCAGCCTCTGCTGATCTTCCTACTGCTCTTCTCCAAGCTTTCCTACTTCTTCCTGCCTAACAACAGCCATAAGAAAAGACCAAATCTTCCCAGGAGTTCTCCTGTGAGGAAAAAATGTCATTAACAGAGTCCATCATTCAAAGCACATCTGTGAACACTGTCTCCTTTTTCATAACAGCATCAAGGAATTCTGTGGTGGGACCAGGATGAGCCCCCATGTGCAGCTGTCATAGCACAGCTATCCCCTCCGTCCCTGCACTGCGGCTAGCAGCCAGCTCGGCTTCCTCCCAGGAAGAGTAGTTTGGCAGCTGGAACACCAACCCAAGAGCCTGGAAATACATCCCAGAGGTCAAAAATCATGTCTGAACTTTGAAAAGGTCTTGCTGCTGCAGATAAAAAAAATCTCATTCCAGTACTGCTCTTCCCCTTGCGCTGGCAGACTTGTTTACATGCCTTCACGCACTGAACTGTGTCACGAAATTGGTCCAGCTAAAATTGATCCGTAAACATTTATTGTAACAAACCTGTTTGCTGACCAGCTTTATCAGGAGTCCCTAAAAATGCACATAAGGAGCAGCACAGGCATGAGAGTGAGCAGCCAGGTTGGAGGGGAGGACACAGCACCCCACCAGCTGCAGCTAGTACTTGTTTAAGTGGGATTCTGTAATTATAGCACAAGTCTCTGCTGAGCCAGACTTCGATTAAAACACCTAGGTCTCTAAAACAGGGCACAGGATTAGTTTGTGTTCCTAGACCTCAAAGATGATTAAAATTGTTGCTTAAGTTCTGGCTTTTTACTAGTAAAATGTGGTATAGAAACAAATCATACTTCTCTGGATTCTCACAAATGTACTACCTTAGCAGGGCAAAGAAATAGTGTCTTTGCTCAGCTTAAATCCACATGGTATCCTCCACTGAGTTATCCATCCAGACAAGTTGCACGTCTGGGAAAAATCCAACCGGTGTGCTTTGAACATGCCCAGTAAGGACAGGACTGAGCTCAAAAATGGTAACTGCTCTCCTTCGAAAATATGGATGGGCCACGCTTCACCCTTTGTACAACAGCTTCTGAAAAGGGCAAGCTGAGCTAGTCTCCTTAAGCTCAAACCCACAGGCCCTAGGGCAGTGCTAATATGCAAGGTCTTTCTCACTCTGTAGGGGCTGTGAAACACCAGGGACTTTGTGACTGCTCTGCACCAAACACATTGCTGGGCTGTGGGTACAACTTATGCATTCAGAGGTATCAGAGGCCAAGGGAGAGCTACAGAGCCACATGGAAGAAAACCTAGCACAAAGCAGGAGCTGCCCCAGCATTTACCAATTCTGGTGGTACAGAATGAAACTTCTGAAAGAAGAGCTCTCTGAAGTGCCATACGCCTCACCACCAGCCAACTACTGCATTGCAGACAGTTCTCACAAATCTGTCTTGTCACTACCTGTTGCTGTTCCTCTAGGGTGCTTGCAAGCTTGCTGCCAACAAGAACAGTATTGTTCAGAGGCTGCACTGTTAATTTAGCAAGAAACAGCTTCTCTATAGGCTTTAGGTCAAAACTGACCTTTACAATCTAGTCATATTTACCTTCCAACACTATTCCTGATTGCAAATGAAAGATAAATGCCACTAATGAAGTCCCTGTTATTTAGTAGGAAAAAAAAATCAGCATCTGAAACACACTATTCTAAGGAATAATGTTCTGTATCTTACCAACTCCAGCAGTTTGTCAGAATGAAGAGATCTAAAACCAGGAAAAAAAATAAAAACCACAGCAGCTGACTGTCCTCAAGCCATCTGAAACTTGACCACAGGAACATTTGGCTAGGGGTCAGCACAGGCTAATTGCTTCAGAACAGAAAGGGAGCCAGGAGTTATAAAAAGGATGAAAAAAATTCTTGGCCCTTTTCTACAGCGATGCTGGAGAAAGGCCAATCACAAGTGATTTTAAACATGACATCTCTCCAGTGGGACATGAACGTAGTCAGCATAAATAGGGGAAACCAGGCTAAGAAAATCGCTGAGAAAAGAAATAGTTTAGTCACAGCATACTGAACAGTTTGCATCTACTCTGGTCAGGTAACAATGTTAACACTCAAAGTAAACCATCAGAAGTTTCGCCAAACTGTTGTTTGAAGTGAGATCTTGACATTTAAATAGCTCCTGAACCTGAAAGGACCTAAAGAAAGGACAAGGACATTATACTTTGTTAAACTGAGCCTGTGAAGGGACTTCTGCTTTTGCCATCTCTATTGACTCACTGTACTCCAAATAGGAGAGAGATTTTCCCTCTGTAACCACCTCCAGTTTAGCACTGCTTGCCAAAGCAGAACAAATGCAGCTAGTCCAGAACCAAAAGTGGCCTCCCTCCTGTAAACCAAACTATAAAATTAATGACTGAAGCATTAATCTGAGAAGCTTTTCTGGACATTGCTACATTTCATCATTCCATCAGATCACAGACAAGAACACAGGAGACTGCAATGCAGGTGAACATATACCAATACATACATACATCCACCCACCACCTAGTAAGAACAAGTTCTGAGAAGTGAATGTAACTGCAGGCTCTTCAGACCTGTCCTGAATCTTATTTATGCATCTACAAATTACAGACACAGATACATACATACCCTGGCCGAACTTTTCTGGGTGAAAGGCCTTTATTTTTCAGCGTGGATATTCCTTATCAGCTATCTCATAGCATGATTAGTGACACTAAGAGGAAATCTTCTTTCTGTGCTTGCATAAAAGCATGCACACCGGTTTGACTAATCATCCATAGCTGAAGTAATTTTGCCTGCTTACTCTTACCCCCCTGAATGCCAGCAGGACAGAGTCATTCTGCAGACGAAATGAGTTACAGCCCTTCCAATCAACACAATCTAAAACTGCCACAGACCTAAAGACTTCTTCTCCTGCTTGCTGATATTACAGCTTGATTGAATCATCAGTGGCAGTTGGACGAACGCCCGTTTTTATAGAACTCTTGTCAGTGTTACACACCCAGCCTTGTTATGAAAGAGCAATAACAAATTGTTTCAGTTGGTATGAATAACACACCATTCACCTAGTGCGTGAGGTTAGCTGGGATATGAAAAGAACAAGGAATAATACCACAAAAGAGAAATGATGTGTGGTAAAATAAATAAATAAAAAAACAACAAATCAACAGATCTTATAAGGGGCACATTTCATGGAAAATAGAAAAAAACCAAAAAAGCCCCAAGCAACCAACCAAAGCTTAACAATGAAAGACAGCATCACTGGAACAGAATGAAGGATGCTGGCATAAAGCTGCATTTATTATGCACGGTTTGATGCAAATTTCAAGTTTATTAAAAGGTACATCATTATGACAAACTAAAACTATGGAAAAGGCAATTTTATGTTATTAATTAAAGCTCTATTTAAGCTAAATAATTTACAATAGTTTCAATTGTTAAAATTTAAAACTGAACCTAATAAAATAAGTGCTCACTTTGGATTTAGAAAACTTGGTTGCTTTTCACCTGAACAACCTTTTAACTTTGGAATAGAGACTATATGAAAGCTTCATTTTAACACCAAATTTATTTGTATCTCCACTGTAACAGACACCTTCGGTACTTTTACCAGAGCTGATTTCTTTTTTCCAGCAGATAGATGTGTCAGCTAAGTGCTCTGTTATAAATTACACTTAAACCGGTAACTGGCAAAATGGTTATCAGTTCTTGGATGTAGTTGAGGAGCCTGACAATGAATCCTGAGTTTGGATATTGCTCTGGGGTTGTACTAAAAGCTGTTCTAGGTTAGACCAGCTACAAAGTCATACTCCAGAGCTGGGCTATAAAGTCCAAGGATGGTTGTGGCATATGGCATATCAATTTTTTATTTATAATAAAATCTGTTATGCTTTGACAGCAGTAACATAAGGGACGAGGTAAACAGAGGGCGGACTTTAGCTGTAAGACTAGTACATTATCTCCATGAGAAGAAAATTGGTAAAAGAGAATTGAAGTTATAGTCTTAAGTTTTTGTTTTCTGCATAGATAACTTTCAAATTGGAAAACACTTGTTTTGCTTGCCTTTGAGCCCCCAAAACACATTGAAGCAGTAAAATACATGCATCTCACTGGAAACTGCAACGTTTAGCTGCTATCATGCAGATGTGAACTGCTGAGCTGACACTCAGCTTTACATGTGCTTGTATGATTAAAGAAGAGGATCCAGGTCTATTTATGAGAACGGTAATTTTTTCAGGCTATAAACACTTCACTCAACTTTCATAGTAATTTTTCCTAGACTACTTTTTTTTTAAATTATTATTAATACTTAGCTAAGTCATTAAAAAAAATAGCTCTTTGCTATTTTTACAATCAGTTGCAAAGAAAAGTAAGAGAATTTCTCTATAGAAGCAAAAAGTATATTTCAATTTGTCAGAAGAATATAATACATTAACTTAATGTCAAGTATCATTACAAAAAAAGGAAAACAAAAAAAGTCTGAATTTATCTAGAACCTACCCCATCATAATTTGTACTAAAAATGTGCTCTTACTCAAAGAAAAAGATTTCACTGACACAATTATTCATGCTTTATGATTAAATGATATTTCCAGTGCTGTAAAACATTTCTGTGCCAGTGTAAAAAAAAAAACAAAACCCCAAACCATCAAAACCTCCCCAAAAACCCCAATAAAACCAGCACGACCACCAAAAAAACCCCAAGCCTCACAACCCAAAAGATCAAAACAAAAAAACTCTTCAGTGTCTTTCTAGCATTAATGCTTAAATCCTGTCAGGAGTCAGCAGTGTGGTACCAAACCAGCAAAGCAGTTAAAGACATCTAACTTTAAGCAGGCAAGGTTAAATATTTAACATGAGGAACCGGCCAAGTAATTCCCCTAGCACAGCTAGGGTCCTTAGCACCTTGCAGAAACTATGAAGAAATGTTGAAGCACAGAAATTGTGCTGGAAAGCCACCTATGTGGCGTTACTGGGAGTAATGCTGGAACATGATGGAAAACAAACACAATTTTTCACATGCTTAATATTACATAGCCTTCCTATATGTGCTGCTGGATTGCCACTGTTCCAACTGGCATTTTCTTTGCAAGCCTTCTCCTGTGTGCTAGTACCTGTGCATCACTCAAATTAAAAAAAGCATACCACCTAGTAACTTGGGCAAATATAGTCAGTTATGTTTCTGCACACGCCATAAATCTGCATCTGATCTCTTGGAGCTTTTCCGTAACATGAAAAACCTGCACCCCCTGATTCCCTGAAATTGTTAACTTGTTCAAAATGCTGGACTACAACCAAACCCTGTTTTACCTGAGCTCAGCAGGAGCTTCATCATTTTGAAACAGCGTTTGGTTGTAGACCAGTGTCTTGAACAAAGCATCCTCAATTTCTGCTATTCACCTTGAAGCCAAACCTGCTTTTCAGACTTCAAAGAGCAATTTCAGGAAATCATGGGGAAGCAGGATTTTAAGTTTAAAGAGTATTTTATATACAAAAAAAATTCAAGGAAAAATCTTCAAGACCCTATAAGGTAAAGTTCAAAACCCTGGTATTTACCTTAGACTAATGGAAGCACTTAAAGGTCCATTACCATGGGCCAAATTAATTACATGGTTTAACTGCATGCTAAATTTTTCATGTGCTCCTAATCAGATTAAAGACTACATAACAAAGCCTGTAGGGCAGGTACGAAGTCATTAATTTAAATATCAGATTAAGTGAAAGCTGGTAAACAACAAATAAAGGACTTGAGCAGCCTTTCTGGACAGCCACTCATGACTCAAAGTACTCACATATTTGCTATCACTTGGCCAGCATACAAAGGATCAACCAGTTAAACAGAAGGTATAAGAGTAAACAGTACATTTTAAACTGGTGCAATTTTGCATGTCCTGAAGCTCACATCAGTTTAAAATATGATCTATAGTGATTTAATTTACATCTGTAATTTACAGATTGATGTCAATTTTAAATCTCATTCCAACTGATGTAGAGTAGCACGTCTACTCAATAAAACCATTTCTCAGAATAACTGCAAATGAATATCTCTTTTTAAGAAGGTCTCCGTTAATGAGAAACAATGAGATTACAATTGCTTTTTCTATGCCCTCTGCAGGATCATACCTGGTGCTGTTTGTCTGCTGATTTGATGCTTTAAGTTCTTACAGATCTGAATATACAACCTGCGGACACATACCAAAAAGTAGTGTATTGCATTCAGCAACTGCAAACCACTTTATATAGCCATAGACAAAGATTTTGGGGTAGATCTTTATTAATGTAAATCGCTAGAGTTAGTGACCCATTGAACAGTTACTAGTTTAGTGAAGATCAAAATTGCCCAGCATAACCTTCCAAGCGGATGCCTGCAGCTGGCATAGCACTGCAAGGAAAGCTATCTTCTGGAATAAGGGAGATGCCAAACTGCATTTAGAAATCCAGACTGAAACCTGAAAGAGCTTAGTCTCAATGCCCAACATCTGCTCTAAGGGAACTCCATCCATCAAGAAATTAAGAAGTGTCTGCAAAACAAGCTATATTAATTTTAAAGGTAATTTGCCAAAACTATTTCTAAAGAGGTTTTTTAATGCTGTCAGACAACATTTTCCATCAGCAAACCCTCAAACAATCTGCAGTGGGGGTCAGTGGCATCATTCATTTTGCAGGATGGGAAAACGGAAACACCACAGCCCAGCGGCAGAGTAAGGTATGGACTGCACCCCTTTCCAATGTCTTACCTACCACAGAACATCACAGAGTGGATTTATTGCCAGTCCTCCTAGCATCACAAAATAAAGCTACAATGGATTAAAAAAAGAAAAAATTAAAACCTAACAGTTTGCATGTAAACCTCTCCCTCCACATTTACCAACCCTAAAACATCAGAGACTAAACCAATCACAGTTCTGCATTGCAGCTTTGCCTTTAGACATCATAGATAAAATACATAAACTCTGAACTGATCAGCTCAAAATGGGATACACTGCGACAGGTGCTACAAATGACAGCGCTGCACAGTGCAAGGCTGGCTGGCTGAAAGCATGTCTACCACCACTGATGCTAAGACTCCATCCTCTGCAGGAACTCTAACATGTTACAACTATCTGATTAAAAAAGTGTAATTCTGGAGCAGACTCAACTGTCTTTTATTAAAACAGACTAATGCATCCACATTTCTCCATTGCTGTTCTGTTGGTCTTTTTTACACAGGACTGTGAGGAAATAGATGTTTACAGACAAAATTCATATCACTACCACAAGTATTTCTTAGACTCAAACACATTTTGTGAGGACTATCCTCAAAAATAAGTCCCACACCAAGCTAGATCTCAGGACTTACATTAGACACACAGTACAATAAAGACAAGCAAACTAAAGGGGAGGACTGTAGCCACAGAGAGTTTTGTAATACCCTGCTGAAGGCTCTGCTGATCTAAGCATTATACCCAATTCCTCTGAAGCCTGACCAGCAGTCTTGCCTCAGTACTCAGTTTTATACTGAAATAGGGAGCGAGGCTGCTTGCACAGGGGCCTGTCAGAAAAGTCTTAGCAACTGGCTCTCTCCAGTCTAATCAGTGCACCAGTAACCATCCCACTCAACACTGGGCTCTGTAGACTGAACTGCAGCCTTTTTAGTCTCACTTGCATGACCCTGTGTGGAAACTGTAGATGTAGAAGGAAAAGAGTATGACTGTTCCTTTTTATGGTTCTTATACTGAATAACTTTAATATTATATTATTATGAATATTATTAGTACAATAGAATTCTATGATTATATAGTATCACAAGGATCTTTATTTTTGGAGAGATGAAAGGTTCTGTTTTTAGGAAACCTTGCCACATAAAAAAATCTTTTTTCTTTTTTTTTCTGTAAGAAGTCATTAACGATGATATCATCTGCTCCTAAAATATAAATAACACTTACCAACCATACTTGAACTCTGTACAAGCAAAAATGTTCTCAAGAAACATTGATGGGACTGACTGCTCTGATGTTCTACTACAAAGTGTATGGCAGCATTAGATAAATCACTTCTGCAAAGATTATAGTTTTCCCAATATTATTAAGACTATGTAACATCACAGCAGACAGAGGTTTGAGTTTTGAATTGCTCTGATATACAAATTTGTCCTGATTTTTAGTTCACTTATTGCATACAAGTTTTTCTCAATAACAATTATTAATTGCAAGTCTGACTGATGATAATGATTATCACCAGTAATCAGACTTCATAACAGGCAAACGGACTCATACACTAAAAAGAATAAAAAAAGGGTCACACTTGAATGCAAAAGTTTTGAGTTCTCCCCAGGTAACACAGTGTCGACATCACATCAAATACAATCGATGTTGTATAACTAACAGCATTTCCTAAGGATTGGGATGCTTTGGTCCTTTCTGGTAGTTTAGAATTATTAAGCTTCCTTCACAGACAGGAAGCTGAAATACAGCGAGGATACAGAGAGTGGCAGGACCCCTGAGTTAGCCCACGGTGGAGCTCAGAAGCGAGGCCAGAGCCTGTGTTCAAGTTGTGTGCTCCCACCACTGAGCATGCTTCTTGCACTGCTGCTTGCAAAGGAATCAGGAACAGACAGCTTAGCTAAGGACTGACTGACTCGCTGGGCAGGGAAAGCCAGGAAAACAGGAAATAGAAGCAGCTTTCTGTATGGTTGTGTTGCCATGTTTCAGCTATAAAATTAAAGAAATTATTCATAAACTGTTTTTCTGGTGTGCTTAACCCAGCATGAGAAAGCATGGTAACCACAACAAAGGCAGCTTTGACTGAGGAAGTCCATAATGACTCTTAAGTTACGCTTATCTTACTGCACAAGCATTTTTACAAGTAATTTTTCACTATTCTTACCTTCTTATTTTCTTAGTGGAATTAGCATATCATTAGACAAATCTCCCAAGCAGAGATCCATGGTGCAATGAATGCACTTAGAATTTCACCATCTGGTTCCAAAAACATTAAAAACGTGGGTGGCAAGATTTACCTTTTGTTATTGCAACCAAAGCAAAACATCTCTACAATTTCACTTCTATTTAATGTCATTACATTTGTGTACACTGAGACAGGAACAGCCAGCTAAGTCTCATAAAACTGCTATAGTACACAGATAGCAGCTGTAAAGTCTCATGCAGCCATTTAACACCAGATAAAAGCCTTCCAGTTCCACAGCATGAGCAAGCATAGGTCTGAATCCCTTACACCACAGTGTATTTCTCTGTGATGTTTGATTCAAGTTTACCCTACTGTAATCTGATTAAGCTTTCAGTAATACACTCCAGATATAAATTACATTCAAACATTACATACATTCAAACTAGGTATCATTTAAGTGTCATTTAAACCAGGATTTGTTATTGACAATGCTCTGATATGTATTTTAACATTCTCTCTCCCTGAAAAAACAAATTATTTTTTTCTCCACTTATTTGAGTATTGTGTATTTTAATAGTAAGGTAAATAATATGTCAAATAACATAAATGAAAAATGGCTCATTAAAATATAGTATAATTTTTCTCTGATGAGAAAAAATGGCTTTGAAGCACTTCTAACAGTTGCCAAGCCCTTTGTCTCAAATGATACCAGAGATTGGTAGAATTGGGCTTGAAGTCATCAATTTATATTGGGATTGAATGTGACAGCCCTAATTCAAATATCTTTGTTGTCTGGAGTACTAAAATACAACTACTGGATCCCAGTCAGAATTCTGTATACTGCATATCATTGTTACCACCTTAATGGCTCACAGATCTGTGAGGATTATCTGCAGAGTACCACAGGACACTATTGATCACTCTACTTAGCCGACTTTCACCACAGTCACTCCCAGGTAAGACAAAAGTTATCACACTACCTCAGATGTCAGCAGGGGATGTGTGATGCCTCACGCGTCCCTCAGCTCAGCTGCAAATTGCGACCTTCTCCAGCCATCCCAGCACCTACACAGAGTCAGGGAAAACAGATAAAAGAGATCAGCAAAGGTCACAGGCAGCGGGAAGGTGACATAACAAAATCCAATCAGGCATCCTGGCACTGCTGTCCTCCAGGAAAGGCCACCTCGGGAAAGGCCACTAGCTGGGCAGCCTGTAGGAGCACCTGGGCTTCTCACTCAAAGGGCAGCGGCTGCCTGAAACGCCTCATGCCACCAGGGGCTTGCCAAACCCTGTGATCCCATGTTAACCTTGACACTGAAATGCACAAAGGCAGACTTAAATGGCAAAGAGAAGTCAGGGTGACTGATCAAGACTCATTTTCAAGGCACATCCACAGTGGAAATGGGCTGAACTGGAAGTAAACTCTGAGTCACCAAGAAGAGGGTGTGCATGAGTAGTATCTCACTACTAATACTTTAGACAATAAATTACAGTGTAGCAACTTATAAACTGGTGATTTGAAGACAGCGACATTTCCTTTTTCTCTAGAAGGACAGTGTGCAAGTCCCAGGAAGATGGCAAGTTGTTAAAAAAAAAAAGAAGTACATAATTTGTTATGTTCAGAATTCCTAGGCACATTATCATTCCCCATGATATTTGGCACAGCAGCAGCATCTATAACAGTTTTGAATTAGCGGTACTTCTGTATTTAAATAAAAATAACATTAATTCAACATGGAAGGTCACTTCTTCTCAAGGATGCAAGTCAGCTACTTAAAGCATTTTGAAAAGTCAGCCATGGTACCCACATTAATTAAATAATTCATAATAATTTGGTTCCTAGTGGGTGGGATTATGAAAAAATGACTGAATTTCACAGTACCTGGCTCTTTAAATAACCAGGAAAAGAAAACAGTCTGCAAAAAAACCCACAAGTAACATCTAAAGAAATGCGGCATATATTCAGATTGAATGCCAAGAGACACAGCACCCCAGCCTTAACAAGGAGGAAGCAATATTTAAAAAGAGAGTTTTCCTGGATAAAAGTATGAGCACTAGCTTAAGAAGGAGCAGCACGAATCCTGATTTTTACCAGAAGGTTTTTCTTCCTTTTATGTGTTTCATGTTAATGTATGGCTAGATCCTCAAACAACCAAGAATTGAAAACAAAATGCGACTGTGTGTGAAAATTTCATGATACTTCTCAGTAATCCTTCTTCAGTGCAATGTGTAAAAGGCTAAGGCTCATCCCTGTATTTAATTAAAAAAAATAACAGAACACCATCTTCAACTACCAAAAGAGAAAATCCTTGAACTGAACACAGAGAAAATAAGCATAAAAAAAATAGAAAATAGACAGTTGAAAATAATAGAAGGAATTTTCCATGTAAAAACAATAATAACATGCAACATTATAAAATAAATCACTCTATGTGTGGTTAGCTGAAGCGAAAACTGTAAGCAGGGTTCTCTCCTGGTTCACATCATGAAATGAGGATTAGCCAGCTCCAAACACAGTAAGTCTTTACCTAGTCTACCCCATAATATGCACAGCCAAGTTCTAATATCCCAATTTTCAGAAGGAGCCTGCTCACATCAGTGTGAGAATCTAACAGATTGTGTGCCCCATTTACATATATTCTACAAGGAGTCTTAAATTGATTTAATGGATGATTTTCAGAACTCTTAATTTCAGAGAGAATAATTGACCAGTGAGGCACAAATCTATTCTCCAAAACCAAATGAACAGCTTAGACTGAATTTAAAGCAGCTGATGACTCAAGTTTGCTACGAAGGACTACTGACAAATTCCTGTTTCTAAACACCCGGTAGCATATTAGCAAGTGGAAATGATCATGTGACAAAATCAGAATCTTACTACAATGCAAGAGAGAACTATTCCAGTAGTCTTTCCAAAATATTTTGAAATCCTGCTTAACATAATAAAAAATCTCTTAGCTACTTCACGGGCAACAAAAAGGGTATGTCCTAACTTCTGATTATCTCATTGTACTCAGAATATTTTGTTTTACTCTTGGTAGCAAGTGGTGATAGCACAAAGACTGCATGCAGTGATACTGTTTATCTGCAATATTGCAGTTTAGAACAAGCCACACAAGCATGAAGAGAGTTAGTTATATTTGCACTTGGCTCTGACACTTCATTACGTGTGAAAAAGAGGCACACAAGGTAGCAAGCTAGATGTTTAAATGGCAAGCAGCCACCTTTTAAATGATTCTTGGAAAAACTGCAACTTCAGCAAAAGGAGAACACAGATTCATGCGAATAAACTACATAGGTGAGGTTTCTTCAGACACATTTTCTCAGAAACACATTTGATTATTCTAATCCACACGGCCAGCAAAGGGATTGCAGCACTGAGTTAAGACAGGGCCCATCCAGGACTAGTTTTCACGAACAAGGAGACTCAGACTCATCACTTCCTTGACTGGGATCTATGCCCATTGTATCTTCTCAATATGTCCTGTGCTAACCTACCAAAGAATAATAAACTGGAGAAGATGAGAGGTTCCCAAATACGAGAAAAGATCTTTTGATCTTCAATAGAGTATCTAAGCAAATGCCCAGTGTTGAAAAGATATCAGAAAAGCTTTTGATACTGTGTAAAACTTCACTGGCAAATTGATGAAATACAAACCAGGTAAGTGGACAGTGGACTGAAAACTGGCTGAAATGCCTGGCTCAGTGTTTCAATCAGTGCACAAAGTGCAGCTGAGGGCTGGTCACTAGCGAAGCAGCGCAAGGGTAAACGCTGTTTAATATCTTCATTAAAGACTCTCACTGAAGAGATAATCAAACAGTGGAACAGGTTGCTTAGAGAGGTTATGGCATCTGGAGATACTCAACACCCAGTTGGACATAGCCCAGGACAACTGCATTAACGAAATCCCA
Source organism: Ara ararauna (assembly GCA_028858755.1). Taxonomy (NCBI): domain Eukaryota; kingdom Metazoa; phylum Chordata; class Aves; order Psittaciformes; family Psittacidae; genus Ara; species Ara ararauna. The sequence goes on from CM054410.1 coordinate 93,738,024, forward strand.
CCCTGAGCAGGAGGGATGGGCTAGATGATGTCAAGGAATCCCTTCTAACCTCAATGATCCTGTGATTCCATGATTCTGCATGTTTAGGTACAGAACTGAAAAGTTGCTGGCAGCAGGCAAAAAAAGAGGAGGCCATAAATAGCATGCTTTGGTAAACTATGAACACCCTATTATTGCATGGGCCATTGAGGAAGGATGAATTATTTCCAAGCAGAAACAAGACCTGGATTTACGAGTCCTTACAGATTGTTTAGAAGTCATCCCCCCTCCATCAAGCTGGGCTACTAACATAAGATGATCTCTGGGATTTGTGATAACTATTTCCAGGTTGTTTGTTCTTGTAAGATTTGGCCTAGGAAATACTAATTTTCTCTTTATTGTATTTCTTCTGTATTTTACTTCTTTTCATTTCAGTTTAACAACCTTCCATCGACTTTCACTTTTTTTTCCTCTATTCAGATAGCTAAGGCATTTAACCTGCTTTCCTCCTTTAATCCTCCCACTTGCCTGACTAGTTGCTCTTGTCCATACTCTGGAGAAGAGGGCACATTCTAATTCCAAATCAGAGCCTTTTTTACCCCCTCTCAATCTCTTCATATACATAGGAGTGTAACAAATAAATCTTGCCCTTCATTTTTTAAATCCTTCACTGAACCACATTTCTTTCTTACAGATTTGGCATTCTTTGCCTCTTTGACATAACAATAACCAGAACATTTTCTTTGTAGCACTAAGCTAACAACTGACAATTTGTTTTGGCACTCGTAGTGGGGATGAAAGGTGAATTCATGCTTTCTGCATTCTGCTTACAAGTTTATCTGTGGACAGAATAGCTCAGGAGGCCTGCACTGCTGTGCAAAGCTAAATATAGGCATTAATACACCTCTCTGGGTTTTAAAAGAAACTGTCAGCATCATGAAGAATGTAAACAGCCAAAAAATTCAAGCTTTGTGAGCAGGTAGCAATTTCACTTCACATATAAGGTAGCTCTTGCAGTATCAGAAATCCAGGCTGTCTTCCATGAGTGAAATATGTCATATTCCCAGCTACAGCTAACTACCTACTTGAGGTGGAGGAATGTTATGAAGAATAGTTTACTCAATGTTTATATACAAAGTATTTTGAGATCTGGGCAGCTGGAAATCCAGAACTCCACTAGCTGACACTGTTGCTGACATATCAGTAACTTAAAAGAGAAATTTTCTTGATAAATTAACAGGGAAATACCAAGTATAAGCTGAGAATATATTACTGGGTTACTGTAGCTGGTTCTCATGTCCGCACTTCAGAGACAAAAAAATTCAAAAGAGAAAGGACCTAAAAATCTTATTTGAAGTCTTCCACTTGCCACATTTTTTTGAGAAAAATATGCAATGGCTTATTCAGTTGCAACTGATAATAACCCATACATGGAAGAAGCCCTTTAATCAACTAGAAGAGATACAGAAGAATTCAGAACAGAAGTAAGAATAATAAAAGAAATCTCTTACAGGCTGAAATTAAGTGCAAACTGGAAGTTTTCTGATTGCTGATCATCCTCATAGCTTTCCTCTGGACTCTCTCTGTTAGCCCAAGTCTGAAATAGCAGTCTATTTCAGGCTTTATCAAAGCTAATACAAAAGGATTACCCCACGTAGTTCTCTTTCAGCTTTATACATCCTACCATATCCGTATTTTCACAAGAGGATGGCATTGTCGACTCATGATCAGCCAGTTCCAGATGATTTTCTGGAAAAGTGGAAAGCCTGGCTTTTGAATAATATGAATCCTTTCCCTCTCACCATCTCCCACTCCTTTTTTATTAAACATTTCTAAATATGCAAATAAAATATAGAAGCATCTGGAAAAACAAAGCTGTTGAACTAACTAAAGATGAAAACTGTAGTTCAAGGAAGTAAGACTAAAAAGGCAGAAGAAAACATTTTTCTAAAAGGAAATACAGAATATTAAGAAAATATTGAGAAAATCACCTACTAATTGCATGCTGCCAAAATTGTCACTAAGAAAAAACACAGTGTATGAGATGATTTGGCAAATTGTTAATAACAAACATACAAACAGAACTTAGGGGATCAAAAAAGCTAATGACTAATCAGCACTGTGGGTGATCAGTTTATTGCTTTAAAGCACAGGGCTCAAAATTCACAGACAAAGATTTTATTTTAGACTTACTGGTGCCTTAGTGTGTAACTTCGGCAAAGTTAGAACCTCCACTGTTCTCATTTCCTCCCCACTTTTGGAAATGGTGCAACCTTAGGACAATGTTTTTGAGAACAAAGGAGGGAGATTTAGGGGATAGCTGCAAATTTACCTGATCTCCATCACTTGTATTTTTGAGTTTAATTTGGCCATTAAGTGTTGCAGCTGCTATCCTAAGCATTATTAAAGAACTTCATTTTTAAAGAACTGGCTTTACAAGTTCCACAAATGGCTTGCATTCAAACAAAGCATTACCTGTGAACTAAAACAGTGGCTACCTTCTTCAACCTTCTCTTCACTCAACAGCAAATCTAAAAAGCCCAGTTTGTTGTTAAATTCCAAAACATTTACTCCATTTCCTGCCTTCTTGACTACTCACTGAACACTCTCATTCTGTTTCACCAAAAAGCCAACATTTATCATTGTTTATGTTCACTTTCCGTTTAGCAAGGGTCAGATTTCTCCAGCACAAGAAGAAAATAAAACTCTTCAGGAGCACCCAAAACTATTTAGCAAAACCGACTGATCTCCTCTCTCCCTGCTTCTAAAGTCAAATGGCTCTAAGCTTTGCAGACCTGAACTGCACTTCCTTTGCCTTTGGCAGAGACAGGGAATCTGGATGTACTTGGTTATACAGAATAACATCTAGAACATAGACCTCTGAGTCTGCTGTGTGGTGCTATCAACGAAGAGTGCATGTGAATAGCTGAAGTGTTAAAAAAAGGGATTTACTGCAGTTTGTTAAGAAGGAAGATGCTGAACTCAGCCAGGAGAGAAAACTTCAGGTGGAAGGTGTGTACTCATGTAGAGCTGAAGGGCTTAACACTGCCCCTTCAGCAATTCTAGATCCCCAGCCATACGCTCTTCCTTGTGTCAGGCATCCAAGCCTCATGAGCTGTTTCTGCATTATGCTGAAGTACTCATGGATTCAAATACAACTGGAATGTAAGTGAATGTCATAATCATGTTAAAGATAAATATTTTATTAAAATCGAATATTGATCTTATTTTTGTTCACCAACAATCACTAATGCAGTCTCATATAAGGCAAAAAGAGTCACTAAGATTTATATACTAGTTGTGGCTTTTCTATTACTCTCTGTTAGTTTTCTGTGATGAACTGTTTGCAAGATACACATGCACTTTGTGTATTTTCATACTTAAATCTATTTCTCTTCTGGCTCTCCTCCACAATTTTGGATAACAAAGAGCCTTAATGTTAGAGAGCACTCTGTTTAACAAAGCTGCAGGAGCCACATATACACTATGACTTCAAATAGTGATTTTCCAAACTCTGCAAATTGCTTAAGAAGAAACATTTAGTGCTGATTTCAGTCTCCCTTTTCTTCATGCTTTCAAACATTTCTGGTTTTTAAAATCTGAACCTAAAGAGTGACCCTACAAGAAAAAAAGAAAAATAAAATCTTCTGAAGTTCTCTGCTGAAAGCAATCAGCATTTTATTGCAGTCAAATACTTCACCTTGGGAGATCTCAGATCCAGCTTCTTATCTCAAATGAACATTATCCATGCCATTACTGGCCTACAACACCCATGGAACAGAAATCCAGGAGAGATTTCCCATGTCATGAATCTGTTAATGTATGTCGCTACATATTCGCTTCTGTATTTTTCTTTGGTTCTATTTTAAAAGCAGGACACAGGCATATGACATGTTTGTACCACACATCTGTTTCATGCTGTGAGTTCTCATCATGGTTGTCATTTATTTTAAGTCCTGCCTCTGATTTTCCTGTATATTTTGCATCCACACAGCCTCCTTAGTCCTTTTGATATACCTCAGGAAAGTCAGAAGACAATGCATTGCCCATATGATGCAAAATGGAGTCCAACTATAACAGCATCAGTACCAAAATGTGAGATTTCTTTACATGTGGCTAACCAGGCAACAGAAAGTATCTTTGCCAGGAATTTTTTTGGGGCATGGGGTGCTCAAAATTAACAGAGGAGTGGGGTGGAGAATTCCTCCACAGTGTGTTTCTCCCGAGATGCCAAGTGGGAACATGCACCTTGTGCAATTCATATTTTCAGCCAATTATGTCTTGAATGATTTAGGCTTGTTTTCTAAAAATATTAAATCAACAATCTTAAATCAGACGCAGGCATCCAAAGAGGCCTATTTTCAGGCATTGGCAGGATGACCACTGATGGCAGGGTTCAGACAGCTTCCAGCCTGCAGCCAATGTAAGACTATATTAGGAATATAAATGTACTTTTGTGTTTATGTATATAACCTTATGTAATATGTACGTACTTCTCAGCAATTCTCTCATGTTTGGTTATACAGTATATGACAGAAATGCACCCTACAATCAAATGTACTGAGTAATTGCAACAGAGAACCAGATAAACTCATTTAACTTTTTCAATTAAAAAAAAAAAAAGGAAAGTACTTCCTCTTCCCACTTAGGTATGCAGATATCACAAGAGATCCCTGAAGACACCACTGTATGCCAAATCAGATAATCTCTAATAATTTCCTTATGGAACACTTATAACTTGACGGTAAAGGACATACTTTTCAGTTTTCTTGCATTTCTAAGGTATGTATATCAGTGTTTGTAAATTTAACTGTCTCTTTAACCTTGGATCATTTCAGAAGTTTTCATCATAATGGACTAATTGATGCTGACAGTAACGGAGTGGGAGATGTTACAGAGAATGCTTCTGGGCATAACAATTACTGTCTTCCCACAGAAAGCATGTGCATTTATAGAGATGCAATTTATGATTCATTGTTCTTCTGCTTAATGGTAAGTTTAATGCAGAGTTCATTTATACTTCAGTTTTCTGAGCCTTTCCTCTGAATACTCTGTTTTAATTATTGAACCATTAATGTAATGAAGCTCTAATTTATCTTGTCAGTGTACCAGAATCTAGACTGAAGAATCGAGGGTTTCATTTTGTTTTTCTGTGAGTCTCTGAGAAGATTACTGACAAGTAGTTAATTCTGTAAGCAGTTCTGTATTAGGCATAAAGAAAAATCAAGTCGATTTTCTAGAAATCAAATCTGAACATAAGTTTTAAAAATAAAATACCAAACTCAGAATGAAAACAAGTGATCTATACAGATAAACAACAAAAAAAAGTTACACTGAAAAGAAACATTATTTTAAAAAAAGATCATATTTCAAACAAATTTTAATTCAACTTGTTCTCCATAACTCTGGTGCATGCTACCTTGCTTTGCCAAAAATAATGAATCAGAACAGCGGACAGCAGTAAGATTGCCAAGGTAGCAAGAATCATACAGTAGATCACTGTCAGACTGAAAACTCGCAACAATGGTTATAAAGGAAAAAGTATCATATCAGCATTTGGCCACAGATCTGATAAAAAAAAAACCCTAAGACTTAGACATCTCCACAGCACTTTGTTTCTTTCTAAAGTAGCACTAAGTCCTCAGACCACATCTTGAATATCAGAACATTTTGATGATTTTATGACTTGTAACTTTTGAATGATCAGTGATTTGACCCTTTTATGAAATACACCTTACTTTGGTAGCTGATTACTCAGAGATCTAAAAAAAGAAATAAACTGTCTCCAGCGGCTCAGGTTGCAATAGCAGTGTGAGAAGCTGAGAGTGCTTCTTGCCACAGTGACTCCTTCTCTTCAAACAGGAGTGGGTACAGCAGAAAGTACAGTCAAGATAAGTATGGTAGGCAGAAACAAGAGTAGGAACCTGAGAACATTTGACATATTTGCAACAGATGTAGGCACTGGCATTTCAGAAATCCTGACTCTCATATGTACACATCATGGCCATAAGATGTGCTCAACTAGTATGCATCACAGGAAGGATCAGAGCAGAGTTAAGTATTAGGAATGTCTTACAACTAACGTACAAACAACTTCATGCACAGGAACAGTGATTTTAACATTACTCATATAAGCTCCCATCATTTTTAGACAGGAAAAAAGATGTAGCAGGGCTAGATGTTGAGCCAGAGATTTAGTCACCTACTGACTAAATTCTTCCTTTTTCTTAGCTCAGAGCTCATTAACCAAGAACTAATTACCTTCCAGTATCACTTTGTTAAACACCTCCGGAAGAAACAATCCCAAAGAAGCAGCCTGAACCCCTCAACGTCACTGGACAGCAAGTGCAGAGTATCTACAATTGGAACAGTGTCTCCAGGGAGAAGCCTGTGCCTTAGTCCTACAGGTAACAACACTGATAATATCTAAAGATGTAAAATGAAAAGTTTGAAAATTGAAATTATTAGGACTCCATTCTAAAATTAATATTTATTTCCCTGTACACACTGTTTGAAGTCTTTAGAGTGTGAGAATCTCCCCGTTGATTATCTAAAGTGTTCATACAGGTAGCTCCATGGTCCTGATGTGCACACCGTTGACAGTACATATGTATACTTACAAAGGGGCAGAGAATACACTAGTTGAGGAATGCTGGAGTTCAATTCTACTTTTTAAAGGTAAAAGGGAAAAACATCTCTTGCACAGCAAAGATGAACACATATAAAGGGCTCTTCTTGCTTTCAGTGCTGACTAGCCAATTATGCATGTGTAACATATGCACTGTTCCTAACATGGAAAACTGCCAGGGCCCCCTTATGCAGCAGTTACGTGGAGAGGTGGACTCAGTTCTTAGCTATTAATCTGTGTAATAAGAAGAACTATGATCCCAAAGATACTGCAAAATTCAGGCATGTTCTTTCTTCCCATTCCTATCCCCAGGAGTGCTGAGGGTAATGGTCTGTAAGTCTATTAGATAGCTGGCTGTGTTTCATTCTCCCTTAGATCACTGGACAGAAAATGGGAGATTTGTAACGAAAAGCTGAAAGCTCTATTTCCCATAATCCCGTTGCATGATTTATAACAACCATGATAATTTAAAGCTGGCAATCACAGACCAGAGGGCTTGTCTACTATTATTTTAGTAGCAAAATGCAATTGCCCATTTTGGGCTTTTACAGTTTACTTGTTACATGCATATGTTATCACTTCCTAAACAGCAATATTACCAAATGGAGAAATGCAGCAGGGAATAGGAATAGCAACAATATTCTGAATATAATTCCTATTCTGAGCCACACTGAGAAGTCCTTTATTATAATACACATTTAATGCAAAAATACAATTTTAGTATAGCAATCTATTCTTTTCAGTCCCAGAAAAGAAACTAAGGAAGAAAGGTCTTTAAAAATAAACATATAAAATTCCTGAAAACTCAGATAATTGCATGGATGTTTAAGTAACCCCTCGGACTCTAAAAACTTTAATTAAGACTCTAACCTACAAAGATGCCTACAGCCAAAGCTAACAGCAGTCATATATACCTGCTTCTTTCCCAAGTTAGGACCATGAATTATGGCAAGATCCCTTTGTAAGCATGAGTAATGAATCAGACAGAACTCTAAAAGGTCATTGTTTTCTTACACTTCTTATATTCACTTTTGTGGAGAGATTTGTCAGCAAAATTAAAAGTTGATTCTACATGACTGACGTGGAGCTCTGCAGAACACAGAATGTCACAATAAATATCACTTCACTCTACTGAAGCAAGAGTGATGTATAAGAAAGGTTTCTTTATATAACATCTTTAGGAAAAAAATGATGAATCACACCAAGTGGGCAGCCTAGAAGTATTTACTCTGTAAAATAACTATAAAGAAAACAATTAGGGTCCACCAAAGTGCCACCTAGCACTTCTACTAAGGAATTTAGGTTTAATGAACAACAGATTTAAGAATTTCAGTGAAGAAAGCTGGTGGTTCAGGGAAATCCTTTCCTGTCTAAGCAAGAGGAACACTAAAATGGCATTATGACAACGAGAGACACCACTCATGTTTACATGCTGTCCTGCACTGCTGTGGGTGAAATGTGAGATGAATGTTGTATGTAGATCCTCCCTTACTGCTCAAATCCTGCCTTCACAATCAGGTTTGTTTTACTGTGGTTCTGACCCTGGAGAGGCACCAACTCCTCAGAGATATATTTGCTCCTTGTTTACTGTGGGCTTGGATTTCATCCAGCTACCCTTGTGGCTTGCCCAAATTACATCTGCCTAAAACAGACCACCAATCCTTTTGCAACTGCAGCTGCAGGAACATGTCTTGTAGCTGTCCTCTAATAAAGTGAAGATTTTGCAAACAGTATCATCATTAGCTACCACCTGAATGCAGATATAACTGTGTTTCTTGAAAATCTGCCTTTAATTAAATAATCTATGAGCTGGTGGCTGTGCAGGTCTGCTTCACTATGAAAGTCCAATAACTACTTGAAACCACCACTATCACAAGCACAGTGCTCATCTAGAGAGCACTGCTATCTTTCAAAGCATCAACAGATACTGAATTTGGCTTTAACCCAAAAAAGCCTCAAACAGGCTGGGCTTACCTTAGAAGGCAACTGTGTTACAACCAGATTCCTACTCAGTTGAAATTACAAAGGAGAAATACACTACCATAGAAATCCAGCTGGCTATTAACAGTCTTCATTCAAGTGAAGAACTCAAATTACTTTCCCTTATTTTCTCTAAAGCTTACATATATAAATACTTGAGCAGTTTATATGAATGTCAACTTTAAATAAACCAAGTCAATATGGGAAAAGAAAAACAATATGCCCACCATTCAGAAAAGATCCAGTGATAAAGTTCAGGTTTGTCTCTTACAGCCGAACTTTGCAGTTCTGCTTCAGGGAAGAAACACAAACAGAAGAAACATTGTAAACTAGTTTAACTGCTTATAAAGTTCTGCTATAACCACGGAAACACAAGTTCTAACTTAAGCAACAGAACTGGCCTGTACTAATATATTTAAAAAAGCCTGGTAAACTATAGAATAAAATGGTTCTAAATTAAAAAAAAAACACACACAAAACCCAAACCAACAATACAGACTAACAATTTAGCATGGTTATTGACAACGTCTGCCTATCAGAGTAGCGAGCAACTATTAGAAATCCGTTTCAAACCCAAAATATTCCTTTGCCTGCAGCAGCGCAACACACCAGCTATTCACCCAAGTGGACATAGGCTAATCTATGGATTGAATCTGCAATGGCCTCTTGTGTGACACTGAGCCATTCATTGGTGCCCTCATCTGCACATCACTCTTCTCCTATGTGTGGTCTGTCCTGTCTGTTCTGAGTGCCAAAGCTCACTATCCCTGATGCTGAATGTGTGGTGCTTAACACAATGCAGCCATAAAAAACACACATCAAAAGCACAGCACTAAGTCCCCCGGATTATGTTACTCAAGCCCTTGCTTTGAAGGGGGTCAAACTGTACTGTCATAATTCCAGACTCAAAAAATCCCACCATCAAAATCCAAAAAAGGAGCCAACAACCTGCATGGCCATAAAGAAATATCCCTAGCTATAGGGATTAATCCAAACTCTTCTGCAGAGGCATATCATCTTCTAAGACTTGTCAGCAAAGGAGCAGACAGAAAATTATGCATCAGAGGCAAATGGGAAAATACGAATGAGCAGAAACAATGCATTACATTTCTGCATAAATAGATATTTAAGCAACCATATGACTGTACTGAACCCTGACTAAAGTTGAAATAATCTGTTATCCCACTGCTGAAAGAATCAACTACTGTCCCCTTATTTAGAAAGTGGCACTTGTTTTTCCAGTTGTGAAAAAAAGTGGAATGCTTAAGCTACCAGCAGTGGTGGGTTAAGATAAAGCAGATGTCTGAATTTCCATTAGTTTAAGATTAACAGGATCAGGCCATAAAGTGTGTGAATTTAGTTGGTTTTTTCTTTTCTTCTATATCTGTCATATAGCTATTTTATCCTGACTGAGAATATTAGGGATCCACAGCCTTCTCATACAGTGTTTAGCTAAAAATAAAAGTACACAGTATTAAAGAGAAGAATGTCTCACAATTGTGCACATTGTACAACTTAAGTGCCACTTAGGAGCCTGACAAATAAACATTTTTAGGTTTCTGGAGACAAAGGTTTCATGCCCCCAGAACTATCAGTGGTTTTCCAGACAAAACTTGCAATTCTTGGGCTTGTTATTTCTAGTCCAAATCTTGAAAAACCTCATGGTCTTTATTCTTTGCTGAGATAATGCATTTCAGGTATTTTTAAAGCATATGAAAAGAATTTTGCAGAGATGCAAATTACTATCCTTTGGTTTAATATCACCTACAGTTACTTTCAGCTGTATTCACTTCCATCAAAAAGTCCTGGTATTTCTATACATTAATCAGTTTCTTTTATTTAGCTAGTCCTTTCCATTTAAGCCATCCTACTTTGAAAGTAAATTATTTGCTAGTTGCCAGCTTTGAAATGAAACACTACTTACAGGAAACAGCAAATTAATTTGCCATTCAACAGAACTAAATGAAGACAAGAAAACTCTTTCCATTTAAACAGAGAATTTTTCTTTAAGTGTGGGTCTTCAGTACGAAAACACTCAAAGCTTTCATATCTTATATTTACCTACTGTGCAACGTGAATTCGCTTAATGAAGAGATCTACCACCATCTATAGAAAAGGCAGAGATCTACCACCACCTACAGAAACTGGGCTTATGATAACCAAATAGGTCCAACAAGAATTGCATGATTTCTTTGTTATTGCTCCATCCTCCAAGCTGCTTTAGGAGAAAAGTTCCATAGTTACACCACCTGCACCACAGCACAGTCATCTCTCCTCTCTCTAGATTGTGTTAGGGATACAGGCTGGTAGCTACAGTATGAGGAGATAGCACTTGCATCAGGTGCCAGAGGCATCAAGAGTGTATCAGCTTCCACAGACGAAGCCTACAGACAATATAACCCAGTGAGGTTTCTGTACAATTTCCCAAGGAGTTTTGATAGGTCTACTCCAAAAACTCTATTGATTTCAGGTACTTTCCTACTGCAAACTCATGCTGCTGAATATAGCTCACACTTAGTGTAGCCACGATGCTCTAAAGAGCATCCCATTAAGTTCAATATATGTCAAAGTTTGTTGTTTTGCTTTGTGGTTTCCTCTCCAGCTAAATTCTACGTATCCGTATTCTAGTAGCAGTAGTAGTAACTGATACATAATGCATAAAAGCAATTATAAACCCAAAAGCTCATGTACTGAAATCCTTGACAATTTAAGCCCAGTATGGAAATTTTTAGCTTGGATGCTATTTTTTTTTAATAAAAGTTGGATTGTCGTGAATCTTCTGAGAAAGCTGCTATGCATTTATAAGCTTTTGAATCCAAATATGATCTATAACTGTAGATGTACATAAACATAAATATACAACTAGAGGTAAATAATACCCAGTGACAGTGCTGGTAATCAAAAGCTGAAGTGATGCAAGCCCTAGGTATTCCAATGTGAACACATCACAGCATCAACTGCCAAAATTACAGCAAGGCATACACATGATTCCAAGTGTCTCATTGTTAAATATGAGGTTCTGGGAAAGCAGACCTTGCTCAGATTGAATTAAAACATTGTCATGGGTTCAGCAATAGCGGTCATTTTTCTCCTTCTTAGCAGCTGGTGCAGTGCTATGTTTTTAACTTTTGGCCTGGGAACAGTGCTGATAACACCGATGGTTTTGGTTACTGCTTAGTAATGTTTGGTCTGACCAAGGACTTTCTGAGTCTCATGGTCTGCCAGGGAGGAGGGGAAGCTGGGAGGAAGCAGAGACAGGACACCTGACCCAAACTGACCAAAGAGGTATTCCATACCACAGCACGTCATACCCAGGATGTAAAAACTAAGGGCAGGGACCAGGAAGAGGGAGGTGCACTGCTGGGTTGGGCTTAGTATCGGGTGGTGAGCAGTTGTATTCTCTTCCCTTGTATTTCCCTTGTCATTATTATTATTGGTGGCAGCAGTAGTGGTTTGTGTTACACCTCAGTTACTGGACTGTTCTTATCTCAGCTTGTAGGGGTTGCATTCTTTCAATTCTCCTCTCCATCCCCCCGGGAGTGGGGGGGAAGAAAGAGGGGGGAGTGAGTGAGCGAGTTGCGTGAGTGGCTTAAACCATGACAAACATTTAAAGAGTAATTATGTTACTGAAAGAAATTTCCTAGTGGTTTGATACCACTAGAAACCAATTATACAACATAATAAGAGCAAGAAAGACAAAATAAAATCCTTGGGTGGTGTCTCTATTGGAAAGTCATTAAAAACAGCAGTTTTGTGTGATTATGAAGTTGTTGTATAACGACTTACAAACCGGCAGGTAAGTTTCTATGTTACTACAAAAAGCGAATTCTTGTATCATAATCACATTCTTAACAAGTCCTATGTAAACGGAAATACTTTGTAAAAGCACACTGAGCTATGCCTCAGTTGTAGAAAAATGTTATGAGGGCAAAATATTGGAGATTCCTCTAAAAGGAATCTAGACAGGATTTCCTAAACTTGAATTTTTTAACTTCATCAAGAAGAAGAGTGTAGACAGGATCAAGGAATTGCAAAAACAGTGTGAAAATTAGGTGAAACTAGGTATTAGGTGAAAATGCCTAGACCATCACAACATGCTATAACAAAGCCAACTCCTTCTCTAATAGCTCCCTCATTAGTCTAACCCTAATATTAAGTACATGAATAAGACACACCAAGTAGCCATCCAGATGCTTCCATACACCTTATGTAACACTGTTCAGCGGTGCCTCACCTTCAGATTCTGGGAAGAGAAAAAAGTATTTCAGAAGCCAAATTATACATCAGTGTTCAACCACTCCCTGTCAAGATGTCACTGGAAATCTGTAGATTTTCCTATGTAATGTGCTTAACTTCAGAATTTGTAAAATGAAGGGCCATGGTGGTCCATCTGATATTAAATTTAGAGAAATAAAAAAAACCCAAACAAACAAACAAATAAAAAAAAACTTTAGCAGGGGCAACTGGATCCAGGATTCATGTGGAGAATGTTCTCATAGCAAACCTCTGAAAAACAGTAAAAGAAATCTAAATAAAAGGGAGGGCTGAACACAGAACTAGTAAAAACATTCGGCAAGTATGCCCACAAATGTACTTAGGTTCTAAATATAAATGCCCATTTCTTCAGTGTACTCTGACAGTGTTGATTTGACAACATCAGCAGCACAAACTGTTACCGCCACAGGTCTGCACTCCCGGTCCCTGCCCCATAGATTAAACCACAGGTGACAATTCATTAAAGATTTAGAGGAAAAAAGACCCTTAGAATTAAATGGTGTGCATTGTCAGGTGGTCTATTTGTAGAGAAATCCATGTCAAAGCCGCTGCAAACCCTCAGTACACATCAGTGAGTCTTCCTTGTCTCTCCAGGCTTTCTTGTTGTTACTCCATCTTCATGATGTTACATCCATCTTTATGGATGACCCAGACACCCTTGAAAGTCACAAAATGTAGCAGAACATTTGCTTTTTTAAAAGAAACTGAAATTAAAATGCCATTCTGCTATTCAACCTGTATCTCCCCCAAGTCAAGCCCTTCCGCCTGCTCAACATCCTTGGCCAGTTTGGTCTTAGTACCCATCCCAACATCCCTTCATCCTTCAATAGGGATCACCACTGATGTGCATGATGGCTGCAGCTTTTCACTCAAAGTGCCAGAGGTCTATCCATGTCTTAACCATGAGCTTGCTGAAGCCATGCTGACCTCCATAAGGAAAGGTGAAGTGGAGAAAAGGACTAGTATCTCCCCATCTCCCCATTTGGGATGGGCCTAAACTAAACACTGCAGGAGAATGCCCCCAGGCACACTCTCCCTGCAAGCGCATTTATCAATTTCCCATTGTCCTGGGTTCAGCAGTAGCAGTCATTTTTCTCCTTCTTGGTAGCTGGTGCAGCACTGTGTTTTTAACTTTCAGCCTGGGAACAGTGCTGATAACACCAGTGTTTTCAGTTACTGCTTAGTGATGTTTTGGTCTGACCAAGGACTTTCTGAGTCTCATGCTCTGCCAGGGAGGACGGGAAGTCGGGAGGAAGCAGAGACAGGACACCTGACCCAAACTGACCAAAGAAGTTATGCCATGCCACAGCACATCATGCCCAGGACGTGAGACAGAGAGCAGAGACCCGGAAGGGTGGGGGGGGGGGGTGCACTGCTTGGTCGGGCTGGGTATAGGTGGTGAGCGATTGTATTCTCTTCCCTTGTATTTGCCTTGTCATTATTATTCTTGGTGGTAGCAATAGTGGCCTTGTGTTATACCTTAGTTACTAAACTGTACTTATCTCAACCTGTGGGAGTTGCATTCTTTTGATTCTCCTCCCCATCCATCCGGGAGCGGGGGGAAGAAAGAGAGGGAAGTGAGGGAGAGAACGTGCTGCATGACTTACAGCTTAAACCACAACAGTTCTTTTTGGCGCCCAACGTGGGGCATGAAGGGTTGAGATAACGACAGGATTAATAGCCACTCGTCACAATGCTGATTTATTGGCTCTCAAATTTGTTGCTCTTGATTCTCTTGAGTTCATGGTTTCAGCCTGTTGTACCTTACTTACAGCCGGTATTGGTTATCTTAGCATTTTTCGGATATGGGTTTTGGGTTAAGGTTCTTGTTTCATTGTACTTTATTGGAATGGCTTGTAATATGGGCGGGCTCTGGAAGCAGGGGGGGACAGACGTCCTGGCCCTCATCCTCACCTCCGTCTTCGTGAGGCTGTGGGGAGCCGAGGAGGGGGGGGGCCCGGGAGCCGCCAGCAGCTGAACCGGCCTGGGAGCGCGGCCCCCTGGCCCAGGAGGCCAAGGAGGTGGCAGAGGAGCTGAGCCCTCCGGCTGAGCCCAGCCCGGCGGCTGCCCAGCAGTGGGAGGAGCTGGTGGAGGAGCCGAGCCCCGCAGCCGAGCCCAGCCCCGCAGCGGCCGAGACCATTCCCCAGTAGCCGCCCGCAGAGCCCCATGAGCCCGAGCCCCAGGAGGATGCAGGAGACCACGCAGCACTTCCCAGCAAGGCAGAGGAGGAAGATCTGGACTCAGACAAAGAGCAGCTGGTGGTGACAGAGCCGGCAAGCACAGCAGCTACACCAGCCCCAGTGACAAGTACAGCAGCCTCATTTGAGAGTTCTGAAGGGTTTGAATGGCCTTTGGGTACCCTTGAGACCTGCCTGCTGATTGTGATGGGGATCAGCATGTTGGCATGCATACAGAGTGTGTTTTACCCACAACCATTTTGTCTGGTCCCGAGAGTTAAGCAGAGTGGGGTGTGGGCCTTGTCTGGGGTTAGACTACGATGTAGGGTGACTAAGAGATTTTCCCCGAGGCTGCACAGTCATGAGTGGCAGGGTGTGTGGAACAGTATGGGCGAGCGTATAGTCCACTGGGCTCCTCCAGTGCTTTGGAAGTGTCGGAGATGGAAGGCAGCTGTATGGAGTCCCCACCGACAAGCTGCAGAAACTGCTGGAGGGGAGGGTGAATTATTTTGAGCCTGGTGGCCCCATGATACCTCAGGCCATCAGGGCAGAGATGCAGCATACAGATGGACTCATGATCGAGGGCTGGACTTAGCAATGGACACTATTGCCCACGTTATTCACTAGTGTGAACACTGCACACAGCCTCTCCTGCTCTGAAAGACTGTTAGAAGAGATGGAGCCCAACATCATGGGCTGGATGGACTCAGCAGCTTTATAGAGATTGGTCCATGCACTAAGGAATGAACTCTCTCCTTCTCGGTGTGTGTGTGGATGCATATATATATATACATGTGATGGTATATTGAAAATGTGGGATCTGAGCATGATGTGAATGGTATGGAATAAAAGGTGGATACTGTCATGGGCTCAGCAGTAGCAGTCATTTTTCTCCTTCTTGGTAGCTGGTGCAGCACTGTGTTTTTGACTTTCAGCCTGGGAACAGTGCTGATAACTCCAGTGGTTTCAGTTACTGCTTAGTGATGTTTTGGTCTGACCAAGGACTTTCTGAGTTTCATGCTCTGCTAGGGAGGACGGGAAGTCGGGAGGAAGCAGAGACAGGACACCTGGCCCAAACTGACCAAAGAGGTTATGCCATGCCACAGCACGTCATGCCCAGGATGTGAGACAGAGAGCAGAGACCTGGAAGGGTGGGGGGGTGCACTGCTTGGTCGGGCTGAGTACAGGTGGTGAGTGATTGTATTCTTTCCTTGTATTTGCCTTGTCATTATTATTCTTGGTGGTAGCAGTAGTGGTCTTGTGTCATACTTTAGTTACTAAACTGTGCTTATCTCAATCTGTGGGAGTTGAACTCTTTTGATGCTCTGCCCCATCCACCCGGGAGCGGGGGGAAGAAAGCGAGGGGAGTGAGTAAGAGAACAGGCTGCGTGATTTACAGCTTAAACCACAACACCCATGAAGCTTGATTATCTCTAGAGCTAAACTGCTACCGTGATGTCTGCCAGAACCCCCAGCTTGGGTCAAGTACCAACCGTTAAAAAACGTTCTTAACCATGACTTCAGAGCAAAACAACTTGATAGGAAAGAGGTGGGCCATTCTGCACCAGATGCTCCCAGTTCTGGGAACAGTCCCAGGCATCCTTATGGTACCAACCCTTAGCTCCCAGGAAGCCACTTCCACCAGCCCGAGACACCAATCTCAGAGGGCTGCTGCAATGCCATTTTTAAGTGACTGTGGTATGACAACAAAAATGCTGCAGTCCTGCTTCTCTCTCCTGGCTCTCACTCCCAATAACCCTGTGGTTTCCCAAAACACAACATCCAAGGAGGCTCCCATGCAGAAGTCACAAAAGGATGAAAATCAAGAGCAAGAGTGTTCAGCAAAACCACTTGTTAAAAAATGTTCCTGGCATGCCAGGATGTACAACTAGACAGTACTGCTTGGCACTGCTTAACATCAGCACAACCCCATGGTGCTGGCAAGAGAGGATCCTACTTAAGTGAAGGGTGTCCTTGGTTCAGCAGTAGCAGGCATTTTTCTCCTTAGTAGGTGGTGCAGTGCTGTGTTTTTGACTTTCAGCCTGGGAACAGCGCTGGAGGATCCTGGGTGTGCACATGCCCCACCACAGCCCCCAAAGCCCTGTCACCCCCAGCACTCACTTGTTGAGTTGACTTCTGAGCAGTTGGTTGTATTCTTTTCCCTTGTTACTTCCCTTATCATTATTATTATTGGTGGTAGCAGCAGTGGTTTGTGTTATACTTTAGTTACTAAACTGTTCTTATCTCAACCCGTGGGAGTTACATTCTTTCGATTCTCCTCGCCATCCCTCCGGGAGCGGGGGGAGGGGGGAGGGGAGTGAGCGAGCGGCTGCGTGGTTCTGGGCTGTCGGCTAGGCTTCAACCATGACAAGGGGAATTGCAGAAACAAATATAATTTAACATCATGAGAAAAATTCAGATTTCTCTACTAGTTTTGAATACTATCAACCACACCAGCTGTCAAGCCATTTTCAGCAGAGATGCAGTCTTGTTAACAAACAGCAACTATTAACAAAAACTAAAACTGTGGAGGTCGATAAGGGGACATGGTGGGAATAACAGACAACAGAATATGCAGCATGCAAAATTTTGAGACTAAAAAATATTACAGTTTTTTTAATGGTCTATAAAATCTCTAAGTTCAAATCTCTGTTTATGACACTACTGGATGTTCAAAACAACGACACAATGTTTATAATTTTCTATTATATTTTAAGTACTTTTCTGTAAAGGAGGGGATATTTTATTAAGCACATTTCTCACCAAATACATTACAGATTAATATGTTAGTCTGTAACAACAGCTGGGAAAAAAATGCTTAATAATGGTTATTATTTTTACAGAGCAAAGGTAAAGTAAAAGTGCATTGTGTAATTTGTTCTTCTGGTTTTATGACTACGTATACAGCAAAAGACTTCTATGCTATATCAATGTTTAATTTTTAATGGACCAGCTGCGGGCGTAATTGTTTTATTGTGCTACCTGTCCCTTAGAACATTTACAACTGCAGCAATTCCCCACTGGTTGGATTAGTCACTTGTAAAGCACATGTTGAGCTATAAATTTTGAACCACACTAATCTTGTGTCCACTTCAGATACAGGAGTGACAGATTATCCCAACTGGCTGATAAAATTGTAACAAAACATTCAGAATACAACTGTCCTGACAAATACAGCTGGGATATACGGGGTGAGTAAGGGCATTAACAAGCTTCCAAGGTAGCACAAATGACCCCTTTGTAAGAAAACATAAAATCACAATCTAATTCACTAAAAACTGTTACTTAAGTTTAAGTTACTTCAACTAAAATATTCTGTAAATTGTATGGTTATTTTTCCAACATCTACGTCTCCCTTGTTGGTGTAGTGCTAGATAAAACTGTACTATACAAACTAAAAGCGAGACTAAAATGCAGTCAGAGGCACAAAGCAAACAACGCACAGCAATTAAGAATAGTAATTATATATTAATTAAACCTTTACTAACAATCAAAATTTTTTCTCACACATCCTTTCAGACTACCATTTTCCAACTCGTCTGTAGCTAAGTTTTATCTTCTGCTGAGCATTTGTACAGTATATAGCGCAAGTTGTGCAAAATTGTAACTGCATCACTTTTAAGTAGAAATACACAAAAGGAGAATAAAAAGAAGTATCCCTTCAAAAGTGGATTACTTTCCAATGGTTAAGTAATTCATCACTAGAAATCCAACTACTGAAGTGTATGCAAAGAAAGACAGGGTGACAGAAAAACATTAGGTGGATGTCACCGCTGGATGATCTATGTTTAACATTATCCATTCTCTAATAATGGCAATCAAATCAAACCTGAGGCTTCTAAGAGGTAGAGGTAACAAGGATCAAAGCACATCTCCCATCCTTTCTGTAGACAGCAGCAGACCTGGCTAAGGTCAGTATGATGAGACAAGGGTTCAATACTTGATGTCAGTACATCACTGTGCAAATCTAGACTACTAATGACTGAGAACAAGAGGGGAATGCCATTTCAGTTTTGCAACTAGACCTCATCTTCTGGACAAATAAATAAACAACAATTAGTTTATATAGAACTGATGATACAAAGAGTTCAGCAAATTCTGTATATCTGTTTCTGGACAACCTTTGGTCAACCTGGACAGAAAATAACATTATTTAATATCCATATAATCGTATTTCCTGGATCCAGCATTACAAGTAAAACCAAAACCACCAACTGCTTTACAAATAAAAAGGCAGACAAGGGTTCTGAGACTTTAAACTCACTCATTCAACCAAATAAAGAAAAAAAAAAAATCAGAAAACTAAGGCCAAATTAATGTTGTTGAGGTTCTTTGTTTGGTTGTCTGGGAGGTTTTTTTATTTGTTTTTGTTATTTTGAGGGTTTTTTTTAAACTAAATAGATTGCCTCAATCAATAAGTAAGTTTCAAAGAACTCTTTTAGTAAAGGCTAGGCCTAGCCAGCAGGTATTACATTAACAGCCATTATCAATTAGGACTTGCTGGGAACAGACCTTATTTACAAAGCAAGAGTTCTGGGAATCCACTCGTGTTAAAAGAACCTCCGTACTGCTCCAGAGCAATGTTAGCAAAGCTAAGTGCTGCTTCATTAAGTGCAGTGCACACATTTCTTAATGGAGAGCAACTTTAATAGTCTGCAGGAGCTCATCTTCAATACCTAGTGTGGGATATACACATTCATGTTAGCAATTTCAGAAATGAGAATAAACATTGGTGTTTCTTTTTCTCCTTGGAAAAAACGGCAGGATATCATAAATACAGTCAGTGTGAACTAGACAAACATCCTTCATGGTTAATAAACTCAGACAGCCTTTAGCATGCTTAAATGTAGAGAAGAAGACTAAAAACTGCAAAATGTTTCACTTTCTGAGAGCTGCCTCACATCCTCAATCCTATGAAGATGTATCCGTATGAAGATAGGCTGAGAAAGTTGGGGCTTTTCAGCCTGGAGAACAGAAGGCTGCGTGGAGATCTCAGAGCAGCCTTCCAGTATCTGAAGGGGGCCTATAGGGATGCTGGGGAGGGGCTCTTCAGTAGGGACTGTAGTGACAGGACAAGGGGAAATGGGCTCAAACTTAAAGAGGGGAAGTTTAGATTGGATATAAGGAAGAAATCCTTTACTGTAAGGGTGATGAGGCAGTGGAATGGGTTGCTCAGGGAAGTTGTGAATGCTCCATCGCTGGCGGTGTTCAAAGCCAGGCTGGACAGAGCCTTGGGCAGCATGGTTTAGTGGGAGGTGTCCCTGCCCCTGGCAGGGGGGTTGGAACTAGATGATCTTAAGGTCCTTTCCAACCCTAACTGTTCTATGATTCTATTCAGACAGGCATCAATCACTCCGAAGTTTATGACGCAAATAGCCAAACATGGGAAAGAAAAGAGGACAAATATTTCTGAGTCATTTTTCTCTTTCTCAGTAACTCCTTCTCCTCCCTTCTCCAAATCCCCTTCCAGCAGACACATACATCAGAAACACATTTATTAAGTCAGTCGTATTTTCCAAAAGGTTGTCCTGATGATTACAAAGGATGCCAGTTACACAAACACAGAAATGTCACTGCACCACTGTGGCTGCATTCAACTCAAACCCAGTAAGGGGGCTTACTAGCCACAGCTAACAGTCTGTACAGTAAGAACCCATCCTCTATTCTGGGCTATCAGGATATGAAAGCTTTGGGTTTGGATGCAGTATTATGAGCCATAGATCACAAGGAGATAACTGGTACCGTTCCCTGTGAGAGAAGAATGCTCTGGAATGCTGTTCGTATTTGCACTAAGACATGGAAAAACATGTAAATGAATGTAACAGTGTCTAAGGAAGAAAACATCTTAGGTAGCACATTTAAAAAGGCATAAACCACTTCACTGCAATCAATTAGACATAACAGTCTCTCTCTTTAACAGAAGCCATTTATCACCACCCTGAAGGTGCCTGTAAATTGCAACGGGCAAAACTGTTTACCAGCGGGGTGTTCACTTTTCTCCCAGTGGTAAATGGCATTGAGAGTCAGATGGTTTAACTGTTGCTTAAAGAAACAGTAGAAAGAACAGAGGGCAAGAAGACTTCTTCACTTTTAAAAGCAGCTTAATTCTGAAATGTTCTGAAATGCCTGTACTTTGGTAATGTTTGGGTAATGCCGTATTAATCAAGAGCATACTCTTTCTCCTGAAATACTCAAACTGCTACTTATTTAACTGCTGCTTATTTTAACAAGAAAACTTTTTTTAAAAAATATATAAACAAGTATGAGTCAGTCCTACACAGTAGTTTAACTGCTAAGAACTTCCTGTCTCTTCCCTGCACTTGAAACAGTCTGTCCAATATTTCCATACTAAAACATGCCTTGTTGCTCTCCCTTAGCACTACCCACGCATGAAACAAGCCCTGTTCAGAGACATGCATGCCTTCTCATCCTGCACCAGTGATTTTAGCAGCAGCTTATGCTTAGAAATGTCACTGTATGACTGGGATCGAAGTAGTGTCCACATAAAGACAGCAATTAATACACAACAGGTATAATCTGTAAGCAAGTTTGCTCACAAGTTGAAAAAGAAGATGTAGGAAGAGATGCTGTTCCACTCTCTTTCAGTAGCTGAGGCATTCATACACCAAAGACAGCAAATAAGACTGTATTAGGAAGTTATTTGACTCGCCAAGCTTACCACAGGCATTCAACATTTATGAGTTTGGCCTAAAACTGCGCTTAAAAATGACCTTTCTTATTTCTTCTGGGGCCTCAGCCCTTAGGAGTCACATTTGAGAAATTCTGTAGGCGACAAGGCAAGCTATAAACCTTCATTAAAAGCAAGAGAAAGGCATACAGCACCTCCTTCAAAATGAAATGTTTTCAGGCA
This sequence comes from Ara ararauna, assembly GCA_028858755.1. Taxonomy (NCBI): domain Eukaryota; kingdom Metazoa; phylum Chordata; class Aves; order Psittaciformes; family Psittacidae; genus Ara; species Ara ararauna. Next base: position 93,759,934 of record CM054410.1, read on the forward strand.
TTTTATAGCACTAAGTGTAAGACTGAATCTCTATCAAGATGCCTAAACAGACTGGAGTTATATAGGGAGTAAACTAGACAGAATGAACCTTGCTATATGCACTCAACTTTTTTCAGTCACCCCTCAACCCTCTGAAGATGACATTATTAAGAAATTAGCATACCCAAACAGAAAAGGGAGGCTATACCGCTGCTCAGGCATTTTTTAAACATTTCTGGATTTCACAGTATTCCAGTGGACAGCATCCTTTTTAAAAACCAACCCTTTATTACAGTGAACTGTCTGTAGCAGAAGCTCATACTCTTCACCTCTCAAAAACACACAAGGCTTCCCTTGATTAGCTTAAGCATAAAGGGTAACACTGCCTTTGTGTACACTCTACTGCTTGGTTTGTAAATTTTTAATTAAATATAAATAGCATTAACTTTCTCCATGTGATGCATTTAGCAGGTTAAAAAGTTCACTTGAATATACAGAATTCATCTAAGCGGCCCATGGTGCAGAGTAATTGCGTCTGAGCTGTCACCGTGAAAATGGAATGCAAATTGATTAATGCTGTACAAATAAAAAGCATTATTCTTCAATACTGAACAGCTTCACCTTCAAAATCTCTGTAAACCAGTCCTTGTAATTCAGTACTGCCTTCTGTCCCTTCCATCCCCCCCTCCAAACCAAGAAGATAACAATTAAAAGATAAATCAGCACCCAGACTGGGAGCCCAGCCAAGACAGAGAAGTAGGCTGTTCAACGAGAGCTCACCTTTTGGCACCAAGGTCAACTTTAAAAGAAGAAAGAAACTGTGATGGGCTATAGGACAGAGGGGCAGCAAGCTGTGCCAAGGACAGTGGGTGAAGGTCAGGAAAACACTGCTGGCGAGTACTGTCTGCCACAGTCCCTCCCAGCTACCACCCCTTCCCATTTTCCCCACAGGCAGCAACTCCCAGCTAAACCCCACACTCGCATCCTACCTGCCAATCTCCCTTCCTAGGTGTGCACCCCATCCATTCATCATGTCTGGTAATTCAAATATTCCCATCTGCAGTGCTAAAAAATCAGTAACGTGTAAAATGTCCACAATCTGTCCCATCAAGTGCTCTTACAGCAAAAGACAGTGATCACCCTCAGCACAATTTGGAAACTGTGCTCTTGTTCGATTTTCCGGGAACAAGCCCTCTGACAGAAAAGGGAATAAACAAGAAAATGTGTACAGGGATCATCTGGAAGCTTAAGGGCAAAACTGTGCTGAGTGAGAGCAATGGCCTTGTGTACCCAAAAGTCAACAACCAAATTCCAAGTATTCTGGAATATGAACTCAGTATTTCTTTGGTTAACAAAGTTTACAAACCTGATTTGATGCCAGAGACAAAGGGAACATTGTCATTTTGCAACAAACCTCAGGGAGAGTAGAAGCTCTTAGAAGGACTCACCCTTTAGCTGAAGAAAACCAGCCTTTCAGCTTAGGAGCTGTATTTGCAAAGTTTTCTAAGTAGCAGTTAGGACCAAAGGGGAAACTATACTGTCAGAAGCTTAGCTTGGCCACTACAGTTAATCCCTTAACCCATGAAGAAAAGCAGTGCCAGGATCTTTACTGACCACAAACCAAATAGGACTTTGAGCGTTTGGTCTCACAAAGAACAGTGCCAGCAGCAGGGCACCAATGCCATGCTAATGCAGCCATGGGACCTGTCCAGGTCCACAGCAAAATTGAAACCTGCTATGCCCACCCTTAAGCTAGAAATGGATTTTGTGTATTTTGCTGAAGCATTTTCAGTCTGAAGCTTCTTCTAACACACATATAATCTAGGCAGTGTTTAAACAAAAAACATTCCAACTCCCGCCCCAAAACCCAAACAAAAAACTGATTACATATAGGGATTTCCCATGATTCAAGACAGTTTTGTCATTGCTTTATTACAAGATTAAATGCCAATGTCATGTTCTACCACTGAACAATGTAACTAAGTAAGGATTGACAGGCTAGAGAGCAGTTTTGCAAAAAAAAAAAAAAAAAAAAAAAAAAAAGGCAAAAAAAGAAAAAAGGGCAAACAAAAAAAACCCCCAAAATCAACCTTGCCTCCCTCTCTCTTCGCCCCCAACCAAAAAAAAAAAAAGGGGGGGGGGGGGGAAAGAAAAAAATTTGTGTTTGTGGTGAACCACAAACTGAATGTGAGCCAATGATAAATTCCCATTGTCTCACAGGCACCAGGAATGCCGTAGTGATTAATGGGAGCAGCACACGCAAGAGAGGTCATTAGTTGCTCCACTCCCAGGACTATATACACCACTTTCCCTTTGGGCTGCTTCTCCTTTCCAGCGCTCTTGCCAAACAGAGTGCGCAGAAGGCGGCAGTGAACATAACGATGTTCGGAAAACCTAACTAGCAGAGAAAGGTTTACAGTGGCTTACAGATGAGATGAGAGACATTTTGGGGAGCAGGAGAAGGGAGGCAACCCCAAGGCCTTGCAGCCTGGAGAGGCTGCTGCAGAGGAAGCAGCAGTTGACTTGCTGCAGCTGCGATGCTGTCATGAGCACTGACTGCAGCGAAGAAGGCTTGTTAAATAACTTTCCAGCTAGGAAATTAAGCAAAGCAAAACGCCCTGCAGAGCTGCAGAGCCTCTGCAGACCCTGTGGAGCTCACTCTGCACAGCTTGCTCTGGGACTCTGCTCTCCCATCTGCATGAGGGGTGACAGCTTCCCTGCCACGCTGCACACTTTTTCAAAGACAGAGATATGTTCCCACCCAGTGCCTAACGTGGTATCAACAGCATCACGTCTAGAGTATTCCTTAACCAAGATTGTTATCTTCCACAGTAAACACCTGGCATCAGTAAATAATCATTTAGTAAAATTCTATCTGTTTCAAGGCATTTTAATATCCTCATAAACATCATACAAACAATGGCTTAGCTATAAAAGAAAACTGACAGCAGTTAGCCTAACAGCAAAAACCAATTCAGTAGCAGATCCTTTCTGTGCGATGAAAAAAAAAAATCAGTTGGCTCTATTAACGCTGCTATATAATCCTACAGGAGCCCTGTTTTATTTTGGTTTTTATTATTTCTAGTCAATTTGTATCATTTTATGCAATACAAAATAAAATTTTGATTAAATTGAATACACTTGAAAATATTCAAACTTATTATTTGAATTTATTTGAAATTACTTCTGTTTAGCAGTTTTCAAGTCCCTGAAATCATGCTTCAGACTGAAAAATTAATTTTTAATTAAAATGTGTTTAACCAGCCCAGCATTTGTAAGTTTTATAGTCCCAACTACTTCCAAGAGATGAAACTATTAGACTAATTCAACCCAAAAGATCTAACTGGCTTGGTTTCTTGAAAACTTTATTTTCTTTTTTTTCCTCCAGAAAAATACTGCTTTGCCTCAGTCAGAGGCAAGCTTATACGGAAAACCTTATACACTTCACAGAAGAGACTAATTATCTTCACTCTAAATTGAATATTCAAGTATTCCTTCACTGTCATACCTCATCAGGCTGTGCTCAAAATTCCCTTAAACACTCGGATTTCATAAAAATAGTTTCCTACAGCTATTTTAGCAAGGCACAAAGAGGCAACTAATACTGGGGAGTGTCAGATTTCAGCAGGCATACAGCCAACAAAAAACGCATTACAAGCACAAGTAAACAGCACACAGCGCAGCCACATGTGACTGTATTTGTTTTGTTCAGCACTATAAATTATCCTGCCATCCCTGAATGCTGCCTGACAGTTCTCCAGGGCAGGTATCTTCATATTTATGTAGCATAGTTGACTGAATTGCAAACTACGGATAAGGCACTGTATTAGTAATAAATTATTGTCCCCTGAGGCAAAAGTCTGCTGCCATTTATCAGAGCATGGCACATACCAGGGAGATTCTGCACACAGCACTGAAGAGCAAGCACTAAACTGAGGTGGCTGAATTAAGGTCTTATGCCTATCAAAATCGGTAGAATCTCTACAGAAGGTGAATAATTCTGGTATCTAGTGCAGACACATAATACTACATCATGTGAATATTCTTCAGCAACTTTAACAAACTCACAAGGTATCACCCGGACAGACCAGCCACAATTTGGTCATATTTCCCATCTACTGCTACAACTAAATCCTGCCCAAGATTTGTCTTTGATCGCAATGCCTTGTCTGTACAGCTCTCAGATCCCTTTTCCATGACAACAAACCTTTGAGTCGCACAATGAACCTGGGCCACCTTGCAGGTGACAGAAAGGATCCCAATGCCCGCTTTGACTGGAGGCTCCAGCTGCCCCAAAAGCTCCCTCTAACCCCAGCACTGCAACAAGGCTGGCAGCATGTGGTACACGGGGCTGTCAATAGGTGGTAGCTTCATGCCTAGCCAAAACCAACCTGGCTGTGAACTGTTGCCAAAAGGAGCTCTCTAACCCTTGATGGCTAGACGGCCCGCTGCCACAGGCTCCCAACCTCTCCTGCTACGCCAGCAGCTATGGGACAAGTTGCACCAGTCCAGCAAAAAACCTGCTCCCAGCCAGGGAGGCAGCTCAGGCACCCTAAACCACAGTGTATGCTACAGCCCCCATGGCAGAGAAACAAGAGGCTCCCCAATTAACCAACCTTATGTAAAAAATACTTGCCTTCAGCTTCCAGGCACAGCCTTCTAATGTATTTCACATCTATCCGAAGCTGCCTGTGTACTGAGATGTGCTCCACAAAGCTGCACCACTCCTAATCGTGGTGGGCCTGAAGATTTATTTTCAGAATTAGGAACCACAGCTATTTTGGGAGACAACAGGTTTCTGACACCAGCACATTTTCAGGATAGTCAACTGACAGTAAACAGAGAATAATCCCAAGAAACAAAGGGAATGCCAGCTGGGAAACCCTCAATCTTTCACTGATGCAGTTTCTATTCACCACCAACTTCAGGAGAGTTACTGTAGCTCGCTAGTAGCTTATCTCAAGGGCAGGAACCGCAAATCTGCTTCTGTGTACATGCGCATTAATGAATTTGTATGTATAAAATCTGGTATGCAAACACCACAGTTTCCTTTGGTAAAACACGATGCAGAATACAGAATACCTGCAGGGGAAAATCACACACTTACTTATATGCTCTGAAAATAACCAAATATGCTTAATGACTAATTTCCAGATATGAAATTTAACAGTCTTATTCCTTCAGGACAAAATGCTTCCTGATAATAATGGACAAAGCAAGTTACTTTTTCAGAAAGGAACAAGTTAACACGTCCACACATGTATTTCTCCCAACAGTTTTCCACCTCACAGAGTATTATTTTTTTTGTTAGCCTAATTATGGAAGCATTTCAGCTGCGTGTTTAAAGAAAAATCATCAAATATACTTTCCTGTCTACAAAACACCCAGGAACATGCCAAAAAGTAATTAGAAATAACAAGCATATAATGACATGTGAGCTGCAAGTATTCAGTTTTTACTCTGGAAAATAAAGCACTTAACAACGGATATGGAATGCTTTTGCTCCAGTTCTTTTATGCATAGCTGGCATGACTAATTTGAAAAATTAGAGAACATGTGCCAATCTACTTTTCAGGCAGAGTTCAGACAACAGAAAAATTAAACAGAGGAAAGACGATCAGACTAACCACTCCAGGTGCCTACATTAACTTTGCAGGGCAAGACCTAGCACATCAGAGGGCCTGTGGGCAAGCCCCCACAAAGAGACTGGTTTGTACTTGGGGCCTGCCAGATTCCTTTTTTTTTTTTTTTTTGCTAAAAAGTGAGCTTTTAGCCATTCTGAGATTGGTGAAGAAGTGCTCGTTTTCTGCAGATAGGTCACCATGTGGCAGAGACCAGTTTTAGAAATTAAAATTATCTAAAAGGTGTTTGGCTAAGTTTTTCTGGATTTATGAATATAACTTTAAAACAAATTTGGCACCACTTTCTGACTTTTCAGTATGCTGAACATAGAGTAAATGCCAAGGTTTCTAGTATGGTATGGCAAACTTCAGAATAAGCAGATTTGCTAGTGAGCAACAGAATATGCTTACTAACACCTAGACTAGAAACTCACCCTTAAATCCTACTAGAAGTAGAGTTTCTCAGGCTCAGGTTTCTGACAAAGAGTACAGGAAAGTTTTAGGATAGAAAAAAGTTGTTCTTTCCATCATGCAACTTGGTAGCAACAGGTTATCAAATACATATCTGTCCCAAATAATGCTGGCACTGTATTTCAATTACTTAGCAAAGTAGCTGTGCAGGATATTATTCTTCTGTGCCTCACAAGACAGGCTTGTTGTCAACTGGGTAATACAATGCATCAACAAAACCAGACTCCAGAAAAGATGCTAGACTCCCCACAGCAGCACCTACCATTGAAGCAATTGTATGTATTGAGTCAGTATAGTGCTGGATTTTCACTTTTTTATTAATGAACTGCTCAAGGAGGTCTGATCAGCAGATAACTTTAATGGCCTGCCTTCATATTCAGCTATGAATCATTAATTCATGTAAACCTTTCAGCTCATGCTACTGCCAAAGAGAATGGCTTGAAGAAAAGCAATAGTCTGTTTGTACTTTCCCTGGACTCTTGGGTTAGATACATCACCCGTGACATACAAGCAGCACCTAGCTTATTACTAATTCCTAGACTACATAAAAACGAATAGCACAATACATTGAAAACAACACCCACTCAACCAAGCATTGCCCTGTTCTAAGAGAGAAAAAAACTGACAAAACCCTCCTCCCCAAAAGAAAAAAACAGAACAAAACAAAACAAAAAAATCCCCAAACAGAATAGCTGTAGTGGTTCTGCCAAGGCTGGGAAACCGGTGCCATGAGCAGCCTCTGAAGGCTCATGTCTGGTTGAGGTTTCTGAGGTCATTGTAGAACCTCCCTTGTTGTCACGGCCAGGAATATGGCCCTGTTCCTAGCCACAAGCTGCATATTGTTTCCAGGAGCTACTGCTTATGAAATGGAGACCAAATCTTTTATTCCAATCCTACATTCTATGCTACAATCCCTTTTCCACAGCTACATTAAATTCCCAAATAAATGATGCTGTATGTGTTCCCAGAGTTAACAGGATAGGTGAGAAACACTTTCCTCCAAAACAGCACACTTACCTGCTTACTTGTCATTCAAACTGTGGGGTAGTCCACAGAGTATTAATATCCCCCTACCACAACTGGACTGATACTTGACTTTGAATAATTTCAGAAAATTAATCCCCCCGGTGGTGACTGATGTTCTTTCTCATTCAGCATCCGGCAACAAGCGATTCCACTGTGTAATCTTGGTAAAACTTGAGAGATTGTTTTGTATTTCCTTCATAACTTCTCAATGCACCACTGTATTAACAGCTGAAGATGAAACACTATTTCTGTGGGTCTTCTAAATCTTATGGTAATTATTTTTAATGGTCTATGGTGGTACTTCTTTACAGCTTCAACTTTTCCTTAAATTCATTGCAATTAAATGACTGTGTTCTACACGGTGACTTGATGGTAACAAGAGGAAGAAAACCAGCCTGCATTTAATGTCCATGGCTACATCTCTGAGTGGAACAGCAGCCAGAAATATTAATGCTAGATAAAATACATCCAAAGCTTGTAAAGCTATCTGCAGAAAGCTCCCTACTTACAGCCCAGTAAGGTACTGCATCACTCCTCAAAAAGAGTTACCAGGATGGTTTTGAAAGCATCATCCCCCACTACACAGACACACAAGGGTCTGCAAAGAAGTCCTGGAGGGAATATGAGTGGTTCTGTTAGTTTTTACTCTTTTGAATGACAAAACAACATAATAAATGGCATTAGCCCTTTTTGGTACTAATTGAAGTGCTCTAAGACAAAGGAATGAATGGTAAGAGCAACAGGGGTCAAAAGTCAGGGCTCAAAGCCAGAGCTGACAATAAGCAACTATTTATAATGTAGAACATCCAAAAAGGTCCATGATGTCTACTTAGAAGTATATACCTTCCATCCTTCATCTACGGTGTTAGAGCTACCATCTACTTCCATGTCTCAGACCCTTAATGCATCCCAGAAAGCCTATGCAAAAGAATCAATGCTAGCCTGTTCAACATACTTTCAGCGCTTTTTTGTTGTTGCTTTTCAAACGTCTGAATTCCTCTGGTATTGTTTGTGTTGGTTTGGCACCTACAAATGATCACCAACCACCTGCGCTATGAACTGCACTAAGAGGACAAAACGCAGATTAACATTCATCTTTCCCCAGAAGATGCCTTATTACTGTCCAGTAATTGCCATAATGAATATGGTTGCTTGTTCAGGCTTCCTGCTATTCTCTATCAACAAGTTTCCACCTCCACCAGTGCTGCACCTCCCCAGCTTCTGCAGCTCTGTTCTCTTATGGACTCTTAACACATGGGCTTTACCATCTGCTGCTTCTCCTGCATTCGTATCAGAGGAAACTGATTGCTGAGTTCACATACATTAGCTCAAACTCACAAAGACTTCAATTTCTGCTCAGCAGCACCCCAGGGAGAGGGACTGGGGAGGAATGGGGGACGACAGGCAGATGTGATCCCAGGCTGCTGAATGGGGTGATTGAAACCCCAGCTGCCGAATCCTCTGGCCAGGCACAGCTCAGCACTCTCCCTGAGTTGGCTTTGACCTGTGGTGTCTGAATGTGCTCCACAAGCCACAGCTTGTGAATAAGTGCACTGCTTCTGACAGGGAACTTTAATATCACTTTTGACGAGCAATCTGTATTGTTAAGGTAGGAAGGAATCAGAGCATCCTGAGAATACCAATCTACTAGGATTACGTCCCATAAAAGAAGCGTCTTTCAGTGCTTCCATGCTTCCTCTAAGCCACACAATTGAGAAAATCCTACCCAAAACTGAAAGCCAACTTTCATTCAGAAGAGCTGGAATGAAGTGCAGGAAGTAGCTTTCCTAGGTGCATTAATTATAACAATAACATGAGGCTCAATGTGGATTCTATAAAACAAAAAAACACACAAGTTGATACATTTTCCTTCTTCAGGGATTTTCTGTTAAAGATGTCTGCAATTTGACTATACAACCAGTAAGCTGTGGATCAGCATTCTGGTATTTGCCTTTGCCATTTATTTAATATGACTGCTTAAGAACAGCCAGAAGAAAATAAGAAAGCCTCCTATCCAAGCCTCTGCAAGTAATCTGCCTACTTCTCCCTCATGGCCGGTATCGACACTGTCAGAGCAGAGATTAAAAACATTCCTCCCTCCCCTCTCCGTCTTTGACTCTGCACCCTCTCTGGCAGTCCAGGTCATGGTAACTTTCCCACAGAATAAGAGTCAGTAACTGTAATGAACGTCACTTTAGTATGTTACAGAGACATAGGCTCTCAAATTAGACAGCCTATGAAAAATAACAACATAAAAAATGCTTATATATACTGTAAACATAAGAAATTTCTAAAGTAGTTTGTACCACACTACAAAGTGTTTAAGGGTCCAAATTTAAAGAAATCCATTGACGAAGACTATTTAGCTCTCAGTCTCAGCTGAGCAAAGGTTTTTGCACATGGCTCCATGGGCAGAGGAGCCTGGCCACCCCCAATGGAGCAGACAAAAAGCCCTAAGAACAGACAGCTGTGTGACCTGCTGATCCAGAAACCAAAGCTGAGGTCACTGCTGTGTAGTACTCCTCAATGTGAACAGGAACGAATGCACTTCTTGTACTGACGTTCAAGGTACCTGGTCAGTACAGGTGAGTGACATGTAGAGAGTAGGAGAGATGATGGTTCTTTCGCCTTTAAGCGCAAGCTTCTGCTTCACACAAACAGGATTACCAAGCCACAGTCTATTGTCACTCCTTGGAAAGAACCTTTTAAAATTGGTTTTAAAAATCCAGACAAAAAAATATCTAGTGAGAGATACCTATTCTGTTTCATTTCTAACAAGAAATGGTGCCAGTCACTTTTATTGATATCTTACCTTTTTTTTCGCCCACACACTTCTCCAATAAATGAAACAAAACGTGCAATACAAACAGTATGTGTACTAAGTGCTCACATACAAAATTAGCAGGTGAAAGACTTCAGATTTTTGATGCAAAAATACCATTTTTCTGTTCCATGTATTTTATGAGCTGCTGCACTGACAGGCTCCTACAAAAAACTGCAAACATTAAGCCCTTTGGAAAGGACAGCAATGCAAGCCTCTGGCAAAATGACTCCTACACTACCAAAACCATTTCTACTCCTAACACAGCCTTAGCCATGAAGTGTCATAATCTTTACAGTAGTATTAATTAAAAAGTCTATTTATAAAAAAAGGCAGTACGATAAAAGGCAGTACTTCTGGGCGCAATTCAAGTTATATTTTAATTTTTTAATCATCTTGAGGGTTTTGGTTTCTTACTGTGTTTTAGTCCAGTCACCTCAACTATCCTTAAACAAATCATTACACTGGTCTTAAGCATGTCCTTTCGATTACCGCTCACATTATGTTCAGTTTTTGAAGACAGTGGAATCAAATAGTTTGGAGTCTGTAACTCCAGTCTTCCCAAAGTTCCTCAGGCTTTCATATCCTAGTCTTTCTACATACACATATTCTATTTTGTTCCAGAAATTATCCACAATCAGTATGCAGTCACTGGCTCTTGATCCGTCACATCATAAAAACTCCTCTTCATTTCTGCATGATTTAGCAAATTGAAACACCTGTAGAACAAGTTCACGCACTGTGGAAAACTTCTCTCTTCTACTCTGAGACCTCATGGTTAACTGGGCTCTCAGGTTGCTTAGGCTTGAAACAACATTCAAATGATAGACAAAATTCCTTAAAAAATGAATCACACCTGAAATCATACCTCAGCATACAAAGCAGGAGTATGGCGACAGAAATGGAAGCTCTGTATGAAGATTTCCATTTTCTTCAATGTCAGTGTGAACCACTAATCAGGAGTCGTCCATCCTCCTAAATATTATGTTCTTTATTTTTGACAGATGGGACTTTATGTTATCACTGGATCGATAAAGCTCCCTTGGGCTCTTACAGAGAGAGCCCTCTGCCTGCAGTAGTAGAACGGGAGAGGAAAAGAGACCTGAAATTATTTTCAAAATACTTCTGATTACTTCAAGAAAACATTAACTCTTCTGTAATTGGAAAAAATCAACAGAATAGGCTGCAACAAATGGTACATGGCATGGGTACAACAGTAAACAGCAATACTTTCTCCATCATAGCATTAAGTGCATTCACCTATGCCACAAGCAGTATCAAACATCCAAGGGCACAATATATTGCTTAGTTCCCTTGTTCATCAAATACAGGTTCTACACAGTTATACGCAGTAAGCCTGAAATATCAATGATGTATAAAGGATCTTCATGCAAGTATTCTTGCTTTCCTCCTTGCTCTGGTGTCAGCTAGGCAGGCCCCTAGAATCACTTAAACCAGTGAATGCCATCCTTCCTGCCACCACTGCCAGCATCCCTCTGGTCAGCCAAAGCTTGAAGAATGAACAGGCAGTATCCACTGCAGTTAAACCACTTGCGTGTGACTTGTGGTGGATAAATTACATGCACTGAAAAAAGTGTGTCTGGACCCAGTACAATCAAAGAAATTCATTCTCTCAAAGCTACCTATTATTTCAATGAAATTAGCTATTCAAGCAAAAAAATAAGAACCAGCAGTAACGAGGTTCTGCTTTACAACAGTGGCTGCTTTTTCTGAAATGGTTTCTTAACTGATATGGCCACCCTTATTAAATACACCTTAGTGCAGAAAGACACCAGAGCTCATCACATGGTTCCACAAAAATAGCCTTCCTCCCAGGGAGGTGGAGGGGCAGTTTCTTCATCCCGGCTGCAGTCTCTCCATGCCGTACACACTGTCCTGCACCAGCAAGATTGGCTGGCATACAGGCAGCCAGCAGTGACTGTATCATGTAACAAGCACCTCTCCTGTGCAGTGTTTGTTACCACCACCCAGCAAGAGTGAACCGAGGGACTCACTGCTGCTCTCCAAAGGTCAAAAATCACAGCTAACAAGCATAAAGCACCGTGTTGCACACTCTCAGACTCTACTGCAGTGAAGTTGCGGCCACAGATAAGAACAGCTCATCCACGTGTACTGGACCAGCAGGCTGGCACTGTTTGGAATGAGCACAAGTCAATCCTGGAAAGTTTTAGCTGTAAGTGTTTCACTTACATGTGTGGATGAGCCAAAAACTGCAAATACATTCAAGAAAAAAATAGCAGGATTTCCCTCTGCATGTTGCAAATCATTCCTTATGGAGGCTCAACACACTACAGCAAGCATGTCCCTAATGTGTGCCCTACAAAACCCAGGGCTCAACTCAGAAGGCCAAAGCCCTGGCACTGCTTACCGGGCTTGATCTGTGTATGCTGTGAAGTAAAGATGGGCTTGTGGAGTCCTGACCACGTTCTATTCTGCCCTACTTATTTAACATCTGACTTAGAGCTGCTCTCTGCCTAAATTCAGTCGCAGACATTACAGAAACAATGATTTCTTGGGGGTTTCTTTGCAAGTTCTATAGCATCCCCCAAACAGACCTTACTGGGCTCAGCCACAAAAAGTAATCAAAGCCAGAGATACAGCAGCTCATTGCTTCTAATTGCCTTTCTCCTCTCGATCCTCATCCCAGATCTTCCTTACTCTACGCACAACAGAAAAGCTTGGCCCCAAATATAATCACAATCTTCTTCAACCCATGCAAACAAAGCAAGGGACAAGAACCACCATCTAGAAGAAATCCTGCTTTCTTTTCATTTGCTTTTCACAGCATCACATAAAGCCACTAGGACTCTCATTAAGTCGAAACACCAAACACATCAAGCTTTTTTTTTTGGAAGAAAACAGTATGCAAGGCATTGCTCAAAACAATTATAAAGTAGGTTCACAACATAGTTCTTGAGAAAACACAATTTAATAAGCATTCAATAGCAAATTCAAACAGTGTTTGCTGTCATGCGATAAAGGAGAGCCCTCTCCACCAATTCATTTTCAAGTTAACACTGCCATAAATTCCTACATGTGTGTGAAAAAGGCAGTCAAAAAAAGAAAAAACATGAATTACAGCAGAAACCAGGCTGCTAGCTGAACATTTGAGAGCAGCTGGGAATAATGCATGATATTCGTGAAGTGAAGCAAAAGCCGACAAACACGCTCATTTAACCAAGACAGATGAAATAAAATTTATTGGTTCTTTCAGTCTGTTTCTCCTGGCCTGCAGCCTCTCTTTCATGGACAAACTATCCTTACCAAATCCTCAGATTCCAACAGGAACAAAAAGGAATTATTAGGCTATATCAGTAACGCTGTAGAGATGAATGACGTACAGATTAAATCCCAAAACTGTTGCATACTCGTTGGGCACAGAGACTTCTGTTCACAGAACTAACATCGGGACCATTTCTACCTCCAGGGTATGATCAGTGCATCCTAAACATCTACTGGAATATGGAGGCAGGCCACTGGGATTTAAACAAAGCCAGCATTCTACAGGTGCAGCAGATTTTCTAGGTTAGAAACAGCCACTGGATGTCTCTAACTGGAGAACAGCAGGTAAAAATACTTTTGTTCTCCCCAAGTTCTAGGTTGGCCAGACCTGAACCAGCACCATGGCAAAACCTAGAGTACTGAGCGACTATATCAGGCTGCCCAGGACCACACCACCACAACAGCCTGGGGTGCAAATCAACAGCCATTGAGCACTGTGCTGGAACAGCTCCTGGTAATGTCAGGATTTGATTATCCTCTTACTGAGGGTCAAGTTTTACCAATCTCATTTTCTCCTGAGGCAGTCAAACTTCAAACTCAATTTAACTGCTTGAATGATGCAACATGATGGTTGTTACTAATAACTGAATTCTTTCCAGCTACCCCTCAGAGTTGGTGCGTGTTCACTGCTGACAAATCTGTATTGCACGAAATTACTCTGTAGCAAATCTGAAATATTACTTTATGTTTGGACTGACTACTTATGAACAGAGTTTGAAGACTGTAATGGATTTACGATAGCATTATGGCAGCTTTTGAAGTTCTAAATGTTAATTATCTCCATCCCTATTATTGTCCAGCATTTAAATGGTACCCAAATGCAACTGATTATTCATATTTATGTCTTCATACACCATCTTTGTTCTAGGATTATGAGCAGTAAGCTTATTAAGCAATCAGAGACAGAAACCTTTTGCCTTAATGCGTGTAAAGCTGGTGAAACATCTTCTCTTTGCTCATTCTGAGTTCAGTTTCCCACGTTATACTCCTGCTTTGGTAGTTACCTGTGCTTGACGCACAGGCCTAGCAGGTCTGACACTGAGATATCCTAATACTGTATCTCTAAACGGCTACGGAAAAGGAGAAATGGGAAAGCATAACTCCCTTCACATCAGGAGAATGGGTGCTGTGTCTACTCTCTTGATGCAGAGTTTACACTTTCTGCTAAATTTACCAGAGCTCTGTATCCTCCCATCAGTGTTCTCTCCAAAGTTCATGGTCTTCACCACATCTCCAGCAGCCCTGTGCGACCTTCTCCCATGTGACCACGATCCCATGCAGTGGATCACTTCCACAAAATGTAACCACTAGTTTGGACATGTAGCAAGACAGTAGACTATGCTACAAATAGAAGTCTCTTAATTACTCAAAGTTAGAAAACTGAGCATGATTTAGAAAGTAGAGATGTCAGCATCACAGTCAGTGTTTTTTTTTTTTAAAGTCAAGAAAGTCACAAAAATATATTAACATGGTAAGTATGAACAGCACGACAAACGAAATTTTAAAGTTCACAAATGCTTGATTACTGCTATAATCCTTCAGCTATTGAGTGGGCAACAAATGAAGTGGGACAATCTTACTCATGAAAAATTACTCTTAAGAGAGTTCCTGTGCACACGCATCCACACATTTAACAGAAGTATCTCATGCATCAGTGACTTGAAGCAGAAGACTGGATAATGGTGTTTTCCAGCTGTTATTCCTTCAGTAAAAATAATTTTAATTGTTCTCTATACACTCACAACAGCATGCCTCTGAAATTCCTAGGTAACAGTAAGGAACATTACCTTGTTTAGTTAAATCCCATTCTATTGCAAACCTCCCTGTTACTGTGAAGTGTTTCTGAAGTTTATATTAACATTCATAATTAAAGAAGTTTCTGGTGACGAGTTTCAGCTGAATACCTGTTTTCTAACGAACAGTAAGATATCATGCTTAAATTAATTTTAATTTCATAATCTGCAGTAAATGTGATATGGACAACATCCATCTCTGTCAGGAAACAGTATTTACAATTAACTGGGAATAAAATTGTTTCTTATACATTAAGAACCAGCCCTTTGGTAAGATGATGCTCACAGATTAATATTATGTGCAAACAAACACCCACCTCACACAAATAATTTAAACTGGGATTCATATACAACAAAAAAAGATTTCCCTTGTGATAAACAATTTGAGCACAAAGTGTTCCTTCAAGTCCTGACATAAATCTGTTCCTGCCAAGCTAGTAACTCATTGCGTCAACTTTTCGCCTTTGCCACAACTGTAGTGGCAGCCCGCCACCTCTCTGCCTGCTATACTCTCACTGCCCTCCTCCCAAAATTATCATTCCAGCTCTGCTGTGCCAGCCATTAGATAAACATTTGGTGAAAAAATAAAAAAGATCCTTTTAGTTAAAAGGAACCTAATCCTCAAGTTAACCCATCATTTTGGGACACCAATATGGACCTAGCAGACCCATTACTGTACTGCTAGTATCCTTGCCCTTCCTTACCCCACCAACTTCTTGTAATTTTTATCATTTTTATTTATTTGCAAGGCTCTGAAAAATGTGTTGGCACCTACCTTAAGACTGCGAGAGCTTCACCTGGGCTGAATGCAAGTGCTGTTGTGCCTGATAAAATTTTTTTGTTGTTGCTGTCTTTTAAAGTCAGGAAAAAAAAATGAAACCAAAGCATCTCTGCCTACTTTGCTTTCTCAATGACAAATATTCACAGCTTCTATTTTGCTGATGGAAATCTGGTATTTCAAAGAAGACACATGATGTTGTATTTATTCAGCTCGATGCTCCCATTAGTAGCGCAAGATAAACACTAGCTTTGTTAAAAGAAACAATTTCTGCAGCAAAAGGAAGTTTCATTTGATAGGAGCAAAGGCTACCTCGAGTTTATATACACATTAACAGAAATGTGCATATGGTCAAGGGAAAGAGACACTGTGAGTGAAAGTTAAAAAGAACCAATATATATATATGTTGGTACATATACACACATGCTGGTATATATTTATCATACTTCCTCTGTCTTGAGATCATGGAAAAGAAAGTTACCATCCCAGAAATAGGGAAATGGCATCTGTCCTGGATTCAGCAGCAGCAGTCATTTTTCTCCTTCTTAGCAGCTGGTGCAGTGGTGTGTTTTTGACTTTCAGCCTGGGAACAGCGCTGATAACACCTACGTTTTTAGTTGCTGCTCAGTAATGTTTACTGTGACCAAAGACTTTCTGAGTCTGATTCCCTGCCAGGGAGGAGGGGAAGCGGGAAGGAAGCAGAGACAGGACACCTGACCCAAACTAACAAAAGAGGTATTCCATACCACAGCACGTCATGCCCACTATGTAAACTGGGGGAAATTACCCGGAAGGGCGAGATCACTGCTCGGTTGGGCTGGGTATCAGTCAGTGGGTGGTGAGCAGCTGTATTCCCTTTCCTCGTTATTTCCCTTGTCATTATTATTATTGGTGGTAGCAGCAGTGGTTTATGTTATACCTTAGTTACTGGACTGCTCTTATCTCAACCCATGGGAGTTACATTCTTCTGATTCTCCTCCCCATCCTTCCGGGAGTGGGGGGAGAAAGAGGGGAAGTGAGAGAGCAACTGCGTGGCTGATTTGCTGACTGGGCTCGAACCATGACAGCTCCTTTTGGCGCCCAACATGGGGCACAAAGTGTTGAGATAGCGACAGATCTGACCAGAGTATGTGTCATCATATCTGTGATAAGCATTCATTGTTTCGGATTAATAGTCACTTGTCACAATGCTGATTTATTGGCTCTCAAAGTTGTTGCTCTGGATCTCACATTTTCAGCATGTCATACCTTACCTACAGCTGGCATTTGCTGTGTTAGTGTTTACTGGCTGGGGGCCTTGGGCTAAGGTTCTTGTTTCATTGTACTTTATGGTAATGACTTGTAATACAATAGACTCATTGATCATGAAAGTGATCTGGCTTGTGTTCCCAGTGTGGTCACTACCTATATACCTTGGGAAGTATGTAATAGAAGTGTTTAGCAATTACACATCTTTTTTTCCCCTCCTCGGGTGGTCAACCTGTGAAGAAGATATTCCCTTATGTTCTTAGCCCCCCACCAGACCGTTTACAGCATCATTTGAGAGTTCTGAAGGTTTTGAATGGCTTTAGGCCTTTAGGTACCCTTGAGACCCGCCTGCTGATTGTGATGGGGATCACTATGTTGGCATGCATACAGAGTGTATTTCACCAACAACCTTTTCATCTGATCTCAAAAGTTAAGCAGAGTCGGGTTTGGGCCTTGTCTAGGGTTAGACGACGATATAGGAGGACCAAGAGATTTTCCCCGAGGCTGGACAGTCATGAGTGGCAGGGTGTGTGGGATAGTATGGCAAGTATCTAGGCCAGTGGGCCCCTTCAGTGCTTTGGAATTTCACCACTGAACAAGTGCAAAATCCAGAAAAATTAGTAAAACACTTGAATGATGTGTGTTGTCATCCTGGTCATACCAGAGAGGGACAAATCATGGCAACATGCTGGGGCTTGGCCTATGCTTACAGAGCCCTGTTCAACACTATCCAGCACCTTCAAAAGGAAAAAAATGTCCCTGGATCTGATGGCAAAGCAACAGACAGCACAGCTATTCCATCTCCAAGTACAGCAGCTACATCAGCCCCAGCGACAACTGCAGTAGCTGCTCAAACTTTGACCGCAAGAGACAGCACAGCTAATCCAACTCCAAGTACAGCAGCTACACCAGAGGACCAATTCGTGCCAAAGTTTGTTGCCCCTGTATGCAAGGGGAAAAGCAAAAAAGAGGCAAGAAAGATGAAGCAAGATGAAGAAACAATGTACTCACCACCTGGGACAGCATCTGACCAGTAGTTATTAGTATGTGAATCAGAGGAAGAAGAAGAAGAGGTGATGTCTCGACCCCAGACCTCAACTGAGCTACGGAATATGCAAAAAGACTTTACCCGTCAGCCAGGGGAGTGCATCATCACCTGGTTGCTCCGATGCTGGGACAATGGGGCCGACGGTCACGAACTAGAAGGTAGGGAAGCCAGGCAGCTGGGATCACTTGCTAGGGAAGGGGGAACTGACAAAGCAATTGCAAGAGAGAAAAAGTCCCTCAGCCTTTGGAAGTGGCTTTTGGCAGCTGTGAAAGAAAGGTTTCCATACGAGGACGATGTTATGAGTCATTCAGCCAAGCAGACTACTCTAGGGAAAGGCATCCAGCCTCTGAGGGAATCAGCCATTTTACAGATGATCTGTCACATCAAGACAAATGCTAGGGATGTACCCATAGATCCAGATGAAGCCAAATGTACATGACCCATGTGGCGGAAATTTACACCGAATGCACTGTCATCATATGCCCATTCACTGGCAACAGTAACGTGGAATGACATAATACCACCAACAGTTAATGAAATAATTCATAAACTCCGAGAGTTCAATGACAATCTCACCCCTTCCATCATTTCAGCTGTGGAAAAACTGTCCCAGGGCCTCAAACAATTGAGAGACGATCTACCCAGCTCCTCACGTGTACCAACACGTCTCAACTACTAACAAAAGGCGTCCTACTGCTCGAGAGAGAAAATATAGAAGGTAGATGCCATGGGCCACCCTATGGTTTTACCTGGGGGATCACAAAGACATGATGAAGTGGGATGGAAAACCTACCTCAGCTCTGGAGGAACAGGTGTGTGAATTTAAGGGGAGAACGAAGGTTAAGGATGATCATCCCATGAAAGCTGCAGCTTCAGCCTCTGGTGAGCAGGTTCTCAGATGGAGTGGAAGAGCTGATTTTCCTCCAGCCTTTTAAGAATAATCCATTTCTACAAGACTTAAGTGTCCAACGTTGTGATGACTATTAGAGGGGCCCTGTCTCCAGCCAGGTGGAGGTAAGGAACAATAGCATTTACTGGACTGTGTGGATCAGATGGCCTGGCACATCAGTCCCACAGAAGTAGAAGGCTCCAGTAGATACTGGTGCACAGTGTACCCTGATGCCATCAAGCTGTCGAGGGGTGGAACCCATTTCTATTTCTGGACTGACAGCAGGATCCCAAGAGTTGACTGGACTGCTGTCCACCTTGCCTGGTCTCTCAGAGGATCCTTCTGTTGTGGGGTTGCTAAAGGTCGAAGAACAACAAGTGCCAATCGCGACCACAACAGTGCACCATCGGCAATATCACACCAAACAGGACTCCCTGATTCCCATCCATAAGCTGATCCGTAGATTGGAGAGCCAAGAAGTGATCAGTAGGACCCACTCACCCTTTAACAGCCCCATATGGCCAGTGCGAAAGTCTAACACAGAGTGAAGACTAATGGTAGGCTGTTGTGGCCTGAATGAAGTCACACCACCCTTGAGTGCTGCCATATCGGACATGCTAGAACTTCAGTATGAACTGGAGTCAAAGGCAGCCAAGTGGTATGCCATGATTGATATTGCCAATGCATTTTTTTCAATTCCTTTGGCAGCAGAGTGCAGGCCACAGTTCGCTTTTACTTGGAGGGCATCCAGAACACTTGGAACCGACTGTCCCAGGGGTGGAAACACAGCCCTACCATCTGCCATGGACTGATCCAGACTGCACGGGAACAGGGGCAAGCTCCAGAACACTTGCGATACATTGATGACATTATCATGTGGGGCGATACAGCGGAAGAAGTCTTTGAGAAAGGGAGGAAAATAATCCAATTCCTGCTGAAAGCTGGTTTTGCCATAAAATGGAGTAAGGTCAAGGGACCTGCACAGGAGATTCAATTTCTGGGAATAAAATGGCAAGATGGACGTCACCAGATCCCCACAGATGTGATCAACAAAACAACAGCAATGTTTCCACCAACTAGTAAGAAAGAAACACAAGCTTTCTTGGGTGTTGTGGGGTTCTGGAGAATGCACATTCATAATTACAGTCCGATTGTAAGCCCTCTCTATCATGTGACCCGGAAGAAGAATGATTTTAAATGGGGCCCTGAGCAACAACAAGCCTTTGAGCAAATTAAACGAGAGATAGTTCATGCAGTAGCCCTCGGACCAGTCCGGACCAGGCCAAATGTTAAAAATGTACTGTACACCGCAGCCGGGGAGAATGGTCCTCCTTGGAGCCTTTGGCAGAAAGCTCCAAGGGAGACTCGAGGTCAACCCCTTGGCTTTTGCAGTCAGGGATACAGAGGATCTGAGGCCAGCTATACCCCAACTGAAAAAGAGATACTGACAGCCTATGAAGGGGTTCGAGCTACTTCGGAAGTGACTGGCACTGAAGCACAGCTCCTCCTGGCACCCCGGTTGCCCGTGCTGGGCTGGATGTTCAAAGGCAAGGTCTCCTCTACACATCATGCAACTGATGTTACATGGAGTAAGTGGGCTGCACTAATTACACAACAAGCTCAAATAGGAAATCTCAGTTGTCCAGGAATTCTAGAAGTCATCAGGGACTGGCCAGAGGGCAAAGATTTTGGAATGTCCCCAGAAGAGGAGGAGGTGATGCGTGCTGAAGTGGCTCCACCATATAATGAACTGTCAGAAAGTGAAAAGCAATATGCCTTGTTTACTGATGGGTCCTGCCATATTTGTGGGAAAGCATTGTAGACGGAAGCCAGCTGTATGGAGTCCTCAACGACAAGTTGCAGAAACTGCTGAAGGAGAGAGTGAATCAAGTCAGTTTGCCGAGGTGAAAGCCATCCAGCTGGCCTTGGACATTGTGGAATGGGAAAAGTGGCCAGTAGTTTATCTCTATACTGACTCACGGATGGTGGAAAATGCCCTGTGGGGGTGGTTGCAGCAATGGAAGCAGAGCAACTGGCAACGCAGAGGTAAACCCATCTGGGCTGCTGCACTGTGGCAAGATATCGCTGCCTGGGCACAGAACCTGGTGGTGAAGGTACACCATGTAGATGCTCATGTACCCAAAGAGTCGGGCCACTGAGAAACACCAGAACAACCAACAGGTGGATAAAGCTGCTAAAATTGAAGTGGCTCAGATGGACTTAGATTGGCAACATAAGGGTGAATTATTTTTGGCCCGGTGGGCCCATGACACTTCGGGCCATCAGGGCAGAGATGCAACATACACATGGGCTCGTAATTGAGGGGTGGACTTAACAATGGACACTCTTGCCCAGGTTATTCACGAGTGTGAAAAGTGCTGCAATTAAGCGAGCTAAACAGTTAAAGCCTCCTTGGTATGGAGGACAGTGGCTGAAGTACAAATATGGGGAGGCCTGGCAGACTGATTATATCACACTCTCACCAACCTGCCAAGGCAAGAGCCATGTGCTTACCATGGTGGAAGCAACCACCGGATGGCTGGAAACATACGCTGTGCCCCACGCCACTGCCCAGAACACTATTCTGGGCCTTGAGAAACAGATTTTGTGGTGACACTGCACCCCTGAGAGAATTGAGTCAGACAACGGGACTCATTTCCGGGACAACCTTACAGACATTTGGGCAAAAGAGCATGGCATTGAGTGGGTATATCACATCCCCTACCATGCACCAGCCTCTGGGAAAATCGAACAGTACAACAGGCTGTTAAAAACCACACCAACAGCAATGGGTGGTGGGACTTTCAAACATCGGGATACACATTTACCAAAAGCCACCTGGTTGGTCGACACCTGCCAACAGGGCTGGTCCAGCCAGTCAGAACTTTTACATACTGTAGAAGGGGACAAAGTTCCTGTGGTGCACATAAAAAATTTGCTGGGGAAGACAGTCTAGGTGATTCCTGCTTCAGGTAAAGGCAAACCCACTCATGGGATTGCTTTTGCTCAGGGACCTGGATATACTTGGTGGGTAATGCGGGAAGATGGGGAAGTCCGATGTGTACCTCAAGGGGATTTGATTTTAAGGAAGAACAGCCTTCACTCCATTGTATGCTGTTGCCTGCTATGTAATACTTTTATAGCCCACCAACTAGATGTCTTCAAGTCATCAGTGACTGGCCCTGACTTCCCTCCAATCATCATCCCAACGAAGAATGAACTTTGATGAAACCAGATGAGGTCTGCGGTAAAGGCAACGATGCAAAACTGCACACAGCCTCTCCTGCTCTGAAAGACTCTTACGAGAAATGGAGCCTGACAGCATGGACTTCATGCCTGATAAAATTTTTTTGTTGTTGCTGTCTTTTAAAGTCAGGAAAAAAAAATGAAACCAAAGCATCTCTGCCTACTTTGCTTTCTCAATGACAAATATTCACAGCTTCTATTTTGCTGATGGAAATCTGGTATTTCAAAGAAGACACATGATGTTGTATTTATTCAGCTCGATGCTCCCATTAGTAGCGCAAGATAAACACTAGCTTTGTTAAAAGAAACAATTTCTGCAGCAAAAGGAAGTTTCATTTGATAGGAGCAAAGGCTACCTCGAGTTTATATACACATTAACAGAAATGTGCATATGGTCAAGGGAAAGAGACACTGTGAGTGAAAGTTAAAGAGAACCAATATATATATATGTTGGTACATATACACACATGCTGGTATATATTTATCATACTTCCTCTGTCTTGAGATCATGGAAAAGAAAGTTACCATCCCAGAAATAGGGAAATGGCATCTGTCCTGGATTCAGCAGCAGCAGTCATTTTTCTCCTTCTTAGCAGCTGGTGCAGTGGTGTGTTTTTGACTTTCAGCCTGGGAACAGCGCTGATAACACCTACGTTTTTAGTTGCTGCTCAGTAATGTTTACTGTGACCAAAGACTTTCTGAGCCTGATGCTCTGCCAGGGAGGAGGGGAAGCCGGGAGGAAGCAGAGACAGGACACCTGACCCAAACTGACCAAAGAGGTATTCCATACCACAGCACGTCATGCCTACTATATAAACTGGGGGCAATAACCCAGAAGGGCGAGATCACTGCTCGGTTGGGCTGGGTATCAGTCAGTGGGTGGTGAGCAGCTGTATTCTCTTTCCTCGTTATTTCCCTTGTCATTATTATTATTGGTGGTAGCAGCAGTGGTTTATGTTATACCTTAGTTACTGGACTGTTCTTGTCTCAACCCATGAGAATGACATTCTTCCGATTCCCCTCCCCATACCTCCGGCAGCAGGAGGGACGAAGGGGGGAGTGAGAGAGCAACTGGGTGGCTGATTTGCCAACTGGGCTTAAACCACGAGAGCATCAAAGATTAATTTGAGGCTCCCTTACTGGAAACGGGTACAACAGGTCACATACTGACTGAAGCAGCATGTACAACTGCAAAACTGTTCAGAATCGAGCTCTGTACATCTCCCCAGCACACCTGGCATGGCACAGGCACACAAGCCCTCTCCAGGAGGACTGCTGCTGTGCTTCATGGTGCTACAGAAAATAACCCCTCTATAGAGCCCCCACTGTTATGTATTTGCATGGTGCTGCCCTGTGCTGTGCAGATACATCAACACAGGGAGACAATGAAACATCCCATGGTAATGGAAACAATACTTGACCATACTTGGAGAATTTGACTCCAAAATATTTGGGGGGTATCCATGACTTCACTATACATTTGAGTAAGTTAAACAGTTATTTTCATATATTTTATGAAAGTACCACTATCATTACTGACAATTTTAGAAATTATCCCTCAGAAGCATTGCAAGCTGTCTGGTTTGTCAGTCCTTTATAATTATTAAAACACACTAATGTCTCAAATTAACACAGCAAGCAGCAATTCTAGTAATGCGAGACTGAGATGTGGTGGAGATGAAAGACACCACATTCCTATTTAAACATTTCAAGCTGTCTGAATAACTTTTAGTAATACTTGTATCTACCACTCAGAGCCACAAAAAATCTCAACTGCTATCTACTCTAATCTCAATATTTAAAATAGCATCTTTTAAATAAATGCCAGTATTCAAATGAGTCTTAACAAATCTCCTTATATTGATTTTATTTCTAACTACATTTTCATTGCTGGTGTGAGCAATCAAGTCTATACTACAGCTAAGAGTCTTTCAGATTCAAGTTAAGCAGCTCTTTACCTGGTGAGTAACTTCAATTTCTCCCACGGGCAAACACTTCCTGAAAGCATTTATAGAACAGGATCCAACTCAAGCAGAGAGCTACAGTTTTTAATTGCTTCATTCTTATTTCCGATTTAACCATGAACATAAGGATGACCAGGTGTGGGTCTTTTGTAGTTGCTACACAAGGAGGGAAGCGGAGCTGTGACTGAATACATAAAGTTAATAACACACGAGATTCTGAACGAGATGCACACTACTGAAAAGATAACTAATGCACATCCACTTACTCGATCTCGAGAAATAGCAAGTGAGAGTTTGTAACTTGTATCACTGAAGACGTTGCTGCGAGAAAACACCAGTCACTGCTATGCAGCAACACCCGCTGTTCTCTATACTTATGCTCATAGTATCTGCAGTATTTGTCTTTAAAAGTATTCTCCGTTTTTCTCCGTGCAGCACGTAGGGCAGACCACACGCTAAGGAGCGAGATCAATTAGTGATGGCATGAGAAGTTTAAAAAGAAGGGGCGGAGGTTGAGGGGGAGTTTGTATAAACTGGAATAAACCACGCAGACGGGAAACTCCGATCAGGGCTGTGGCGTAGGGAAGACCGAGGCGCGGGCACCTCACCTTTTCTAAAAAAGCTCTTTTTTTCAGTCCAAGAGCGTACAGAAAAGGTTTTCCTGAAGAACACCGTTTCCCCAGACCTCCCAGGCCACGTCTCCCTCCCCCTCCATCCCCCGCTGCAGATCGGGTCGCACAACTTTCATCCCCAGCCGCAGGTCCGAACCCTGCCGGAGCTCTGTCCTGCTTGCCACGGCGCACGGCCAGCACCGGGTCTGCCTGCCCAGCCAGAGGGACACGCCGTGCGCTCCTTCTGGCTCCGTGGCCGCTAGGGCTGTTCACAAACCCCGGGCGAGAGCCGGGGAGCGGCAGGCGGAGCCCGACAGCAGTCGGACGCGGCGAGGAAGCCTCCTCACAGCCTCCCGGCGCTGGATGGGGCGGCGGGACAGGGCGCGGGGCCGCCACCCGGTACTCACCGACTCGCTCGGAAACTTCGCCTAAGTTTCGGCGGCGCTGCGTGAAGGCGGCGGGCGCCGGCACCATCGGAGCGCTTCAGCGAGCGGCCGCCGCGGCGGCGGCACCGCCGGGCATCGCGCTGCGCTCCCCCACAGCCGGCCCCAACTTCCGAAGCAGCAACGATATACAACAGCCAGCGACGGCGGCCGGGCGCCGGGCTGAGCCCGCACCCCTCCCGCGGGGCGGGGCGGTAGGCCGGGCTGAGGCGGAGGCCCGGGGCACAGCCCGCCCTACTCCGCTCCCCCTACAGCGGCGTCAGCACTGCCTTCGACCGCCGCTACCCGTATCGGGGCGCCGGGGGCTTAGCGGCTGCCACCTCCTCCTCCTCTTCTTTCTCCTCCTTCTTCCCCCCCGCCATGGCCGCCGCTCCCCAATCACCGCCAGCTCTGGCTCTCCGCCGCTGCCGCGGAAAGGAGGGAGGGGACTGGGGCAGGCGCCGCGCCAGGGTAACGCGTCTGCGCGGGGGGGGCGCTAGGTGCTCGGGCGCGTTGGTGCCGGGCTCACTGCCCCGGGGCACTATCGCTGTGCTGAGAGGCTCCGTCTAGGGGAAGGCGGCGGTTACTGCAGAGCTCCACCGTGCCGGGCAGAGCCGCGCCTTGGCGACGGCTCCTCCGCGGATCCCTCCGCTCCGTTGGACCGGCCGCCCCAGGCGTCCCCGCGGAGATCGCCGGGGGTAAGGGGAGGGGAGAGCCCCGCTCCCGGCCCTGGCGTGTGCGGTGAGGGCAGCGGTGGCCCTGAGTTTGTTTTGAGGAAGGCGGTGAATCCGGTTTTGGGGAGAAGGGGTCATCCGCGCGGCTGCCGGGTTGAAGCAAAGCGGCTTTGAGCAGCTGAATGCGGGTAGCTTCCTTGACTAGGTGTGCGGCGGAACAGCGTAAGTGCAGGCATGGGCCTAGGCAAAAGGGAAAACGGCTGCTTGGGCTTCTCCTACAATAATAAAGGTAGCACTTGAGAAACGCCTTAGGAAAGAAAATAGTCTAAATGAGCATAGTGCCTCCAGTTTATTTAGGTATCATTTAGGTTGACAAAGTAGCAGCGATGGACCCGCATGTACAAAGGTGACTTCAGCAGTGACATACAGATCTTTAAGGCCCTTGCAGCAGCCATCGCACTCCTCACTTCATGCTGGCTCAACAACAGAGGTGGACAAGAGCCACACAAGCCACTGTTGCAAGAGTTTCACAATCATCTGGTAAGCTATGATGCAAAGCGCCCTCTGAAATTAACCAGGAGAAGAGAATTGTAGGTCACCCAAGTTGCCTGCTGTAGCTCAAGGAACAGGAGTATTGGTGCCACTCACTGCATGGAAGTTGCTGGCTTCTAGGGGCCAGGGACGTTTAAGCCCTAACACCTTTACCTGCTGAGGTTCGTGCTGTCCTTCCCTTGTTCTTGCACGAGGAGGGGTGTGGCTGGGCACTACCTGGCCTGGGGCAGATGGTGTGCCTCGAAGACTGTTCTGCAAACAGCCAGTTGTCAGTCCTCAGCCAGGCTGGCACTCCAGGCTGGCTCTCTGCCGGCTCCCATGAGTGCCATATCAAATGGGGGGTGCAGAGGGTGGTAGAAACATGTAGCTGGGGGGAAATGGACCATGAGATGTGGCCTCATCAATTTTCAATTGACTTAATGGAATTTAAATCTCACATGTCAATATCTATGTGCCAGAAGTGTCACTGAGGTTTTAAACTAAGGCACGCAAATGCACCTTTCTTGTTCCTGCACCAGAACCATGTCTTGCCTTTATCTTATTTAAAAAATCACAAAACAGCGCTCTACCCTCTTTAGACAGTGCCAATACCATAGCCTTTCCAGTAATACGTGTACAAAGACATTAAGTTTCAGTTCTTATCACTAGCTAGGTTATTCACATCCACATCTTGTGGGAGATGCCTGTGCTGTCAAATTAGTGGTTGTTCCTCAGGCCTTTCATTCTTACCTCCTGCTACTTAAGCTATGGCAAAGCATGATTAGTAACTCATTGGGTTAGAAATTGCAACCGCAGACCTAATCCTGACTCTGTAGTTTTGTGGTTGGAGCACTGTGTGAGGAGAAAGAGACTGTTTTCCAGCTCCAGACATGTTTTAATACAACACTCCTGTAATGTAATGAGTTCTGAGATTAGTACAAACAGCTTTGTATTGGCTTGCTAGCAGTGAGAGTTGAATATCTGAAATACCACATAGATAAACCAGAAAAAATACTTTACTGGTCCCTCATCATATGTATAATTAAGCATAAATAATAAAAAAATCAGTATATTTATTATATATTCTGGATTTCTACCTCCCTGGATTTCTGTATGCTACGTAACTGTCTCATGGCAGGTGGTTTACTTTCATGGGGATTAATGTGAAACAGTTCACTGCCAACAAGACCAGATGTAGGCAAAAGCAGCTAAAGTAATTTTCAATCAGAAAGCTGGTGGGGGTCTGGATGGGACTGGGAAGACATAAGACAGGTAAGAGTGTAGATAGGTGCTATACTGGGGTCCTGGCTTGGCATAGCAGGGGGGCTTTGGAGGAGTAAAAGTCATCAGTATGCAGGTAGAAGGGGGTGAAAGTGTGAAATCAATTCTTTCAAGTTGTAAAACAAGAGAATTCAGATTTTTAAAATTTATTTATGTAATTTTTTTAATAATAATTAGGACTTCACCCCTAATTATTTAAGTTTCCACACTGTCTACAGCTAGTCCTGAGCTACAAAAGCATGTGTTAAGTATCTGTAGGGAAAAAAATTTGTCATTGCTCCAGTACAAGTAAATAGCATTATAAATGGTCAGTGACCTCTGGGCTTCTCTCGTATTAAAAAAAGTAGTCTGTCTTAATAACTGATATACTCAGTTTCATTGAAGGATTTTGGAGGACGTTAGATTCTTCTGTGCTGCTAGTCTGTGGTAGTTTTTTAATAATTAACAGAATTTAGCTTCAGAATATCTGAGTTTGGTATGTGATGGAGCATGAATCTTAAATTTAGCTTAGCAACAATATAGGAATTCATTATATTCTTTATACATCTGTTAGGAAACATCTACTTATCAAACTGTATTATTTCACATATGCTTATGTACTTTTTTATTTAGGCTGTATTATACAGTTTCCAGATTCCCTCCAATCCCCTAAAAAAGCCTCATAAAGCAAGTCTGGCTTGAATACACTTGGTAAAGATATCCAAATTCATCGTGTTGGCATGAAACATTTCTTATGACGTGATATCTAGTAATACCAACACTGGCTAATGTAAATACTCTTTTCTCTGTTAACACAGTTGCCACTTCAGCCTGTTCCAAAGAGTGTATGGAAAGTGCTCTCCTTTCTGAGCATGATGCTCTGGAAACATGTTCAGAAGCTGAAATGATAGCCAGATCTGGCATTGCTCTCTGTTTATGTTATGTATTAGGCAGTGTTTATCAACAGGATGTTGAATAGGATTCTAGCAGCTCAGTTCATGCTAGTTCTTCATCTTGAAGAGGTTCCTTCACTTTAAAGTAACTACACCTAGTGCACAGTATTTTATGATTGGTGGTAATTTGTGCAAGACTAGCTGTGAATGCCTAGTGTAAGCACGGGCTTACGTCTGTGCTTGTGTCATGGGTTCAGCAGCAGCAGTCATTTTTTTCTCCTTCTTGGTAGCTGGTGTAGCACTGTGTTTTTGATTTTCAGCCTGGGAACAGTGCTGATAACACCAGTGTTTCTGTTACTGCCTAGTGATGTTTTGGTCTGGCCAAGGATTTTCTGAGTTTCATGCTGTGTCAGGGAGGAGGGGGAGCCGGGAGGAGGCAGAGACAGGACACCTGACCCAAACTGACCAAGGAGCTATTCCATGCCACAGCACGTCATGCCCAGGATGAAAAAACTGGGGGGGCAGGAACCCGGAAGAGTTCAGTTCACAGCTCGGTCATCGAGTGGTGAGCAATTGTATCCTCTTTCCTTGTATTTCCCTGATCATTTTTGTGGGTGGTGGTGGCAGTGGTGGTTTGTGTTATACCTTGGCTGCTGAATTGTTCTTGTCTCGGCTAGTGGGAGTTGCATTCTTTTGATTCTTCTCCCAATTTCCCCCCCCCCCCCTCGGAGTGGGGGGGAAGAAGGAGGGGAAGTGAGTAGTCGGGCTTTGTATTAGAAGGGGTGAGCTATTGTATCCTTCCCATGTATTTGCCTTGTCATTATTATTATTGGTGGTAGCAGTAGTGATTTGTGTTATACTTTAGTTACTAAACTGTTCTTATCTCAACCTGTGAGAGCTGCATTCTTTTCAATTCTCCTTCTCATCCCTCTGGGAGTGGGGGGAAGAAAAAGGGGAAAGTGAGGGGAGAACGAGCTGCGTGGTTAGAGAGGCTTAAACCACGACAGCTTGTACAGCAGAAAGGTAGCTATGGTAAAACCTGCCATAGGTGGAATTACAGCAGTTGAACTCTGACTGCCTGATTTAGCAGGCAATAGTTCCTGTAGTCAGCAAAGCTATGTTAATGTAGACATTTCTGAATCAGTTTAATGGGGTCCATATGCAGGGTCCATGCTACAGAAAAAGGAAGTCTTTCACTAGAAAGAGTTTATACTGGAAGGAAATAAAGTGACTTTTTTTGTTGCTGGGCATTCTGCCAATACAGTATTGCAGGATGCACTCTTAATTGATACTGTTTTACCTGCTGAGCTTGTAGATGAGGCCTGAGATTCTGAGTCTAGTCCGAGCAGTTCAAAATTCTATAAACCGTCGTTTGTGGTTTAAGTGAGTGTGAATGTGTTTTGAGTGAAGAACTACCTTATATTAAATTACAAAAACAGTTCTTATTTTTCAAAACTACATGAAAAACTGTGGGAGACTGAGATTAAGTCAAGGCATTGTTCATACTCTGCATTCTTACCTGCAGCTTAAATCTATGTTCTTATTTATTCTCTTTGATTTTTTTTTTTTATATCAATCATTAAATCACAGGAAAATTCAGCTTGGAAGGGATCTCCCTATTCCAACTTTCTGCTCAATGCAGGGTCAGTTAAGAGGTCAGATCTTGTAACGCAGAGCTTTACCCAGCTGGGTTTCAAAAACTTGCAGCATGGAGACTGCATGATATTTAGGGAAACCTGCTCTACTGCTGCACTGTCCTCATGGGGAAAAAGGTTTCCCTTCTTCTCCAGGCTGACCATCTCAGCTCAGCTTATGCTCATTGACTCTCTTCCTGCCACCATGCACTGCTGTGGAGAGCCTGGCTCTGTCTTCTCAATGACCTACTTGTAGCAAGGAGAAAACTGCTCTGAGGTGCTCCCAGGGTCTTCCCTTCTCCAGACTGAAGCAGCCCTGTCCCTCAGCTTCTTCTTGCAGGGCTAATGCTTCAGTTCCTGAGCATCCTGGTGGCCCTCCACAGGGCTGACTCCAGTTTAGCAACATCTTTTTTGTAGAGGGAGGGAAAAATGGTGCAGTGTGCAACATATCGTCACATGACTGCCAAGTGAAGGGGGATAGCCACTTCTCTTCATCTCCTGGCTATGTTTCTCCTCACACAGCCCATGATGCTGTTAGCCTTCACTGCTGCTGAGGAACCTAACAATTTGCTGTCTACCAAGTCCACAAGGTCCTTTTCAACAGGACTGCTCCCCACACGGTCAGTCCTCGGCTTCCATTACTGCATGGGCTTCTTTCTTACCAGGGCAGGATTTTGCATTTGTCCTGGCAGAATTTCGTATGGTTCTCATCAGCCTATTCATCCAGCCTCTGTAGGTCCCACTGGAAGACAGCCCTGCCCTTGAGCATATTGACTGGTTACTCCAGTTTGGTGTGATGAGAATGAGCATTGCTTCCGCCATTAATTCATACAGGTGTTAAACGGGATAGGTCCAAGTATCGATCATAGAATCATAGAATAGTTAGGGTTGGAAAGGACCTTAAGAGCATCTAGTTCCAACCTCCCTGCCAGGGGCAGGGACACCTCCCACTAAACCATGCCACCCAAGGCTCTGTCCAACCTGGCCTTGAACACCGCCAGCGATGAAGCATTCACAACTTCCCTGGGCAACCCATTCCAGTGCCTCACCACCCTTACAGTAAGGAATTTCTTCCTCATATCCAATCTAAACTTCCCCTGTTGAAGTCTGAACCCGTTACCCCTTGTCCTACCACTACAGTCCCTTATGAAGAGTCCCTCCCCAGCATCCCTATGGTCCCCCTTTCAGATACTGGAAGGCTGCTCTGAGGTCTCCACGCAGCCTTCTCTTCTCCAGGCTGAACACCCCCAACTTTCTCAGCCTGTCTTCATACAAAAGGTGCTCCAGTCCCCTGATCATCCTCGTGACCCTTCTTTGGACTTGTTTCCACTGTTCCATGTCCTTCTGATGTGGAGGACACCAGAACTGTGCACAGTACTCCAAGTGAGGTCTCACGAGAGCAGAGTAGAGGGGCAGAATCACCTCCCTCGACCTGCTGGTCACGCTCCTTTTGATGCAGCCCAGGATATGGTTGGCTTTCTGGGCTGCAAGTGCACACTGAAGCCGGCTCATGTTCATTTTCTCATCGACCACCACCCCCAAGTCCTTCTCCACAGGGCTGCTCTGAATCTCTTTCCTGCCCAACCCGTAGCTGTGCCTGGGATTGCTCCAACCCAGGTGGAGGACCTTGCACTTCTCATGGTTTAACTTCATCACGTTGGCATCAGCCCACCTCACAAGTGTGTCAAGGTCCCTCTGGATGCCATTCCTTCCCTCCAGCATATCAACCGAACCACACAGTTTGGTGTCCTCAGCAAACTTGCTGAGGGTGCACTCAATCCCACTGTCCATGTCACCTACAAAGATGTTGAACAAGACCGGTCCTAACCCCGATCCCTGAGGGACACCACTTGTTACTGGTCTCCAGCTGGACATTGAGCCATTGAGCACTACTCTTTCCGTATGGCCATCCAGCCAGTTCTTTATGCACTGAGTGGTCCACCTATCAAATTGATGTCTCTCCAACTTAGAGACAAGGATGTCATGTGAGACAGTGTCAAACGCTTTGCAGAAGTCCAGGTAGATGACATCAACTGCTCTACCCCTGTCCATCAGTTCCGTAGCCCCATCATAGAAGGCGACCAAATTGGTCAGGCAGGATTTCCCCTTAGTGAAGCCATGCTGGCTGTCACCAACCACCTTGTTGTTTTTCATGTGCCTCAGCATGCCTTCCAGGAGAATCCACTCCAAGATTTTGCCAAGCACAGAGTTGCGACTGATTGATCTGTAATTCCCTGGCTCATCCATTTTCCCCTTCTTGAAAATGGGGGTTATATTTCCCTTTTTCCAGTCGTGAGGAACTTCACCTGACTGCCATGATTTTGCAAATATGATGGGCAGTGGCTTAGCAACTTCATTTGCCAGCTCCTTCAGGACCCTTGGATGGATTTCATCAGGTGCCATGGGCTTGTATACGTTCAGGTTCCTAAGATGGTCTCAAACCAGGTGTTCTCCTACAATGGGCTCAGGGTCTTCATTCTCACAGTCCCTGTGTCTGCCTTCCAAGACTTCCTTTGGTACTCTACTTGTTACTGGCCTCCAGGAACAGGGACTATAAATCCATAGTTTTTTAGGAATATGGTGTCTTTTATTAATTAATTGCCGCTGATCTTATTTAGATGCTAAAGAAAAAATGGGGGATGTGAAAGGAACATGTTGGTTTTTAGAAATAAGAGAATGATTCAGGTGGATGTGTATTTCCCCCTTTATGTCATTATTTCAGAAAGCTTAGGGAAAAACAAGAAGTCTTCTGCTGTATGAAAATTGATAACCTTTGTAGGGAGTAGATGAATCTTTTAAGCACATGCTGTGTTTTCCATCAGAATTTCTGTTCATAGGATAGGAGCAAGTCAAAATTCTGAGCAGTAGGTAGGTTAATGCCTCCTCTATCTTCACTTCACCTTCTTAAGTTCTTTATTAATCTAAGAAATAAGAATAGCTGTGAGAAGAGAAGCACTCTTCTAATCTAAATTTCCATCATAAATTGAATTGCAGGAAAAAGTACCATTTGGGTTATTTTGTTACGGCACAAGATTGCTTGCCATGAAGAGAAACCACACTAATAAAATGCATATTGTAACCATGATCAGACTTTTGCCAGGAGCTGGGAATGCACAGTGCTTGCTGTATGCAAAAATGAAAGCAATATTTAATAGCAGCTCTGCTCTCAGCCTCTGAACATGTGGAAAATTTTAGGTTGTGAGTTGTCTGGGTTACTTCCTTTAAAGCAACAGAGCAAAGCTCCCTTGAATACATTATATGAAAGCAGAATAATTACCGAACCAACAAATATCTATGAAAACAGAGAATTTTTTTAAGGAACTAATCTCCAAGGAATCAATATGAACATGCATGCAGGATAAGAAGGCACAGGCAAAGTGAGAGAGGCAAATGAAGGAACACCCTGCCACAGCCAGCAGTCTTGCTCTGTCTTTCTGTTGTTTCTAAGGCATCCCTTGTGTTGTTATTTACATATTATATAAAATGAAGATCTGTCTGGTTGTGTGAGAAATGCACTGATTTTCTGGTTCTCTGGGAAAAGAAAAGTGGCAATGGAGGTATTCTGCTTGCTTTGTTTCTGAAGAAGGAAGATGGAGGAGAGTAGAAGTGAAGGTTTTGCTTCAGCCAGAGTATGCAGTGCTGTTTTTTTAAGGTAAGGAATTTCAAAGCTGGTATCCTGGCTTCCTTCCAGCACTATACAGGCTGTCCTGCATCGTAGATGTTACATTAGCCAGAATCATAGAATAGTTAGGGTTGGAAAGGACCTTAAGATCATCTAGTTCCAACCCCCCTGCCAGGGGCAGGGACACTAAACCATGTCACCCAAAGCTCTGTCCAGCCCAGCCTTGAACACTGCCAGCTATGAAGCATTCACAACTTCCCTGGGCAATCCATTCCAGTGCCTCACCACCCTCACAGTAAAGAACTTCCTCCTTATACCCAATCTAAACTTCCCCTGTTTAAGTTTGAACCCACTACCCCTTGTCCTACCACTACAGTTCCTCATGAAGAGTCCCTCCCCAGCATCCCTATAGGCCCCCTTCAGATACTGGAAGGCTGCTCTGAGGTCTCCACGCAGCCTTCTTTTCTCCAGGCTGAACAGTCCCAACTTTCTCAGCCTGTCTTCATACAAAAGGTGCTCCAGTCCCCTGATCATCCTTGTGGCCCTCCTTTGGACTTGTTCCAACACTTCCATGTCCTTCTTATGCGGAGGACGCCAGAACTGTGCACAATACTCCAAGTGAGGTCTCACGAGAGCAGAGTAGAGGGGCAGAATCACCTCCCTCGACCTGCTGGTCACGCTCCTTTTGATGCAGCCCAGGATACGGTTGGCTTTCTGGGCTGCAAGTGCACACTGAAGCCGGCTCATGTTCATTTTCTCATCGACCACCACCCCCAAGTCCTTCTCCACAGGGCTGCTCTGAATCTCTTCCCTGCCCAACCTGTAGCTGTGCCTGGGATTGCTCCAACCCAGGTGGAGGACCTTGCACTTCTCATGGTTAAACTTCATCACGTTGGCATCAGCCCACCTCACAAGTGTGTCAAGGTCCCTCTGGATGCCATTCCTTCCCTCCAGCATATCAACCGAACCACACAGCTTGGTGTCATCGGCAAACTTGCTGAGGGTGCACTCAATCCCACTGTCCATGTCACCGACAAAGATGTTGAACAAGACCGGTCCTAACCCCGATCCCTGAGGGACACCACTTGTTACTGGTCTCCAGCTGGACATTGAGCCATTGAGCACTACTCTTTCCGTATGGCCATCCAGCCAGTTCTTTATCCACCGAGTGGTTCACCTATCTAATTGATGTCTCTCCAACTTAGAGACAGTGTCAAACGCTTTGCAGAAGTCCAGGTAGATGACATCAACTGCTCTACCCCTGTCCATCAGTTCTGTAGCCCCATCATAAAAGGCCACCAAATCGGTCAGGCAGGATTTCCCCTTAGTGAAGCCATGCTGGCTGTCACCAACCACCTTGTTGTTTTTCATGTATCTCAGCATGCCTTCCAGGAGAATCTGCTCCAAGATTTTGCCAGGCACAGAGGTGAGACTGACTCGCTTGTAATTCCTTGTGTCATCCCTTTTCCCCCTCTTGAAAATGGGGGTTATATTACCTTTAGAAGAACTACTGCAAATGAAGAATGAAAAACGTTAATCAATTTTAAGATAAATAATGTGTGAGTATTGCGCTGTGCATCCTAATTGAACATCATCCTTAGTCTTTTCAGTGCCGATTGAGCAATGACCAGGCACATTCTGCAAAAGTGGAATCCAGAGCCTGAGACCACCTCTTGCACCTACATGTCCACACTTCTCCATTTCCTTCTGTCAGTAGCACAAGTTTAGTTGTCTAGTGAAGCTTCTGTCTAAAATGCTAGTGTCTAAAATTTCTCAAATGTTTAAACACAGTAAACAAGGCTTTCTTGGCTTGCTTTTCTGAGTTTAGATTCCTGAATTCCAACATATTAGAGACATAACTGGCTCACTTTCAAAAGTATTTTACATTTTGTTGCTCAGAGCATGCACTAATTGTCTATCCACTTTTTATGAGTGTTTTTCTGCATCTTTTGCTATGTATTGCCCTTTGCCACCCCAAGTTCTTTTGTCTATCACATTTAGGTGAAAAAGAGATCACAGAAGCTAGAGCAGAGACTATATTTGATTATTGGGTACTCAAAGTCACTGATTATTTTGGTACTCAAATTCACTTTAATTTAAAACAGTAGTGTTACCATGCAGAAGACAACAGACAAGAATTTGACCAAGGTCACAGTGTACAAAGTATAAGATTTAAATTTCCTGGCCTCCTTGCAGAATATAACCAAAACCATGGAGTAACTTTGTTTGTTGTTTCCATAAGTCTGCTAGTTCCAGGAACAGCAGCATCCTTTAATTTATGATTCAGCTTGAAGTCTATAATTGGCAGGTCTTAAGCATATGTGACAGCAAGGGATTCGAGACAGGCTGACAAAATGTGTGTTGTTGTCTTCTGTACATAACTGATACACTTTTTGTTGACGGTAACATTAACCTTTTTTTGAAGAGCTTTGTTTTTTACGTCAACTTGCCATTTTGAGAACAACATCAGCAAAGGGAAATCTTGTTTTAATACTGTTTTGTTAGCATATCATTCAAATGCTTACAGAGAAGTGTCTTTCAAGGCAGATTACTGTTATAGACATGTAAATTTGTAAGACGATATGAGATAGCACTTTGACTCTTCAAAAAGACCGTGTTCACTCACATGTTTTCCAGTCCCATTCTGTATCATTCACCTAGTCAGGAGTAAAACTCAGACACACTGGTCTATAGTTCCCTGGTTTTCTTATTATAGAGCCCTTTTTGCTGATGGGATTACACTGATAGATCTCCTTTCAGAAATCTTAATTAACACATAACTACCTTGAAGTCAAAATGCAGATCTCTGGACCTTTTTGTTCTTACATGACAAGTCCTTCTCTTCTCTGTGGGGTTCTCTTTCCATTCCATTCACAGAACATGGTTTGGCTGCCCATCTACATGATCTAATGTCCTCTGGTCCTCAACCACTGCCTGGGTGAAATTGCACACAATTACTTCAAACTGTTTTCATCCTGCATTTTTGTAATTTGATGATTCTCATTGTTCATAACAGTACTGAAAGGCAGTGAAGGCAAAAGTCAGCTGACAGAGAAATTACCTCAGGAGTTACCCAGTTCAGGGAGTGTCCAGCTTTTCTGATTAATGGAGCTGCATAACAATGTTTTACCTTGGATGGAAGCCATGTGATGCATACCATATGCCTTGAAGAGGCGAAAGAACAGGAGTCCTGTGAACAGCAGTGTCCTTATAGGACTCCAGAGCTGTCTCATGGAATGGGGGGCAGCCTCAATATAAAGCTGTGTTCCAGGAAAATAGGTGATTTCACTAAAAGCAGGACCTGATGACTACTTCTTTGCATAGGAGAGCCAGACTGAGCAGTAGTTCCCATACCAGAGCAAACCACATGCTAATCAGGCGCTTGACATGCTTGATATGTCATCATTTTGACATGGTAACCATGTTTGAATTACTGTGGAGCCAAATGCAGCTGAAACCTACAAGTTGTCAATTCTTGATACAGTTCATTCCTTGTTCCAGAGTGGGATTAACTGTCATTACCTTATTCTTGGTATTTTCTTGACTTTTTTTAACAAGTTTTAATGGTGAAGGCCCCTCTAACTACCAAAGCCACCTGTGTCAGAAATTCACAAGTTTATTATTAGAATATTTTCCTTAATGCTTAACTCTTATTATTCAGTTATTATAACTCTTATTATTCAGACTTATTATACAGTGCCCCAAAAGGACGAAGTCATCTACCCGATGTTCTAAGTAGTGCCAAGAAGAGGAAGGCTTGAGGGTTATACTGCTATTTATAGATCACAGCATATTCCTTGTGTAACACATTTGCAATAGATTGTTAATTTTGATACATCTTCAATTTGATCTATTATCTCCAGGTACTTCTCTGGAAAACTAATTCTTAAGAAGTCATTCCCTGGCCTGTATTTTTTAAAACTTGATTATTCCCACCTAAATGCAGAACATGATCCCTGTTACATTCCATCCATTTTTCATTCCACTACTCAAATTACTCAAGATAATTCTGAATTTGAATCATGTCTTCCAACACATTTATACTTCCACTTCTTTCCAACTTTGTCTCATCTGCAAGTGTAATAAGACTGTTATCCCGATTGTTAATAAAATGCTGAATAAAGTCATAGCAAAGACAGGTCCCTGTAAAACCCTAATTTTGTGATATGACAGTATCAAAGTACTGGGTTTAAATGTAAACTCATCAAAAATGGGTTTTAAAAGATATGCATCAGCAAATTAGGTCTTTTTTATGCTGTTACTTTTCCTGCTCTGTTTCAAACGTTTACAAATAGTTTGATTCTAGTTTTTTTTTTTTTTTTTTTTTTTTTTTTTTTTTTTTTTTTTTTTGTGAGTTGAAGTTTATTATTTCTAGGCTCTTCTTCCTCTTTCTCCACTCTTTTTCTGAAAGGCAGCTGTTAATTTTATCCTTTCCCGGTCTTAAATATCTTGGTCATCTTCAAGTAACAGCTAACCTGACTAATTCACCTAACTTCTAAAATATCCCAGGCTATGATCTATCTGGTCTAACTGACTTGAGGACATTGTTTAATGCTCTTCCATCATATTTCTTCCCAGTTTTAGACTGAGTTCTTAACTGTTTGTCATGAATGTTAATTATGCTAGTCATGTGCCTACAGCTGACATGCAATGGTTTGAAATACTCTTACCTTCTTGGGATAATCAGTTTTGTCATCACCTTCTCTCCACTCCCCCAGATAAACAAGAAAAACAGTAATTTTCCTTATTATTAGTGCACATTATATTTTAAAGTGTTTCCTGGCTGTATGCTGATTTTGTGCCTTAGGTGTCTGATTTGGTTTTATACACATGCACTGTTATTTTATATGTTTTAGAATTTTATCTGATTTCCAGTTTCCAGGTGGAACTTTGTGAGCTTGAGATCAGCTAAAGCTTCTGGCTTACCTATGTCATCCCTCAGTATTTTCCTCTTCTGATAGGGATAGCTTATGTTTCCTGCCACAACAACTTACTTACATTTTCCTTTGACTTTGTTGTTGACTTGAGTTGGTGGAAGTTTGCCTGCTTCAAGTCCATGATTTTCTTCTTTTCCCTTATTTTATTCCTTAGGATTGTGGACTCTGTAATTTCATAGTCACTGTCTCCAAGTTGCCTTTCATCATCCTACTCTCAAGCAGCTACACTTCACTGGTTAGAAGCACATCCAGAAGAGCCTCTAGTCTCCCTGTGTTTTTCACTGCACCAGAAATGATGACCAATGCTTTTCAGTTTAGAGCTTGCTAATCCATCCCTGTCCTGATGTTTTCATTTTCTATCCATTCTTTGGACAGTTAAACTCTCTCATGACTCTCTGGTCCTGTGAATTGAATGATTTGTCATGTTTTTCATAA
The DNA here is from genome assembly GCA_028858755.1 of Ara ararauna. Classification (NCBI taxonomy): domain Eukaryota; kingdom Metazoa; phylum Chordata; class Aves; order Psittaciformes; family Psittacidae; genus Ara; species Ara ararauna. The sequence goes on from CM054410.1 coordinate 93,799,140, forward strand.
AAAAGACTTCCACAGCAGGTATTCTCTGAGTGGTTTGGTCAAACAACAGTAGCAGTTATGTCCTCTTCCTTCATCATCACCCATGGCTTTCAATGATTCCAGCTTCTTCCCCTGTCTGTAATTCAGGACTAGTGCAAAGCTGTATCCTTGCTGTTAGATAATCCTATTATGTGAGTTATCTTACTCATAAGTCTGTTCTTTGCCAACAAGTTCATTTTGTGGTCATGTTTCAGATATCATCACTCCTTTTGTTAATTTGCAGTATTTCCTCATGTTTTTAACTCGGCTTGTCATGATCCTCCCCACATAATTTTTAAAAATTAAATTTGTTCAAATTTGCTTTGTGCACTTGAAGTTCTCACATACAGAGTGACATACAGAGTGACACATTGTGTATAAAATTGAGGCTAAGCATGTAACCTTTTCCCCATGCTTTTTCTTTGAAGGTTTCTTTTTTTAGGGATTTTTGTATTACTGACCAAGTGATCAGAAAGAACAGAAAGACCAAAGGGCCAAAGAGAGTAAAAGGTGTTTTATCAAAATTCTGAGTTGAATTGTGCTTTTATTTATTATTGTTGACTTGAGTCCAGTGCAGTTTAGATATCAGCACTGAAGTCATTCGCAAATGCAGTGTTTAAATGGCTTCAAACAATGGCAGTGACATTTGTCCAGTGTGTGCTTTGTAAATTTTATTTTATTTTTATTCACAACACTTGTAGTCCCAAAGTGGAGCACCAGCAGATGTGTCCTTTCCAGTTCCCTTTGACTGTACTTGATAACATTCCATCTGTCCTGACGCTTGTAAACAGATGCTTAGATAGCCAGCCAACCGAAACCTCTGACACAGGCCACATCTAGAAATAGCTTGTACAGAAATAATCCCATAAAATATTTGACACAGGAGGGTCCTGCAATGTTGAGACTTCTGCTACTTGCATTCATGCTGTTTAGCAAGAAGAGTATTGACTTTCACCCTCGTGCTTGTGCTCCTGACTTCACATAGGCTATATGCATTACACAATGTGTTTACATGCGCTTCTGCCAGGAAGAAACTGCCACAAAATTGCTGTTTCCCATTTTCATAAATTCAACCTTTTATAAGCTTGAAGTAGTAGTTTTCAGCTATTAACCCTGGTGCAGTCATGGCCCTGACTGATGAGGGGGCCCGCAGCCGCGGCCATGGCTTAATTGCACACAAAGACACAGGGTTTAAGATTTGTTTGCCTCTTCCCTATTCCCACATCAATCCATTCCTGTCAAAAGCCTCTGCACAGGGGAGCCACTGAAGTATCCCTGTTAGGTCCTGAACTTTAGTTTACATAATGAAACAAGCTATTAACTTCCTGAAGGTCAGGGAACTGTAAGGGACGTTTGCAATCCTGGAAATATATCGCATAAGAAAGTATAGATTCTGTTACTTATGGAGCACAGATACTGTTTCTGGTGCCCTGCAGAAGAAGTGGAAGCTCAATGTTGAGCTTTCATAGCTGCCTAAAGGACTGGGAGTTCCAAGCCCCTTACATTTATCTGCTAGGTAGGTAGGCTAAGACAGGCAGGACAAGAATTACAACAGTAGGATTACTCTTTGGTATGTACATATTTCAGAGGTTCCAACAAAATATTGTCATATGTTGGGGCTGTCTTATTTCTATACACACACACACACACACACGCCCATCTTCTGTTTTTAATGGAGTTTATCGAGACAGCAAAACTAGAAATGGGTGTAAAGTTTTGAATAAGTGTTGAAAACTGAAACACAGACATCCCCAACCCATAGGATCAAGTGTAGAGTCTACATACATCCTGACAGACAGCTGTCATGAGATACAGGAAGACATCATTGACTCCCTCTGCTACTCATGTGGGCGGAGAGGGAAGGATGATGTTCTTCAGCACATCTTCTGCCATTCATATGCAGCCATCTATTACACTATTTTCAGCTGTAGTGTCATCTAAACATCTCAAATTCCCTCCATCTAAAGCAACACAGCATTGAGTTTGTGTCATTGGAACTCAGCCTCTCTAATGGTTATTGTTCATCTCATTTTATGCTGAAATATAGAACCATAGAATCATAGAATAGTTAGGGTTGGGAAGGACCTTACGATCATCTAGTTCTAACCCCCCTGCCAGGGGCAGAGACACCTCCCACTAAACCACGCCACCCAAGGCTCTGTCCAATCCAGCCTTGAACACCGCCAGCGATGGAGCATTCACAACTTCCCTGGGTAACCCATTCCAGTGCCTCACCACCCTTACAGTAAAGAATTTCTTCCCCATATCCAATCTAAACTTCCCCTGTTTAAGTTTCAACCTGTTACCCCTTGTCCTGTCACTACAGTCCCTAATGAAGAGTCCCTCCCCAGCATCCCTATAGGCCCCCTTCAGATACTGGAAGGCTGCTCTGAGATCTCCACGCAGCCTTCTCTTCTCCAGGCTGAACACCCCCAACTTTCTCAGCCTATCTTCATACGGGAGATGCTCCAGTCCCCTTATCATCCTCGTGGCCCTCCTTTGGACTTGTTCCAACAGTTCCATGTCCTTTTCATGTTGAGGATACCAGAACTGTGCACAATACTCTAAGTGAGGTCTCAGGAGAGCAGAGTAGAGGGGCAGGATGACCTCCCTCTACCTGCTGGTATTCATAGCCTGCAAAAATCCTTTTCTTTTGTGTGTCAAAATTGTCCTTTACCTGAAATTACTCACTTCCTCCCCAGTGCTTTCACTAATTATATTGATAGTTACTTTATTGCCTCTTGTCTTTGACTTTGCTTTTATCATGCTGTTTTAGTCTTCTCTCAGAGAGGATGCTGATGCAATAATTGATTCTAGTATGAATAGATATTTTCCTGATTGTTCTTTGTACTTCACTTTCTACTAATGCTGCTGATGACCTGACCAAATAGGAGAATTTCCAGTTCAGTGGAAATACTTTTATTTTTTACTCCTTTCTGTTTGCTTTGTTTTGATTTGGACCAAACCCTGAATATTTTGATATTTCCAGTGAACTGAATTTCTGAAAAAGAAATTAAAAAACTGCCAACATGGACATCGCCATGTTTTGCTACCCAAGGTCCTAAGCCTGCAGCTTCGACTGGAGGGGAGAAATACAGGTGCTTGGCTCCCATATATTGGATCTGGCTGCCTTGGAGTCACAAGATCTGAAATCCCAGTCAGAAAGCATTGGCCTTTGTGTGGTCCGTCTGCTGAACCTAGTGGAACAAAGTGCCTGGTTTTTGGGAGGCTCCCAGCATGCAACCATGCCTTGGGTTCTGCTGAGGCTCCTCAGAGGCTACACAGTCCGGATCACACATTTCAGTGTGTGAAATACACTGTTCAGTAAATTATCTTTTTTGTGTTTTGTCAATACTGGCTATTTCTGTACAAAGTCCCTTGTCTGATACATCTTTCTGCCTATAGTCCTTCCTTTTAAGCAACCCACAGTCACTACAGTGCTGGGTGGAGCTGGTGGTTGCTGGGAGCCATTGCTATTGGGGAAGAAGTGAAGCCATGCCACATGGGGAGCAGGACAGGCAGTGCATTTGGAAGTCCTAACAGGAGTATGTGCATGTATGTACTCTGGTTCCATAAGCATCACTGGCTGCATCCAGACATCAGTTCTGCAATTCTTTTTTAATTTTGATCTAAATCCCATGTTCTCTATTTTCATGAAAATGCTTTCAGCATAACACTAAATAAAACAGGACCAGGCAGCAAGCTTGCTCACTGGGCTCTAAATCACCCCCATCACTTACACGCTCTTTGCCATAGTTTTGGCCTGAGTCAGCAAGTCCTAAATAATGTCAGGGGGGATAATACTGGCTGGGGACTGCTTCCAGTAGACAGAATGGAGATGCATAAACCTCCTTGCTCTTACACAGTCTTCCAGCTCTGTCTGAGCAGCACCTGAATCCCCAGGTACATGGCATAGTACATGTCAGGGGTGTGCAATTCATGCCCTCAGTTTCACGCTATGAAAACAGTGGTCTGGCAGACTGAAAGCTGAGGCTTCACACAGTTTTAGCCACCACACAGAAATAACCCTTATGCTATACAAGAGCTGGATGGGGGCCCAGAGGAAATCCATGACCAAAAGCTATGTAGTGTGGGCATTGCCCATCTGTGACTGGTTCTGTTCATTTAATAGTACAGCTGTAGCCATGGTCATCTGCTTCCTTGGGCTGTCTCTAATTAATTTCCATAATTTAAAACTCAGTAGGGTGAAAACAAGGGGGGTTTTATTATACTCTACCCAAACATCTACCAGTTTTCTGCCTACGTAACTTGGGTTAAAGCTTGCTTTGAGCCAATGCAGTCAGCTTTTAAATGGTGCTTTGTGTGAACTTCTGAGAGTTTTCCTCCCAGATGGTAATCTCCAACCACAACCCTCCTGTCCCAGACCCAGACATAGATTTTAGAGATCACAGTTCAGAAATACACTTTTCTGAAATAATACTTTTAATATGGAATTAAAAGAACTACAGCAGTTGTCCTCATTGTCTCAATTGCCCTTTCAGCTGCCACATCCTACATGAAGCCTCCATTTAGGGGGTCTGTTACATGTAAAAGGAAAATGTTAACATTTATGTATATTAATATTTTTTCCAAACCTTGCCAGCCTTCTCTGATCCCACCTCTCTCCTTCCCTACTTTCAGCTGCACAGCTCTGATTCAATTCAGCTTAATATTTTCAAAGAGGCTGAGGCTCCTTGTAATCAATCCCAGTCCACTCTTGTAATTGAACTATAAATTTCAAAGATTTGCTGGAGAAAGAGTCTCTTATCTGGTTGCTGATCTGATTATTCACATCTGCACCCATGACTGCAGTACCTTGGACTCCTAGGCTTTTCTGTTATCAGAAATCAGTTAACTCCTTCCTTGTTGCATGGTGGGGGAACTATCTTCATTTCCCCACTCTCAAAATACATTTATTTTCTTGCAAGTATTTTGTTGATATATGCTTGAAAGATCCATTTGAATATGTATTTAGAGGAAAGGAGACAGTGAAGATACTTGACAGAAAAAACGTTTGATGCTCTTTTGAATTGACTTGTTCATTTACATAGTTAAAATAAAACCCATGAATTCTTAACGTTAGGAGAGACTGCTCTGAGCACTACTGTTTAAAGTATTTGCTGGTTTTCATTTGCTGGGCTGAGATAAGGGCCACACCACAGGGCCTGGCCATTCATACACGCATGAGAGCTTTGCTATCCACAGCAGCTTTAGCAAGAAAGACAGCGCCTGAATTCAAGCGGGTGAGACCACTGAGCATGGAAATATTTACTTAATGAGATAAATTATTACAGGAGTCCTTGCTTGCAACATTTGAGCTTCCTTTCCACAACCTGCTGGGTCTGGTCTAAAAGCACCAACTCCAAGAATGGATTCCGTGTCTGATAAGCAAAACAGTGCAATGAAATAGGGTGAGCTCTGAAATCAAAGGGCAGTGGGACTAGAGGGAAAAGAAACAGAAACTTTGTTTGCCAGTCTCACTCACATAGTATCCATCAAGTCTCCAAGTCAAACTGACTTGGTCATAAATCATTAAAACACCGGAGCTAGGTTTACAAATATACACAAAATTTTGTATAGTAGAGTCTAATCCCCGTCCTCTCCCATTGTTTTGTAATCATCACACTCTTTTTTTTTTTTTCTTTTTTTTGTAGCAAAATGAAAATTATGATTATTGTTACAAGAGTTAAAGTTGAGTCTAATGGGAACATTAGTCATTGTACTAAAGAAAAACCTCATATTGGTGTTAAACTGTGCTTTCATTAATAAGAGAAGGAGCTAATCAGTTCTATTAGTTACAGTTTTGTTGCTTGTTTTTTCTACCTGTTTTATTCATAGACTTTGTGCTTTTGCTAAAACAGGAATGATAAACAACTGCAGAGAGTCCTGGGTCACAAACTGAAATGTCCTCTTTCAAGGCATGTGAAGCTAATAAAGCTACAAAAGCAAGCCTAAATCAAAATCCAATGCTGGCAAGCTAAGCCTGACATATACTGATTTGCTCATTTTTTACCTAATACATTTGATTACAACAGATGAGAATGACTTGATTCTTACTGATAGCAGTGGAGTAGATGTCCTAGTCCTTTCTCCTACTATAATAACCTGGATTATCTTCATGTTGCTCAAAGAGAAGAGGGTCAATTTACCTCTCAGTAAGGATGATCACTTCTTCTCCTTATTTCCTAGACTCTTTGCAGCATTCAGACTTGTGTCACTCATCATTTATCCTATCAATGTTGTATCATTACACTCTGAAGTACAAATTTGGTGAGATAATTATCTTTCTTCCCATTCTTAATATTCAGGCCTCATTTATCTTCTATGGAGCAGGCTTTTGTTCCTTTTGCCTCTGAGTGATCACAGCTCAGTTCATAGTTGCTACCTCTTCTTCTCTCCCCCAAAATACTTAGGCATAATACTTCAGATATAATGGAAGTCCTTCTGGACACTATACTTGGAAGTTTCCTTTGCTATACTGATGCATCTCTTACTGCTTTTCAACTCCATTTTAAAGTGTATCTATTTTATTCTTTTACCCATATCTAAATTGCCTCTTTTACCCATATCTAAATTACCTCTTCTATTTCCTTATAATTAAAAATTACAAAGTACTCCAAGTTCCCATAATCTAGCCTAACAACATATTTTTTTAGTGCTTGAGGCTATTAAGAGAAATGTTTCCCTTATTTCTGCATACTAGCTATTCATTTAGCAGTGGCCTGGCCATATGTAGGCAGCTGAGAGTGCAGAATAGCTGAGTTCTATCTACTAATGTACAGTTTTCATTACCTTTTTTTAAAACAAACCTTCATACATGAGAAGGATGAGGCTGCCTTCTTCAAAGGTACAATCCAAGAAACTTGTATTGAATGTGAAATGGAGCTTGGAAGAATAGAAATGAAGTGCTGCTGTAACCATCACAGTACTTATTCTTTTCCTGTGTTTCATAAGCATAAAAAATTGGACCTGCATCAATGTCTTAAGGAAATCAGGGGCTCAGAACGGGTTAGATAAGGTGTTTACAGCAGTTATGTGCCTGTAAGTTTAGGAAGCAGCAACTTGCTATGGTTATGTCATGAACTGATAAATCCTGCCTGCAAGGACAAAGGGGACATTGATCTTGTGTTTACTTCTCATAGAATCTTAGAATCGTAGAACAGTTAGGGTTGGAAAGGGCCTGAAGATCACCTAGTTCCAACCCACCTGCCATGGGCAGGGACACCTCACACTAAACCATGCCACCCAAGGCTCTGTCCAGCCAGGCCTTGAACACTGCCAAGGATGGAGCATTTACAACCTCTTTGGGCAACCCATTCCAGTGCCTCACCACCCTTACAGTAAAGAATTTCCTATCCAATCTAAGCTTCTCCTGTTTAAGTTTGAACCCACTACCCCTTGTCCTACCACTACAGTCCCTAATGAAGAGTCCCTCCCCAGCATCCCTATAGGCCCCCTTCAGATACTGGAAGGCTGCTCTGATGTCTCCACGCAGCCTTCTCTTCTCCAGTCTCAACAGCCCCAACTTTCTCGTCCTGTATTCACCTGGGGAGGTGCTCCAGTCCCCTGATCATTCTCGTGGCCCTCCTCTGAACTTGTTCCACCAGTTCCATGTCCTTTTTATGTTGAGGACACCAGAACTGCGCACAATACTCCAAGTGAGGTCTCATGAGAGCAGAGTAGAGGGGTATTTTTCTGATAACCTGTCCCATTCCATGACATTCTGCTTATTTCCCAATAAACTAATGAGCCTCATATGTTGCAACTTCACCTCAGAGCTACTTAATTTGTTGGGTTGGCAAGTGTACTATTTGCTGGTATGATAAATACCAGCAGAGCTCCCAGGTCAGCCGGGTTTCCGGCATGACCTCTGATTATGGTCTGGGCAGAAACTGAGAGTAACATGAATGCATCTTTGCCAGATTTTGCCTTGTGACTGACATACCTCAAGGTCATTTAAACGAGGAGCCTCATCCCTCAAACTGGCCAGTTGTTCATTATCTCCCTTTTTTTCCCTAGGAGAGCTACTCCACACAATGGTCCTATGGCATCTCTGTCAGTTACTGTGGGGGAGTGGTGAATGCAGTGATTGCCCCTGGCAAAGCAGAAGGCCTCAGAAATGTGGGAGCTGTTTAACAGACATCATCTTTGGATTTGACACAATCAGCTTGGGTAATCCAATTCAGCTTTCCTCCTTTCCCAGGGGTTAGGTAACCTTGGAGGTGTGTCCTATAACTCTCATGCTCCAAGTCGCCACTGACAGCATTTCACCTGATGATTGATATTTCATCAACATCTGAGCTCTAGAAGTGTGTAATTTCACTACTGCAGGATGCTGCTAGTCTGAGCATTCCTGTATGGTGAGGAGAAGTCCTGGATCAAGGTTCAGAAAGTGAAACAGAATGGGCAATGGAAATGAATACAAGGGTCAATAACACAGATCCTATTCTCAGCTTGAAGCAAAACAGAAAACCCCATCCACAACACGCCAAAAAAATCCCACAATACTGAAGTGAGGCATAAATTACTTTCTTACAGTAGTTTTGGTATAAAATCACTCGTCACTAACAAAATTATGGAGAAAAGCCTTCCTTTCTGTGTCCAGAGAGGAGAAATACTGTAAGGTACAAAGCTCTTGGGATATGGAGGTGTTAATGGGCAACTTACTTTGATTAAGTCAGCCTGTGAACTCTTAAGTACTTATCTCTTATGCAGTCTTCAAAGATTACATTCCCACCAGATTCATCTGAGACTCAGGCCGTTACACTGGGATGCACTTGTCTTTGTAGTTAAGAGTTGTTTTTTGCTCTACAGTAATGCTTTCTACTCAGCTTACTTATTGCTGTAAACCCCTCATTAGTGCCTATGATCAGTTGGCACAACCACTCATTTTCCCTTTTAGTGTTCTGCTTGAATTCATTTCCCTTTCAGAGCTCAGCTCATCTCTGAGCAAAAAACACACTCTCAGTCATTCCCTATTTGAGGGAAATAATTACTGTCCTCACAGCCTCCGTATCTTTAGTCATCACAAATGCCTAAGGAAATTTCAGAAACACAGGTGAAGCCAAACTCCATTTCCTATTACACAGTTACCCTGACAGTAAGTTTTCTGACCATTCTTATTGCGAAGCCTTCATAATGTGGTCTGTCTCCAGCACTGACACAGCTGTAGTGTCAAAGTGCAAATGCCTTACATTCTTCAATGCATTTATCCTCAGAATACATTTCTGATGCAGGAAAGTGTTTTATCCCTGTTTGTAAATGGGAATTGAGGCTTCTGGAGAGTGAGTCTTGAAAAGTTTCGCCCTCTGAACATGTTTGTCTATCCCCACTGCCTGTAGAGAAACCCTTGACAACTGCAGAAACTAGAATATGTAAACATGAGTTAGATCCTCTCCTAAATTTCTTTTTCACTGAAAACCGCAGAGGAAGTAGTTAATGATTCAGGGAATTGGGCAGGCAGGGACACCAACATCATGCTGCCACACTACTGTTGAAAACTATCACTGTAGTAATTTCCAAGGTAGCAATAGTGTCAGTCTCATGATTGAACCTCAATAATCTCCCCAGACTAAAAAAAGGCAGCAGAACTGGTCTATTTCTGATCAGAAGATCAAATTGGGGCAAACTATTCTTTTGGGCAGTTGTCAGAGATTCTAGGCATTTCGTATTGCAAATACCATGAATCAAAAATACAGCAGTACAGTAACACTTGTTTTTACAGGTACCCATGTTGAATACTGCTGCTCAAATGAAAAGCAGAGTTCAGAGCACAAAATGAAACTACCTTTAATTCAATAAATTCAGTAAGTAAATCTGTAAGTTACCAGCTGGAAGAGACAGAACACTGTATGCAAGAGGAAGCATTTGACTGACTCTTGCAATGTTTGGCATTTGGACTTTTTATTTGATGGCACATACATACACAGTCTTTAAAATCAGTTAAAAACATTGCAGAGATTGTTTATCTTACTGTAAAACATTGATCCCAGGGCCTTTGACAGAAAAAAAACCCAACCCCAAACAAAAAAAACCAACAACGAAACCAACCCAACCCTAAAACCCAAACCACACTCTGGAGAAATTAAAGTTCATTCCAAGTCAGACACAGCTGTTATGTATATTGAAAATGCTGGGAAAAAATACTGATGCTGTGAATTGAAGCTTCTATAGTTCTGGATGCCTAGTCTTGCAAGTCAGTAAAATTCATTTTTAGAAATCAGGTACTGGATCAATATGGCAACAATCTCATAACTTTCTGATAAATGACCTTCAAATGATGTGAAAAAGTAGCCTGTTAAGCAGTCTGCTTGCAACCAGTTGCTAGCAAGAATCTATTTGAATATAATTCTGTGAATACAAATTTCAAGGGGTCCAGGTTTTTTTTGTGGAGGAAGGGCAGTAGGCGCATCAGCCTTGCTATCTTGCTAATGAGAGGAAAATGAAAAAGAATTCTTCTGTTAATACTCATTGACAGTAAAAGTCGTGGTAAGAGAAAACCCTAATTCCTGTGTCATTGTTTCATCATTTTATCCTAGCCTTAATCTATGCATCCTTCCACTGTTTCTTGTTCAAAATGCACATGCTTTCGCTAGCCTACAACTTATTCTACCAGTTGGTGCTATTTGTTCCTTGTCTTGGTATTCTTATACATCCATATGTCTTCTTTGAACACCGTAACTTCTTGACTTCCCATTTTCCCTTGGTTTGATTCCCACTACCTCTAATGAGATAGCAAGCGTCATCATTCCCTAAAATCCATACATCTACAGCTCCTATTATATTCTGAGGGTCTGGGTTCCTGGTACTTCTAGGTTCAGATTTAGAATACATCTGCCCCACAGGAAGAACACAGCGTTGCAAGAACAGAAACTTCTGCTTTAGAGACAACAAGCAGTAAGACTTTTTTTTTAATCTCACTTACAAATCTAGACCTACCAGCTTCTGAATCTAAAAAGGCAATGCAAAAATGCAATGAGAAAGCACATGAGGTTCAAAGGGCACTTACAGATGATCACATCCAATGACTTACGACCTTATACCAATGCTTCCAAAGACAGTCAGAAGCTACAAGAGCATGTACAGCCAAACCTACTCATTACCACCAGATTAATGTAAGTCAAAAACTGCCTTGCACAATCTTGAGCTAAAGCAGATTTTATCTTGAGCAAAAGGAAAATTTCCACAGCCTCTGTCAACACTGCTGGGGGGAGAGGGATAAGCTACACCTTGTAGCAAGGGTGTTATTAGCGAGGATTTAATCACAAATGAAGAGGTGGACAGTAATTTCTGATGCTGCCTTTTGGTATCTTTGCACACACTCTCCAGAAGTCTTCACTGACTGAGCTGTTCATTTTAATCACTTTCAATCTTGACTAACATTATTACTGCTCATTATTACTGTTTCTTTGCTTTATTTCAGAATTTTTTCCCCCCTATGTTACTGTAGCTGTCTGGTTGGATATCCAAGCATGGCCCATTTGCTGTTAAGCACATCCATAGTACTGTGCCTTGAGGACCAATTTATGTAAATAATGATTAGGTGAGCCTGGAAAACTTGTATAGTGATGATACAAAACATCCCCATAAAAGGCCATGAAGGAGTATTGCAAAGGGATTACTTAACCTTTTCATCAGAAAGAGATTTGCCTCCCTCTCAGGTTAATTCAGCTTAATTTAGTAGGCATTATGTAGTTACTTCAAAACACCATTTTTTTTTCATGTATATTGACTAACTGGTTTCAAGGCAGCACGACAAGATCAAACTGCCGCCAGTTGTAAAACCTTTACACTAATTTCAGCGGGGTTGGTTCCAGCCACCAAACCGTACAGCCAGGAGAGCAGTTACAAATGCAGGGGAAAGTACTACAGTGTCAAAATACAGTTCAGACTAATAATACATGCTGCGACTGCACAGATCTCTAAGAAGAAAGGCAAAGAGAGGAACCTTGTGTGCAAGTCCTATTCAATAAGAGATTCTGAAAATACAAAGAAATAATTCAGCACAGAAGATATTGAGCTTAACTCTGACTCTTGTCATGAAAGATAAAGATGAGTTGGAAGTTTATGGCCACCTAGGCAGTAGCAATCATAAACTGGCTGTATTCATTAACACTCACAGGAAGCCAGTACAAGGTCTACCTGTGCCTTCTGAAAACTTAGGAAACTGTGATGTAAGACTCTCTCTTGTTAACCTGGGAAATAAGATACAAAACTGATGAGTCCACTGATCAAAGTGGTTTGAACAAACATAACTTTAATAAGAGGATAAAGAAACATGATAAAACAATAAACCAGTAAGACAAATTAAAAAAAAAAAAATTACATAGTAAAAAGCAGCAGGCAAGATTACTAACCTTCTCACAGGTCCAGGGCAGAAGTCTGAAGAAGGCTAACCTCCTTACCTCATCTAAGAAGTATCTGAAAAAATCAGTCTCTGAAGTATGTGGCACTACAGAGAATGTATTGCTGTGTAAAGGGCAGGTTTTCTTATACTGCTGCTTTTCAGCTATACCATGGCTCTTGTTGTCTCACAACAGGCATCTGTCATCATTACTGCAGCAGTAATGATGATATTTCCAGCTGCTCTTTATCTTCAATATATGAGCTCTTCTAGGCCCTCAAGGAGACTCCTTTGGTGCTTCACTCTTATAGAGAATACAAACTTACTCTTTACTTAAAAAAACGGACAGTATTGACCATAATTTTTTCTTGTCTCAAGTTCTTTCACCTTAACATTACTGGCTGCAGCTGCAGTGAGGGTATTTCCCTATGGGAATATTTGTCAAAGATTTAGTTTCTGTAAGTTTCCAGACATGAGTTGCAGTCCTACAATTACTTCAACTTCAGAATTTACTTTTTCTCTAATAAAAGTATTCGAAGTTATTGCACATCTGGCATGTAACTGGCGTCTGGTGCAGCTGTTTACTTCCTCTTTTTCTTAACAGATACTGAGAGAAGACTTCTCCCAGGCAGCTGCCTGCCTCCATTGAGTACTTTTGTAGCTACAAAGTACTACTTCTGTTTACTTTGAACTGAAGAACAGCTCTATCAAGGAGAACAGCAGGCTGAAATTTTATTTCTACATTACATTTTTTTCTAACAGTAACTTTCAGATAATTATTTCTGAAGTAATTTTTCTGGGTAATAGAGTACCAGGGCACAGTGTGATTTGAACACCATTCTGCTAGACACATATGCTATCTACTTTCAGCTACTTTCAACTACCTTGTCTGCTTGGAATGCAACATCTACATCCAAGAGCCTAAATTCTCTGCAAGAGCCTGCAGAGGAATGTAGGCATCTTTGGATGGTGATTATTAGCACCTAAATTAGACTCCTAAATTCAGATTGTGTAGCTACGCCTTCTATACAGGAATCTACAGACCAAAGAAAAAGGGATGCAGGAGTGACCTGCCTGAAACATATACAGCTAGTAAGAGAGAATGTAGTGCAAAGTACCCCCAGTGCTTCCACCAGGAAACAAATGGGCTTTATTAGCTCTGGTTTAAAAACAATTCAGCTTGAACTCACCTGTCTTGCACTGAGAAAATACAATGCACTTCTGTACTATCCCTGGTGCTCTGGGTGGGCTTGTTGCCTCTGGCATAGCACAACACATTGGAAATGCAAAACTTAGTATGGGCCCAGGTGCTGCATTCTGTGTCTCCTGAAGACCAGAAGAGAAGCATACCAGAGATGGAAAAGTGGATGAATAACTATTGAGAACTATAAGGCATTACCAGGTTGTGCAGAGATGCAGTTAGAAAAACAAAACCTCAACTCAAATTGAAATTGGCCAGAGACATAAAAAATGCAAGAAAGAGTTCCACAGCAGAAACGGAAGGAAAATATTTGCCCTCTTTTAAGCAAGAGAGTCGCATTGGTCACCAACAACACTGAAAAGACAGAGGTTCTCAACACTTTCTTCACCTCTGCTTTTACCAGTGCTGTTGGGTCTCAGGCCTTGGGAACAAAAATCCAGCTTCATGCTGACACAGACCCACTATCACTGAAAAAAGAGTTGGTATATGAACTGTTACACGTCGATGGGCCCTGATAATATTCAGGCTGAGGGAGCTGGGCTTGCTCAGCATTGAGAAAAAAAGGAGAGACCTTATCACCATGTCCCAGTATTTAAAGGGTGGCTACAAAGAAGACAGAGACTTCGTTTTTACAAGGAGTCCCCAGGAAAACACGAGGGCCAATGGGCCCAATTTACTTCTGGGGATATTCTGACTGGACACAAGAGGAAAATTTTTCGCAATGATAACAATCAGCCATTGGAATAATCTCCCCAGGGAAGCAGTGGATTCCCCAGTGCTGGACAGTATTAAGGTACAGCTGGACAGGGTGCTGGGACATCTAGTCTGGATCACATTTTGCCAAGGATGATGATGATCCATGAGGTCCTTTCCAACCTGGTGTTCAATGATTCCGTGCTTCAGTGAGTCATGCCGTACCTGAACAGTCTTTCTTATGCCATCCAGAGGGACCTTGACACACTTGAGAGGTGGGCCAGTGCCAACATCATGAAGATCAACATAGCAAAGTGCAAGGTCCTGCACCTGGGACAAGGGAATCCCAGGCACAGCTACAGGTTGGGCAGAGAAGAGACTCAGAGCAGCCCTGAGGAGAAGCACTTGAGGGTGTTGGTTAATGAGAAAATGAGCATGAGCCGACTTCTGTGTGCGCTCGCAGCCCAGAAAGCCAACCGTATCCTGGGCTGCATCAAAAGGAGCATGACCAGCAGGTCAAGAGAGGTGATCCTGCCCCTCTACTCTGCTCTCGTGAGACCCCACTTGAGTATTGTGCACAGTTCTGGTGTCCTCAACATAAAAAGGACATGGAACTGTTGGAACAAGTCCAAAGGAGGGCCATGAGGATGATCAGGGGACTGGAGCACCTTTTGTATGAAGACAGGCTGAGAAAGTTGGGGCTGTTCAGCCTGGAGAAGAGAAGGCTGTGTGGAGACCTCACAGCAGCCTTCCAGTATCTGAAGGGGGCCTATAGGGATGCTGGGGAGGGACTCTTCATCATGGCCTGTAGTGATAGGACAAGTGGTAGTGGGTTTAAATTCAAACAATGGAAGTTCAGGTTAGATATAAGGGAAACATTTTTTACTGTAAGGGTGATGAGGCACTGGAACAGGTTGCCCAAAGAAGTGGTAAATGCTCCATCCCTGGCTGTGTTCAAGGCCAATTTGGACAGAGCCTTGAGCGACATAGTCTAGTGTGAGATGTCCCTGCCCATGGCAGGAGGATTGGAACTGGGTGATCTTAAGGTCCTTTGCAACCCAAACCATTCTGTGATTCTATAACTCTATGTCTACATGTAACGTAAATAATCTGCAATTCAGATAACTGGTAGTTGACTTGTTGTCAGAAACACAGATTCTAGGATTTTTCAGGTTAACAGAAAAAGAACGCTATGAGGGTAGACAGAGTATCAAAAAAAAAAAAAAAAAAAGAAACTCAAGTAAAATCAAAAATGAACACCAGGAGAAAATCCTAAAATGACTAAAATACCATCATTATCAAAGGTAAAAAATTAAAAGGATCATTTAATTAATCTTAAAAAGAAAAATGGTATGAAACAAATTTCCTTACCTGTCAGTCCTGTCCCATGAGAAAAGTTTCATTTATAACCAAGCATTTATAATCTTTTATAATCAAGTGCATTTTCATCTACCACAGCCTAGATGCAATTAAATGCTTCCTCTAACAGAAAATGCAAATGTTCTGACTCGTCACATTGGTTTAGTGCAGGATAAATCTTTATTAAAATGTATTTCTTGATTTCTTTTTACATAATAAATAAATCTGTGTTAATCATAGCATCTTTCTGGAGTTTTCTGGGAGTCTGTTAATACGTGAGAAGACTGGCATACTGACATTTACTGCGACACATGTGTAAAAGAATTTAACTTGACCAGCACACTCTGTCCTTTGGAAGTGATGGCACTACTATTTTCACTGTGAAGTGCATGTATATATAAAAGAAAGAACCATGTGCATTATTTCAAAGGATGAGGTTAACAATAAGAACTTAAACAGACAGCTATAAAGTTAGTAAAGTGAGGATTAGCGCAGACTGTGGTGCAAGTTGAGTCCAGACTGCAGCTTTGTGGATTTTCATTTCATACTAAGAAAACAACCACGCTGGACCACTAATGATATATTCCCTGTTTTCTAGGTCCCCAGACTGAGACAGTCAGAGTCTGATTTCGTAGATGCTGACAAGTCAGTACAGCTGAAGCCAGCAGATGCCGTGAGTGCTGGTAGCTAGCTATACAACATCTCCAGTGAAGTACAGAAGTAATGAAGCACTCACAAAATACCTGTCCTGGGTTCAGCAGTAGCTGTCATTTTTCTCCTTCTTAGTAGCTGGTGCAGTGGTGTGTTTTTGACTTTCAGCCTGGGAACAGCGCTGATAACACCTATGTTTTTAGTTGCTGCTCAGTAATGTTTACTCTGACCAAGGACTTTCTGAGCCTCATGCTCTGCCAGGGAGGAGGGGAAGCTGGGAGGAAGCAGAGACAGGACACCTGACCCAAACTAACAAAAGAGGTATTCCATACCACAGCACGTCATGCCCACTATATAAACTGGGGACAGTTACCTGGAAGGGCGAGATCACTGCTGGGTTGGGCTGGGTATCGGTCGGCAGGTGATGAGCGGTTTTGTTCTCTTCCCTTGTTATTTCCCTTGTCATTATTATTATTGGTGGTAGCAGCAGTGGTTTGTGTTATACCTTAGCTACTGGACTGTTCTTATCTTAACCCGTGGGAGTTACATTCTTCTGATTCTCCTCCCCATCCCGCCGGGAGTGAGGGGAGAAAGGGGGGAAGTGAGAGAGTGGCTATGTGGTTCTGAGTTACGGCTGGGCTTAAACCTCGACAGTTCTTTTTGAAGCCCAATGTGGGGCACAAAGGGTTGAGATAATGACAGATCTGACCAGAGTGTGTCTAATCGTATTTATGATAAGCATTCATTGTTTGAGATTAGTAGTCAGTTGTCACAATGCTGATTTATTGGCTCTCAAAGTTGTTACTCTTGATCTCACAGTTTCAGCATGTCGTACCTTACTTACAGCTGGTATTTGCTGTGTTAATGTTTATTGGCTGGGGGCCTTGGGCTGAGGTTCTTGTTTCGTTGTACTTTATGGTAATGACTTGTAATACAATTGACTCATTGATCATGAAAGTGATCTGGCTTGTGTTCCCAGTGTGGTCACCACCTCTATACCTTGGGAAGTATATAACAGAAGTGTTTAGCAATTACACATCTTTTTTCCTCTCCTCGGGTGGTCAGCCTATAAGGGAGACATTCGCACACACCCTAGTGACAACTATAGCAGCTACTCAGAGACTGACTACAACAGACAGCACAGCTATTCCAACTCCAAGCACAGCAGCTACACCAACCCCAGTGACAAGTACAGCAGCTATGCAAACTCTGACCACAACAGACAGCGCAGCTACTCCAATTCTATGCACAGCAGCTACACCAGTCCCAGTGACAAGTACAGCAGCGTCATTTGAGAGTTCTGAAGGGTTTGAATGCCCTTTGGGTACCCTTGAGACCTGCCTGCTGATTGTGATGGGCATCACCATGTTGGCACACATACAGTATGTGTTTTACCCACAACCATTTTGTCTGATCTTGAAAGTTAAGCAGAGTCATGTTTGGGTCTTGTCTAGGGTTAGACAATGATATAGGAGGACCATGAGATTTTCCCTGAGGCTGGACAGTCATGAGTGGCAGGGTGTGTGGGATAGTATGGCAAGTATCTAGCCTACTGGGCCCCTCCAATGCTTTGGAAGTGTCGAAGATGGAAGGCAGCTGTACAGAGTCCCCAGCAACAAGCTGCAGAAACTGCTGGAGGGGAGAGTGAATTATTTTTGGCCCGATGGGCCCATGACACTTCAGGCCATCAGGGCAGAGATTCAACATACAGATGGACTCATGATCGAGGGGTGGACTTAGCAATGGACACTATTGCCCAGGTTATTCACGAGTGTGAAACGTGCTGCAATTAAGCAAGCCAAGCGGTTAAAGCCTCTTTGGTATGGAGGACAGTGGCTGAAGTACAAATACGGGGCGGCCTGGCAGATTGACTACATCACACTCTCTCTCCTGCTCTGAAAGACTGTTACAAGACATGGAGCCTGACATCATGGACCAGATGGACTCAGCAGCTTTATAGGGATTGGTCCATGCACTAAGGAATGATCTCTCTCTCTCTCTCTCTCTGTGGATGTATATATATATATATATATATATATATATATGAGACAAGAGTGATGGTATATTGAAAATGTGGGATCTGAGCATGACGTGAATGGTATGGAATAAGGGGTGGATACTGTCATGGGTTCAGCAGTAGCAGTCATTTTTTTTCTCTCTTAGCAGCTGGTGCAGTGCTGTGTTTTCGACTTTCGGCCTGGGAACAGTGCTGATAATACCAATGTTTTTTGTTACTGCTCAGTAATGTTTACTCTGACCAAAGACTTTCTGAGTCTGATGCTCTGGCAGGAAGGAGGGGAAGCTGGGAGGAAGCAGAGACAGGACACCTGACCCAAACTAACCAAAGAGGTGTTCTATACCACAGCACATCATGCCCACTATATAAACTGGGGGCAGTTACCCGGAAGGGTTAGACCACTGCTCGGTTGGGCTGGGTATCGGTCAGCAGGTGGTGAGCAGTTGTATTCTCTTCCATTGTTATTTTCATTATAGAATCATAGAATCATAGAATAGTTAGGGTTGGAAAGGACCTTAAGATCATCTAGTTCCAACCCCCCTGCCAGGGGCAGAGACACCTCCCACTAAACCATGCCACCCAAGGCTCTGTCCAACCTGGCCTTGAACACCGCCAGCGATGGAGCATTCACAACTTCCCTGGGCAACCCATTCCAGTGCCTCACCACCCTTACAGTAAGGAATCTCTTCCTCCTTATATCCAATCTAAACTTCCCCTGTTTAAGTTTGAACCTATTACCCCTTGACCTCTCACTACAGTCCCTCATGAAGGGTCCCTCTCCAGCATCCCTATAGGCCCCCTTCAGATATTGGAAGGCTGCTCTGAGGTCTCCATGTAGCCTTCTCTTCTCCAGGCTGAACAGCCCCAACTTTCTCATCCTATCTTCATACGGCAGGTGCTCCAGTCCCCTGATCATCCTCGTGGCCCTCCTTTGGACTTGTTCCAACAGTTCCATGTCCTTTTTATGTTGAGGACACCAGAACTGCACACAGCCATTATTATTATTGATGGTAGTAATAGTGGTTTGTGTTATACCTTAGTTACTGGACTGTTCTTATCTCAACCCGTGGGAGTTACATTCTTTCGATTCTCCTCCCCATCACTCTGGGAGCAGGGGGGAGGAAGTTGAGGAGGAGTGAGCGAGCAGCTACGTGGTTCTGAGTTACTGGCTGGGCTTAAACCATGACAATACCATATCAGGAAACTGGGATGGCCAGCTCCTCAGTGTTTGTGGGCTACTCTGATCCTATGGTAACAAACGTCAGAGGGAAACCTAAGATAATAGAACTTACTTCATTGATGATACGAGGTTCAGATTGCATGCAATAAACAAGACAAAATCCAGTGATTAGTGAGGGGAACAAGAATAAATATTCTAACATTATCTCATCTTCTCTACATTTCCCAGCAAATCTGGGGTACCAAGGAGAAGGTTCAAGTGGCTTCACCTGAGCATTTAAATGACTTGTTCAGCTCAACAGCAATGGTGCATATGCTCTGCCACCAAGCATTTTGTATCACTATATTACATACACTATGCAACATAAGGTTGAAGAGGCAGGTTTCATTTTGTCGTTTTTATTTTCTCTTGACTTTGACCATTCAGAGTAAAAAATACAGAGAAAATAATCAGTATTATAAAGAAATAAGACAGACAGACCCTTATACACAATGTCTTATCAAAAATGCTGCACATATAACACTGCCTAACCCAATACTGTTAACTAATACAGCCATTTCAAGTGACTGCTAATTATATTGCTATGTAATTTGATAAGACATGTAATATATAATATGCACTATTCATACATTAAACTTTAACTGCAATTTTATTTTTTATAGAAAGGAAATAATATTATTTAGAGTTATGGCTGAAAGTGAAATATTAATTAATATGTTCCTCTTTCTTTAATAAGGTTTACCCCCTGGAATACACACTTTACAGCACTGAATTGAACAATTACATTCAATTCACATTACTGTTCTGTTTGCAGCAATGATTATTTGAAAGCATTAAAAGGATCTTCATTTAAAGACAGAAAAAATATCCATACAGTTATTAGTGATAAAAAAGGAGTTGTGACAAAACCAAAAGCTCATCTTGTGGGATCTGAAAGATGCACAGATGAAATGCAGCTAGCAAGAGAAAACTAACAGTGTTGCAGAGACCAAAGAGTACATAGACCAAGTCTTTTAGATTATTTCTAGGCCATTTAGATATAAAAAGTTGACATACTAAAATCAGTTCACCTTGTTTATGCAACTCTCCTGCTTCAGTAAGAGTGCATTTTACTCTGGTGGGGGATAAAAGGTTTTACTCTACATACAACTAGGTGAAAATATAAAGAAGGAAGTCAATTTATCAGTGAAGGTTCTTTGGAAAACATTTCCTATACACATATTCACAGTGTGGGCATGCCTACTTGCAGCTATTTGATCTAGAATTGTTTCAGCATTGTCAGACTGAGAGGCTGCTCATCCAGGACCTTTCTTGCTCTCTAACTTTCTCTTTGAACTTCATCTGCATTCTCTACTATTCTCATACAGAATTCATGTGACAAGGCTTGCAAAAGGAAGTCTATTCAAGTGAATAGTTCTTAACATATATATATACTATAACAGTAATTCTGTTAATCTGAACAATTACTGCCCATTTACACCTAAAGCACAAATCTTGTCCAAACTTTGCAATCTTTATGATGAAGGTGAATTCTGGCCTTGAAATATATCAATGAGTTCATATCTGAATATGCAGTAACTACATGCCTGTAACCATGCAAAGTATGAGCACCTGGCAAAACAAGAAGAGGAGCCTTCAAGATAGAGCTAAATAAACAGTAATAATAAAAAGAAGTACTTGAGCTTCAAATGCTGAATTTAGAACTTTTTACCAATTTTCCAAGGTTTAGAAGAAAAGTCAGCCTGTGGATGCCAATTATACTACTGTCATATTTATCAAAGCAATATTACTGGTTATGAAGTGTGATAAATAATTGTCATTGGTCCTTCCCCCCCCCCCCCTCAGCATGCATAACAGAAAGGACTTGCATTTTTTGCTAAAAAACATTCTGAGACAACTTCAGAGACGACACGCTGGCGTATCGGTGGCAGCAAAGTGCACCCTCCAGATGACTGGGATTTTTGACATATGAGCATATTTTCCTCTTAAGAGTTTGAAAATGCTTGAGTGGTACTTATTATCATGTAATAGAAGTGGTGCAAGACCAGCTGTGGCATGTGTGTGCTTCTCCAGTACAAATGCTTTCTATTCAATTACCGCCACAAATATTGCCATAACAATCCTCAAGGCAGTGAAACAACTGCAGTGCTAATTAAAAGAGGGATCCTGAAGGGTTCTTGCAATCAACAGAATTGTTTGCCATGGTCTGCTATTCAAGATCACACTTGTCAATCCTTTGACTTTACTCCTGCTACATGAAAAAATGTTTAAATTCTGACAAATATTTTTGCATGTTATTGGAAGAAAGACATTTTCAAGCTGATAGCAGGGCAAAATATTTGGTGTATTGCTAAGCAATGGCATCACTAGGATCTTATGAACATATTACAATGCACAGCTTGGCACCTCTCCTTTCCATCATCTTGATGAAAGCAATATTGCAGAAGAGTCTTCTTGTCTAGCAGCTTGAACGACCACAAACAGTAAAATAAGCCCTGGAGAAAAGAATGATAGCTGCTATCAATATCTTCTTTGCATAACCTACGCTGTGCATAGCATAGCTTTGTGCAGTGAACAGCTATGTTTCAGACATAAGAAATATTACAAAGATCAGAAAAGTAATTTTTTTTTAATTTAGTTTTGCATACTAAAGAATTTGTGGGCACAGAGTGATTGCATATAATATTGAAAGTCAGAATTTGTTGTGATGTGTGGTGTGGCTGCTTTTGCCGATACATGTGTTTCACTCACTGTCATGTGTGATATGGTCACTGTCGTGCAATGCATATTATTGTCTGACTCATGGCAGGATCAACAGGAGAGCTGCCCATAGGACAATTACTACTGCAAGTGAGATTGAGCACAAGATCTTGTTTTTCTTCTGGCTGGAAGTTTTATGTTCTCTAAAAACTCAGTGGAGAAAATTTGAAAGTCAAGCTGTTGTTAGCAGTGTAATAGTATTCAATAGAAATAGATATCAGAAATAAGGCAGAATAAAACCTAGGGCTTAACCTTGCATATCAATTCCAGCTGCAAGTGAAAGAGTACAAATCCCCATGGAGGCAGAAGCTTCATAAAGAGTTTATCAGAACAGTCCATCACTGTCGTGAAACACTTATGTAGCTAATGGACTGATGAAATACATTCGTGCTCCTTTGTTAGCTGCCCTTTGCTATGGCATATGGACCTCCCTCTTGCAGGCAGAGTGGCTGTGCTTGTGGCCATGTATGTAGAATGGGGCTGATTTAATTTCTTAGCTAAGGAGATCATAAAGCCTTTCATAGACTCCAAAAGAAGTGCCTTATTAATCATGTAGTCAGTGCTGTCAGATAAGCACTAACATATTTTCTAAACTTTTTTTAAGAACAATAAGTGATGATGAAACTGCAGAATGAAATGCACTTCTCTATTTTTGTGCTATTTTAAAAATTAATCTCAAGGTCCTTCACAGATACTAAAAATCTACGCTGCACGTCAGAAAAAGATGTTTTTTAAAGTACTTAATGTATTGCCTGGAAACGTTTTGGAGCTATCTTGAGCTCTCCCAAAACATGAAGAGCATCAGATTGCATAGTTTATCTTACAAAAAGTAACATTACATTAATATTTGTTTGTGTTTCTGTATGGATGATCACATCTGTATATATTAGTAATAAAGTTAAAAGAAATTTTCAAAGTTATATCAAGGGGCACAATTTTACTGTGGATACTGCTTGAAATATTCGTATTATTTTGTGTTATGTTTTACATAAAGAGAAGAGGCAGGCTGGATTCTCTTATCTTTTTTTTCTTGTATATCCGTTCTCAACTACACAGCCACAATGGAGCCAATTACTCAAATTATCTGAGATAACGTGGTTAAGTTTTGTGTATTCATAGTCTTAGGAAGAAGGGAAGGTCAGGAGGATGAAAAATCTTACCGATTATGAGAACAGGTAACTGTTAAACTGATGTCAAAATTGTGGACAGATACAAATGTATTAACCCATTGTTCAGAGTGAAAGCTTCAATTGCAGCTGGAGAGACTTTTGCATTACAAAAAATAAGCACAAAAACATTAATTTATGTTGCTGATAGATTATATTACAGACATGTATTTAATGTGTAAAATTGTAGTATGTACATGTATTACATTTTACAAGAACGTAGAAAGTCTGGAAATATGAGATAGACTCTCCTCTGTGTTTTTTTTTAATTTACATTTAAAGAATTGTCATAAAAAAATCACATTTTATATGTAAAATCCAAAAGAGTATTTGACCCAGAACACATGATACTTCTATGTGACCATGGGAGAAAGCCAGCGACTACCCTTGCGAACCATAGTATTAGTCTCAATTTCCTTGTCTGAACTCTAACATAATCCTAAACCTTTCTCAGCATCATAATTCATATTACTGCTTCATCTAATTCTGACTTTGCTCGATAACATACCTAAACAAGCTGAAGCCCCCAAACAGCAAACACCTTAACCCATTTGGGACTGGAGAATGATTTTGAAAGGTAGTGAATTTGCCTAGCAAGATGGACATGAAACACTGCAGGTCCTACAGTTGATGCTGCATGATTGTGTAAGCTTTGGAAAGCATCACAGGTAAAACTCAAGCATCTTACTGTGTCTCCCCATGGAACCAGAGGAAAGCTGAAGCAAGCTCCAAGGGTGCTCAAAACCATGACCAAGCAGCACTCTGAATTCATTGGTCATACAGGCTGCTTCTGAACAGGAGTAAGAGAGGAGCCAGGCAAGGGAGGTGCAACTGAAGAAAATGCCTCCAGGTGTGTTTTATAGACACTTGTCTCCAAGCAACAGAGAATGCCATAAAAGCTGTAATCAATTTATTACTGTAAAAGCTCAAAATGAGAAAGTGCCTGGCTTGAGTAATAGCAGAATAGAAGAAAAATACCTTAGGACAATAAAATATTCTAGGCTAGTAATTAAATTAATTGATAAAGCCCAGGACTGTGGATGTGCTTGCCTTGTAACTCATACAGGTCAATGAAAAATGGAAATGGGATTGCTCCCAATGGGATGCACACAGAAGGATACCAGAGAATCAGTTATTTCAGTTTTGCATGTCCATTACATTGGACAAAGTTGCTTTGGTAGGTCATGCAGTGATTTTTAAATCTGTATTTCTTGTAGCCTATCAACTACAATGAGGAACATTACATAGATAATCATAAGCAAAGGACAATTACTCAGAAGAAAACATGACTACAAGGTTCAAGTCATATCTAAGTCACATCCAATGAACTTTTTGACCCCTAAAAATGCATCTCACGTCGTGGTTTTGTAAATAACAGTAACAAGGTCCTCAGTTGTTGATTGCCATGTCCAGGCAGGCTTACAAGGAGGAGCCGTTATGCTTGGCTTATATACGCATAAGATGCCAGAGCTGGGGTAGGTAAAGAGGCCCTCATTTTGGCTTAACATGGCTATTCTGCTGTTTTTCCTGGAAGATGTAGGGAGGCTTCCATGAAGAAACTCCATGAAGTCCATAAGCTGCCAGGTTCCTTGAAATTTTGAACCTGAGCTGGTGTTACTGCATAGGAACAGGTCAAATCCACAGGTGGAGTGCAGGAGATAGGAACTGCTCCCTGTGTAGCCATGGTTTGTCTTATCAGCCTTATAGGCCAAGGACAGTGAGTTTGCACTATTGTGTCCCATAGCTTGGAAACCTGCTGAGAACTGGCCTTGAAAAGTTGCTGGCCCAGGTGATGCTTGCCTCAGCTATAGCACAGACAGTGCCATACAAGACCTGTTTTGGAGAGTGTGCTGAGAAAGACCATGTTCCCAGAGTGGTCCCTGCATGTCTGGATGGCTTGGCTGTCACACTGGGGATCGTACAGTCCTCACATACCTCCTTCTGAACTATGCTTTCTCTGTGGCACCTTTGAGAAACAAGTTTTGGGAGATAACTTGGCATTAAGCACTCTGCAGTTCTGGCTGAAGCAGTTTGTTAATAAACCATTGGCCATGAATGCATGCTAAATTTAAATAAAAAATTTTAAATTTCAGGGTAAAAAAACCCAAACAAACAAAAAAAATCCAACACATATCCATGCAGATTTCTGCAGAAAAGAATAAATATTCTCATGTATTTCAAAGTGATAGTTTTCACTACTTTGAGATTAGATGCAAAAATTAAGCAAAGTTTCAGATCTTACCAGATTTACTTCATTAATATTAATGAAGAGGACAAATTTTATTACTTATGAATACGATCTTTCTTTCAGGTAACTTCTTATGCTAAACTATGTTTTCTTAAGGAATTAAATCAGAGTCTGTCCCTCAGAAGACTCAAATACCTGCAAACTCAGGGGCATCATCAAATTTATATACACTTTTATTTGAATGAATCACATGGGAAAATGTCATCAAGATTCTGCTCACTATGTTCCTGAATCCCTTCATTAGTAGGTGGCTAAAAATGTGTCTTCAGGCCAGAGTTGCTGATTTGCTGGTGTAACATACATGCTGCTCAACAACAACATACATTCGAAAGTCATAAACACTGAAAATCAATTAATTACACAGGTAAATAAATGTACTACCAACTCTGTTATTTCAAAGATTAAGCACAGGCTGGTATAACACTGTTTTGTGAATATTCAGACAAATTTAGAAGATTATACATTCCTCTAAAATTAGGAAATCATCATATATTAAAACCAGGTTGACTGATAAGTGCTATTTCTATGAAAAGGTAACCAATGATACTTCAGGTGCCCTTGTCTGATGCTCATCAATTGCAGATTGATGAAGTCATCAAACCTGTGAAAAAAACCTTTCTGTTATGCATGAGTAGTGCTAAATCTTTGACATATCCTGCTACAGTTACAGTATTTTCTTGAACACTGCAAGCAGTCAGAAATGTTTTTGTCCAGAAATGACGTGAACATCTATTTACCTCTTCAGTCTATTCCACTCTTCTCTCTAATTCTCCCATTATATTGCTCCTGGATTATTTCTTATCTCTGAACTCGTTACAATTAGAGTCACAGACTTACAGATCCTTGGGGTCCACCTCATCAGTCTTTTTTCTCAGTTCTTTGTTCTTAGCAATGCACTAAAAGGCTAGTTAATGTTAGCAGAAGAGATAACTGCACAGACACTAACAGCTA
Organism: Ara ararauna; assembly: GCA_028858755.1. Classification (NCBI taxonomy): domain Eukaryota; kingdom Metazoa; phylum Chordata; class Aves; order Psittaciformes; family Psittacidae; genus Ara; species Ara ararauna. Next base: position 93,825,727 of record CM054410.1, read on the forward strand.
TATAGTGCAGAAAAAATTGAGAGCGTGCTTTTGTTCTGGCATTACACATGTAGACAGAGAGATGTGAATGGCATCGGATACTGAAATATCACAGCCCAGATTTTGGCATGAGAATAATTTAGTAATCAGTAACATGAAAATACCATTTCTTCCTCACTGAAAGGTGATATATCACAATTTATGCTGTCTTACCACTCTGAAATGGAGGAAAATGTTCTGTTTTAATCTAGAATCAAGAGTTCATACATTGCTAAATTTGCTGATAACTCTTCTGTCTGTCCGCATTCCACTGCATACATTCATTCTTTTATTATATCTCAATTTTAATACTAAGCATGTCAAATATGGTTAAAGAGCTGAACAGAGCACTTAAGAGAAGGCTAAACACTATGACCTTTCCACTTGTCTGGTACTCTCTTTCAGAAATAATGATTATAAATAGCAATAATAACAAAGATTATTCAGTTAAAAATAATAAAATAGTTAATATGGCAAATGGGAAATTCCTGACTTTTCCAATAGTTGCTTACAGTTGACTTTAGATAAATCACAGGCTTGCTGTGCTTCCCTTCCTCTGCTTATAGTACAGGCTTTTTAGGGAAGGGACTGCCTTCTACTCTGGGTTCTTATAATCACAATGCTTCTCCATCGTGTTGGATGCCAGTGGGCAATAAGGATGGACCTTACAGTTTGGCATGTCTGAGCTTTCTGAAACCAAGTGCTGCAGAGCAGTCAGAACTGTTGATTTACTGGACACCAGTTTTCCTAACTCGCTAACAGCAACTGAAGAAACACAAACAAGGACATCTGATGTTTTAGCAATTATAATTAGAAATACAATAATGTCACCACTTAATGACAAATGTCATATCTGCTTGCTGAAAACCAGAAGTGGTCTTCTAATAATATAGCATTATTTACACTTATAGTTTAGATAAATTGGGAATTATAATTTTAATGTAGATAATTTTGTTCTGAAAAAACTAACCTACTTACTACTTCTGTTTTATGAGGCAATAAGCACATCAATTGTAGATGTCTGAGCTCTTGTTCTAGACACTCAATAATCTGATTATTGCTCCATAAAATAACCTGAATATCATCATCTGATATAACCACCTTGTTGTTCAAGCAGTTAGTAAGCTCTGGGCAAATTCTCAAAATCATTTCTAAACCTCAGCTAGAGAAAACTGTGTGGTAATGTGGGGATTCATAGCTCATAGACACACATCTGGGCATCTCTCAGATTCTGACATACTGAAAGCATATTCCAGTTGCTGAGGTTTGTGACAAAATTTTAAGGCGAGGTTCCTAAAGCCTAATAAAATAATAATAAAATGCAGACTAAATGTTTTCAGGAACTTTGTACAATCTGCAGTGTTGGGATTACACAATCTATACAAATTTGTTTTCACCAGTTTAGCCTTATTGTAGACAAGAGTATGCATAAGTAAAATATTTATCACTGAAGTCAGAATTAATTGGTTTAGCGTTTATAAAGTTCTCAAAGGATTTGATAATTATAAAAGCCTGGCAATGATCCTGCATTGTTTTTAGTATACTTACGTAATGTGTAAAAAGCTCACAAAAGTTTCACTTTTGGGTTTATGATGTTTGATTTTATCACCTGAAAAACAACAAATAGAGCTAAAATTAGGAGCTCAGACAGAATGTAAGCCTTTAGAAATGAGTAATCCCAAGCATTTCAGACTTTTCAATTTTTCTAAAAATTAGGAAGCTGTGAGGTTGTCCTGGGTTCAGCAGTAGCAGTCATTTTTCTCCTTCTTGGTAGCTGGTGCAGCGCTGTGTTTTTGACTTTTGGCCTGGGAACAACGCTGATAACACCAGTGTTTTCAGTTACTGCTTGGTAATGTTTTGGTTTGACCAAGGACTTTCTGAGTCTCATGCTCTGCCAGGGATGAGGGGAAGCCGGGAGGAAGCAGAGACAGGACACCTGACCCAAATTGACCAAAGAGGTATGCCATGCCACAGCACGTCATGCCCAGGATGTAAAAATGGAGAGCAGAGACCTGGAAGGGTGGGGATGCACTGCTTGGTCAGGCTGGGTATAGGTGGTGAGCGATTGTATTCTTGTCCCTTGTATTTCTCTTGTCATTATTATTATTGGTGGTAGCAGTAGTGGTCTGTGTTATACCTTAGTTACTAAACTGTTGTCATCTCAACCTGTGGGAGTTGCATTCTTTCAATTCTCCTTCCCATCCTTCCGGGAGCGGGGGGAAAAAGAGGGGGGAGTGAGTGAGAGAGCGACTGCGTGAGTTATAACCACGACAGAGGTAAATGTGACTGAAGTGGCATTCCACCAAAACTACTTCCAAACCCTACAGAAAGTGGCAGTTGTTTAAAATTATAGATAAATCATTTAAATCATTGATTAACAGTGATTATTTTAAAGATTTGAATTATTAATGAAAATAAGATTAATTCAATAAAGAATTTTTATTAGAAAAAGAAAAAACAGGAAATTTTGAAATTGATGCAAATGAAATAATCTGATTTCAACATCACTAAAGCAGCCTTTTCAATTTTTTATATTTGAAATTATATTATATGTTAACAAACTGATCCACAATTTTTTAAATAGGAAAAAATCCCACAGAATATTTTATTAAAAGGGCAAAATAGGAGGGTAAATAAATCATGAAGTTTGTGAGTACAGATTTTGACTAATCTGATATTGATTAAAAATAATTTTTTTTTTTTCCTGTATAAGAAATCAGATAATCCTCTTTTTCAGTTTCATCCAAATAAAATCTTCCTTCTCCTTTTCTACCTCTCCAAATTTTCTTTCTGACATGGAAAGACACCCCAATAGATCAAATAAATCAGATTTAAAATGTGAAATAAACCAGACTTCGAAATGGGAAATTTAGGTCTGAAAAGACTTAAAAAATACACTTGAAACGATAGACTGAACAGACACACCACAAGACCATCATGAAACTCCTATTTTTGGTATGTAGAGACACGAGAGCCTCTGTGTACTCAAGATGACCTCTAAATACTCTCTCAGTGTTTAGAAATGTCTGGATATACTGTAGTTCAGCCAGAGTTTTCGCACAGAGCAGTAGGTTTTACTGAGCCAAGAAATTCATAGCATTCCCGAACACACCTCATGTTTCAACACTGATCATTCCTTGAAGATTGGGGTTTACCCTATGTCAAGCGTGTCACACCTGTTTAGCCCCACCATGGACCTTTGCACAGGCAGCAAGATTCCCAGTGTGTTACTGGTATAGGTCAAGATCTGTTAAGTCTTGGAACAAGCACTAACAAGATCTCCGGGAACTGATTTAGAACAAGTGATTTTAACATGATATGATGAGCAGGTAAAATGTTAAATTTATCCCCTCAAATGTGACACCATTACACCATCTGTTTAACCACCATTGCCTCTGTGTAAAGTGGACTGCAACTATGAGATAGTTAAGAGGTTGCCTGTGCTGTTTACCTAGCAGGCTAATGCTATTTTAAGTGGTATACATTTCATTTAGTTTTCTTTTCAAAGTAATACCACACATACCACATCACATTTATATTTGCATGTTTTGCTGATGATCCTAGAGTAAGCTATTATGTACAAATATAAATATAAAATTATTTTCCAAAAAGGAAACCTCCAGTGAATAAAAGGAAAGAAAAAAGAACCTAAAAATTGAATGTCAGATTTCTAGGCATGTCATGGAATTATAATTAAAAAAAAAAAAAAAGAAGTTCTGCTTTTTCAGGTTCCTGTCTTCCCTCTTTTTCGAAAACAGAAAGCATATTTTTGGTTTGTGGAGATACTTTGTGGTTTGTAGATTTGTTAAAAATTTTCACCTCTGACCTCTTTCTCCTCTCACTGTTTGCAGTGCAGAAAAGAAAGAAAAGAGCATGTGGGAATTGGAGAAAGGAAAGACAGATACAGTCCTCACGTGTGTGTCAGCCTCAGTCCAAACAGCACGCCAGATTGAATGCAGTGGTTTAGCTTGCTAAACTTCATAGAATGCAGTTCTGATGGGTCCACTGATTTAGAAATGCCAATTTCAGATTTCTCTGCAGTCTCCAGTGCTGACAACCATTAGGTTCAGGCTTTGTAGCCCGAGCCCCCATAGAAATCTCCATTCTCCTGCCTTAACTATGCAGTACTGAGCAAGTCCAATGGCGTATCTCCAGCAGCAACTGCGCTGTATCTGTCCTGTGCCTGCTTGAGGCCTGGCAGATGGAAGCTGGCTCTCATTCAGAAGCTGTACAGCAATGCTAGAGTGCTGGTGGAGCTACAGTAAAAGTCTTGAAAGGTATAAAGTATATTGCCTTGGCCCCAGTGGCATGTTTATAGGAGTTCAAGGGTTCCTGTCCAGAGCTAGTCTGTGTCTGTCTGACTGGAGTGGGGGTGAGGGAGATCTGCACTATCAGCATTCACCTGTGTCAACAGCATGCCTCCCTGCATGGCCTTGGAGGGGGGAATGACTGCATGGTATGACACAAGGCAATTATTTCATCTAAGCGGGCCCTTTCTTTGGTTGCTTCTATTTTGTTTTGGGAAGTTGGAAAAATAAGTAAATTCTCTCCTAGGGTTTATGAATCCTGTCAGCTTTGCAATCAGTGTTTGAATATTCTCTGAATGACATCAGGGCTTTATATCCTGTGAGTGGAAGTGCTGCCCATGAAGAGACTGGTCCAGAGGCCTGGTCCAAAAATATGTTTTTTGGGAAGGGCTCTCAGTAGAGAGAAACTTTTTTGGTTATTTTTCCGCTCCAGATAAAGCCTTCAGTGGTCTGTTGAGACAGATAAACTCACCCTGACAAGTTTAACATTTCCACACCCTTGAGGAACCCTAGATGCTGAGAGTCAGGTAGTGAATGGCTTGTTTGGACCAAAATGGACACAGATCTCCACTTCCAGGGATACCTACTGGCTTCATAGCTAATGTATGTCAGTTACCCACTGCTCTCATCTTCAGGTCTCATCTGCTTTATCTCTTTAACACAAAATGTGTCTTTTTCAGGGGCAAAGCTCTTTGGCTGGACCTTAAATGCTTGTTAACACACTGGAAAAATACTTCTAAAGTAAATGGTATACATGTATATGAAGCATTTGTGTTGAGAAGGGAAAGCTCATTCTTTGATCAAAGTCCCTTTCCAATCAAAAACCCAACGTTTATAAAATGATTGTAACATTTAACGTCATGTTACATGTAACATTACCATCATGTTACATGCTCCCCTGTCACAAAAGGTTGATATTTTGAAAGCAGCAAGATTGTGTGTCTCCCTAACACTTTGGAATCTCTCTCAAAAGCAAAGTACATCAGACATAAAACCCAGAAGATGGGTTTTCTCAAGAGTTCTGACCAGGGGTGAAAGATTCACATGATGCAAATGTCCATGAAGCCACATCTGTGAGTGGCAGAGGATAATTTGATCCCTATCTGTCTTGCTGTCAGAATAGTTTTTGCCTTTTGGGTAATGAATAAAGAATCATAACGTTTTAAAAATATTAACATAGAATGTCATGGTATTAGTAAACACTTATATTCCTCGTTCCTTGGCTTTGTCTGTTTTTATTATTTGACTAAAGTAATTTATGTCTGGATACTGAAATGTTAAAAGCTTACCTGGTTTCAGAAATGAGTTGAACTTTAGAAGAGAAGGGTTGTTAACATATCTTAAACAATATATCTTGAACGTGGGAAAAAAAAACATTTTCCTTCCTTCAAGTGATTGTTTATACACACACTTGTTCAACACTGTTGGTCCATCGGAAGTCTGTAAGGAGAGATCTCAGGGGCTGAAAGACAACCTTCCTGACACACAAACAATTTACCTTTACAACAAAGGTAAGAGATTTATTTTGAAGTGAGTTTTGGTTTTGGCTTAATGGGACATTGTCACAGCTGAATTATACACAGATTGGTCAAAGCAAAACAATCTAGTGATTCATGTTTTCAACCTAGATTGGCAAGGGGGTTTTTCAAAGAGGGAAAAACCTGAAGCGTAACCATTCATTGAAAACATTTTCCACTGATTTTTATTACTTCATTCGAGCATGGCCTTCACTGAACATTATGGGTTGTTGCTAAGAAACACTGATATATGATACCCAATTATATTACTGACATTGAATTTTTACTCTTTATCATGTTATAGCTTGCTTGAAAACAGCTGCAATTATGCTATGAATAGAAGGAAAGCTATCAGCCTCTGTTCAGTGCCTTTAGTATTTTAGTTACAGGCTGAAGTCCATATCTTTTTACTACATGTTTGTAACAGTTCCACAGTCTTTCAGTTAAAAGGTATAATATTGACATTATTGATGGTCTGTGTCTGCATCTCCTACACAGCCATCTCAACAATAAACTAAATGTTTTCTTTGATTTTCTCCCAACATATGCCAAATTGCAGGAAGATGGTCTTAGTGTCTCTTAATTTTCCGTTTTAATGTGACAGCCCATTTTGACCTGCAGGTAATAAAATTAGAAGCACTTAAACCCATAACTAAGGTTTTCAAGGCACTCCATTATTCATTTGTTTAGATCTATGGTAAATTGACCAGTTGAAAGCTGAAATTGAAAGGATGGTTTGTCTCTGTTTTTAATACGTATTTTTAGTCTGCTGTTGTTTTTTGTGGCTTAAGAATATTTTTCTTCTAAAATAACCACTCTTCCAATAGTTGATGTGTGTCAAATGCATACAGCTTCTGCTAGGGAAATTGTATCTTCATTTATACAAACATAGCTGCTCAATTATATTAGTTTTTTACATAACAACAGATCCCCATAGCCAAGATTGGGGTCTCACTGCAGCCAGTACCCCAGGAATACACACGTGGAGAGAGCAGTCCTTCCCTGTAGGGTTTACACCTAATATAGCCAAAACAGAGAAATGTTAAGGCAAGTAATGTTAGATTCAATGCTCCATCCCTGGTGGCGTTCAAGGCCAGGTTGGACAGAGCCTTGGGTGACATGGTTTAGTGGGAGGTGTCCCTGCCCGTGGCAGGGGGTTTGGAACTAGATGATCTGAAGGTCCTTTCCAACCCTTACTATTCTATGATTCTATAATTTTGCAAAAGGACATGTCATCGAAAATATCTTTGTGTGAATGACCTTTAAGCTACTAGCCCATCATTTCTGTACCAGTCCATTTGCAGGAATACAGATAGAACTTTGGGATAGAATTTCTGATAAAATATAAGGGAGCTGGCAGTCAGAATAACTGAAAAAAAAACCCCAAAACAGAAAAACCAGAGCAAACCCCAAATTCTCAGAGAGAGCCTATGAGCATATCAAGATTCAATAACTATGATTCTATGATTCAATCTGTGTTATATATTACATACCAAAATACACAGATCATGAGAAAAATTATCACAGTGCTATTGGAAACAGAAAAGTATTTTGAATGATAGGAAAAAATCTGAGACATATACACATCTAAAGATGTGAGGTGTCCCTGCCCATGGCACAGTGGTTGGAGCTTGATGATATTAAGGTCCTTTCCAACCCTAACTATTCTATGATTCTATTATCTTCTGTGGACTAGGGAAACACACAGCAGATTAGAGAATAAAACTAAAGGAATTTAACTCCTCCACCATGACTTCTGGGAAATTCCCCAGGAACTAGGAGCAGGTAAACTCTGTGTTTGCAATCACAGAGCAAATAAAACCAAAACACTCTAATGAAACGAAGCGGTAAGCCATTATAAATCCCGAATACCAGATGATGAGATCACATACAATAACATGTCGTATATCCGCCCACTTTTTAGACAATAACATATGATGTCACACTATTTCCAGTCCCAGATCTGCCACAATGTCTTATACTCCACTCCTTTCTGAAATCTTCTCTTCCTTCTTCTGCTTCCTATTGCAAACAACCCTGCATAACACCAGGTTTCCTGTCGCCTATTTCTTTGGCCTGAGTGCTGAAAGGCAGCAGAAGGCATTTTTAGGCAGTTTTAGTCATTTTAGGTGTTTTAAGGCACTTTTAGGCATTTTCACAGGCTGAAATATACCCTGTATTTGCCTCAGCTGTCTGACTTACTAATGAGAATAGATACGTCTTCTGGTTTGCAACATCATCCTTAAGTTCATGTGTGCCTTTTGGCAAATAATTTTTTGTGTTTTGATTGGCAGCTATCCAGTGGGGAGGTAAGCACCTTCTGAGATTTATTGTATTTTTGCCTAGAAAGGCACAGAAAGCAGATATTAAGACAATCTGAACTGATATACTCCAGTTGCTTTTTTGCCCTACCTCATAATTACTTTCCTGTCATTATTCATTTAAAAAAATTATTCTAAAGCTTAGTATAAAGTCATTCTTACAGGTATGTGTTGTTTTTCTTCTTCCTTTGACGTGAGCACTACCTTTTTCAAACAATCATTAATGCCTTGGTTTTGATGTGCTTATTAAGGCCCCTTACTACTGAGACTAGGGATTTTACCTGACATGAAGATGAATTCCAGTAGCAGGTTGTGTCTAGGATTTGAAATATGCATGTTCATATAGAGGTAACAGAACTATGGAAGAATTTGAACACTCTTCAGCTAAGTAAGATGTCGCATATTAGCAACCATAAACCAGATCTGCAATCGCTCCCGAAACCGGACAGGAAGACTCTCATCCCATTCACACCTAGCTTAAGAAGTGCTGAATTGGAGCCATCTTTTACTCCACTCAATTATTAAATCTAAATTTCAGTAGATTTGCTTTTAATATGCATTAAGCAGCATTTCCTGTGAAAGTTCATTTCCTTCTAAGAAGAATAGGAGTTGCGGTTTTGGCCAAAATGCACCATTGATGATTTGCTTCATCAAGTACTATTTAATTTCAGTCTTTACTATATGTCTGCCTGTTAATCCTTGCATTTTTTTTTAATGAAATATAAAGAGGTTATGTCTGTTCATTACCACTGAATAATAATCTTCCAGAGACAGCTTGTAGACTGGAAGACTGGTTATAACTTATGTAACTGTAATGAAATGCTGCAGTACAGCATTTCATTTGGCAAGAATTAGCTCATTGACTGCATTTCTCATTAATAATATTCTTTGGTTTCCTGCTTGCCTGCAAAGAATGTTTACTGGTCATTTCTCTCTCAGCAATAGGAATATCACAATGTGCTTTAATAGTCATTAGCACAGCAGACCTTAAAGGTTCTGAATGTTTTTCTTGATAATTCATATTTTTCTTTTCCACTTTCCTAATTTAATCTTGTTAAAACAAGTATATGGAATTAATTGTTAACCTTCCTTGTGATGAAATCCAGGAACCGTTTAAGTCAATGGTAAAATTGTGATTGACTTAAACAGAATTTAGTCTTGTTTACAGCTTTGAAACATACATAGGCAGCTGTTATGGTGCCAGGTGTTCCTACTTTTTTACAAGGAGACAGAAAGAAAGCCTCAGAATTGGTTAGATTCTCCTGTGCATTCTGGATTTCTCATGAGCATGCTCTGACGCTTAGTACTTTAGAAAGTTGGTTTACCTACAGGTAGCGTTCAGTATTGTTTTGGGATTGTATGTTTTGAGACTACTGAATGTTTATATATTGAATTACATTCTTAGTGCTTCCTGAGTTTGTAAGAAACAAACAAAGAAACAAACACAAGAAAGGAACACACACAAATCCCTTACCCCCACAACAGTAGTTTTATTCTACTAGTCTCAGATTTCTCAAATCTAAACAAGTGATTAAGCACCAGAATATAAGCATGAAGAAACATCTCCACAAATCAGAAATGAGGAATATTTGCCTTTAAACACTAAGTATTTCTCAACTTAACAAACCTACAGTCATTAAAAATGGATGAAAAAAGTCAGATGTAATTAAATAATATAAATCTAGTTTAAATAAAAACACAATGTAGAGAGAATATCAGCAAGGTACTTGATTTTCTCAAAGAAAGTGGGACCAATGTTATGAGACCACTGCAGTGATTTCAACAAGGTTTACATAAACTCAAGAAAAAATAATCTGATTTATATAAACAGTTTAAGTTTTATTCTACTGGTCCTGATATTAGACATCTATCACTGAGCATCAATGAGTATCATCTTGCATTTTGCAAGGACACTACAATAATAAATCCTGGGGAGGCAGGAACTAAACAATTTATCTCCTAGTATTTATTTTTTCCTGTTTGGAGGCCATTGAAATGATAATCCTTTCAATTTCTGCACAATACAACTCAGGAGGCAGCACAATCAGAAGACAGTTTTCACCTTAGCCGGTGTCTCTGCTTAACTTTAAGCTTCCTACAGTTTTATTCAGAACATTCCTGGAAGTGTCTCATTTTCTGTTCATTGGCTTAAAACTTTCTCTGGAGTTTATCCTAGCTATGACTCTTGTGAGATAGGTTTTTGCTCCTTGGTTTTTCCAAGGCTCAATAATATGTGCCTGTCAGAATAGGTTCTGCGCTAAAAGAGGCTAAAGAAACAGTTGCCCTTTTTGCTTGGCTCAAAGACTGAGCCAAAAACATTCAGAAGGCAGAAGTTTGTGTTTAGTCCCAAAATTTAGTCTAGTATTCCTGGATAGACCCAAACACTTGTGTTCTACCTCCTGAAAGCATAAAACTTAATGAACGCTCTTTTAGACTTCATCTGGTATGTACTCTGGTGTGCTGGCTCTTTTGGATGTGTTTTCTAAGCATCTTAATGTTTTTACATGTTGTTTACAGAAACTAATGGCCAAACACTGAGATGTGAAGTATACTTCTGAGAGCAAATAACTGCAGTGCTCTGCACTGTGATAACTGGATCCTTTTTTACTACAGACCTTACATAAATCACAGATAGTTGATAAGAGAGCAGTAAGGTAAAAAAGCCTGAACATAGTATCTCAATTTTTTTTTTTGATCATTAGTAGTGGGTTACAGCTGGGAAGGGCAAAAATAATTTTATGAAAATAAAACAGTTTTGAAGAGAATATGAAAACCAATGGTGTGGGAGGCAGAATAAGAAAGGAAGACATCTTTGGGGAAATGTTATTTCTCCAAAATTTGGAGGTTGCAAGAAGGAGCTAAAAAAGCATAACCAAAATTCTTTTATTACTTTAAGTGTTAATTTAGTATCATGTTGAAATAACATCCCTAGCCTGACAAAATCCCAGGAATCATCCCTGTAACTCTGATTTTTGTTTTCTATAGAATATTCACCTTCCATAGCCATCTTCTATGCCAAGAAAGGCAGAAATAAATAATGAAGGAGAATACTTTGGAAAGCATTATTCATCCTGACTTCTGGCCTGCAAAGCATTACAGGGGATCTGTCACACAAGATGGAAATTTAAATCAAAGATACTAAATCTTTGCACACACAGCAAGCAAATAAAACAGGCTAAATAAACTATAAACAAACATTCAAAGTTTTGCCTAGGATGAATTTGGTTGCAGAAGAAAGGCTTGATAGGAATCCTGCACAATATGGTTTGTGGATGTTTGTGCAAAAGAAAAAGGCTTAAATGCTACATATGCATATGATTTGCATATGAAAACAGCACTTGGCATAGCAGATGCCAGACCTGCTGAGAAAGTGCAATACACCCAGAAAGTTACTTAAGGTTGCTAGGTTAAAATAAAACATTTTATTGATTTTGTGGAAGTGTTAACCTCATCACCCTTTCTGTGTGTGCCCAGTTTGAAACAACGAGTTAATCATCCCAGTTAATACCTTGAGCTCATCTGTTTATTTGTATGGATAGTTTCAGTGCCTTCTTATTATCTTTATTTCCATGACCTATTCACCTCATCTAAAGGTTCTGGATTCTTTTTTCCAGTCTTTCATCAAAGGTAATGAGTTATTATTTCCAAATCACAATCTGATTTGCAAATCTCTGATTATCCTGGTTACACAGGTATAGTTAAAGGGTGAGTGGAATAGCAGAACTTTTGTTTTTCTCTCTTGGATGACTGGGTACAGATTTTACATCTTTGACCCTCTCCAGATTTCATTATGGCATACAATAACCCTTTGACAAAATTTCTAGGCTGGCCCTTCCATTTATTAACAGTGTTTTCCACCAGGCCCCAGGAATTGTCGTGGTTCCAAGCACTTTTCTTCTGGATCCCGTGACAATACATGGTAAAGAAAAGGAAGCACATATTTTATTTTTTTTTTTAACTTGGCAGTTATCAGAAAAGGGAAATTACTGCCTGTGATGTTTTCTTAGGCATAAAGGTATATTTTACCAAGCCCTCTGGAGCCAGAGCAGTGGCAGAGTTTCCCTATGAACTTGAAGTTGTTATGTCTCTCATGCTCTGTATACAGCCCCAGAGCAATCTTCTTCAGTGTGCATTTTCCAGCATAAGTACACAACAACTTATTTGAAGCCCTTGTAAAACATCATATTGACAAGATGTTGACTCTAAACTTTTCCCAGGAAAAGATAAAGAGAAATTGGCATTCGTGAGAGTCATTGTTTATATTGCTTATCAGAGAGTACAATTTGTGATCACAACAGCATAAGAGCAAACAAAAAAAGAGAGGGTTTTGTTAGAGTTAAGTTGGACAAATTGAACAATTTCTAAAATGTGTCAGAGCAGAGAAGCAGAGGAGACCAGTTCAGGAGGCCGATATGTTCCTAACTGTATCTGACAGGTACCTCTATGTCATATGTGGCTGTTTGGGGGTGCATTTACCTCACCTCTACCAATCTCTGGGCTGCTGCACAATTTCAGGAATTCCTGTCAAGCTTTGGCCTTTGTGAAATGAGTTGGGAGGTAAAATGTCCCTTGATCATACCAGGAACTCTCACATGGCTAAGGAGGGAGGGGGGCACTATACTCCTGTTCCCTGGCTATGGTGGAAAGTGAGAGGGGATAATCAGTCACCCCCAGACAGCCTTAGAACACTCCTTCCCTGATCATAGCCCGATTGCAACAATTGCATTTTTGCTGGAGTTTTGAAAAATATCTATCTAGTAAGTATCAGCCTGGGTTGTGGCCAGGATGGAAATTCACTAATGACTAAAGCAAACCATCTTGTGACCCTATAAACAGTGGTCCTAAAAGAGGCCCTTAGAGCTCTCCTAAACCACAGTGGTCCTAATAGAGGCCCTTAGAGCTGTCCTAAACCACAGTGGGCTATCAGCAACATGTCCCTCTAAGCAGGATGCCTCTCAGATTTGTCAAACTCTCAAGCTTGTGGCGATCAGAGAACTGTCACTAAAAGCTGATGATGGGACATGAGCTGATGTCCCTCACGAGATCCTCACCTGTTAAGAAATGCCAAGATGTTTGACATGAATCATTCACTGAACTTAAAGGGAATTTTTAGCAGGTACCTTCATATATCTTTGTGTCTGTGTGTGAGTGCACGTGTGCATGTAAATTAATTCAGACACCATATAGCAAGTGCAGTAAATCCTACTGAGTCACTTTGTAAACGTCAAGATTAACCTTAAAACTTCAGACTGCTGCTAGGTTAAATCTATGTAAAATCCCATCTGTGGTGAATTGGAGCACTAGTATCTTATTAGATATAAAGCATTGACCAAATCTGAGACTAAAACTAGATCCAGCCACACCTAAGCTGCACCAGTAGTTCAGAAAACAAGGGGGCCTATTCTGAATCTTGTGACTCAACAGGATGGTGTCCCTCAACCTTCCGCATCTTCAGTTTCTATAAAGAAATTTTAGTCTTATTCTATTTGACTTTCCTTTTATATATTACATTAAATACATACTGTTGTCCAATATTGAGACTAGGATTGTATACAGCTGCATGGGTTCAGCAGCAGCAGTCATTTTTCTCCTTCTTGGTAGCTGGTGCAGCGCTGTGTTTTTGATCTTGGGCCTTGGGACAGCGCTGATAACACCAGTGTTTTCAGTTACTGCTTGGTAATGTTTTGGTCTGACCAAGGACTTTGTGAGTCTGATGCTCTGCCAGGGAGGAGGGGAAGCCGGGAGGAAGCAGAGACAGGGCACCTGACCCAAACTGACCAAAAAGAAGTATTCCATGCCACAGTACATCATGCCTGGGATGTAAAAACGGTGAGCAGAGACCCGGAAGGGTGTGGATGCACTGTGTGGTCGGGCTGGGTATAGGTGGTGAGCGATTGTATTCTTTTCCCTTGTAGTGCTCTTGTCATTATTAATATTGGTGGTAGCAGTAGTGGTTTGTGTTATACTTTAGTTACTTGTCATGGGTTCAGCAGCAGCAGTCATTTTTCTCCTCCTTGGTAGCTGGTGTAGTGCTGTGTTTTTTGATTTTGGGCCTGGGAACAGTGCTGACAACACCAGTGTTTCAGTTACTGCTGAGTGATGTTTTGGTCTGGCCAAGGACTTTCTGAGTTTCATGCTCTGTCAGGGAGGAGGGAAGCCGGGAGGAAGCAGAGACAGGACACCTGACCCAAACTGACCAAAGAGGTTATTCCATACCACAGCACGTCATGCCCAAGATGGAGGACGGAGAGGAGAGACCCAGAAGGGTGGGGGGTGCACTGCGTGGTTGGGCTTGGTTTTAGGTGGTGAGAAATTGTATTCTTTCCTTGTATTTGCCTTGTCATTATTATTATTGGTGGTAGCAGTAGTGATTTGTGTTATACTTTAGTTACTAAACTGTTGTTATCTCAACCTGTGGGAGTTGCATTCTTTTCGATTCTCCTTCCCATCCCTCCGGGAGTGGGGGGCAAGAAAGAGGGGGGGAGTGATTGAGAACGAGCCTGCGTGGTTAGAGAGGCTTAAACCACGACATTACTAAACTGTTGTTATCTCAACCTGTGGGAGTTGCATTCTTTCGATTCTCCTTCCCATCCTTCCGGGAGTGGGGGGAAAAAAGAGGGAGGAGTGAGTGAGAGAGCGACTGCGTGAGTTATAGAGGCTTAAACCATGACACTGCACCTAAGCTCCATAAGGACTTGAAAAAGCAAGGGGGGTCTATCTTGATACTCAAGACTGAACGGGAGGGTCTCTCTTACCTTCTTGTGCCTTTGGTCTCTGTTTTAGTTCATTTATTTCAATTTTACCTCAATTTTCCTTTGCATATTTCATCTATGTAAATTCGCATTAGAACTACACTTGCTAATACCATTGATGTTTGATTTCTTGAGAAATCTTAAACCACTTATTTTTTAGCAAGCTGGAAATGTAGTTACCCTTGGCTTTGTGATGGTCAGTATGCAGCCATGGTTTTTGGAAGCTCTGACTCCTCAGGAGCCACCAGCTCCCTGGCTACCCTTGGCAATTTAACAGATAAGTTTTCCCGGAAACGCAGGTTGTACTTCAGCAACAGTTATTAGAATTGGAACATACCTATGGGACATTTACTTTTCAATGGAGTGTTATGCCTATGACATTTAGCTTGCAATAAAAATCCAGTGTAACAAACCTGCAAGCCATCCTAATCAGGACCTGACAGAAAATAATGGGGAAAAAAAAAAAACAACCCCAAAAAAACAACCTTTCCCTCTCTGAGCAGATCTTTAAGCTGGTTTGGTCCCAAAGGCAGCTGCTGGCATGTCCTGGACATCTGAATATTTCTGATGGTTCATCCCAATATAGGAAAATTAATTCCAGAAAGTCAGGCAATATCTCGGATATGTCCTGCTTTCCTCTCAGGCAGCCTACTGTCTTTCAGTGCCGTATTTGATATCAAATTAGAGAATGTTTTAAAGAAAGAACCAGGTAAGTGAGCCAGGCATTACACTACTCTGAAGCCCACATTTTCAAGAAGTTGTTAGGCTTGACTAATAACAGAGTTCAGATCCATAAAGTGGAAATTGCAAGAGAACTCAGAGTCATGAATGTCATCAAGGACATAAAATATTCCTGTGTTTGTGGGTGTTGAACTCATGTGCAAAGTTGTGCCATAAAGCCACAAAGTAAAACCTCACACTTCTGAAGTCAAAAATGACAGCAACATTGAATTAGGGTACTCATAGCCTTTTAAGACGTCATAGTGGTTTTGGCTGTGCGCACTAAGATGCTCATTATTATGATTAAAAACGTAGAGGAGAATGAGCTCAGTATTATTCCACTCTTGCAGATTTGGAGCAGTCAGCAAAATGTATCATGATTAGCATGATGGCTCTAACATTTTAAAACAGGTTAAGTGGATTTAAATGTTTTGGAATGAGAAAGCACCACATAAAAGCTCAACAGTGCTCAGTGCTGGTCTGAGGAAGCTACAGCATTATAATAGTTTTACAGAATTGCAAATAATAAAAATTGAAGTAGAAAGTGTTGATTTTTACTTCCCTTTGTTTTCCTATCAGGTGGAATAGAGTAATGTCACTGTAAAATGAAATTCTACAGTCTGAGAGCCATTGCCTTTTTATAGAGTGAAAACTCATGAATATTTAGGCATCCACACACCTGAGGCACATAAAATATGTTCAGACTCCCACTCTACCACTACCTAATCATAAAAGACCTAAAATCGTTAGCTGCACAGCTTTGTCATTCAAAATGCCATGTGTCTAAGGTATGCTTGTAGGCACCCACAAATGCTTTCTAAACTGGAGAAGCATGAACAGTTATTAGCTATTGGTCCTAGGCGAGACTCTGTGTAGGAATTTAGCCCAGATCTTTGCTTCAACCTCTGCTTATGCATATTATTCAACCACTCTTCATATAAACTGTACACATTTTCTGGAGAAATGGAGACCCATCCATGTCTCTGCCAGCTAAAACATATACCACTGGAAGAGCAAGTCACATTGAGATCATGTCTACCTTATACTTTTCATCTATCGTTTTAGATATTTTCATGTGAGGAGAAATAGCTTTAACAGGAAGAACGTACAATCATCTCCTGCTCAGAGGCTTGAGTAGCTCCTAGAGCTGTGAGTCCGAGTTTACACAAATTGAAGTGATCATGGAGAAGAGATGTATTTTCACTGAACAGTGTTTGAGTGTATTCAGTGCATTATGATTAGGATTTTCCTGTGTCAAGGAGTTTGTGTACCATACCATACAACTTACGACACTTCAAGCTAATTCTTTCAAAGTTAGGAAAAGATCAGTTCAAGGTGTTTGTTTAGGGCTAGATTCACCTCCTTTTGGACTTTGAAGTTTTTTTTCCTGTTGTCTACTGGTGAATTCCCTTTCTATTTTGACCTTTCTCATTACGAAATTGGGTGATATCATTATTGTTTCTTTTAAAAAGTAAAGTATGCAGGTATATTCAGGATTTTGCTTAAGAATTTCACTGAAAGACAGCATTCCTAGTTTGAGAGACTTGTATTAAATCTACCATCATGGTTCTAATGAAAGAGTAAATGTCAGCAGTCTGTTTTATAACTCTATCAAACTTTAAAATGTATTTTAATGAAGAAAGAAATTCAAGATCTATGCTGTCACTCACATTGCAGGTATAATACAGAACAGAATGTCTAATTATTCATATCATAATAGCCTGTTCATATATTCCTTTGAAAAATTACAGTTTTGTGCCTTACTGAAAAGCAAAATGTGCAGTTCTTAAAAAATCTCATGTACAAAATCTTCAGGTATTTTTAGAATGAATCAACTACTGACAATTATTAATGATGTTATGAAGCTGAAAACTTCATACAGTAGAATCTATACTACAGAAATTGTGTGATTTGGCAACTCATGCCTTCTCCCATAAACAAAAGAGCACTGGGTTTTATTCTTGATTCAAACACTGATTTCAACAATTCTTTGATTGTGTATTCCTTTCTCTATTTTGACTGAGTATCCTGGGAGCAGGAATCCTCTCAATGTATGTTTCTACAGAAGCCACCAAAATGAAACCCATAGCTCACATGGTATGCCTAGATAGGTCTAGAGCTAATGCAATTAGAAAAGGAATATATATTGGCTTATACTAAGCCAACTGGTATCCTATTCAGTTATTCAACACTGTGCTGTGGGCCGGAGTTCTATTATTTGGTCATCTTAAAACAGATTTATTTTACATAAACCATTAATCAGTTTCATGCTGTATAAGCTCAATGTCACCCACAGAAGCCAGCAGCAGCCAGCAAGAGAAGGTAGCTGTAACCTCATGGAGGTTGTGAAGGCAGCTTCAGAAAATCCTAGCTATGCAGAATTAAAAGTCAGGGTCAGACTGTGTCTGCAAATACATTCAAGTTATCCCAACTAAATCACTCATTCAGGTTGCAGAATATTTTACTAATTTATGGAAGTGTTGTTTTCTGGGGGAGTCTGATTGCCATGAAATCAGTATTCAGGCAAGAATCCTATCCTTTGCATTTACAGTCTTACAGTAAACATGCATTCCTTAAGAAGCAAAACTCTAAACAGCTTCAAGTACCTAAAAATCTCCTCAAAATATAGAGTGATACTTTTATTTCTGTACTTCTGTTATTCTTTAAACAATCTCCACAGTAGTGGCAATATTTTCCATGACAGATAAGGTCCGTCAACAGAATATGTTGCCCATGACATAGGTAGAAGAGAGAAATTGGCAGGTGACGTAATGATTCTGCTCCATTTTATTTTTCCTTTTAAATTGTTAGTATAGTCAAGGCTTTACTAAGGCAAAAGTATTTGGATATACTTACACAACCATCAGTGATTCACAAGAGAGACATCTTAAATGCAGTAGTAGAACATTAGTCACACTTGGGAGTTAAGCAATTTATTACTGTGTTTATCTGATGCATGACATAAGCACAAGTTGCTGCACTGCCTACTTCCTAATTTAAAAATCACAGATCAAGCAAAATGCAACAAGACAATCCACACAAACCTTCTCAGAAGTGTGAGACATCTGGTTTGGGGATTACATTCCATATTTTGGTTTGTTTTTCAAATTTAAACTTCCCTGGAGTAATTTTTCTCTGTCGTGAGCTGATTAGTAACTCCATTAAAACTTGCAATATTATTCTTAGATATGACTGACATGAATATTAATAAAATTAATAGAAGTAAGTCTAGCCATTTGAAGGATGCTCTCTTTTTTCCTTCAAGTTTTTTTTTTTGCAGGGATAAATATAATGGATTCTTCCCATCAAGCTCCAAACCAGCTATATCCTGGGAGTCTTCTCACCAGTTCAGCTCCTGTATACACTGTGGTCTACGGCACCTTGCACCCCATGAACCTTCCACTGATTGTGGTCCTTGAATAGGTCTGACCTCCAGCTCTCTTCTGGTTCACCTGCAGCCCCTGGAGCCCTGCTTCTTGCTGGAATGAGCACAGAGGAAGGAAGAAGAAGGGCGAACAGCAGTTTTCTTGGTTACTAAATTGCATATGAGCATTACCAGCATGTTATGGAGATATTATCACAAGGCCTGTAATATTATATTTCATAAGGTGAGCATCTCAGGATCTGTTTTTGTGTTATTAAGATCTTAATCCTTATGATAATGGAGGCAAGCTTAACAATCTGACTCACATGTACCAGAAAGAAAATTAAACGAATCCCAGATGTACTAAACTTATAAAGATATTCAGAGGTTTAACAGATGAGTTTTTAAGTGCTTAGAATTGGCAGTAATGAATGCTATGGCTGATTGGAAATGATTTCTTTTTGGTGAAACACATTTCCATTGGAAAGATTGATTCATCTAAACCAAAATATTTTGTGGGAGAAGGTCATTTTCAAAAAGCTTCTTGAATATTTTTAAACATTTTGCGTTAACACTGTAAAAATCTCTGCTGGAAATTAGTACACAGAGTAGGCTGATTCATAGTCAAACTGACAAGCATTCATTTATTATGAGGGAAGCATGACTGATTAACTGTTCAAGCTGTATTATATCAGAACTGTGTTTTCCAATGGCTCTTCATTAGACAAAACAACTTTCCAGGTCTTCCTTAAGAAGTATGAATTCACTTGGAGGATGGAATGAAAATAAAAAGCCATCAGTTTACTGGGGGTTTTGTAATGTGCACATACTGCTGGTGTGCGGGGAAAAATGAAACAAGTAGGCCCCTGAATTTATAAAGAAAAGCATTTCCAGTATTTTCTAATAATCAAGTGAAAAGCTATGAATCTTCTGTCCCTTGCCCCCTTTTATATAAAACTTGCTTAAAAAAGAAGTACAAGGAGCTAGAAGTGGAACATAAACAGGTGAAAGTGGTGGGCTGGATGAAGAAAGTTTCACTCTATTAGATTTGGAGCACACCTTTTTGGTAACAAAATTTCTTATTCAATCAAATATTGATATCAGTTTATATTATTTTTTAATGAAACTGCAAACACAAGATTTGGAAATGTCCTATTTTCAGTATAGTAATAAACCAGACCTGCAGTTTGGATTGAGAAAATAAAAAAATTGGAAGAAAGTCAGAACAGTATAGGTGATTTGGAAGTTCATGTCTAGAAGATAGCTTTCAAATTGAGAAATTTTGACTGTTTTAAATTTTCATCATATTCCTAACATCCATTTTTTTGATCTGAACCAAAAAGAGAGAAGTTGGAAATGTTTGTATGTAAACTAAAGAGACGTTAAAAACTTTTTGTGTGTGGTAGAGGAGGTAATATTGAGGTGATATTGTTCGACAGCATAGAATCCATCATAGAATGGCTTGGGCGGGAAAAGACCTTATGATCATCTAGTTCCAATCCCCTGCCATGGGCAGAGATGTCTCACACTAGGCCATGCTGCCCAAAGCTCTGCCCAGCCTGGACTTGAACACTGCCAAGGATGGAGCATTTACCACTTCTTTGGGCAACCCATTCCAGTGCCTCATCACCCTCACAGTAAAAAGCTTCTTCCTTAGGTATAACCTAAACTTCCCCTGTTTAGGTTTAAAGCCATTGCCCTCTTTACTATTGCTGCAGTCCCTGACGAAATGTCCCTCTCCAGCATCCCTGTAGGCTCCCTTCAGATACTGGAAGGCTCAACACAGCCTTCTCTTCTCCAGGCCCAACAGCCCCAACTTTCTCATCCTATCTTCATATGAGAGGTTCTCCAGTCCCCTGATCATCCTCGTGGCCCTCCTCTGGACCTATTCCAACAGCTCCATGTCCTTCTTATGATAAGGACACCAGAACTGCAGACAGTACCCCTAGTGGGGTCTCACGAGAGCAGAATAGAGGGGCAGGAACATGTTTAAAACTCTAGAAATAACTTTTTTGAAAGAAGACATAACTAGTTCTCTGCTGTTATTTTTCTTTCTTGCCTCTTGACTGCTGATTCTTTGACCTTATGAAAACTGAATGATTAGGTATAAGTCCCGATGTTACTGTCACTCAGATGATGCTAAAGCTCCAAGGGACCTCAAGAAGAGAAATCTGCATGTTCCAGTAAATTATCAGAATGTAGCACATCATTCTTTATATTACCTATTTGTTGCAATATACAGAATCAAAACAGCCTCAAATACATAAATTAGCTGAGATTTATGTTGGCAAATACTGCTTGTTTAAACATCTGCCATTTTGCACAGCAGGAATCCGTTAACACGGCCATTCTCGTAAATGTAACAGTGAGCGAGAACTGAGAATATATGGAAATGAAGGGCAACCCATCTTTTCCAAAAGGCTGGCCCTCAAATGTTAGCAGCAGCAGCAGCAATGGAACCAAATTTTCACTTTTGAGCTCTCCTTTTTATTAGGTAGAATGATGAAACTGGCAAGCCAGCCAAACCCAAGACAAAAACATGAAGGAATCTGGGAGGCAGTACAAATACAGCTTTTTGAATCATGCTGCAGGTTTTTCTTCCTACTTGCAGATATACACAGCAGTGCATAGATAAAAAAGACATCCTAGTGAAAGGGAGAAAAATGACATTTGAACCATGAGCAGCTATGATGTTTTTTTCACATGGCACTCTTCAAACCTGTTCAGTTTCACCCTCAGCTTCCATTCCTGGAAAAATTTACACAGGATCATACTGAAATAGTGTAAATTGCCTTAAATGGCTTTCTCTGTGTCACAGACTGGGGTATTACATAGTTGCTAGGATTTGCCTTTTTTGGAAATGGATTTCCCAGTGGAGGAACAAGCACACTGGAAGTGGAGCTCCAAAGAACTTTTGGGATGAAGAATGATGAAGTGTTATCTTAAGTGGATGTATGGGAACAGAATGGGGCATGAGGTTCCACTGAAGCTCATCTCATCATTCATAAGTTTTATGAAAATATCAAGTGAGAATGTTGGGCAGGAGAAAACAGGAATAACTTCACAGCTGTGACTGAACATACCCAGGCTAGTTGTTAATGATACATCTGCTACTCTAGCACTGAAGGCATGGCAATGTGAAGCTTAGCACACTACAAATCCAACCATTTGCTTACATTTTTTTGGCAAAAGTTCACTTTCTCTAGCTTTCCAAGCTTGCTGCTTCAGCTGCGTTGCTGACAGTGCCTCAGATGGGAATTTGCTTACACAAAAAATAAACAAATAAAACCAAAATACTAAAAGGTCCTGTCAGAACTGGGGAAGCATTATTAGGATTCACTTATCTCTGCAATGGCTTCTTCTGCAGCTTCACGACCAACTTTAACCTCTGACTAGCTTCTTGGAATTTTTTTAAGGCTATGCCTCAGGTGGTAAGGATTGGTATGCAAGCAGTAAGCACGAAACTAGTGCTTTCATAATACAATTTGCTTTTATGCTCTGAGCTTAAAGGCTCACAGGTGATATTAGCTGATTCCCTTCTTCTCCCTCCCATTAAAATAATAATATTCACACTGCACAGCAATCTCTGTCCAGATCTGTCTGTAGTCCTCTGCTGTCTTCAGTCATAGTCCTGTGAAGGTATTCTAAGGCAAATCGGACTTTCAGACTTTTTCTTGTACTGATTCGGAGAAAACTCCCGGAACAAACTCGCCAACAAAGTTTCAAGTTGACAAGCAGGTATTCTTTATTGTGGTGCCGGGAGACACGGGGGGTAGCTCCTCTTAACGTGTGCTGCCATATTGTCACACAGGCCATCCTTATATAGTCACTTGGGCATACATACATATTCATGAGGCTACACATGAATTACACCATTTTCCAGAAAGTTTCCTGCATACATACAAAAATGTGACGGTGGTCTTTGAGAGCCGTTTACTTCTTCCAACAATCTTTATAACTGCTGGGAGTCTTTGAAACACCAGCTTAATTAACATTACAGACACAGCTATGATCCTGTCCTTCTACTTATCAGGTAGTTTAACTGCTCCCATCCTGGACATCTGCTCATACTGGATACTCCCCAGTAGATGTCTACACCAGCTTAATGGGTTCATTAACACCACAAACATAGCAATCATCCTGTCCTTCTACTTATCAGTTAGTTTAACTCTGCCCATCCTGAACATCTGCTAGTCCCAGATACTATTGTTTTTCTTGCACTCTTTGTGCTAAGGTGTAAGGACCTAAAACTGTGTCAACTACCTTCAAGCACTTCAGTTATTTTCCATTACAAAGCCATCAAACTTAGTTACTTAGAACTGATTACATTTTGTGGTCTTGTGCCTCCTTGTCTCAGTACTAGGTGTTTCACGACTCTACATTTCAAACATAAATACTTTTTTTGCAATAGTGTGGCCTTATGTTTTTCCACTTTTTCTACCTTAATGGTTTTGACCTGAGGTAATATATGAGGTTTCAAAGGCTGGCTTTGATATACTAGAACATCTTGTCCACTTGTGTTCCTATCAGGGTCTTTCATCTCAAAAGCAGGTTGCTCCATCAAAGCTACTTATCAGTAAAATTTCAAAGACACTTAAATTAAATCAGGGGTGGCAACTTAGATTTCCTTCAGCTCCACAGAAAGCATCATAACGGTACTTACTTTTCTAATTTTGTGTTCAAACCTTTGTGCTATTTATCGCAACAGCTGAGGAGAATTAATCAGAAAAGCATCTTTCTTATAGCAGAGCTGAAAAGTATGTAATAAACTGTTCTTGGTCTCATAACAGTTGTTACAGCCAGGGTGGACTTTCAGCACATATAAGACAACACTTGTTAGTGAAGAATAGGATTGTAAATGAGTAACCTCTAGGATGTAAGGCTTTGTTAGCAACTATAGAGAAAAGGAAATTACTAAGATAATCTTTGCCAGAACCGCCTGGTGGTTACTGATATGACAACGATTCTAAAACAAAGTGATGAAGAAAAAATTAGCAGGGGTCCAAAAGCCCATTACCATATTTTTGTGTGCATACAGGAGGCATTCTCTAAAAGTATGATGCAATGCATGCAATCTAATGAATGTACATGTCTATGTCGTGGTTTAAGCTATAAATCACGCAGTCCGTTCACTCACTCACCTGCTTTCTTCCCCCCCACTCGGGGGGGGGGGGGGGGCGGGAATGGGCAGAAGAATCAAAAGAATGTTGATATAAGAACAGTCCAGTAAATAAGGTGTAACACAAATCACTACTGCTACCACCAATAATAATAATGACAAGGCAAATACAAGGGAAGAGGATACAACTGCTCACCACCTGATGACTGAGCCGTGAACTAAACTCTTCTGGGTTGCTGCCCCCAGTTTTACATCCTGGGCATGACGTGCTGTGGTATGGAATACCTCTTTGGTCAGTTCGGGTCAGGTATCCTGTTTCTGCTTCCTCCCGGCTTCCTCTCCTTCCTGGCAGAGCATAAGACTCAGAAAGTCCTTGGTCAGACCAAAACATTCTAAGCCATAACTATAAACATCGCTGTTATCAGCGCTGTTCCCAGGCCGAAAGTAGAAAAAACACAGCACTGCACCAGTTACTATGAAGGAGAAAAATGACTGCTGCTGCTGAATCCATGACAGTTTAACGACAATATAGTCACAGCCTGGTTGACGCTTGGGAGAGACATGCTAGGAGGAGCTATCCCCTGTGTCTCCTGGTGCTGCAATAAAGAATACCTTCTTGTCAACTTAAAACTTTGTTGGTGAGTTTGTTCCTGGAGTTTTTTCCGAATTATTAGGAAAGAGGTAAACTCAAATTTGTGGGTCTGAATCAGTATGAAGGTTGTTTACATGTTAAGATGGAGCAGATACATGTGAGTAAAGACCAGTAGCTCAAATTTATGGTAAAGATCAACTTTTTAGAAGGCCAGAGTTTCTGAAATAAAAGCTACAGCGTATTTCTTTCTAAACAACAAAATCAGCCCATGATTCACTGGTGAGTATACAGTGAGAGCATAAATACAAAACACATCTTCACAGTATTTGGGATGGAAAGAGTATACCTAGCTTTTCTTTTTTTTTTTTTTTTTTTTTCCCCGGCATCTGAAGTGGTGCATTGTATTTGTATAATACATATGTTACTCTGTATGCATTCTCATTTGTTTGATATATTCTCCTTTCCAAGAGGTTAATTAAAACATTGGTAGAGACACTACAATTTTATATGTTTGGTTTATAGCTTCATGGCTTTGGAGAAAAGCAAATTGAACTTTAATTTCTGGTACCTTGGTGCATGAAAAACTGGACATGACCTGTGTGCTTGCAGCCCAGAAAGCCAACTGTATCCAGGGGTGCATCAAAAGGAGCGTGACCAGCAGGCTGAAGGAGGTGATCCTGCCCCTCTACTCTGCTTTGTTGAGACCCTGCCTGCAGTACTGTGTTCAGCTCTGGGACACCCAAAATAGGAGGGAGATGAACCTGCTCAAGCAAGTCAAGAGGAGGCCATGAAGGTGATCAGAGGGCTGGTGCACCTCTCCTATGGAAGCAGGCTGAGAGAGTTGGGGATGCTCATCATGGGGAGAGAAAGGCTTCAGGGAAACCCTAGAATAGCCTTGCCACTAGTTTTAAGTTTTGGTTTTTTTTTTGCTGTTATTGTAATTAATGTTGGTTTTGGTAATTAATTTCTAATTTTGGTTAGAAATAAACTGACAACTGATCTACAATTCAAACTATACACTCCTGTTTGAAGTCTACGCGTAAAGGAAACAGAGCATTAACTTTTCATGGCAGTCTTAAAGAGTGCAATAGTGCACTGCTTCTTATCTAGGAGGAAATAAAATAAAAAACATATGCCATGATTACATTACCACTTTAAAAATAAGGCATTAGAAATGATTTTAGGAAAATCGTAGCTTATGTTTGTGAAAAAGAAGTTAGGAATAAATTTAAGAGGGTGACACCATCTTTCTTTTGAGCCTTCCTTATACTGCATCTAAAGTAATCTTGAATTTGCTATGCACTTGAGATCTGTCTGTCCGTTCCCTGAATGAATTTGTATTCATTGAGAAGAGATGCTTTTTCATAAAGCATCCTTCCTTGTCTCTCAGTGATGCTGAAAGAAGTGTTAAGATGGTGCAAATAAAGCTTCAACACACAGGCAAATTACTTGTGGTAAATTGCTTTGTTTTCTCATGAAAAACATTAAGTGCCTCAAGCCTACTCACCCCTCAATTAAAAAAGTTCACAAGAAGCTGAAGAACACATCTGCATGTGCTTTCCCGCAGATATCACTGTATAATTTATCATACAACTACAGTTCATGAGTCTTAACCCTGACATTTGAGTAGGGAATAATGGGTTTTTGTATTCTTCATACTGTGTCAGAGGAAACAGGGGTGGATGGGGTGCCATAACATCGTGTTCCAACAACTTTCTACAGCTGTTATCACAACACCATTCCCTGATTTGAATACTACTCAAACGAAACAAGGCTCCTTATACATAATTCACCATTGTTGATACTGCTGCCTCCGTTATTTCTATGAGGCAAAGCAAATTGAAACAAAAAGCACAAAGCAGAGCTACCTCAGAGAGCAGAGGTGACTTTATGAAGCTGAGAACTGATATCCATCAGTGCAACTCCCAGTTACTACCAGTAACTAACAGTAATAATAACTGTAAAAGCTGACTCAGGTACAGAAGTCATCATTTGGTGCATTATTTCAAAAACTTTAATTTGTATCTTGTTGTGGTTTAAGCCTCTCTAACTCAGGCAGTCTCTCTCTCACTCACTTCCCCCTCTTTCTTCCCCCCGCTCCCGGACAGATGGGAAAGAGAATTGAAAAGAATGCAACTCCCACAGGTTGAGATAACAACAGTTTAGTAAGTAAAGTGTAACACAAATCACTACTGCTACCACCAATAATAATAATGATAAGGCAAATACAAGGAAAGAATACAATTCTCACCACCTAATACCAAGCCCAACCAAGCAGTGCACCCCCCCACCCTTCCGGGTCTCTGCTCTCTGCTTT
The DNA here is from genome assembly GCA_028858755.1 of Ara ararauna. Classification (NCBI taxonomy): domain Eukaryota; kingdom Metazoa; phylum Chordata; class Aves; order Psittaciformes; family Psittacidae; genus Ara; species Ara ararauna. The sequence continues at coordinate 93,852,754 of CM054410.1, forward strand.
CCATCCCGGGCATGACGTGCTGTGGTATGGAATAACCTCTTTGGTCAGTTTGGGTCAGGTGTCCTGTCTCTGCTTCCTCCCGACTTCCCCTCCTCCCTGGCAGAGCATGAAACTCAGAAAGTCCTTGGCCAGACCAAAACATCACTAAGCAGTAACCGAAACACTGGTGTTATCAGCACTGTTCCCAGGCCCAAAATCAAAAACACAGCGCTGCACCAGCTACCAAGAAGCAGAAAAATGACTGCTGCTGCTGAACCCATGACAACCTAAAAAAATCTCTCGTGTTTATTTTACCTGAAACTTAGCTTCCAGTACTACAGAAATGAGCTTAAGATTTACAATATTTTCTGTAGTCAACAACTTGATGTACAGTCATATATGGTGAATTTTGCAAGTGAAGAAATATGAGTATCTGTTAAGTCCTACCTGAAACTACTTAGAAGTGTTTCCCGTTGTTGTGGTTTAAGCCCAGCTGTAACTTACGCAGTTGCTCTCTCACAACCCCCCTGCTCCTGGAGGGATGGGGAGGAGAATCGAAAGAATGTAACTCCCACACATTGAGAGAAGAACAATCCAGTAACTAAGGTATAACATAAATCACTACTTCTACCACCAATAATAATGTTAACAGAAATAACAAGGGAAGAGAATACAACCGCTTACCACCCGCTGACCGATACCCAGCCCAACCGAGCAGTGATCTAACCCTTCCAGGTAACTGCCCCCAGTTTATGTAGTGGGCATGACGTGCTGTGGTATGGAATACCTCTTTGGTCAGTTTGGGTCAGGTGTCCTGTCTCTGCTTCCTCGCAGCTTCCCCTCATCCCTGGCAGAACATGAGACTCAGAAAGTCCTTGGTCAGAGTAAACATTATTGAGCAGTAGCTAAAAACAGGTGTTATCAGTGCTGTTCCCAGGCCGAAAGTCAATATCACAGCACTGCACCAGCTGCTATGAAGGAGAAAAATGACTGCTACTGCTGAACCCAGGACACCTGTCTTTAGATATGGTTTCCTTCCCAAACATTACAGCTCTGTCTGCAACTCAGACATTACTATTTATTAGTACAGTAGGTTCCTCTGCTTCAACTTGTGAGGCAGAGGTATGTGGCATTGACTTAGCAAACAAAAGAGTAAAAGAATAATCAGATAGGTGATAAAAAGTTTGCCAATTGGAGTAGACTCTGACCTTTGTAATTCATCACAAATACGGGTTCGTTTAAGGTTACCTTGTTCCTGCAAATTGAGAACTTCTTGTGATGAAGCTCCAAATTCACCCTGCTTATTGACAGGATGGATCTCATAAGAAATTTAATCTAATTGAAATAATTCAAAACCTGTAATAGAATGCTATTTAATCTTCAGTTTCTTCACCAGTCTACTGCTTGGCATTCAAAGGAGTACAAACTGAGAGAAGACTAAAAGAATCACTTTCATCATGGCTGCTGTTTCTTTACATGAAAGCTACTGTAGTAGCTTGTCCCTATTAAAATAAATATGAAAATAAACTCATGGAGACCTGCAACTGCAAAGGCATCCTTTTAATAGCAGCTGACTTTTGTAAATTGCAGACATAATTCAAATTACTTCTAATCAGTACTAAATCCTTCTCTTGGTATAGAATTACTATTGGTCTGAGATGGCTTTACCCCGAAACATGATGAGAGAACTTTGAGTACCTTCACTCAGATAACAGGGTCGGCGAGGGAGCCTGGAATCACAGAATGATAGAATAGTTAGGGAATGAGGAAACCAAGGCAGCAGTGGGATCAGGACTGAAGTGTTGGGATGATCAAAGGAGCAACCTGGGACACAGAAGCAGAAATCAGGCACTTCACAACATGAGTCTTTCCTACATCCAAAGACGCACTGAGTAGGAAAAAGCAAGGTGTAGAATCCCATCGTATACCTTGTATTTGCTGTATCTGTTGTATCTGTTGGTCAGCCTCCTGCAGGCCAATCTGCAGCTGCAGCAGTATCACACAACTGTCAGTAACAAATTACAGGCAAGTACAGGGCCCCACCTAGGCAGAGACTTCCAGTAATTGATGGCTGATTGCAAATCGCATCATAGTCTTACATTTGCACATAGAGGTTCAGTTTGTTCCTCTTCACTTTCCCAAGACCATTGACTGGGAAAGAGACCCAGGGTCCTACATATATGCTGTGTAGCTGTAAAGCATGTGCTGTGGAGACCCTGGGTTTCCAATGATCAATTTATCCACGGGAGTCAGAAGGAGGCTGAACAGTCAGAGCTGCATGTAAATAGAGAAAAAAGACCCCAACCAAAACCCCAACCCACAAAAAAAACAAAAACAAAAAAAACCCTCAAACTGGAAATAAAAAGTTATATATTGTACCCAGAATTGTAATGAGTTTGGGAAGCATGTTCAAAAAATTTAATAAAATTTTCTATCACAAGAGTATCATGGGTTCAGCAGCAGCAGTCATTTTTCTGCTTCTTGGTAGCTGGTGCAGCGCTGTGTTTTTGATTTTGGGCCTGGGAACAGTGCTGATAACACCAGTGTTTCGGTTACTGCTTAGTGATGTTTTGGTCTGGCCAAGGACTTTCTGAGTTTCATGCTCTGCCAGGGAGGAGGGGAAGTCGGGAGGAAGCAGAGACAGGACACCTGACCCAAACTGACCAAAGAGGTTATGCCCTACCACAGCACGTCATGCCCAGGATGTGAGACAGAGAGCAGAGACCCGGAAGGGTGGGGGTGCACCGCTTGGTTGGGCTTGGTATTGGGTGGTGAGCAGTTGTATTCTCTTTCCTTGTATTTGCCTTGTCATTATTATTATTGGTGGTAGCAGTGTTATACCTTAGTTACTAAACTGTTGTTATCTCAACCTGTGGGAGTTGCATTCTTTCGATTCTCTTTCCCAGGAGTGGGGGGAAGAAAGAGAGGAGATTGAGTGAGAGAATGGGCTGTGTGATTTACAGCTTAAACCATGACAAAGAGACATGTATTATTGATGTGTATATTCTATTGATATATTGAAAAATTAGTTATTTTTTCAATTAACAATTCTTTTTCTATAATCTTTATGGTTCAGAGTTGCAAAAATTTAAATGATAAACTAAGGAAAACAGCAAATATGAACTACAACAGAAAAGTTCTAGATGATGTCCCTAGTGTTGTGATAGTCTGATGGAATTAATTGGGAATACAGGGATGAAATGCTGCATTCTCTGAGGAAACACCTGGCTTACTTATTTCCAGATACCAGCTAAAATTTTGGATGTCAGTCACTTATGCTACCAGCTAAAATATAATATAAAAAGGGATGGCAGAAAGAAGTGTTAGGGGTTGATCAGCCTACAGACTATTGGGCTAAACCTCATGATAAAATGTAGCAGTATTTATGGAAATTGTAGATTTCCCAGCACCCAAACTGTTTAATGTTGAACTCCAAAAGGATCAATGTATAGGCATGTATAAGTAAGTACTATGCCTCATTACATTTTGAAAATTAATCTAAAATATTTATACTAATTTGTCATGTTAGTTACAGAGGCAGTATTTTTAATGATCAGTTTTATATTTAATAACTGGAGAGTTTAATAACCATAGAATTGTAGAATAGCTTGGGTTGGAAAGGACCTTAAAATAATCTAGTTCCAACCCCCCTGCCATGGGCAAGGACACCCCACTGTAGACCATGCTGTCCAAGTCTGTGTCCAGCCTGGCCTTGAATAGTGCCAGGAATGGAGCATTTACCACTTTTTTGGACAACCTGTTCCAGTGTCTCACCACCCTCACAGTAATGAACTTTTTCTTTCTATCTAACCTGAACTTCCCCTGTCCAAGTTTAAACCCATTACTCCTTGAATTAGCACATGCTTTACAGCTGCACATAGCGTACGTGTAGGACCCTGGGTCTCTTTCCCCATCAATGGTCTTGGGAAAGTGGAGAGGAGCAAACTGAGCCTCTGTGTGTGCATCAAAGAGAGCATGACCAGCTGGTCAAGGGAAGTGATCCTACCCAGCAGGTTGAGGGAGGTGATCCTACCCCTCTACTCTGCTCTCATGAGACCCCACTTGCAGTATCATGTTCAGCTCTGGGGCCTTCAACATAAGAAGCAGGTTGACGTTTTGGTATGAGTCCAGAGGAGGGACATGAAGATGCTGAGAGGGCTGGAGCATCTCTGCTACAAAGACAGGTTGAGAGAACTGGGGTTTTTCAGTCTGAAGAAAAGAAGTCTCAGGGAAGACCTTATTGTTGCCTTTCAAAAAACTCAAAGAGGGCTTATTAGAAAGATGGAGACAGACTTTTTAACATGGCCTGTAGCAACAGGACAAGAGGTACTGTTTGAAACTAAAAGAGGTGAGATTCAGGCTAGGTGTAAACAAGAAATTTTTCTACAATGAAGGTGGTTGTTGTGGTTTAAGACTAACTCACGCAGACTCTCTCACTCACTTCCCCCTCTTTCTTCCCCCTGCTCCCGGAGGGATGGGAAGGAGAATCGAAAAGAATGCAACTCCCACAGGTTGAGATAACAACAGTTTAGTAAGTAAAGTATGACACAAATCACTACTGCTACCACCAATAATAATAATGACAAGAGAAATACAAGGAAAGAATACAATTCTCACCACCTAATACCAAGCCCGACCATGCAGTGCACCCCCACCCTTCCGGGTCTCTGCTCTCTGCTTTCCATCTTGGGCATGACGTGCTGTGGTATGGAATAACCTCTTTGGTCAGTTTGGGTCAGGTGTCCTGTCTCTGCTTCCTCCCGACTTCCCCTCCTCCCTGGCAGAGCATGAAACTCAGAAAGTCCTGGGTCAGACCAAAACATTACCAAGCAGTAACCGAAACATTGGTGTTATCAGCACTGTTCTCAGGCCCAAAATCAAAAACACAGTGCTGCACCAGCTACCAAGAAGCAGAAAAATGACTGCTGCTGCTGAACCCATGACAGTGGTGAAACACTGGAACAGGTTTCCCAGAGAGGCAGTAGATGCACCATCCCTGGAAACATTCACAGACAGGTTAAGATGGTGCTTTTGAGCAACCTCATCTAGTTGAAGATGTCTCTGTTAACTGCAGGAGGGTTGGACTAGAAGACCTCTACTGGTCCCTTCCAACACAAACCATTCTATGATTCCATCATTTCACTAATGACAATTTTTATTGGAAAACAAAACTTAAAACAAGGTCGTTGCACAGTATGCAGATACTTGAGCTACCTGTGAATAAGTTGAAAACAGCATGAGAACATGAATAGGGCTTTCTGCTAAGCATGTTGCCTGCTGTACATAGTACTGCACTGTGAGATGAAAAGGTACATGAACATTTGAGTTAATTTTAGGTTCAGGCATTTTAGTTATCTGTGTGAGATAAGGAAATCCTAATTTTTTGCCAAAGGTATACTCCTGGCAGGTACTAAATACTGAAGCAAACAAAGCTACAGAAACTTCTGTTTGCCAAGAGGAAGTGTAGGCAAAATTAATTTTTGCCTATGAAAAGTCAGTGAAGTTTTGTTGCAGGGCTAATAAAGTCAATTCTAGCATTCATGTGGTAAGGACCTGAACTAACTGAGGGTTATTAGTCCTGTCTGTCTAATAGGTGACTCCTGACAAGAATAGAACATGGAAAGCTAGGAAGGGCCACAATTTATTAAGTTACTGAAAAAATATGACTTGATTTAGTATGTAATATATAGGAATAAAAATGTGTAGGCAGAGAACAAAATGCAAAATTATTAGAGAAATGAAGGGAACGGCAGGAAAACTTGGGAAAGAAAACAATATAAAATATGAACAACACCAAGCGGCTTGACAGAATCTCACTAATAAAATGTCCTGGATAGTATTATTGAAGCATCCTATTAATGCAAGCTGTATGTGCAAATCCATCCATGTACCAAAAAAGAGTAAAAATCGTCAGGTAGAGGATATAACAGATTTTGTTCTTCCTGTTTGAAAGCATGACTATTATCAAAGCAATGTTTCAGATGTTTATGAAACCAAGCCTGAAACCTTTTCTGTAGGAAACAACCATAATTTAAAATAAAAATATTAACTCAAAGGCAGTGGAGCTCAGGAAACCAATGTAAAACAGAAACAATCCTTCCCCTTGGAACAACATAGGTTTCAACCTGCATTTTAAAAGATTAAGTCTAATGTGCTCTCAGTTTTAGACTGTTGAGCTGGGCACACCCTGAAGATGACTAATCTCCAAAGAACACTAAAGCACACATTTAGAAATGCTCGAGAAGGCACAGGCTTTCCATTCAAAGAACAGCGCTTCAAAAATCAATTCTGCACATGTTGTCTCATCAAGCACATGACACTGAGTTCTGTACAGCCAAAGTAAATAAAATGACAGTGCAACAACAGAGAGCTAAAGAGGCAAAAAGATAATCTTGAATCCTTCTGAAAAGAGAGCCCCATTGTGTCCTGCTGAAGTCACACCCTGAGAAGGTTCGTCTGAGTGATGGGTCTGCAGTAGAAAAAAAATCTATTGACACTAAACTGAAGAGAGAAATCATCTGAAGTACAAATCACTGTTCATTTGTTACTGTGATGGAAATACACTGCAGGACCTTTTTCAGTCCTTGCTCAAGAACCTCAAATATTATGTAATATATAGACTCTGTCTCCCTTTTGGAAATGAGTTTCTCAGTGTCTCTTCAGAAAGATGGACTATCGTACAGAGATTATTCAGAAATTTCTCCTGAGTGATAATAATTTGTGAACAATATTTTGTGAATAATAGTTCTTCAACTTTACATAAAGCAAGACTCACCTGATTAATTCATTTGATGTACACAAGGTTAAATTTATGTACTAACAAAATCCTGACGTAATCAAGTAATTTACTTCTGGTATGGAAGAGAGAGTGTCATGGTTTAAGGACAGAGAGTGCATAGAAGCTTTCTCAGGACTGTGGAACACATGTTAAGTCTCACCCTGCAAGATCTGCTCAGGTAGCTACCCTGGTGTCTAAGAATGACTAACCTGACATGGCGGGTTCACTGTTGCTGGAACAAAAAAAAAAAAAAAGTATTTCAGAGAATAAACATTGATTTTTATAGTTCAAATATCTTTCAAAACTCTCATTGAGCTGTATCATAAATTCGATGTGTGATTTTCCTCTCCACCTATTCTGCTAGAGACTACACATAACAGCTCTTTTATGTGCTACTGTAATATTTAACCACCAATTTTTTTTTTTTAAATACTTTGAAGATCATAGTCTTGCAAAAGTAAAGAGACTAGGTAGGGAGATAACAGCAACACAAAACCTAAACAAACGTAGGCACAGTCTTCCGTGGTTTGTCATGTTGATGCAGTCAACTTCTACAATGCCAGAATTATAACTGGAAAGATGAAATGAGAGCTGGGAAGATGAATTACAGAAGTTCATCACAAACTGGCTGTTTTCTTTCTCCTTTGAATGCATGTCTGGATCAAGAGGACAATATGGTTAACTACATCAGATTCAGCTGTGTTCTCTGCAGAGTGCTGACTTAAGATAAGGCCCTGAATATCTTTACTGAAACGCTTGTTAAGAGCTCATGCAAGTGGCAAATTGCACCAATAATTTATTTGCTTTAGAAAATGTAAAAACCATTAGCAGCAACACCTTGGATATAAGCTTTAATATCTAAATTTAATGCAGCTATAATTATGTCTGTTGCAGTTTAAACTGTAAATCATGCAGCCCGTTCTCTCACTCACTCTCCTCTCTTTCTTCCCCCCACTCCTGGGTAGATGGGGAGGAGAATCAAAAGAATGCAACTCCCACAGGTTGAGATAACCACAGTTTAGTAACTAAGGCATAACACAAACCATTACTGCTGCCACCAATATTAATAATGACAAGGCAAATACAAGAAAAGAATACAATCGCTCACCACCTATACCCAGCCCGACCATGCAGTGCACCCCCACCCTTCTGGGTCTCTGCTCTCTGTCTCACATCGCAGGCATGACGTGCTGTGGCATGGCATAACCTCTTTGTTCAGTTTGGGTCAGGTGCCCTGTCTCTGTTTCCTCCTGGCTTCCCGTCCTCCCTGGCAGAGCATGAGACTCAGAAAGGCCTTGGTCAAACCAAAACATCACTAAGCAGTAACTGAAAACACTGGTGTTATCAGCGCTGTTCCCAGGCTGAAAGTCAAAAACACAGCACTGCACCAGCTACCAAGAAGGAGAAAAATGACTGATGTTGCTGAACCCATGACAATGTCATATCTTAACACACAAACTTACAAAGCTTTGGTATGCTGAAAAAGTTAGTTCTTTGTTCCCCATTGACCTGAAGGATATTATAAAAGACTTCTGCCATTCTAGCCAGAAATGTTCAGTGTCAGGACCCTTTGTAGTAGTGCATTGTATAAAGGGGCTATTACATGATAAAGCTTAGTTTTAGTGACAGATAATTCGTTTTTGCTGGTAGTGAATACACTTGAATAGCTTCATGTTTACAATCTCAGTTTCAGAGAATACGTATTTCATGGCAAATGTTGTTGACTAGTAGACAAGTTTAAAGAAAGAGAGTAGGAAGCTCCTGGAATGCTGGTCAATGTATATTGTAATATTAATACACATATCAAGCTAAATTTCTAAAATGGCCGTTGTGGTACTAAAACTAGAGTATCTCAAAAATAGCCTCAGAGCAAAATAATGGAATTAATTTGAATTCACTTAGTCTTTCTTGACTAAACAGAATGGCTGTTTCTTGATCAGCAGATGATTTTCACATGTAACTTATTCTGGGATAGAAGGACGTCTCTTATTTTAATTGAGGAAGAATGTTTCATTGACTTCAGCATGCTTTAGATCACACTAAATAAAATCCATTAATCCCTAAAGGCAAATCTGCTTTATTTTCTTGGTCTGGAAAGAGCAGTAGCTCTTTAGGCAACATAGAACACTGGGGGAAAGTGCTGGTGACAAGTTTTCCCCGTCATATATCGGCAGGGGAAAAATTACTTTAAAATTGGCATTATGGAAATTAATGAGAAATCTTGTCCTGAGGGAAGTGGCCAGATTTTTTTTCCATTATATACAAGAAGAGAGCAGCATCATGTCCTCACCTTATTTCCATATGTTGTCACAATTCTATCATTGTCTCTTGGTATGTATCACTTCTACTATAGTTTCATTGATGGCACTGGCAGAAATATCAATTAGCAGTGCTATGACTTTATACATTTTATCCATACTACCACTTGGTTTGTTTTAATCAGCAACAGAGAGAAAGAAAAAGAAATCTTAAAAAAAGTACCATACTACTTCCTTTCCATTCTGTTTTCTTTATTTCAGTAAACCCACAAAATAAAGCTCAGAAGAAAAACAGGTAAGCAAACCTAATATCCGAGTGCCAAGAAGGCCTTCCGTATTTCAATCTTCTGCACAGTCTGTTAGGACATTGGTCCTAGATGGGACCGTTTCAGCGTCTGTGTCTTGAAAAGCACACTTGAGAGCATTTCTGTGACTGTTTCCGGTATGAGCTCCACCGTGGAACAGAACTCTCCGTGTTGCTGATTTTTCTGGTGAACTCAAGCTCACAAACAAAACAGGCTGTCAGGACCTTTTACTTCCTTCTTCATTAAGCCTAACAATTTGGTTTGTCCCAGATACACACCCCATGGCAGAAAACCATGCAAATAAGATTTCAGCTGGAGAAAGCATACTGCACAACTGTGACAATTTGCAATTGAGTGGGTTAGGATTTGTTGCTAGCATATGGCTTAATAAATAAAACCCTGTTTTAAAAGGTTTCTCTGTGTGCAGCTGTTAATATGTAAGCACTCAGTACTAAATGGAGTAAAAAGCTCCAAGGCTTTATTTATTTAGTCAAACGTCAAAAAAAAAAAAAAAAAAAAAAGGCACCAAAAGAGAAAACTGAAATTACTATTATTATTTTCATTCCAGTTTTATGTTTTTGGAGACAGCTCCTTATGAAGCAGGTTTAAAATCTGTAGGCAGAGAAGTCCACTGTGAAGTCTACAAACTCTTAGACCCGTATTCAACAGCAGAGGGAAACAAAAGAGAAAATATTTCTACATAACAAGAAGTATCTGACTCTGCCAAAGATGACTGCAGTTGCTGCTGTATTACTGCCAGCAGTGCATATGTTTCTTATGGGCAACTGCATACTTTCCATTCAGTGTGTAAGAATCCTGTTCTCTTGACCTATACTAACTGGAAGAGCTCTAAAATTTTCTGAAGCAGAGCTATAAAGAAACTTCTCAGATATAATTATTCCTTGCTCTGTAAAATATTTGAAGGGTTTTTTTTACACATGTAGAGATGGGCTGTTGCTCTTAGTATCCCAATGAAAAGATCAATGATTTCACTTAAAATTAATTAAAAAAAAAGTAATTCCAAGTACGTTAAATACTTTTAGATTGCATCATAAGCAGGTTTTTTGGCAAGCCCAGATAATCCAGATGAGGTATTCTGTGGGAACACAGTAGGTCTCCCTGCTGGCCTACGTGCCCAGAATTTCTCCTTAGAAACAGAATGTACACATGTGTGTGTGTGTGTGTATGGAAAACTGCATAGATATTGTCCTACAGGGAGTCAACATGCTCAGGGCAAGTGTCCAGGTCTGGAAACTGGGAAGTTTCCCAGATCACAAAGTACAGACATAGCCACAAAGAGCCAGGGTTTGGCTCCGCAGTTTTCTGGTTTTCATGATCCAGTTGTCCAAAGGAGTCTGAAAACAGGCCTATAAGCCTCTACCATGGTTTGCTTTTTCATAAAAGCTGATTCAAGGAAGAAAGGAGAATAGTGAATTGCTGATGATTGTGAATAGCTCTCAGACCCTTATGGATCACTTTCATTAGAAGTCAAAAATAAGGATCCAAGGGTGCCAGATTAAGGCAGAAGAGAAAATCTTCAGCAGTAAATCATACCACATGAGAACACACATTTCTGAGGAAATGTTGTAGTACTGCTATTGAACAACACCCTGTAAGCAGAACAAACAATGTAATTTCCCAGCCACTTCTTCTGTAAACTTGGGAGAGAGCATTCAAATATAAAAATGCATTCAAGTGAGATTACCACGTCGAAATAGGCAACCAAGACTGCGGAAAATCCACACCCTCACTGGAAATATATTGCCATTATGTACAGTGCTTCCTCCTGTCCAGTGGACTTGCAGACAACATAATCTGTGAAAAAAAATCCCTATTCTTGTAAATCACCATTTTTGATTTTCATAGGATTTCTAAGCATTTTAAACAACAAAGGTTAAAATACACCAAAACTCAAGTGCAGCAACTTTATGTCAAATACCTATCAGAGTGTAGAAGTAATATATAAAAACAAAGATCATATTTCACTGAAGCTCTAAAGAGGATTTTTTTCTTAGAGATTTTTCACACAAAACATTGATTAAATTTTCCTGTGATTACTCTCTGTATCAGACAACAGAACAATAAATGAAAATGATGCAGTACTACAATGCAATAGCCTCCCATTTTCTTGACAGCATGATTTAAATATTTTAAAAATAATTAGGTCAGAGTAGCTACATTTGGACTGATAGCAATCTAATCATCTGCTAAACTTGCACTTTTCTCTCCATTCTTCTGACAATGAAAAGACGGTTAATGTGGTTATAGAAATAGAAATTATAGAATCATAGAATGGTTTGGGTTGGAAGTGACCTTAGAGATCATCTCATTCCAAACCCCCTGCCACAAGCAGGGACACCTTCCATTAGACCAGGTTGCCCCAAGCCCTGTCCAGCCTGGCCTTGAACACTGCCAGGGTGGGACAGCCGCAGCTTCTCTGGGCAACCTGGGCCAGTGCCTCACCACCCTTGCAGTGAAGAACTTCTTCCTAATGTCAAATCTTAATCTCCCCCCTGTCAGTTTAAAGCCATTCCCCCTTGTGAAAAGTTCCTCTCCAGCCTTCTTGTAGGTCCCCTGTAGATACTGGAAGACTGCCAGTAGTTCTCCAGGTCTTCCATTTTTCCGTTTTTAAAAACGGGGATAATGTTTCCTTTTTCCAATCAGTGAGAACTTCAGTGGACTGCCATGACTTCTTAAATATGATGGATATCAACTTAAAAACTTTATCTGCCAGTTCCCTCAGGAGCTATGGATGTATCTGTTGTGAGAAAGAGGGGTTTAGGCTTAGTATCCATGGTATGAGCAAGAGCAGTTTTAATATGATTCATAAAGGCACTAAACAGAATTTGATGGCAAGGTTCACTCTATCACTTATTACATGGACAAAGCACAAAAGGAAAATCAAGGTAAAATTGAGATCTAGATGATTGATAAAGAGACTGAAGGCACAAAGAACAAAGGCAGACCATCCCATTGAGTCACAAGGTTGGGAATAGACCACTTTCCTTTCTAAACTGCTAATGGAACCTAGGTTTGGCTGGATCTAGTCTTACTCTTAGACTTGGTCAATAGTTTGTGTATAATGGAATATATAAATGAAAATCAAGGTAGAATCAAGCAAAACCGATTTGTATATAAGTTGAAGGTTGGAAGGGTAGGGGAGGCTCTCCTCCTGCTAAGTCACAAGGTTCAGGTTTGACTCTTGCTTTCTAAACACCTGACAGAGACCAGGTGTAGTTGAGTCCAATCTTAGTCTCAGACTTAGATTCATGTCTAATGGAAGAAATATAGAGAATAAGAAAATCTTCTCATTGAGTCACAAGGTTCAGAATAGACCCCCTGCTTTCTAAACTCCCAAACTCCCAAAGAAGCCTCGATGCAGCTGGATCTAGTCTCAGCCTCAGACTTGGTCAACAGTATACATTTGAAGGGCTACAAGTGCCACCTAGCAGCACTTTGCACTTCTAACGTGGCTCTTATAAAGTAAGTCAATAGAATTTACTGCAATTGCTGTCACAATCTATACACACATACACACAAACACACAGACACAAAGATATGTAAAGGTACCTGTTAAAAATTCTCATTGAGTCTAACTTCTTAGCACTTCTCAGCAGCTGAGGGTCGGGTCTCAAGGAGAGGAGGGCTTCATGACACATTCTGTCTGTCACTGACAGTCTTCTGATCACCTCAAATTTGGGACTTTGACAACTCTGAGAGGCATCCCATATGGAGGGACATGGTGCTGGCAGCCCACTGTGGTTTAGGAGAGCTCAAAGGGTCTCCCTTAGGACCACTGTTTATAGGGTCACAAGATGGTCTACTTTAGTCATTGGTGAATTTCCATCCTGGCCACAACCCAAGCTAATACTTCCTAACATTTTTCAAAACTCTAGCAAAAATGCTATTGTTGCAGTTGGGCTATGATCAGGGAAGGAGTGTCCTAAAGCTGTCTGGGGGGGACCGATTATCCCCTCTCTCACTTCTCACCATAGGCATGGAAAAGTAGTCCCTGGTACAGTGCCTCCCTCCCTCCTTAGCCATGTGAGAGTTCCTGGTATGATCAAGGAACTTTTCACCACGCAACTTGTTACACAAAGGCCAATGCCTGACAGGAACTCCTGAGTCTGTGGAGCAGCCCAGCGGACTAGGAGGTGAGGGAGAGATGCACAGTCACAGCACCTCATCAAGTCCCATGGATTTGTGCGCCCTCAGGTCCCTTATATGGTCTCTAACCTGAACTTCTCGTATAGCAGGAGGTTCTTCATTCTCCTAGTCCCTGCCTTTGTCTTCTGTCACTTGCGCAGTGTGGCTAGAGCACCTGCCAGTGAAGGCTGAGGCAAAAAAATAGTTGAGTACTTCAGCCTTCTCCATGTCTCTGGTAACCAGATCTTCCCTTTACTTTTGAAGATGGCCCACATTTTCTCTCATATTCCTTTTATCACCAAGGTAGCTAGAGAAGCTGCTCTTGTTTCCTTTGGTGTCCCTGTCAAGATTTAATTCTGAGGACTTTAGCTTTCCTAACATGATCCCTGGCTGCTCAGATAATTGCCCTGTATTTTTCCCGGGCTACCTCTCCTTGTTTCCACCCTCTGTAGTCTTTCTTTTTCTGTTTGAGTTTACCTTGTGTGTTGATCTCCTTCAGGCTGCTAGTAACTTCATCTACTTCAATGTCAGTTGCCAAGGGAACCAACAAATTGAGTCAGCGATAAAGAGGGTAATCAGTTTTAGTTATTTTCCTCTGCCTTTCTGTACTAAGCCAAAATGTGCTTTTATTGCACTAAGCTGATCAAACACAGGTTTTGTCTCTTGTTCAATTAATACAGCTCTTACGAAAAGCAATACTTCTGCTACATCACAACAGTAGAGCTTTACAGTTGGGTGAACTGAAAACTAGCCATATTCACAGATACAAAATCAAAGCTGTCAAAATAGCACAGTCATTAGTAACTGATCGCTAAGTAATGCCTTGTCCTGGAAAGGCAGATGGGCAGCACGGACATACATTTGATCTTAATTTTTCATCCACAGGTAGCTAGCCCTGAACTGAGTAACATCAAATAATCAAATCAGAAGGAAATAAATTCTGGATTCACTCTTAAGATACACCTGAAAAAAAATAAGGCAAGTCTGAGAGAGCAGAATAGCAAAGAGATGTGAGTCAAGAAAAACACTTCAGAGTAAATCTTCGGAAGAACTCTTGTTACTATAATCTTTGCATAGACAGCAATGGGGTTGCCATTCAGATCCCCTGAAAGAAGCAAAGAGGCATTGTGACGGTCATGGCAGAACTTGGTCCAAAGCCCAGATGTTGCTCAGTTCATGAGCTGTGGAATGCAGATCAGATGTGCTCTTAAAGTTAGGCATCCAGACTAAAACCTGTCTTTCAACTGATATATCCCAGGTAGAAGCCTGCTGAAGTCAGTGAGAGCTTTTACCATGAGAGTTTTGCATTAGGTGTCACCATTCAAGAATGTGATACACTGACAATAAACATTAACAATGCATTTATAAGTGGAAAAAATGTGACAAGTATAAAATATGCAGAAAGATCTACAAATGTAAAACCATACCTAGCATAAAATTCAGCCCCATATCACTGATAACTACTTTTTTTAAGAATAAAAGTGTGCCTTAATTTAAAATAGATGAGAAAAAGGATGAAAAAATAAGAAAAAGTGTTCCTGAATAACATTGAAAAATAAAATTCTCAGTACTACAGAGAAATTCCTATTCATGTTTTTTATTAAATGACACTGAGTTTCTCCTACCTTTATATCCCAACTATAGTTTAATATACCTAGAAATTATGGGAAATGTATCTATCTGCTCTGCCACAAAATCACACTGGAATAGTTTGAAACAGCAGCTACAAAGGAATTTTATATAAGATTTGAATTTCTACTGGCTTCAAAGAGCAGTTTATATTATTTAAATTTATAGGAAAGATATTCATTACACTATGTTGAAGAATGAAAGCAAATACTCTTTAGAAAAAGAATTCCTTTCTAATTAGCGACTAGAAGCAGCAAGTTGATATCTTCCAGGTATAATGAGGAAAAAGACATCAACATCTTAGAACAGATGGTTCTTCCAGTTCCTCTGTGAGGAACTCTGCTTCTCTTTGTGCCTCTCCTACGGATAGTGCAAGCAAATGTTAAAATACAGATTCTTGAATTTGGTCTCTGAATGCAAGTCTTCAACTCTGCCATTCTTGTAAGCTTTTCCGCTTCTTTTGAGGTAGGCTTATGTTCACTTGTCAGGCAGCCAGGCAAATTCCTTATTCTTTTCTGTTTAATGTTTGATAAAGAGCTGAAACATGAGAAATCTAATTGTTTTGGAATACTTTTTTGTTATGTTTTTACAAATACAAAGATAGATTCAACATTTTGCCTAATACATATGAGTATTGTTGTTTTGCTAAAAACCAAGCTGGTCTGAAATTTCTTGTAAAAATAAAAAAATATGAATGTATGTGATTGCAAACATTGTACACCCATAAAGATTCTAACCTTTGCAGTACACATGATCCCATCATCTGAATTTCCTTGGGTGTTTCCATGCCCTTCTCCTGGTGATGCTGTCGGTCTGGAAGGACCATTCAGAAACTGCTGTCAATGAGGAAGATTGGTTGCATTATTTCATTCATTAGAGCTGGACTTAAAGGTAGCACAGAATAGGTAGCTATATCTCTTCTTTTACTTCTGTGTCTCCCCGCAATGCTTAGCTTCCGAACCAGACTTTAATTTTATTAATGATTGCTTAGATTCCTTTTTATAGGCACAATTAGTATTTCAAAACTATATTGACTAATTTAGGAAAGAATAGGAATTCTTCCAAAACTATCTGGTCAGACCTGTGTCTAAACACTGACACTCATTAATTCTATTTTTATAAAGAATAACAGTTACTCAATGCATTTGTATTACATACAGAAAAATATCCCAGAAAGAGAGACAATAAACCTTTGGAAACGTTTAGAAGTTGCCTTGGACAAATATGTAGTGGAAAGAATTAGAACTGGATGATCACGACCTACTAGTTCTGGCTTGTTAAATTCTTACTCTTGCCAAGATGTTGCTGTAGGGTATGGCTTTGAACTGCCCTCATACCTCATCTCTCTCAGGTAGCTCTGCCAACATTCACCAAACTGGGAGATCACATCACTAAGAGCAAAGAGCTGGAAAGCGTTTGGCAATTTGCTTAGAGCCCAAAGCAGTCAGTCATGTCCTAGGGAAAAAAAACTCTTCAGTGTTTAGAATTAAAATAATTTAGAGATTTCTTTTAAATTATTATACTATATTCAAAGATCAAAAGGTTTAGTTTAGATGCTGTATTACCAGATTACCTTTTGTAAAATTTATCTGGCTCTTACCCTAGAAAACAAAATATTAGAAGCCCTGCACTCTTCCTGTACACTGTAATTCTACCCGTTCTATAAATATTCTAGCCAATAATCATACAAAATCCTACTTGTTATTTTTCTTAAAAATATATATAGCACTTTTATACTGTTTTGTGATGAGCCATGAAACATAAGATTAGTTTCTATAAAAACTGTATGACTTCTTTACAGTTTTTCTGCAGTCTGTTTCTGATCTCTCTTTTTGAAGACAGAGGAAAATAACTGGTAGTGTTAGAGTCGCTTACAGGGCTATTATTAACATTTATAAAATGCTTAGCATTTAACAATTCTCTCAGTTGCTTTGTTAATGTTTCTTAAATGTTAAGTAATAATAAATATTAAAGTAAAGCCATTAAAAAGACACAGATATTTAAATTTGAACCATAGCTTTAGCATTCCATTTAATCTATTCTTGTGTTGATGTCAGAAAAGGAAGTACAGGAATTTACATATGTAATTTCTTTATTTCTTTCACTGCAGCAGTAAAAAAAAAAAAAAAAAATTAAAAAATAAAAATTTCCGCCACCTCCACATCAGTTATGCAGTCAACAGCCACAGCTACACAGGTACATTTTAGTTATCAGCCTGTATTCAGTGAGTCTCAGGAATCATGGTCCCATAAGAATTCCTTTACTTTAACAATTCAGGTTAGACAGATATAGGAGAGATCTAAAGTAATTTAAAAGTTTTGATAATTGATGGGCTTAGATGACATGTTCCAACCTTTTAGTACTCAGCAAGATTGGTTAAACTTTATCAGTAAGATAAATATAGAAGATAAATTCAAATATATGATGGATGTGTCGTCCGCACCTTCAAATGTTAGCCTCTTTCCTCCTGGATTTATTTTATACTGATTCTCTGGCAGCGATGACAGCCAATTGCTGCTTTTCTTTCTTTCTTTTTTCCCCTTGCACACCAAATTGTGTGAAACAGCACTGCAGGGCAGTCATCTGTGATTCTGAACACCAAAGAGATTTTTCTTTCTAAGATGTGACTGCTGAGGGGCTTTAGCTGCTGGGAGCCCTGGCAGTGTGGTTTGGAGTGACAATATTCAGATTTCTTCAGTGGTTTCTAAACTGCACATCATGCAAGGTGCTGACCACAAACATCACATCTGTCAGAAGTATTTTACTTTGGTACAGGAGTGCACTTTTAGTGATCACCACTTACTGTGCCTTGCCTCAAAATGTGTGGCACAGCCAGTGCTCACTGGCACTACCAGTGGCAGCATCCATTTGAATCTGGGGCTTCCTCCTAAGCAGAACTTGCTCTAGAATTGTTGGCATGCCCCTAGAAGGCAGGCTCAGCTTCAAGACAAGACATTTCTGTGCTTCTGGGTTATAACCTCTCTTTCTGTAGCCACTACTTGGTAGCTAAGAGGGAATGGGAGGATTGTGAAAGACAATCTGCTGAGCATACAGAAGAGCAAGGTCTTCTTCAAAAGAGGTGGCAATTGCAAGCACAAGCACTCTATTTTTTTTTTGTTTCAGGCCATTGCAGTTTTACCCTTTCTTTTGGGAATAATCCTCTTCTTTATCCCTTTCCTTACATGTCTTTTTTCTCTCTTTCCATCTCTATTTGCTTATTCATATGGAAGAATCAGACTTTGCAGAAACTGTTAACCTCTGGTTTGTAGTCTGGCTAAGGCATAGCTATCTGGAAGCCATGCAGCAAAGAAGGCCCTAGTTATGTAGTTAAAAGCTTGCAAACTCCAGTCCATTGTGGGACAAATGAGTAACCTCAGCAATGCTTTATCAAATATTTGCACCAAAATAAATCTGGATCCAGACCAGAGCCTTCTTTCAACAGCATTTTAAGGCTGACGATTCAGGTTTATTTGTTGTGCCTCCTATGCAGCCAAAACTGAAGTGGTGTGATTTCTTTAAAAGAGACCTACACTCTACCCTTCCTCGCTCCTGATTTCCCCTCTTAAATGGCCGTTTGTATATAGTTAGACTGTAATCAAACAGCAAAATATTTATCTGCAAATAACAGCAATCTTCGTGAAAGCTCCAGATGTAGTTGTGTCTGCTTTACTGTGGATTAGATTGAAAATCCATTTGTAAGAATTATCATCATCTTTATGAATTCTGGTTAGACTTTAAATTAGTGTTTTTGTCTTCCCGTATTAAGTAAGCAATTTAAGGTATTCAACTTCATCATCCATGCTGTTAGTGATTTTCATATTTTCTAAACTGATATAAATGAAAATGCAGCCTACATCATCAGTTCTAATATACTCAAAAGTGTAAAGCACTCTATTTCTTTAATTTACACATAGTTAATTTTCACTTCTGAATTTAACAAATGCAAAGTAATTTTTTAATATTTCAGAATCATTGTCTATGTTTTCTGAAACAGAAATACCAAGTGCCAAAGCAAAAGAACACCACCCACAATAATTTTATAACTGAATGAGAAACTGAGCATTTATTTCCTACTTGCTTCTAGAGCTCACAAAATGTAGAGTATGCCTTTTGCTAAACAAGCTGTACTCCCTTTAAAGATATCCATGTAATTATGAATGAATAATCATGATATCATAAACTAATAAACAGGTACAGAATTTTTTTTAACAGAAAACCTAAACCAATACCACCAGAAAATCAGGGCTACTGTATTTATTTCAAATGACTGCTGGCCCTTGAATTTACAAGATGCATTCACCAGGATCTAATTTTATGTTGAGCTCCGTATTTTTTTTTATTGTTTTGGGGCTTTTTTTTAGTTTTTTGTGGGTTTTTTTTGGGGGGGTTGTTTGTTTTGTTTTGTTTAGTATGTGCATTTGGAAGATGCAACTGGGAATCTGACTTTAGTAAAGGTACATGTCTATCTGGAGTAGGTTAATATTGCATGCATGTGGCAAAAAGTAGATAAAGAATAGCTGATGAACAATGTTTTTATGTATCATCCTAGACCAGCGAAACTTGACATATCAAGTCCTCAAACATCACAAGAACTATGATGACATTATTCATATGCTAAAATGCTTCTCAGAATAAGGCTGAACAACAGTATAAGGTTGCAAAGAACCACAGATAATTTTCAGAAGTCACCCATAACATCAAAAAAAAAATATTCAAAAAGTAATAACACTTATCATGTGCAAAGACTGTAACTCTAAATAAACACTATTTCACTGAGATTTGAATGCACTGAAAGGCATTGAATATCCACTTATTCCTTGTTCAATTTTGTGCCAGTGTACAGTGTAAGACATTCGATTATGTGGTCTGAATGGCTACTTTCCTAGAGAAATTAATGACACCTTACAGCATTCAATAGAAGGAAAAAGGGGGAAAGGAGACAGAGAAAATAAAAAGAAGGTAATCACTATGGTTTTAGTTTGACAACCACTTAGTCTCACATATTAAGTAACATGTTGCAAAGAAATTGTGAAGAAAATTTTACCTCCCCTTCAGGATTTGTTTGCATATCCTGTTGTCAGCTGCCTGATTTAGGATTCAAGTTAATGTGTCAAAATAACTCCCACAGGCAAACAGTTTCAACTGTCTGGTGAGAGACAGGGAGCTCATTTACATGGCGACATTTAGCTGAAGCTTGGGACAGTTTTACAGCATTGTGTCTGACAGCTTGCAAAATAGCTGCAGCTTTCTGAGAATGATAATTGGATAGCTCCATTTAATTTATTTAGGATGTACAGACACAGTTATTTTAAATGGCTGAAATTTCCTGACACTAGAAAAATAATTCCACTCTACTTTATTTGCAATTAATCTGTCTGGAATAATTCTGTATTTCATACCTCAGTGTCATCATTTCCTGCAAGTAACTGATCTGAATAACACTAAATGATATAATCTGAAAGTGAAACAAACTTTAAATTTTGAGATTTCCACCACAGGAAGCATTGTTCTTCATGTTCAGTATTGACAGACCTCACTCATCAAGTGACAATGAAAAATGAAAAACAGAAATCACTGCTGAAGGAAAACTCCCAGACTACACAGCGTGAAGGTTGAAAACTTCTCTAGAACAGCATGAGAGAAAAGCTTTTCTTCTTTCTGCACAGTGATACCCAAATATCATTTGAGAAGCACAGCCAAACCTGTCCTGGCAATGATTTCCACTAAACAAACTTCAAGAAAATTGTTGTCAAGTTATCTATTTTCATTATTTAATTGTCAGTTAATGACGTGAATGATCCAGTGATTAATTTGGCCCTGGATCATTCTGAAAGTCAAAGGTTCAGTGCGAGCACCACCTCACAGAGCAGCCAGGTGAAGAACCACAGGAGCCAAGGAAATTCAACTTGGCCATGACTTATATTCCTGCTAAAGAAACAGAAGCCAGAGCACCTGCTACAGCTTAAAAAAAAAAAAAAAAAAAAAAATTCAGAAAGGATAAGATTCAGACTATTTAAAGACCACTGGGCCTTCACCGTGCTCTTGTTTCTAAAAGTCATTGATAAAAACGCTGAATAAAACCTGTTCCTCACTAGTCTTCTGGAGAAAACTGCTGATTTGTTTCCACCCTGAAAAGTGATAATTAACTCCTATCCTTTATTTTCTCCACCTTAATCAGTTTTCAGTCCTCAAAAAGACCTGTCCTCTCAACCTGTGGCAATCTAGAAAAGAAAAAAATACACAGAAATTCAATCTAGACCTTATTGTGATAAAGAAATGGACCCTTTAAAATTTTTTCATGAGTTACATACAGGCATGGTTGCAGACTGGGAACCAAATGTTAATAGGATATGCCACAGGGAAGGGAGAGAGGGAAGAAACCTCTGCACATTGTTTGTTACCTCTTTCTTTGGCAGTGAATATACAACAGAAACCCTCTTGGCAATCAGAAATATTACACAGTGCAGGAACCCTGCAGGTGGTCTATTGCTCCCGATGTTAACCCTCGAGAACTTTAGAGGCACTCTTGAGTTAATAAACATGCTGTAAAGGGAGTTACATAAGTAGCTTAAGAATAGTGTGTTTGCAACGCTCTGAATCATAAAAGATGTCAGAAAGGGAGCTGTAGTGAAAAAGCTGGCAAACAAGCACAGGTAAGATGCTACAAAAAATGTGATACTAGACAAATAAATTATTGGGAAAAATCAGTGGTATCTAGAAACCTCCCCAAAATTAAGAATTAAATAATCAGGGTGGGTTTTTTTTTGTTTGGCTTCCCAAAAATAAACAAAATGTTTGCAGAGTTAGAAACACTGACAACATGTATTAGAACTTTGTTAGCAGAGAAAATAAAAGAAAAGCCCTAGAAATCAACAAAAAGGGACTATCAGAATGGGATTCTTGATGAAGAATGGCATTTGATAAGCCATGGACATATAGCCAAAGAAACCCTATGTTTCTTTGTCAGAAATTACTTATAGTGTCACTTTGAAAGTATTTTCTTCTTCTGTACCATTGTAAAATGCTGCATGTGTATTGCCTATACAAGTTTTATTTCTTATGCCAGACTGGCTGACACTATATATTTCTTTGTACTAAGTAGACCACTGTAATGAAAAGTATAAAATTGCCACACCTGGAGACTTCATGACTCTTATATTCATACCTATGACAGGAATCTTTTAATAAAAATTTAAGAGGGCTTAAAAGTTGATATTTTAAATAAAGCCCATTTGCTTATAGCAATTTGAACTCCGATAATGTTCTATCCCTGTTTTAACTACTTAAAGCCGGCAGATCAAACACAATCTTTTCAATGAAACTTATCTGAAAAGAAGTTAAATGCAAAGTGGCACTGCAGAAATTAATTGAACTACCATCTTCCAAGGTAGCATGTAATGAAATTGCTAAACACTGCCCTGGAGTTTTCATTAGCACTAAGACATCTGTGCTTGTGACAGAAATTATTGTGGTTTTCTTCATGCAGTATAATTTGGTCAGGAAACAAATTTGATTATTCTTATAATCTTTCTACATACTAGTGACTTGAAAACAGTATCCAACATACTCAATGTATTTCTCTCACTGAGCAGTGTAGGATGGTTAGCGCGGCACTGGCTAGGAGAAATAAAGGTATATTATACATAGTGAGCTCTCAGGAGTCACTTGTATGTCCAAAGTTGGCATGGCGTCCTCTGTGGGCCATGGGCACTAGCTGCTGACACTGCTTATACTGGACAGTATGTACATATGCCAGTTTTCCCACTGCATACAGAAGTCATGCAACAATAGTGCAATTGTCCTACCTGTGCAGGTCTGTTAGCTAGGTATGAGTAGCTTCAAAAATGGGCTTTTCCTGAAAGACTGTATGCAGTTTTTGTTCCACAACTGAAAAGAGATGCTGAACTGGAAATTATGCAGAAAAGAAGACTGAGAATAACCCTGAGATCCATTCCCTAGTCCGATCTGGACAAGATGAGGTGGTCTACAGTTACATAGATGATGAGATTTCTAATACCAAACTGTTTCTTCATCAAGCCCAACAGGCATAACAGAATTCAGCAATTAGAAGCTGGCATTAAAAGACATTACTATTTTCAAGTGCTGTAACGATCGGTATGTGTACACAGTGGATTCTCTGCTAGTTGAACAATTTATTTTAAATAGTTGATTGAATATTTATCATCACAGTACAGAAATTACAGGCTTACAGACATTTGTTTTGCAGCATGTCAGGCTGATGTATTATAAGATTTGGCCTTTGCTCTTAAAATCTATGACAATGATTTTTCTGTGGGAAAGCATCTTTTACTACAAATGCTTCTTCTGGCATTCCACGTGACTTTGAATATTTGTTTCTCCCCTGGTCATTCTTCCTGAAAATGTTTGGCATTATAGGCAGCTACCCAGTGACAGTGATGACAGAAAATGAGTAAATAACATGAGGAAAAGTAAGGGTCAGACAGAACCTTGAAAAGCATACCTACCATTTGTATGGTGCTTTTGCCTCAAAGTACTTTGCAAAGATTTATAATTATTATTGTCATTTGAAGGATAGAGAGATTTGGAATAAAACATTTAAATAACTTGTCAAGAGTTGTGTTGGAGGATTTTTAAAGGGAGCCCAACTCTCTCTCGAGTCCCCAAACCTGGGCAGAGGACCATAGCACCTTCTTTAGAAACATTGCAAATATTTTTAAGCCTTTGACAAAGATCCTGATCTGACAGAGGTATTGATAGATTATTTTAATGACTCTATGATTTACTCAGAAACATAATTGAGAACTTCATGAATGACCAGCTGTAAAGTGACAATCACAGGACTGGCACAGACTGCAAAATAAACATTAAACAGGAAAATAAAAAAGGCACTAAATGGAGGTAGCACTCTCACATCAGAATTTCTCTTCATCTATTCATGATAGACAAACAAGAAGGAGACTGGAAGTTTTGCTTTAAAACTTCATCACAATAAAAGTAATTTAGCACAGCTGAACTGCAAAACTCTGTCTTCAAATGAATTCCCTTTTTCATGATCAGAATGTGTCTATTTTAAGGCTGGGATGGATAAATAATTACCCAATCAGTAATATAACACATGGCAGACAGATAAGGCTCACCCATTTTACACAATTTAGTGAGCCATTTCAAACGGAGAATGAGATCACCATATTGCAAAATACTAGTGAGTCCATTAAGTTACAACAAAGATAAGGCAAAAAGTTGGTGACACTAGGTTTAGCATCCCTGTTCCACATCCCAAAAGGCCATTAGAAATGCAAATCTATGCAGCACAGCTGGAGCAGAAGCACATCTGCTATCTGCAGGTCCTACAGGAGCTGTCATTAGCAATCCCCATACATCCAGCAATACATAGCTGAGTATTGCTACTGAGGATATGTCCTAAACACTGCCCTAAAAAGAGAAGTGTTGTCCTGCAACATAATACTCCATTCTTGAACCATGACTTCAGTACTGAAATAAGTGTAATAAGCAATATATTTTCTGAATCAGGCCCAATGACTACCACACAATAGAAAGGCAAGAGCACTGAGTGTCTTTCCCATCACTGGGAGTGGATGGCAGCAGTGAATTCATACAGCAAATATTATATTTGAACTGGCATAAAAGAGGATCAAATAAAGAGGGAACTAATGCTGGATTAACAAAAGCATTGAAAGACTTTGACATCACTGTAAGTACCTAAATTAAAAAAAAAAAAAAAAAAGAAAGTCCTGTGTTAGTAACATTTATACATGAAAATGTCCAGAAATCCTTGGTGCTCAAATTTCCAAGATTAATGTTAATTGGGATATGGAGGATACTATCATGATACAGTATTTTGGCAGTTTTGATAATACTAGACAGCTTCATACTTTCCTCACAATTTGAAAATATCAAGCAGGTCCTTTTTTTCTCCTCCCTCCTGATGACTGGATTTGTACATCTTTCAAAGCACTACTAATAGAT
The DNA here is from genome assembly GCA_028858755.1 of Ara ararauna. NCBI lineage: Eukaryota > Metazoa > Chordata > Aves > Psittaciformes > Psittacidae > Ara > Ara ararauna. The sequence goes on from CM054410.1 coordinate 93,877,818, forward strand.
CTCTGCATACAAAAATGTCATTCTTATTTGTCTAGGAGCTGTGTGAGGTGAGATTCATTTCAATGGAAGAGTACCTGATATGACCTTAACACCCACCTTATTCTCCCAGAAACATGAACTAATTAACAGGTTGTCAAGAGCTGTCTGAACCCTTCCTGTGGAGAGATGTGGCAGTTAGTATGATATTGACTTTTCAACTATGTGGATAAAATTATTGTTGCTTCCTGCTACTAGCAGTTCCTAGAAGTATGTTAATCTAATTCTTGTTGCTCACCTTTATCATGTTTACCTGAGGTTTTTAGACTTCAACTTAAATATGATGCACATTCATATATTTGTACATTGTTAGCTGAAAACACTCTCCACCAAGAAAACCAGACCTGACATTGAGCAAACTGTTCACAGATTTAGATTATTAAACTTAAGTTTTGAATTGTGATAAGAGAAGAACTTTCTTCATAACATCTCAAGGTAAATGATTGCATCTCTGTGGTTTAACTCCAGTCCTCAACAGTATAGGCACACCGTGCAACAGTTGCTTCCACTCCATTTTCCCTTCCAGAGAAGAACCAGAAGAAAATCATGAGTGAACTGAATGTAAATCAAATACAAAGAAATAAGCTCTTGAGTTTTTATCCAGAAAGGATTACAGCCATTCCCTTGGAGCATTTTTACCTTTTGCTTCTGTCCTTGTTGGTGTGCAGCATGTTGCAGAATTAGACACTGCAGATTTCCCCTTATCCCAGTAGAAATCTTTCTACTCATTCTTCATCAGTGTTGACAAGGTCTTCAGCCATTTTGTCTAAATCGTTTACTTGCTATGGTACAAAAATACAAGCAGCATGGTTACTTTTTTGAGACTTAACTCTATCACATTATTCACTACTGTTTATTACTGCTAGTAGGAAAAGTGCTGGCAATCGCCTCTCTCTGAGTCCTGTTTCCTAAAAGAGAAAAATAAGCTCATCAGCATAGGGAAAAGCTCTCACATATTCTTCACTTAACTAGCATTTAATGCACAGCTCCTTCATCTTTTTTTTTTCTCCTTCAAAACAAAGCTAGTCCTGCCTCTCTGTCTGGTGCCTCCTTAAAACTTCTCTCATTTGTCTGCTTATTTTCTAAAGACAAATCAACTTTCTGTAAAGAACGATAAAATCTGTTTTCAACAATGATGTGATTCTAGAAGATGGACAGCTCTTGCTTTGATTTATTGGTGGTATAAACGATTTTTACAGCTTCTTACAGTTATTGTGAACCAAGAGAAATATTTATGTTCTTCAGGGATGTTAGATAAGATTTACTACTGTTGAATTCCCAGTGAGTGTGTTACACCTTTTTTCAGAGAAGACACTACATATCTAGTAACTGGCACAGAGTCTAAAGACCTCAAATGTACAAAACATCTTACTTTACTAGTTGTACAGAGGTAGTATCATTCTTTACCCAGTATTAATCAGGCTTTAGTAATTAATTTTCAAAGAACAGATTAGAAATTACTGAATGGTTTAAAAAGTATTTTCTCCTGTTATTGCATTCTTTCATGTTGTATTTTCTTAATATCTCTTCTTCTGTACTAAAAAGAACAAGAAAAATATTCTTGACTTTTTCTTTAGTCAAAGTTTGTCAGTGGATATACATTAATACCTACTTAAATGCAAGCAACAATAAAAGCTTAATAAATGTTTTGAAAAATATGGTCAGTATTTTCAAATAACTTTATTTTCAGATTGTTTTCTGTGTAATTATTTTGTTAAGGCTAAAAAGTAACTCACTAAAAGAGCATGTCTGACTTCAATCTGCACAGATGCTGTCATCTACCAGGAACTGCACTGTCTCAACGTAAACTAAATACAAGATGGTATATCAACATTGCCCACATTGTGGCTGGCAATGCAAGAACCACCTCTGCTAACAAGACTGAACAATAACTGAAGGAACTTTGGAAAGACCATTTCCATGGCTGGGGGAAGGGAAGTCCGTGCCATAGAACACAGCATTATAAATGCCCGTGGAGAGCAAACATCATAACATTTTTTATTTTTTTTTTAGCTCAGATGCTGACAACAGCTGCTTAGTACTTCTTCTGTAGTGGAAAAGAATACATCTTCCATCCATAAACACACCTTGTTACTGTACTGTTCTAGGTAGTGATAAAAAGGATGTAAACATAACACCTGTGGGAAGAATTAAACTTCAAATCAGAAGGAAAAAGAAAATCTACTCTGATTATTTTTCTGTGTTGCCTTTTCCAGTTCTGAAAATAACAGTCTGAAAGAAGCATCTTCCTCCCTCATGTAAATGTAAATTTCTTCAGCAATCTTGACTTTTGCAATAACAGGTCATTCTTCAGATGGGGTTTTCTAGAGAAGAGATATTAGCAACAACATCTGTTGCCTGCCTGTGCTATTTGAAAATTCAATTCCTGCACCAGATTCTATTCCCAATAGAATTTTTTTTTAAAATGGCACATTCATGTAAGTGTTTGAAGAAACTAAATCTCATATGACTCATTCCTCTTCCTGTCAAAGTAGATTGATAGTCCAGTTTATCCATGGAGCACATGCAGCACAATCAGTAGGAGAAGCGCCTTCCCCCACAGCTCAAGCAGTGAACAGTGACACTAGGACCTAAATGCAACACTATCATCAGACTGCCACCAGCCTTTTTAATTTATTCCATCAGGAATAAAATACATGAATGCCTCAGCCGGAAGATGATGTTCTGGACTTCTGTAGTTGGGTAACCTTCAACTTGCCAACTCTGTGCTCTTCTCAGATCCAGACAATAAGACCAGATGATTCAAAAAAATGATTAGCAGCATTCTAAATATGAGTAGTAAAGTCTGGTTTATGCAGCAGGTCCTGGAAGTCTGTAGGGATACAATGGAAAAACCTTTCAGTTCCTGTAGCTTATTTGGGAAAAAGGATTTGAATCTGGACATTTGTCCAGAAGCTTCTGGAGGGTGTCTCATCCTTCAGTAGATGAGAAAACAACACTCACGTCATGGTTTAAGCTGTAAATCACACAGCCCAACCAAAGAGCTTGAGTGAGTGAAAGGGCTGCGTGATTTACAGCTTAAACCACAACAACTCAGCATTTAAAAAGAGAGATCTCCATCCCACTGCAAGAACAGGGCTTTTAAACTCATGTTTTCAGGAGAAGATTCGGAATTCCAGATTCTAAATGGAAACAGCAAAGTGATACCTGTCTAGCTATAGCATATGAAAATTGGTGGACAGTGATGTATGCAGAAAGTCTGCATGTGTCTCCAATATACTAGGCTTCTGAATCCAAGTTATCTGTAGAAAAGCCAAGTATCGCCACACTCAAGGTTCTTTTTTTGGGTCTAGTCCCGTATTTTACATATAATCACTGCTAATCTGTTTTACTGTGTTTGCAAAATGAACAGCCCCACAGAAAGTTCTTCAGCACATTTTAGATGCCGTGGCTAGTGCTCTTGGGACGGAAGTGGCCAGCAGCTAAAGAACTTATTTGTCATTGTCCTCAATTAAGCACAAAGAGTCTGAATTCAAACACACACAGAGCATGAAAATATTGCATAGCCGTGATGTAGCTATGAGCAAAGCATTTGCTTTGCAGTCATTTCATTGCAAAGCATAGCATTTGCAACTATTTCTGTTCCCAGCAACTTGGAACCCTACTTGCCAAGGTGGAAAGGACCCACAGTTCCCATTTGCTGGCAGAACCCGCATTCTCCCCTAATAGGACCTGTTCTATTTGCACAATGTATACATGAGAAACTAGATGGACATCAGCAGCCTAACACAGGCTGAGGATGGAATACAAACATCCTGATTCCCAGTTATTAAAAGCCATGAGAACCTAGATAAAGAATTTATCCCGTGTTCCAGACTGCAACCCAAACCTCAGGACTGTTACAGCTGAGATCTGGAGGAGCCTTGCTACTGGCTCCGTGGTGCTCAGTGCCTGCATTTCACTCAGTTCTGCAGAATATACTCCCATTTTATATAAAATGCAGACACTGTTTAACAGGATAATGGTGATTTCTATTTATTTATAAATTTAGTTCATTTCTAAATATGCTGTAGGCACTACCCTGGAAAGAGGTTGCTGAAGGGGCTCAGACAACTGTATAGGAAGAAATGGAATTTAACGCAAGAAACAATATAATTTGCTGGTTATCATCTGCTACATTATCTTTGAGATGTGATGCAACTGTTTTTTATTTGATTCTGGATTTTATAGTAGTTGTGCCTGCCAAAGTAGTACATAGCTACAGCCCACTCTTTGCCTTCACGGAAAGTGTTCTGGATGTATGAATGCTGAATGTTTGTTCAGTAACAAAAACAACAGCACATACCACTTTATTGAGTGCATAAATGTTATAAAGTTTGAACCTTCTTGGTATTGCATTACACTAGTCTATCAATTCCCTATGTTCTACCTTTTCTCTGTTCCTGCATGGTACAGTTTGTCCCACATTCACATCTTTAACTGCCCCATTCTATTATGCTCTTTGTTCATCTCATATTTCTGAATGTGCTCAAGTTAATAAGAACCATGCATTAAACTTCCAGAAATATTCTTGGAGATGGGCCTACTTCCTTTCCCTACCTATACAACATACAAAACCAGTCTGCAACACAGGCCAAAGCAAAAAAAAAAAAAACAAAACAACACAAAACAACAAAGCTCCCCCCCAAAAAAAAAGCAAAAACTGCAAACCAAAAACCTCAACAAATTCACCCACATAAAAATAAATAAAAATGGAGAAGCCATCATTAGCCACAAACCAGATTGTTTTTAGGTAAGTTTTCCCAATACCACAAAAAGACGATGTAAGGCAACGGAGGAAAAAGAACTTGATGTTCTCAAAGAACTTTTTCTACATATTTGTGAAATGGAGAATTTTTGCAGCACTGAGTGAAAGAAAATGGACCAAGTGAACACATCAGTTGAGAGCCACCCAACTGAGAAAAGCTGAAGGGAGAAATAACTAGAGGGACTGGTGAATAATGCTGTAGCCATACAAAGGCGATGAGATCTATGTAGATTCATGAAGATAGTAGGATAACCAGGGCTAGGAGTGGTGAAAGACAGGAGCACAGGACACAGCAAACTTGAAACAGTCTGTTGGTCTGGGAAACGCAAAACAATGACTTGGCACAGTAACAGTGCTAGTTCAGCTAGTGTGATCTGGAAGAAAAGTATCAAGAACTTGCTTTGAAAATACTAAGTATTGTAAAAAAGGAAAGGGCATGAATACATAAAACATTTGCAGCCACTTGGATCATGGCTGGAGATGTGCGTTATCCCTTTGCAACAGTGGTAAAGGATATTAAATTATTATCTATTAGGTGAAGATAACACGAGTGAGAGCTGAGCTCCATAACAAGCAGATTTATTGAGACTTTAACCCAAGCTTTAGTCATCTGATGATTAACAAAACATTACTGGGATGTGTCTCTGCCTCACAAAAGATCATCTATCTCTACTCAGGCAGCCTCCACCTTGGGGAGCTCCTAACCCACTGACTGCAGAAAGCAGGGAGATATGGTAGGGGGAAGACCACTCTATGTTTGTACTTTCCTTATGCTCTCTAAAAATTAGCCAGTGGTGGACACTGAGTTGGTCTGACTCAGGGCAGCTGTTCTTGAACTGGATCAAAGGAGATGATATAGGCATGAAAACTTTAAATGGGACAGCACACAAAATACGGAAACCGAGTACAGAGCAAACTGATTCCTAGCTCTTCTTTCCTGCAGCAGAACAGCTTTCCTTAGGCTTTCCTTTCAAGGTTTATGTCATTTCCAATTCACAGGCTTGGACTGAGAAAATAAGAGCAAGTCTTTCTACAAACTAAAACTGCGTATTTGCTTTCAGCGGTGAAGATTTAGAACTGTAAAGCAGGAACAGACCCACTACACATTAAAATAAAAATACTTTAAGTTCATTAAGTACTAGAAAAGGAGTCAGCGGAAAAAGTTTGTTGCCTTTCTGCACTTTGCTTTGCTTGTATTAGCATCTTACAAATCCTTTGAGCCTCTCCTCTTGAGATTGAGCCAAGGTCCAGCATAAGTTTGAAATGGCCACAGATTGAAGAAGCACATTCCAAGCCAAATACACAAAGATGGTGTTTTTATTTTTACAGTTTAACTAAGGAAAATAAACTGTGTGTTTACTGTGCAGTGGTTTCCACATTTTTAACCACATTATGGTTGCAGTAGTAAGGATGAATTAAGAGTTGATACCATCTGATTGTCTCTCTCTAAAATTGTAGTAGGACAAAGTACAAGGTCTCTACTATCAAGTTCTCTATAGAATCCAATGTCAAAAGGTATTATTAACTTATTTCTGGAATGGAAGGTGACCAAATAGTCTTGAATTGAGATGGTTTTATTGAATGTGATTTTGCTGTAGAAACATCTGGGAAGTTTTGCTTCAAAGTTAAAAGCCAGAAAAATATAATACTTTATATGCTTTCAAAAAAGACATGAGACTAGAGGCTCTGCAAAGAGTAAAGTACAGAGATGTCAAGCGATAAGTAGTCAAGTGGTAAGACTTTTTGCCACTCGCCCAAGTAAGCTGTTTCTCTCTTCACAATATTTAATACCATGTTTTTTTTCAAGCCACATACTTACCTGTAAACAAGGCGTCACCTCTGCTGCCCCCAGCTTCTAGCTCATTCAAAAGACAAAACACCCAACAAAACAGATCAACCAGATAATCTGAACTGTAGGTAATATGAAAGAAAAGGGCAGTTATTGTGAATGTGACATTGTCCCTAGCAGCTTAAGACACCCAGATAAAAAAAATTGGACATTTAAGTTCTAAATGATAAAGAGACGTCTTTCACATTTGATTTCTCTTTTTTCGTTTCTTCTTTGTGTCTTATTTATGTGCTTAAGACTGCTCATTTCAATATGGGGTCTGATTTTCTAAAAAATTAATAACTTAATTCAAGGTATGTTCCATGTTACAAACAAAAAGCTTAGGGAAAGCTTAAATATTTGATCTACACACTTCCCATACTTCCTATGCAGAATCATAGCTGGTATGTCTGAAAAAGTTATGACTTAAAATGCCTAAGAAGGTAATGCAGAACATCTAAGACTAGATGAAGAAGCCCACAGAAATCCATGCATAACTCTAAATAACACTGACCTTTCCTCTTCCATGATGAATTCCAAAAGCTTGCTCAGAAATTTTATTAGTGAAGTATGAAATATGTTTGCACAATAAATCAATAAACACAATTACAGGAGCTGCAATAAATACATCAGAAATGAATATTCATGATGTGGTGAAAATCTTGTTTAATTGGATGTGAATGTGCTTCCACAAAAAGGAAAGTTTCTGCATTAGCTTGGGCTGGCAACAATGCTTAGGTGGCCCAACAGTCAGGTGCTAAGAAAGCTTCATTTTAATCTAATTCTGACATTGTACCCTTAAAAGCACTTTATCAAGATCATATTCAAAATCCCGGCTTTTTTTTACCAATAAAAAGTGACATAATTTTGCTTTTGAAAGTATAAATATGGAAATGATTCCTGCTTCACTTAATATAGATTACCGGAAATAGGCACCTACAGAAAGTGATTCCTGTGACTACTTTAAGAATGTACCTTTGAGGGAGAACAATTGCACTTGAAAAGTGACTGCTCCTCTCCCTGATTATCACCCAGCACTAGCACCAATGTATGTCGTATACCTCTAGAATTATGTGAGTTCACAGGATCCTAGCACTGTCTTGTGTAGTTTCTACACCAGTTTTAACCTTTTAAAAAAACCCTTGAAATCTTTCATTATCTCTTTCAATTTGATGAAGATAGCTTATGAATACATTTCTATGTATTGCCCTGTCCCAAGCCACTGTGATATTGTCTACTCTTTTTCTTGTATGACATGAGAAACAGCTGTCTGACGGAAAAACATTGCCCAAGCACATTCTGTCATCCACCTGCTGGCAGTAGCAGCACATCCTGGAAATCTGGGCCCTTGAACCGAGGGGTGAGAGGCAGAGAATCCGGCTGATGAGAAAGTCCCATCCCAGCAGCTGCTGCATCCTCCTCCCAGGCTCCTCTTTTGGCAATTCCTACCTGTTCCTGCCCCTTGGTGTGAAAAGCAGCAGCTCAACTTGGACCTGGTAGCAACAGTTTTGATGCCAGCTACTTGCTACGACTCTCAGAAGCAGTTATTTTTACAAAGAAGACACTGGAGTAGCTACTGTGTATGGAGAGCTTGTTTTAGGCTGCTGCTAAAGGGAGGATGAGAGAGGTAGAGCCAAGAGTGCTCTTGAGACACAAACTGAAAATCTGTCCCTTAACCATCCTGAGCTTTTTTAATCTCCACTGTGTTCATTTTCATCTCCACACCTTGCTTCTTCCGGGCGCTACAGTACAAATGTGTGATTTTTTTCATGCATTATCATTCACTCTTTAAACTCTGTCTACAGGTGATGGCACAACAAAAATTCAGTTTCAACGGAACACCTCTCAATGTCATTGTGAAGCAGCTCTCCATTATCTTTAAAAAGCCCTGGAGACCGCAGTAGATGGTTTATATCGATTAGAAAAAGGCAAAAATTACATCCACCTTGACAAAAAGACAGCTGTCTGCTTAACCACAGGCCCTGGAAAATAATGGAGTAAATCTTTATGGAAACCATTTACAGGTACATGAAGGACAAGAGATGATTAGTAAAAGCCAGCATAGATTTACCATGTCCAAATCATATAAATTCTTATGCCTTTAGAAAAGCAACACTGAACAGCAGGACCACCACTAAGATGTATCTTGGCTGGCTGGAGGAGTGAGGTAGCAGAAACCTCAAGAAGTTCAATAAAGACAAATGGAAAATTCTAGACCTGGTGCAGAATAGCCCTATGCAGCTGGGGAGCTGCTCTGCAGGGAGGGTCAGCGATCTCAGTGCACAAGCTGAACATGGCTCACAAAGGCAATGAGAAAAAAAAAACAAAGGCTCACAAAGACAATTGCCCATGAGGCAATGAGACCTAATAAAATACTGTCTGCATTAGCAAGGGTATCCAGCAGACTCCACCACTAAACCATGTCCCTATGCTCCACATGTACACATCTTTTAAATACCTCAACTACCCAGGGATGGTGATGCAACCATTTCCCTGGGCAGCCTGTTCCAATGCTTAATATCCCTTTCCACAAAGAAATTTTTCCTAATATCCAATATAAACCTGTCCTGGAACAACTTGAGGCTGTTTCCTCTTTCTCGGCATTTGTTACATGGGAGAAGATATCTACTCCCACCTCATTGCAAACTTCTTTCAGGTAGTTGTAGAGAGCAATAAGGACACTGAACCTTCTCTTCTCCAGAATAAAAGAAAAGCAGTTCCCTCAGTTGTTCGTCACGGACTTGTGCTCCAGACCCTTCACTAGCTTCTGGACCCTCTCCAGCACCTCAGTGTCCTTCTTGCAGTGAGGGGCCCAGAACTGAACACAAGATTCAAGGTGCAGCCTCAGCAGTGCCCAGTGCAGGATGATCACTGCCCTGGCTCTGCTGGCCACACTGTTGCTGATACAGGCCAGGATGCTGTTGGCTTTCTTTGGTGCCTGGGCACAAGCTGGATCATGTTCAGCTCTGTCAATCAGCACCCTCAGGTCCTTTTCCACCGAGCAGCTTTCCAGCCACTCTGCCTCAAGCTTGTAGTGCTGCATGGGGCTGTTGTGCAGTGCCTGGCACTGAGCCTTGGTTAACCTCATACAGTTGACCTTGACCCATTGACCCAGCCTGTCCAGATTTCTCTGCAGAGCCTTCCCACCCTCCAGCAGATCAACACTCCTGCCCAAATTGGTGTCATCTTGCTGAGGGTGCACTTGATCCTCTCATCCACATCATTGATGAGGTTTTAAACAGAACTGGCCTCAGTCCCCAGCCCTGGGAACACCACTTGTGACTGGCCTCCAACTGGATTTAACTCCATTCACCACCACTCTTTGAGCTCAGCCACCCAGCCAGTCTTTTACCCAGTGAACAGTACACATGTCCAAGCCATGAGCAGCCAGCTTCTTCTGGAGAATGCTGTGGGACACTGTGTCAAAGGCTTTACTAAAGCCTAGGTAAGCAGCATCTGCTGCCTTTCTCTCATCCATTAAGCAGTCACCTTGTCATGGAAGGAGATGAGGCTATTCTAGCAGAACCTACCTTTCATACGCCCATGGTGGCTGGACCTGATGATCTGGCTCTCCTGTATGTGCCATGTGGTTGCACCCTGAATGATCTAGTCCATAAGCTTCCTGGCACCAAAGTCAGACTGACAGCTGTTCCTCAGATCCTCCTCCTGGCTCTTCTTGTAGACAGGTATCACATTTGCTAACCTCCAGTCCACTGGGACCTCTCTGGTTACCCAGGACTGTTGATATGATGGAAACTGGCTCAGTGAGCTATTCTGCCACCTCCCTCAGTACCCTTGGATGGATCCCCTCTGGACCCTTAGACTTGCATATGTCTAAGTTGTATAATAGGTCACTAGTCATTTCCCCTTGGACTAAGGGGGCTTCATTTTGGTCCCCATCCTTGTCTTCAGGCTCAGGGAGCTGGAAACCTGGAGAACAATTGGTCATACTACTAAAGACTAAGGCAAAGAAGGCATTAAATACCTCAGCGTTTTCCTCATCCTTTGTCACTGTGCTTCCCCCTCTTTTCAAATAAAAGATAGAGGCTCTCAGCCCTCCTTTTGTTGCTAATGTACTTATAGAATCGTTTTTATTGACTTTTATGGTAGCAAGCAGATTAAGTTCTAGTTGGGCCTTGGCCCTCCTAACTTTCTCCCTGCAAGAACTCATGACATTCTTGTAGTCCTCCTGAGTTTCCTGCCCCATCTTCCAAAGCTCATAAGCTCTATTTTTGTTCCTGAGTTGCCAGCCAAAGATCTCTGATCGGCCAGGTTGGTCTCCTTCCCCACTGGCTCATGTTTCAGCCCATGGGGACAGCCTGCCACTGCACCTTTAAGATTTCCTTGTTGAAGAATGTCCAGCCTTCCTGGACATCTTTGCACCTCAGCACTACCTCCTAAAGGATTCTGTCAACCACACTCCCAAACAGATGAAAGTCTGCTCTCCTGTGGCATAACGGACTCAAGTTGATGAGGAGACTCAAATCCAAATCGAGACTCAAATCCAACTTTATTACAACCAAGCCCTTTTTATCCCCCTGTTTGGTACTTTCCGAATCTGCACAAACATGCCGCATTCAATCTCATTGGCCACTGCAAAACTCTCCTGGTAAATAGTCCAGTCACAATGCTGCAGACCCTCTCACAACCCCCACATCAACTGAGACTCCCGCCACAACTACATCCTGGCCCATCCCCCCAGAGCTTGTTTTTCCACCTTCCCTGTCCTTCAATGCCCCAAGGGTTTTTCATTGCCCCAGGGCTTATCAAGCACCAAGGCCTCAGAGCTCATTCCCAAACTGTTTTTCATGCAAAATCTTATCACCTTCACTCCCCACACTCTCCAGAAGTCCAAAGTAGCAGTTCTGCTAACCACCCTCCTTACTTCTCCCATAATCAAAAATTCTATCATTTTGTGACTGCTTTGCCCAAGAAGATTTCCAACCATAACATGTTTCACAAGTCCTCTGTTTGCAAACAACATGTCCAGTGTGTGCCTTCTTTTGCTGGTTCACTCACCAGCTGTGTCAGGATTATCTTCCACGCACTCCAAGAACCTCGTGGACTGTTTCCTCTCCACTGCTTTGTATTTCCAGCAGACATCTTGTAAATTGAAATCCCTTAAAGGAACAAGGGCTAGCAATTGTGAGACTTCTTCTGGACTTGCAGAATACTTCCTCTGCCTTTTCATCCTGACTGGGAGGTTTGTAACAGACTCAACCATGCTATCTGCTTTGTTGGCTTTCCCCATGATTCTTACCTACAAACTGCTAACTCTTTCACTATCGTCATAAAGCTCTAGACAGTCAAATCACTCCCTAAAACACAGGGCTCTCCTGTCACCTTTCCTTCCTTGCTGATCCCTTATGAAGAGTTCATAACCATAGATTGTAGCACTCCAGTTGTGTGAGTCATCCCACCATGGTTCTCTGATTGCAGCTATATCATAGTTTTCTACCTGCACCACTGCTTCCTGCTTGTGTTTGTTGCCCATGCTGCATTCTTTGGTGTAGATGCACTTCTGCTGGGCTATTGATCCCACCATCTTTTTGAGGGGGAGAAGCCCCAAGTTCCTATGTGACCATTCTCACGTGTTTCCATGGTTTCTCGCACATCAATAACCCTTGTGTCTTTGCTCTTATGTGGATCTCCCTCCACCACTTCCAGCGAGATGGCAGACTGAAGGACCTTGCTAGCACACCATCTCTCAAACATTGGCATGCAGTCCCCAGGCTTATCTCCAGGAAGCCTGGCTTTCCCCCTTCAAATCTAGTGTAAAGGTCTTTCAATGAGCCCTGCTAACTCCTGCACAAAGGTGATTTTCCTTCTTTGAGATAAGTGTACCCCATCTGTCACCAGCAGACCTGGTGTCTTGTGGACCAACCCATGATCAAAACCCCCAAAATTCTGCTGGGGGCACCAGGCTTGGAGCCAGGGTTTGGTCCCCCCTGGTACAAGATAGACATTGACCAGTTGAAGTTTAAGTAGAAAAAGAGCACAAAGGTGTTTAAAAGGATAAAGCATGTGATGTATGGGGACAGGCTGCAGGACTTGAGCTTGTTCACAGTGGAGAAAAGAAGGCTCAAGAGGATCTAGCTGCTGTCTTAAGCTTCAGTTGTAGGTTTTAGTGAAGACCAAGACAGACTCTTCTCAGAGAGACACAGCAGTAAGGCAAGAGGCAATTGGCAGAAATTGCTGCAAAGCAAATTCTGACTAGATATCAGGAAAAAAAAAAGAAACAACCTTTGGCAGTAAGGGTTGTTAAACACTGAAGAGGTGTCTGAGTCTGTGTAATCCATCCTTCCATATTTTCAGAACACTGTATGGACAAGGCCCTGACCAACTTGATCCAGTTTCAACATGAGCAGGGGGCTAAATTAGATGGTTCCTTCAAACATATATTTTACCTTTATTCTATGGTTCTAACTGATATGGACATGTTCTTCTAAGCTGTTTTACGTTGACCAGCTGCTCATTAGCCATTCTTTCATACCGGCCCAGACTGGTCTTAAGCAACTTCTGCAAGTAGTTCTGTTAACCTGGATTTATACAGCTGTATTTGAAAACTTTGGTTGGCCACAGGATGCTCACTGAAGTTGTTCTGTCTTCTGAAGGTTACATAGCTGTTGTTCATTTAAAATTCATCTAACACTTAGAGATTATGACTCTTCTGCATGAAGAGATTACTATAGCTGGAATTGCAATTTTCAAAGAAACAAACCAGCTTTCAGCATTGCTATTTGCAGAACTAAATTCCAAAGAGTTTTAATAGAGCAAATAACTAGTAAAATTACGATTAAAATGCAATAAGTTTTGACTCATAGCAATCTTGCAATGATACTCCCTTGGGAACAATATTCTTGTTGCTATATAAGATCATTTGCACTTTACAGTCTGCTGGGAGCCTTTACAAAGCAAAATTAAAACACTGTATTCTTCAGTACTTCACTAGGAAAAACATTAGTGAGTACATAACCTAGCAGGAAACTTCTAAAACACTATCAAGTGAATTGCAATAAATGCCTTTGATCAATAAGAAAGTATATACCTTAGGAAGTGCCTCAGGTTTTAACAGGGTGGTGTTAATTGCCTGAACACAAAACAAGATTCAATAAAGGAATTACATGCCTATGTGATGTATTACCACTTCCCCTCTAGCTCAGTGACTCAGTGCACTCCCACACTCGAAAGAGAAACAAAAATGGATATTTAGACAGGCCTTTCCTTCTTATCTCTGTGTCATCACTGGAGATATTTCACTCATTTTCTAGCTTGCTCTTCAGCTTCACCTTTTGTTTATCATCTTCAGCCATATTTTAAGGGAATAGTCAAACTGTAACCTACATTCGTGCAAAGGATTTGCATCACCTAAGTTTGGTTTCAGCAGTGTCTTGGATGCGTAAGCCCAATCAGTGTAAGGCTCCTCCCTACAGTTGCCTGAGTTGCCAAAAAAATGGTTCTAAAATCTTTATAACTTTAGAAATTAAATATCCCTAAAAATCTGGCCCTTTGGCACTTCTGAAAATTTTAACAAACATGTTGAATCACTTAGAAGGTCCTGCAAACTACATTTCTTGATTTCATAAATGCATTACACCTGGATACATGCATAGTCTTCTGCTTTATGAACCCATATTGCTGATACTGCACACTTTATAAATACTATGGTAAGAAAATGGCTACAGAATTTTTGTTTCTTTCCAGATAACTTATTTCATCCTTCACAGTTGTTCTTCGGTTGCTAGACTATGCCAATATGTAAAGAATCTTTAATTAAAATCTTACAGGGGGAGCTTATACATAGTACTAAACATGTTTAAAAAGAACCAAATATTTTTATCAGTTTGTAGTGGGCCTTGTGCTAGCCTTAAAATTTCTTACAGTGCAAACTTGATAATTTTTTTCCTCTCTTTCTCAATTTAATCTCTTTTGGAAAGTGTTTTCTATAAGAATGTAAATAATTATGGTAATTTTTACTTGTAGAGAAGTTGCAAGACAACAATCGCACACTCAACACCATGGTGCATGGACACCAAGGAGCCAGAAGGCCAAGCCTACATGGAAAGAGGAATGTTACAGTGAACTCCTGGAAAAGATGTCTTATATAACTTTCAGTTGTCTAGCAGATACAATAAAGAGCTGTTCCTCATAGGTATTCTGTTCTCCACCACCTGGATTCTTGGAATCATTGTCATCAAATGTGCCTTTAGGTTCAGGGACCCATATGGCAGTATGAAAGCATGTGCCATAAGCAGTGCAGGGCAAGCCTTACAAAATGAGAGACACTTAGGTTGACAGAAGAATTAAATTCCAAATAAAAAGTGACAGACTGCAGCTGACACAGACACATCTGTAACTGAATTCTCTTTCCATATTTATAACTATTAAGAAAATGAGAAGTACATAGGCTTTTTCCAGTAAATGTCTTACCATTTTTGACTTCTAGGTGAAGAATTTCATTTCAGTCTTAGCAAACATGCTTGCAAATATGTTCTTCAAGCTAAATCCTCTCAAACTCAAGTTTTTAACATAGCCTGTCGAGATTGCTTTATAGAAGTTCATTGCTTCTTTTGCAAGATGTAGGAAACGTAGGTTCCTAAAGTCAGGTGCCACAAGCTACGTTGAAGTCAGATACTATACTTAAAGCAGCCAGTGTGAATACTATTAATACTACACTATTTTTATTTGCTGACTTCTGTGCATTAAGCACTCTGGACTATTGCAGTGCTCAGCTGGGGCCTAGGCAGGGGAATCCTTAGTCAACACTAGTGACTCTAGCACAGCAGTACAACCACATATTGCAGAAGTGACCCCTCAGCACTCTGTTGCACAAATACAAGTGTCAGAGAAGTTACCAACTGCAAAACTCCCAGAAATCTGAGCATATATGGTCAGGATATGACCAAAAAGAACTATATCCTTACCCCGGGATAGGAGGCACATACCAGTTCACATGGTTCTTTGAAGCTGTATATGGTATCCTGAGACATCATTGCTATTATTTGCAGTTCAGAGTGCCTGAAAGAATGAGGGTTGTTCTGCAACTTTTCAGAGTGGTGTTTTCATAACAGGAAGCTGGAAGGTGAAGGTACTTGCTGAATACCCAAAAATGTGGCCTGAAAGACATGAGTATCTGAAGATGCACTGACAGTGTTAGAGGGCAGAGCAGTGCATCTATTTCATACTGCCTATTGAGCATGATCTTGGTGCATGCTACACTTTGTGCCTTGACTAGATGTCATAATTTAGTGGACAGATAAGTCAAACACTGGTTGGCGCAGCCATAACTGTTGTTTTCTAGCAGCTAAGCAATAGGGATCATCAGTGAACCAGTGCTCAGTTTTGCTCCCTGAGAATTTTATTTGGCAATGCAAGTGCAGTCAATATAATTCCAAAGCATCAAATCTAACAGAAAACTCTTTTTATCTGATAGGGAAGTTATTATTTCTGTAGTTATTCTTTACTGCCATGCATGCACACACAAATTCTGTTTGAATTCTGTAAAACTGCCAATGTCTCAGTTATTCTCTTTCCAAACTCCAACTCCAAGGCTGGGAAACTGCAGTAGCCATGAGCAAAGTTCAGTACCTCAGTTTCTTTAAACCTTTGACTCACACACTGGCAACTGCACAAAGTTACACCCCTCAGTACTTATCAGAAGACAAATATAACTGCTCTTAATCTCTAAACATCAAAGACACAATGGAGCGCTACATAGTGTTAGTAATATGCCAGACTGTACACGTGCACCCCAAACAGCTTTATCTGTGGATCAGTTTCATCATTTACAGAGACTAATGGATTGAAATTCGGTTACTCACCTCAGGTTACTTAGGTTGGATCACCTGCACACCTATCAGCTTTTACTGTTTTGGAATGTATTTCATTTTATTATGTGCTTATTTTATGTGAACTGGCTCATGACTCACCTAAAAAAACCCCAGGTACTCTTTGAATTCATTTTTTCTGTATGGAGAATTCTAACTATTTTTCATTCTATGATTAACTTTAAAAAATACGCTTCATTTCTGTGGGTTTTTTTAACTTAGTATTATTCAAAGATACTTTGCAAATAATTCTTCTGTTCTGGGTGAAGGACTGTAAAAGATGACATAATGCATGGAAATTTCTGATTCATTCCAAAGAGTTCTAACATTAATAACAATTCATCAAAGGACTAACCCATGCCTAATATGCACATACAAAATGATTCAAACAAAAAAGGTTAGGTTTTCTGAACAAGGTGATGGTTTAAAGGATCTGAGTAGGTTAGTCACAGTATAAGACATACATACTCTCTTTCCTGTAGTCTGCCTTTCGGAAATATTTTATTATTATTTTCAACATCAAAGAAATACACCTGGTTTAATTATAACTGATCACTTACTTAGTCAAGGTTTTCTGAAAGTTCAGACTAAGTATCTCTAGAAACTGTGAAGTATTTACATGACTCCTAATAGATAGCTCCAACTCACGGATTAGCTGTGAAGATCTCTTCTTATGTTTATAATACATTCCTAGGAAGCAGTGAGGGGGTGGAGGGAAGAGAATACCCAAGAACCACTTACTACAAAGCCACAAACATTTTCAAAAATCTGCTTTTCAAAGTAAAGATATTCTAGTTATAATTCCTGCTCCTCCAGTGTTTTATTGTTGGGATTTAGAAAGAAAAGACAAAAGCCAAGCTTCAATTCTCATCTTCATTGTCAAGTGGAAAGGTTAAGTTTAACTGTATATTTAACAGAAAGCCTACAGGATATACTCTGCTGCCAAGGTAACACTGACCAAATAATTTGATTTTTTGGTGCTCTCAAATTTTTTCAGCAGCTGGTTTTCCAATTTTGCCACTCTTTTCAAATTATGTTATTGTGACTGTTAAAATAATAATTTATTTAGGCACTATAAATAAGTTGTTGCACATTATAGACAATTATTTTAGGAACAGTTTGGTACCTTTGTGGTACATCATGAGTTCAGCACAGTCAAGGCTTCGATTTCTGCTAGAAGCTACCTCTTAACACCTTGAGTCTACTCTTCTTATGTATCTCACAAAAAGGCAGTGTTCTGATTTTGAAAGGTCAGAGTTCTGATTGTTCAGTCTCACTGACTTTTATGAGCCTGTGGTTGGGTTGTTCACATATACACAAACTCAGTTCTTGAGAATTTAATTTTTTCTGCTTCTAGGTGAATGAACCTTATATTGGAGATTTTGAGTATCTCATATTCTACATCATTTCGTAATAAGCGCTTCTGTTCTTTCATTGTTTGTTAATGCTTTCCTTGAAAAATAATATCCATGAATCTTCCACCCACTGTATTTTTGTAAAATCTACTTCTTATAGTAATATTCTTTTGACTGGATAATCAACTACATTGAAAAAAAAAAAAAGAAAAATAAAAATAAGTGCCCAGTCAAGCTATGTTAACTTTTCATGCTCTTATAACTGAGTTTTTTTACCGAAGTCTGCATCACTGATCAGCATTTCAGATAGGAATGATGTGTCTGAGTTGTCTTCATCATTTCCTTGGTTGGTTAGAGAGTACAGCATAAGGTGACAAGGGCTTGCTTAATTTTTTTGAAAAGAAGAATAGCGTTTTTCTTTTAAAAAGGCCTTGTCCAGAAGCCACAGCAGAGACAGATGAAAGACGCATGATGTACCACAAAGTTACCAAACTGCTCAGTCTGTCACTGAGCATTTCTGGCTCCATGAGAAAGAGGGCCAATGATCTCTCGTGAAAATATGGTAGACCTACCCTGACAGGCCCCAACACTGCAGCCAGTGATGTGTGAGAAGAAACTCCAGTTGTGCGTGATCCCCAACAATCATACACCAGTGTATGCTCCATAGCCAGTGCCAGTAAAAAACAGCATATTTTAAAGGCTTCAGTGTTTCTGAAGATGTAAGCACTGGGCATGCACAGTAGACAAATAACACCTCTGCTTCGATACATGTTGTGCCTTTTGTAGTTGTACCTGCTCATTTGTCAGCCTTTATTATACCCAGGAATATCATTTCTTGATTTCTTGCTGTGTGTAAAGGCTTTTAGCTCAAAGCTACAGCTGCATGACAATGTTACGTTCAGTAAGCAGGGTAGATGATCCGTGAATTCTAAGTAAATATTGAGCAAAAGGATGGCTCATTGAAATTTTCCCATGAATTCTCATAAAATAATCTTGGAATAATCTGTGTTCAATTACAAATATATTTCAGCAGCATCTCTCACATACATACCTTTTATATGGAAGGAGCTGATTTGTACTATCAGTTTTTAGTACACCACTGGTGTGATCAATAGGACACAATTTCTTCTCATGTATATCGTAGCAAAGCATGTCCATTACACTGACATTTCCATGGGAATAGAAAGATGCCGCCAAAGTTTGATACATAAGGAACTGTAGACATCCCCATGTGCTACCAAATGCTCTCCAGCAGCCGAAAAAAGGGGTGTAAGAGTGGTTGTTCAGAGATAGAGTAGGCAGAAGATACCTGGGCAATGTGTCAGCCAGGATGAATCAAATGTTGGTTCCAGACTACAGTGTTATTTGTAAGCATTAATGGTTAAAAACCACACTTTACAATTCAGTGCTTTCTTCTCTACCTAATCCCATTTTCTTTTCACACTATTTTTCCTTGCTTCCTGAAACTTACTTTCTTTATGGTCTCCTTATGTTGTTTGTCAGGAAGAACATTCCCTTTGTTCCATATGTAATTGTCAATTAAGACATTAACTGATGCCCAGAATATCTGTGTCTGAATAATAAGTTCCCTATGTATTGTATGAAACAGTGGCAACTATAGCATTCAATCAGATCTAAACTCACTTGCTAACAGCGTGACAGAAAGTAGATTAAGTTATTTCTGTTTATATGCAGACAGTAGAATGAAAATGAATTCTATGGTTTTGTAATCAGAATTCCCAATTTTACAAGATAAAATGCAACTACATTCATTAATGATTAATGTATATTATAATGAATTGAACATTGATGAGTTGGAAAAACAGAGCAAAAGTTTATTTGCTTCATCTAAGAGATATATTAAACAAACTAAAGCAGACAAAACAGTCTGACAAAATGCTGACAGTGGGTCTAGAATTAACTACAACAGTAAATACAGACAATCTTTGTTTGTAGTGAATCACTAGTAAAAATAGCATTCAGTTAATGATAAAAGGAAAATTGGTTTTGAGATCAGTGAAAATCAATATTAACTGTTGTGCAAAATTTCAGCTAATAAGAGCCTTCCATCTCTCTCTAGAACATATTGAGGCAGTATTAAACTTCTGGCAAAAAAAGAAAACAAGAATTAAATTGTCAATAAAATTCTCTGGAATCTTAACAAAGACGTTTGAGTACAGCCAGATTAGAGTAAGTTAAGAAACTTCATTCCTGAGCGCAGGGTATAGCGAAGGATGTAACATGAGCCTTTCCAGTGTCAGCTTCTGAATCCAGAAGAATCTTTATAATTCTGCCCAGTCATCCAGAAGACTACATTTCCCAGAAAAATTACATAATCATTCTAGATGAGATGCCAGGAACTGTGTCCAGAGACTGAGTTTCTCAGTTTGCTGACATAAAGAACTCTGGAACTCTTGTTGGAAAGAAGAACAGTAAGATACATGAACATGCTAAGTGGGGGGGGGGGGGGGGGGGGGGGGGGGGAAGAGAAGGGAAAAATGAGGGAATTAATAAAAGGAAATGGGAAAAGAAATCAGTGAAGTGATTTATTAATTGCGAGTAGGACATTTGGTGCCTACAAGCACCAACAGTATGCCAGCTACCAGGCATGGGAGAATCGGATTTGGTGAGGGCAGAAAACTGCATCTGTAATCTAGTAAATCACTTCTGAAAGGGCTTCTCCAAGAGCTATTTTTAACACTGCTGGTTGTGGATGACGTAGTGTATCAGAGGTGCTCATGATGTTCAAGGCTACCTCAAATCCTTTAACTGATCAGAGTTAATTGAGGTATGATGTGTGATGATCAGCCAGTAATTCCTCAAGACACTAAGGACTTTGATGAGGGAAAAACTCAGTAACCTGGCAGTTATCTAAAATACACAGCAGCCAGTTTACAGACCCTACTCAAGACTTCTGCACTCAGAAAAGTACTAGTTGCTCAGCATTTTATTATCTTCAGTGAATCAGCTCTCACATATTTGTCCTTCTAGAAGAAAGATCCCTAAGTAGCAGTCATAGAAACTTTCCGAACGGCTCTAGCTGCCAAAGACCGCCGGTTCCCAAAGAGTCCTCCTGGCAGCCTGAACCTGCTTTTCCCCTCTGATCAAGCTGAGCTTCATGCTGTGAACAAGGGAAAATTGCGAAGTGAATTTACATCTCTATGCTTAGCACTCTAAATTATTTCACTGCTTTAATTTAAGGGAAGCCCCAACACTGCAATAATTTATACTCCTTGCAAAGTTGCCCAAGTGTCAGATGAACCACAGCAGAACAATCATGAGTGAGGCAGAATTAAATTCACATATGATTTTTTGATTCCCATATGATTTTTTTAGAACACCACTTGCATGCTCAGGTTAACAGTAGTATCCCAGCCTGGTTCTTTATAAACAGGTACTATACTGAATTATTCAGAAGCAAATAATTATGCTTTTAGTGTTTGGTTTTTGTTTTTTTTTTTTTTTTTTTTTTTATATTGTAGCAAATAAGCTGCACACAGAATTGTTGTTATCTAATGTTCACTTCCCTGGACAATACTTTGCCAGAAATGTTCACCAATAATGCAGCAAGAACAATCTAGGATCATGAGGGATACATACAAGAGAGCACTGCAGTATGTTTGTTTGCTGAAGGACAAAGGGAGCTTCACTTCTGCCAGTTTCTAGCCCCCAACTGGTTTGAAGGTCTTCGCTTTCGCCCTCTTCTCACAGATTCTCTGTTCAGGTATGACTCCTTCTAGGGTGTGGTCTGTTCAATGGAAAAAGAGCACCACAAAACCAAACAAAAACTAGAAAAAAGCAGGTTGGGCATGTTCAATCCAAAGCGTACAGTGGAAGGTGTCCCTGCCCATGGCAGGGGGTTGGAATTAGATGATCTTAAGGTCCTTTCCAATCCTAACTATTCTGTGATTCTATGATCCTATATGCAAGGAGATGGTTCCTCTTCTCTCAGGGAAAATGAGGTGTCATCTAGCAGTGCTCTACAGTGCTCTTCAGTGCCTTACCAAGCAGCTGACAAACTATTTGAGGAAAGAATGTCTTCCAATACTTTTTAACTACTTAGAACTCTTTAATATCACAAGTGCGTAAAACATTAAATGATGCAAAATACAGCCCTGCGCTGTATATGTTATTAGTTATCCAGAAGATCTTTAAGTTGCACTCTACTCTTTCATTTCCCAGTCAAGACCTTCACTCTGATTACCATGCAGGAAAGACTTCCAGAAATCTGGGGACTGACTTTCCAAAGCAAGGGAAGAGTTGTAAAATGCCACAAATGGGCAATATCACTGCTGTATGTGCTGCATAATACAGCAGTGTCTCATTTTCCAGAGTCTATCACCAGAGAAACATGGAGGAGCACAGAAAGATCTATGGAGGATGCATTATCCATGGCTGATTTTAAATGCCATCTATTTATATAAAAACAGCTGTCATAAACAGCAACAACAAAACTGAAACCTAACCTGGGCAGTACATTGAGACATAACAGCCATCTCTGATGTGGACAGACAAACTGGCAAAAATATCTAGGAAACAGCTGACGAAGAACTGGCTTTCTCCTTACAAAAGCTGCAGATTAATCATTCCTTAGAATCTGAGTTCAGTCACTCCCTGACCTACAAGTTACCTTAATCTTGGCACAGCCAGACTATCTGAATACTTCAGCAGACAACATCATTAGCTGAATGCAACCAAACCAGTATCATACACAGCCCACTTACTTGGTGCTTCCACTGCCCACTGACTACATGCACCACTGACCACAGGTGGCTAAGGCAAGAGTTGCTTCTCTTAGTGATTCAATCTTTCTGCACCTGTCCAGAAGAGGTCAAAACACTGCCAAAAAGAAAATTTGTAATAGCCTCCATGTTAAACTGTTGTATAATGGCAACACTTTATTAAGCTCTTATTCTAAAAACATCCTGAAAACAATTACACATATTTCAATTCCTTCTACAGGTTGTGGATGTGCACTATCAGGCAGAATCACACATCCCTTTAGGTTGGAATAGACATTTAAGATTATTGAGTTTAAATGTTGACATAGCACTGCCAAATCCACCACTAAACCATGTCCATGAGTGCCAAATCTACATGTCTTTTAAATACCTCTAGGTATGGTGGCCCCACCACTTCCCAGGGCAGCCTGTTCCAATGCTCTACAACCCTTTCCATGAAGAAATTTTTCCTAATACCCAATCTAAACCTCCCCTAGTGCAGCTTGAGGCTGTTTCCACTTCCCAATCACTTCTTACTTTGGAGAAAAGATAGTGTGTCATAGGCTTTACTAAAGCTTAGTTAGACAACATCCAGCCTTTCTGTCATCCACCAGGTGGTCACCTTGTCACAGAAGGAAATTAAGTTAGTCAAGCATGTCCTGCCTTTCATAAACCCATGGCTGTCCTGTACATGCCATGTGATTGCGCTTAAGATGATCAGCTCCATAACTTTTCCCAACACTGAGCTCACACTGACAGGCTTGTAGCTCCCCGGATCCTACTTCTGGCCCTTGTAGATTGATGTCAACTTTGCTAACCTCCAGTCAGCTGGGACCTGCCCAGTTACCCAGTACTGCAGATAAATGATGGAAAGTGGCTCTGTGAGCACTTCTGCCAGCTTCCTTGGTACCCTTGGATAGATCCAGCCCCACAGACTTGTGTGTATTAAGTCACTAGCCATTTTCCCTTGGACTAAGGGGTCTTCATTCTGGTCCCCATCCCTGTCTTCCAACTCAGGGGGCTGGGTACCTGGAGAAAAATTGGTCCTGCTACCAAAGACTGAAGTAGAGAACCTAAGTAATGCTACATCTAACATGGATTGTTAACATAGCCATTGCGGCATCAAATCCATCACGGCATCCAATCCATCCCAAAGAGATTACTCTCAAAATGTTTAGAGAATACCCTTGTTAATTGTGATCTTCCATTTGACATGGACGTCTGCACTCACATACAATTAATTATTACTGATACAGCATCCCTGATCTAGCAGTCAGGTTTTTAAGACGAATGACCTTACAACAGTGATAGCAAAGCAAATCCTTATGCTTGATCATATCACCTGCCTTTCTAAGTTTTATTTTTTATTTTTATTCCATTTTTTGTGTTGCACCATTGAGCCTGTTCAGTGAGGTCACTGAATCAGCTGCATGGTGATCATGGCCAGTGTCTCCAGACTAGGTGTGTGCAATGAGGCTATGGAAAAGACTGAGTGACAGTGAACCCTGTAGACCACTGCCCTCTAGTTCGAGTCGATGTGAAATGCTGATGACATTCATCATTTACACTTGTTCACTTTGCCAAGACACAGTTTCATTAGACAATCATTCCTTTTGATACTGTTGTGTAAAAAATTAAACACTTCTTGGCACATGATATGTAACTCAGATGTACCATGTCCTTGATGAATTTTCGAAACAGCAGCTCAGTTATCTTCCACATTTTGGAACATATCAACTTCACCAGGGTATACAGACACCAACATTTAATAACCTCATGGTTAAAACACATAACCAGAAGATAAAGGAACACAGCCAGGAGCTCTTACTACATGGATGACTTTATATTATATTTATGCAACTGCTTAGGGGTTATAATACCATTAATATTAGCATTAATGCCAGGAAAAAGTGCTCCTAGCAGAAAGAGCCAGGCAAAAAAATGTCATGCAGCATTTCAAGTAATTTCTGGCAAATAATATTAGCAGAGTATTTTGTCCAAATCTACCATACATTTGAGGTGTGAGAAAGATGAACACCTCAGTATGAATATTCTCCCAAAGTCACTACATTTCAAAATAGTTATATCCCAGTGCTATGGGAATTTGTTTTTCTGACTGATATCCTATTCATGTAATGGTTCTGAGGGCACCTGCACACCTTACATCCCAACCCAGCATCCCCCAGGGCCTCCCCACCCCTGATCATAGTCAAGGAACCCATTTCGCCAAGTCCAGAGCCACAAGTCTGTGATCCTGCCTGGCTGTGTGCAACACTGAATGTGACCCCTACCAGTGGGACAATGTCCCTGGCCCAGCCTCAGCCCAGATCCCTGGCTGGCTGCTTTGATGAGGCCTGACTGCAAGACCCCTGCCCTGCCTTTCTAGGGTGCCTTCACACCCTCATGGAGCTGCCAACCTCTACGGTGTTATGACAATTCAAGTGCAAAAGTATAATTTGCTTTTTGGATAAAGGACTTCTCTGAATGGTTTTAAATTCAATAGCACGCAATAAAAATTGAGAAAAACTACAGCTGAATTTTGTTTTCACACTCCTTTAAGAACCACAGCAATTATTAGCTCCACTGTGTAAAAGCATGACTAGAGAGGTTGTCACAACCTGAAAGAAATCATTTAGGGCAACCTCCCTCCTCTTGGGACCAACAACGAAGTTCATGATACAATACCTTTTTGCTGAATTATACCAACCAACCGGTTTGATGATTTATTAATACAAAATACAAGGTATGTGGTTAATGACTCAACAGTGATTAACTGGATCAGTAAGTCACATGCCATGTGTTTTTACTGAGATCTAGCCAATATTCAATGAAAAAGAGGGGAGAGGAGAGAAGAGAGAGAGAAGGAAAGGGAGAGAAAAAGATAGACAAGAGAAGAAGTATCACCACCCGTGGGTCCAGCAACATCTTTTTGGTCCTCTTCACCCAGCGTATTGTTGGTGGTGAGAGCTCTCCCTCTGATCTGAGTCCTGCACCTTTATGTTCATATTCTTTCGGGGTGTTATCCATAATTTGTACATGAAACATACAGAGGCATTACTATGATAATGATGGGCATAGTTTAGTGGGTATTTGCACAGTTCTGAAGCTGGGATTCTCTCAAGGGTCCTCCAGGTGGTCGTTGTCCCTCATGTTGAGGGACTTTTGGACCCCATCCTCTGAGTCAGCTCATCCTTGAGTTATCTTTTCACATTCCTGTGGAGGTTTATCAACTCCAGACAAAGGGGTCTGAACAATCCTAAGAATGCAGTATCGATAGCCAACGTCCTTGTCATTTGCATTGTTTACACTCAAGGACTCTCATGGTGAATGAAAATGGTGTCGGAGACAAGCTTAGTTTCCTGTCTCTGAGCCGCGCTATGGAATGTAGGTGATGTTTGAGACAAGGTCAATGTCTAGGTTCTCACAGAAGTACCAGAAATACAGATGAAAATAATGAATGGTGAAATATTGCAACCTCAAAATAAACCTGAGATGACACAGAGCAGAATGATATGGCACAGCCTCTTTCCTCTTTCTCTCTAATAGTATCTCTAATATGTGAGAATTTACTCCATGTTTTTCTGCTCAGTGGCACATTTTTATCTGATGGGTAATTGATATTAAACACTTCAGGCTTGTTCAATGTCATCTGTTCATTTACCAATGTTCAGACAAAGAGCAATGCTATAAGGTGAAAGCTGGCATTCAAAGCAGCATACCACTTCTGCATGTGTGAAAAAACCAGCAGTTTGACTAGCTCAGACATGATACAATTTGGTGATAACTGACAGATAGCTTGAAAAGCATATACAGTATCTAAAGGGAGGATAAATGTCTATATGGACAGCTGCTCAAAGGTGACTGATAGCGTGTTTTGAGGTAATGAGTGAATCAGGCTGCAGTGCCTTAGTCAATCACAACAGGACACGTTTGATCAGACTTGTATCAGTCACGGAAATGGTATTGCTCAACAAGGACAGAGACCAGGAAAGACCTGAAAGCAACATTACCACAGACTGGATGAGTGACACTAATGGCCATGCATGCTTAGCATGTGAGCAGAATTATTAACTAATTAGATGTTGTATTATACAGAAGCAGGAGATAATGCTGATAAACAAACTTTCTCTGTGGTCACTGAACTAAGACTTCTACAGAGAGGACTGCACAGGGTGCACTGCTAGACTTCTGCTTATTCCTTTTCACATTAGCTAATAAAACAGTCTGAATAATGAATCTGAAGTCAAGTGTTACACCTGGGCAGGGTAGGATAAGTGATTTCTGGAAGAGTTGCGATTGGAAGCAGCCGCCTGTAAACTGTAGCAAGAAAGACTAAACATAGCAATATTGGATCAGGTTGTCACGTCCAATACACTGCCTTGAACAGGAGACCAAGCAAATTCCTGAAAGTGAATATAAAAGTAGTCTAAACAGATAGTGCTTTCAAAATGCATTCACCCAGACTCCAACAGTTTGCAGCTCAGGGACCCTTGAGCCAAACATATTTAACAATTCCAGAGGATTTCTCTCCTATGATAATGTTGTATCTGCCCTAAGGCTTCCAGCACTCACAATATCCTGAAGTAAGGGGCTTCTCAGATCACCAATATGGTGTATAAGAAGCGTCATCATCATCATATCTCTCAAACCTGGCTTCTGTTAACTTAATTTGAGGACTTAAATTCCTATATATGAAAAGATCCTAGCAATCAATTATTTTGCATCATCTCCAAACTACTTTCATCTAACACAACTTTATTGTATCTCCTGTCAACACCCTCTGTTGTGGGCTGGAGGATCTTTGGTGTAATGAATAATTCCTGAAATATAAGCCATGTCATATTTCTTATGGACCTTGCCACATTTCCTCATTGAATTTTTGCTAGTTCTACTAGAATGTCAGGGTTTTTTTCAACATGGAGAGAGATACAGTCACTTACCAAACTTCTACTGATTATTCTTATCTAGCCTCTTTCTTGTCTCCTTATCGCAGAACAGAACATTATTTTTATTCAAAGGCAGTTTCCTTAGGATCCTGTGCTAAGGAAACTCAAAGAACACCTCTTCAAGGTATATGTAGACCAGATTGCGCAGATCTTGCTCCCTGCAGCTCAAGATTCCTAAAGCGTACACAAAATTTCTCTTCTCCACACATTTATCCAGGACTCATTCTTTATTACAGTTTTCCACTAATTTGCCTTTAACAGATACCAGGATTAGAAATTTTATTTCCCTAGATCTCTCATGCAAATATCCCTTCATACACAGGGATCCCATACAGCTCTTTCTAAAAATTGCCATCACATGTGAGACTTTAGGGTCCTGAAGTGTAAGGGAATTTTAAACACGTGGCCACCTACTCCAGTTAACTAGTTCAGAGTTTTCATCCTTGAACTGAACTTCCATAAGTTCTCATTAAATATTGTCTGCTCCTGGCAACCTGCTGTAGTTCAGTTTCTATTTGTTTCACAATTTCTTCCAGTAACACTTCAGTTTGAGTGAAATACTGATGAATTCTCCCTCAAAAGAATTCCAGCATAAAAACCTCTTGAAGCTCATGTACATTGTGCAAAAACCTCATTTAGTTTTTCTGACAGATGATTATGTTCCCTGAGTGTTCTTTTCAAATAGTGGCATCTATTGACCCAGCGTACCATCTAGAAGGCTTACCTCCTCCCAATGCCTTTAAAAAAGTTTTTTACACTGGACTTGGATTTTGGTTTCTACCTTTTGTTAGTTGTTCTTCTAACTTTCTTACCTGTTTCATTCTGTTTTACATTTAATTAACAAAAAACTTCCAGCTCTGTTTGAGCTTTCTGAAAGATACCTTTTTGCTTTTAATAATGCTTTTCCTCTTATGTTGATATTTAGTCATGCCAGCACCCTCTTGCCCTTTCTCAGGGGTTTATATTTATTTATTTTTTAGGTAACTGGTATGCATTTGCTCTGTATCTCTGCTATGATGTCCTTAAATATCAGCCAGAAAGATCCAAAACTACACAGCTGGCCACCCAAGAGATACAGAACTGATTCTGCATTCTGTCATTCTGGTCATTTGTTCATCTTACTAGAGGCAGAAGGGATTCAAATGTCATTTTAATTTCCTCCTAATTCCTCCAAAACTTCTTCTAAGCTATAGTCCTAAAACTTTTGTGCCTTAAAGATACTTCATCCCTTTCATTGCCCAGGTCTTGGATCCGTAACTTGCATACCTGCAGCTTAGTCACCATCGTAGTTGCCTAAGAATTGTGCAATTATGTGACAGAAGGACTGTGCTCTCATATCTTACATTAGGGAGGCAAAGAGGTCAAACATAAGGAACACTGTCGACCTGTCCTTCATCTCCCAAGAGTGTTTAAAGCCAAGATAAAAGATTTGATTATTCTGTTAAAGAGAAATGTGTACGATGATAAGACTTCATATGACATACCACAAAAATTGTCCTATCTTTATTTGGGAACCTAAATATTAAGGAATAAGTGACTGTGCTGGAATTTGTTTCCTTGCTCTCCTATAGAGCAGTACTTGGTACTCAGACTCCCAAGTGTTGTTTATCTACTGAGAACTAGTAATCTCACTTTTTTTTCTTTAAATGAAAGTGCAGTGTCTGTTATATCCTGTCCCTATCTTTGTCTTCTCTCAACTTGAGTTACACTGACAGCTAGATGATTTTTCAAAAAAATGCTGCAGAGAAATGGAGGAAAATCTACAGCAATTTTCCTATTTCTACTAACAGAAGGTAAGACCAAAAAAAAAGAGTCAGTAAAATTGTTAGGTTTCAGTGAGATCACCAACATTTTCCAAAAAATTCGCAATCTTGCCATGAAATTATATGGTCATTGTTTGTAAATGATACCAGCCTGAGTCTGATCGCATTTGCATCAAATTCAACCAAGGTCAGCTGCACTGTACAATGACTCTAAAACCAGAACCTGATCTCTTTTTAATTCTTGGGTCCCTTCTTTCTACAGAATCCCAAAGGCCTATGTCAACAGAAATAGTAGTTATGGTGCCCTTTTGCTAGTACTACAGCAATTATGGCCCCTGGAATTCAGTGACTGCTGGATAATGCCCATATCTTAGAGCACCTTGCACTGCACTGCCATGGTGCTTTAAAAATAGGACATTTCCTAAAAGACAGGAAGGTTATAGGACATATAATGTAATCAGGACCAGTCATCAGTCATTGGCTCACCCTACATTCTATACGTGTGTGTGTAACATCTGTGAGCACATAATAAATTCCTCAACAGCAATCTAGAATACAAGCCATGCCATACATGACTGCCACATTGATTTATTGATGAAAACAATTCCGTTATGTGAGCAACATTAGGGTGCAAGATGGAGAAATAGAAACACAGCTATTACTTTTAAATTAAGGTAGTTCTTCAGTCTCAACACTTTCTGCACGTGCAACCAATTTTCTCTCTCAAAAACTAAATTCTTGTATGGATACTGATCTTCTGTACACCTACAATAATTCTGTCATTTCTGCCTTGCTTTCTTAATAATGGCAACAAATTTATATAGATATATATGTATAGTAAATAAATTGTACAAAATAGCATTAGATAAGAAAGTTGTGCTGTTTTTCCGAAAATAATATAACAAAGGTTTGAATAAGATTTCAGATTGCAAGTTGTAGTAGGCACATAGCATCTTTTACTTAACAAACTAGAAAAAGAATAGTTTTCAGAGGAAATTTGAAACCTAACACTAATATTTCACAATAAACAAAGGCTTGCCAAAATGCATCATTATAAAAAAAATTATGTATAATATTGTGCGCCACAATTTAGTTTTTACTAATCTACATATTGTAACAAACAAACAAATAACATACACCTCTGTGATTCTGCTCAGTGTACAACATTCTATTAATAACTCCCAATATAGATATGTTTAGTACATATTATCACGTTTGCATACAAAATCTTTAAGGCATTATTGCAGCTTAGAGAACTGCAACAATATATATTAAGATCTTTTCCATTTTTGATGCCTTTACTAATGAGATTATAACGCTAACTCTAGTCACACAAGACCTAGATAAATAGCTCGATTTTATTCTTTTATTCTGGGGCATTGCAAAATTTTCAAATTTAAAGCAAGCAACATGCAATGCCAATCTAGTTTTCATCTGCAAACAACAAAATGTAGTTCCTTTCATAACTTATCTTAGACATTTCCTTAGGATTGCCAGACAGTGGAGTCAAAGGCATAGATCTGAGTAAAACAGGAAGGCTAAGGGACCTACTTCCATACTGAACTCTTCATATGGTTTTAGAGGTAAAGAGTAGTTATGCTTTGCTTGAAACTAACCAGAAATACTAAGGTTAAAAAGTAGATAGGTTGTCGTATCTGTGGCATGTCAAAGCCCTTAAGTGCAGCTGCAGAGGGATCCTGCCATTTTATAGGAATTTAATGAAGAGTAGCAAATGGCATCAGTCAACTGTTTGGAAGTGAGATGCAAAAAAACAGTTCAAAAGGGGGCTGGTCTGTTGTAGTCTTTATCTTAAGGTCCAGTATTACAGATTAAGTCTCAAAGTACTAGTCAGTAGCTAGTGTTATATCTTTTAAACCATTCACCTCACACATCCTGCTAAAAGATAAACAACACTTGATCTGGCTAGTTATGTATTCCTACAGATTTTCTATTTTCCTAAGAAAGATCTCTGCTTCATTCAAATAACAGCAAAACTTCTGTTGATTTGGAGTCAAAACGTAAGTAATATTTAGATTATTTTAAGGGTCAGTTCTAAAAGCTGGAGATAATACTGGCCAATTTGGTCAGGAAGAGGAACAGGAACACTAGCGGTTAGTGACTTGCCTGACAATTTTGCAGCCATTCAGTGGGCAGAACATGATAAGATGTTTTAATTCCCTTTCCAAATCTATTTGAACATGCTGCTCCTGTACCTCTGAGAAATTTGGGATGTAAAGATCCCAGTTTTCAGCTGCCACTTTGAGAGAACTATTTGCTTCATTTGCTGGGTTTCCAGCATGGCCACAAAATGGCACAATGGATGCAATGCTTTAGGTATAACATAGTTATAACTGCAGTCTCAGAGAGCCTTTTCTCATGAAATTTTTTGCTGAATTTCTTCATAAACCACCTCAGAGAAATCCAGATTAAAAATAGGAGGTTTTAATTCCAGTGTTTCCCTGCTTTTTTTAACATCATTGTCCTCTTTTTTCATATTTTCATCATAACATTGCGTTCAAACAACAGTAACAATGAAACAGAGAAAAGAAGTTGGCTGTACAGGTGGAACCCTTATGATAAACAGGCAACTAACTATATCAGTCACAACAAAAAGGGTCCTTTCAGAAAAAACAGAGTGTTTTACCTTCCAAAATTCTCTTGCATCCAAATGACAAAACAAAAACTGAAGAGAAAACAAGAGCAGAATGTTTTAGACAAAAAGGCGTGCAATACTTCTTTTATTTCATTACGGAAGAAATGCATCTGAGATCTTTGTTTAGCCATGCTCAGGTTTTCTGTGGTCTTTCTTTATATAAATTTATTTAAAATTTTATAAATTTATTTAAAAAGTACATGGAGAACAACTTTGATTCATATTGAGTGTGATATGCAGATTCCATGCTGAAATCCTCATAATCAAACTGGTGCTTAATATGTTTTCTCAGATATGTTCCTTGTAAAATTTAAAGTGGTGAGTGGAACTGTTTGTTCTCTTGCAACCAGTTTTCACTGTTTTCTATAACACTGCTGTTGGCCATGACGACTTTTAAATTCTTCTGGAAAAAGATGTCCTCTATCACATCTGAAAGAATAACCAAGGAGATACTCAAACGTTATGAAATACAGCTCCTTGGTAAAATCAATAGAAAGATTGGATGATAAAAAGGAGAAACCTATCATGCAGTTCAGATTTCCTTAAAAAAAAACCCAACCTTAAAATTCAGGAAAATTCCAGCTTTCAAAACATGTTGTCTGGACTGAGAATGTCCTCTATTTGACCTCTGTCTCAAGCTGGTTTTGTTGTTTCATTTAAAATACCACTCAGGTCATTGTGTGTTCTGATGTTGCTAACAGTCATTATTGAAACTAAGTGTTTTTTATTGAAAACCATGCTTCCTATCCCTACAGGCTTTCTCTTCAGTAAGGAGAAGAGGCTTAATGAGGTTTTCTTCTAAGCTAATTCCAGTAATAAATGCATGAACTGGGAACAAGAAAGAAATTATGAGAGACTGCTGCTTCCCTGTTTTCAGGGTCTTCCTTTCAAAACAACATGTTCTCTTTGGTCCTCAATGCTACTGCCCCATGAAAGGCCATGGAGTTTGGAAACATAAAGGTTTAACAAACTCTTAAACAAATAATATCTATTGTATTTCTAGTTCTGTAAGCAGGAACAGAACCAAAAAGGTTATTTCGGATTGTGGGTGTAAGCTACAGTAGGAACAAGAAAGAATGTCCCTCATATGTGAAAACAAGATGCAGTCTTTGGTCTGAGACTTGGGATGGAAAATGAGACATTCAACTGCTTCTTGTGATAAAGGTGTGAAGGAAACAAGCCGCAGTCAATTGCCTACTGCATGGATAAAAAAGAAAGCAAAGTTCTGTAGAAGAAAATAAACACCACAAAAGGAAAAAAATCTGTCCCCCTAAACAAGCCAGTTGATGTCCTTGTGTGTTACTATGTTTGAACAGTCTGCTTCAAAGCATCTTTCAGTATGTGTTTAATATACCGGTTGTTTGCTTTCTATTTACATGAGCGTACAGACAACTGAAACAAACCACTTAAGACCTAAATCATGGCAAATCAGCTCCCATGAAAGAAAACTGAATTACATAAAAAACAAATTAAACCCTGTCTTTTATTTATACATACATACAAACTGCAATTTCCCATCTCACCACCTTATGAGACATAGAAAGTATAAAACAGTACAAGACAAAGCCAGTCTGGATGACCCGCTATATTCTGCAACAAATTTTAACCCCCCAGAAGGTGCATCTGCCTCTCGACGTACTGTTTGGGTTGAACATTACTAAAATGACCTCCAAAGGTCCTTTCAAATCGCAACCGCTATGCAATTCTGTGAGAATTACTAGAAAGCAGGATCTTCCTTGCATCTTTCTTTTTGTCATTCTTTATTATAACATACTTCTCAGCATTTTCAGACAGTAAACAAAGTGCTGATGTTCCCAGGGAAAAAATGGACTCAATTTCATAATTCCAGAACTGTCAAAATATGGAGGACAGGAAAGTTACATTAAGTAAAAAAAAAATGGGGCTCATATTGTACCCTGGTGATAATTTTAATTTATTTTAATGAAAACTAAGGTATCTGACAGGGTAAAAGTTCTCTGGGTAAAAAGCTGTCTTCCAAAGGAAGGGTAAGGAAGATCTTGCATATCTCTTTCAGCAAGTCACAACCATAGGGCAATTCAGCGTATCCCAGAAATAATCCCAAATGGCTGACCACAGAACACTGAAGAGCTTAAAATGGTGGAAGAAGTAACACACATATGATCAGTGAGTTTAAGGAATAGCAGAGATAGGAGATTTGAAGCCAAAATGGATTTCTGTGCACTACTTCAAATCCTAAAAGATCTATTCTTCCTTGCTGCTTTAATGCTGATCTCATATTTAAAAGAATAAGTGAAAAGTTAATTCTTTTTTAGTATGCCATCCAGAGATAGGTCAATAGCAGTAATTAGCAACTGACAGACATAAGCAACAAGCCAAATAGGTGTACAGCTGGCTTATCAAAGGGTAGGAAGGGCTTTAGAACATGCAGAAAATGCTATGAACTTCTCATGAATTTGCCACAACAAGCATGACAATCTTATCTTCCATCTTCATTTTCAAGAGCTTTCAACCTTTGTCCCAACATTACTGTACTTTATTGATTACAGAAAGTTTAACTCAAAACAGCCTGCAGAGGAAGCTAGCATTGGCTCCTATTTATTTCCAAACCACACATTCACTTTCTCAGACATCACATTTTCAGGAAAATACTTGCACATATCCATGCAACTAACCTTGTTCTAAACTGCCCCTAGCTCAGTTCAAAATGCTGCAAATATTGATCTTTTTCATCCAAGAAAAGTGCAAGTTGCTCCCTTATAAAAACACTCCTAGTATTGTAATTAAAATAACCAGTCTTCACCAGCACTGGGGAAGAGCTATCTCTGCATGTAGTCCTCATCAATTTAGACCTTTCCTTCTAAGACATGAAAAAAACCCTTTCCAAACAGATTGTCTCTTGTAAACAACAAAAGGAACAGGCCTATCTAACCTACTAAACAGACTTTCCCTGAAGTCCCTCTACTTTGCTTCAGGCAGTCTTACCACAGCATATGTTAGAAAGGGGACTCCCCATAGGGTTGTCCTTTCTCTTCCCTCTCTTGCAGAAAGATTCTCCTGGACTCCTGTATTTGGGGACCAGTAAGACACCCAAGCCATGTGTTCTGCAGAGGTGGTAAGTGGTTCTAGGCCTACAATGCCGAGAAAATGTACATTTACCTAAAAGCTAACATTTCTCTAGGTGTTTATAACCAAAGAACTAAAGCTTCCAAATACCCTTTTCAGATCAGACATGCAGGTTCTCCCTATCAAAAGTCACGCTTCTTCATTTTCCTTGAATGAACAAACGACTTCACATTTTGTTTTTCTGGTTAAACTAAATACCTGTTTGTACAGGGTTAGATGTAAGTTAAAGCCAAACATAGAAGTTCAGGAATATTTTGTTCCTGATGCAGTATTGCCATGGCATTCAAAACAGAACAATGTAAATCAGTGCATTATTTCCCCAATTAAGACAATTTTGTTATAAAGCTGATTCTGCTCACACCACACCAGGTTTTAAAGTCTTATGTATGCTTTATTTTTTTCTCCTTAATAGCAATACATTTTTGATTAAATAATTTTAGTGAAGGTACAATTTCTGTATTTATTCTCTGATGAAACAGGAGTAAGAGCATTGCCGATTTACAGTCTCAGCCTTATCTAGTCTTCATAACGTACTTCAGATTGCAGCTTTGGGACCCAGAACGATCAGTATTGCCACCGATTCAGACATTTTAAGCCCTCAGTTATTTTAGAACCAGCAAAAACTATTGGTAGGCTTCTACTTGCTGCTCATTTTGTCCCTGTGTTCATTACATTTTCTCCAGCACTTTGGCTCAAGACAGATTCTCTGCTAAGCCCCTCTAGAAAAGGGTTCTGATGTAAACTTCCCTACTGTTTCAAACACAGTCAATACAGATAGGAAAAATGTTGTGAGGGTTTTTTTTTTTTTTTTTTGGCTACAGTTTTACCTTCTCAGAATGTCCCATTATTCTGAATAAACAGCAACACAAACTTCAAGTCACAATCACGTTAGGAGCGTCATGAATATGCACGTAACTATATCCTTGTACAATAGCTCATTTGGCACCTAACTATTTGCTAAAAACTAAAAAGCTTGAAGAATAGATAGGATATATATTCTGTGCCCAGTGTGTCAGGAAAAAAAAAATTAATTGATCCACATATAAAGCAGATACACAGCATTCTAGTTAAGGTATTAATGAATCTAGGCAAATCATTTTAACCTCTCATTATAACTTTTCGAAGTTTCATTTTTACTCATGTGAAACACAATTTAATGAATCAGCAATCATCAAAATACACTTTAAGAAGCTTGACTGATCCTCATGATTAAAGAGCATTTGGAGATTGCTTAAGTTAATACTATAATTTTCCTATTCTTTGAAAGCTATTCTAATGGTAAATTATTTGAGGTAGAAATCCACAACACCCACTTCAGCTGAATTCTGACTTCATCTGGGGCCTTTGCATTACGTAAGTAAAGCTGGTACAAGTAAAAGTAAAAACAAAACGCTCCCAAACATTCACTCTGTTGCTTTTATTTATACATATAGTTGTGTCACAATAATTTTTAATTTAACATACAGAAACAAATACCTATAACAGCAATTAAAATCAAAATTAAATAAAAGTTCCACTTCATATTATCATAGAATCATAGAATAGTTAGGGTTGGAAAGGACCTGAAGATCATCTAGTTCCAACCTCCCTGCCAGGGGCAGGGACACCTCACACTAAACCATGCCACCCAAGGCTCTCTCCATCCTGGCCTTGAACACCACCAGCGATGGAGCATTCACAGCTTTCCTGGGCAACCCATTCCAGTGTCTCACCACCCTCACAGTAAAGAACTTCTTCCTTATATCCAATTGAAACTTCCATGTTTAAGTTTGAACCCCTTATCCCTTGTCCTACCACTACAGTCCCTAATGAAGAATCCCTCCCCAGCATCCCTATAGGCCCCCTTCAGATACCGGAAGGCTGCTCTGAGGTCTCCACGTAGCCTTCTCTTCTCCAGGCTGAACAGCCCCAACTTTCTCAGCCTATCTACTTATGAGAGGTGCTCCAGTCCCCAGATCATCCTCGTGGCCCTCTGGACTTGTTCCAACAGTTCCATGTCCTTTTTATGTGGAGGACACCACAACTGCACACAATACTCCAAGTGAGGTCTCACAAGAGCAGAGTAGAGGGGCAGGATCACCTCCCTCGACCTGCTGGTCACGCTCCTTTTGACGCAGCCCACGATAGAGTTGGCTTTCTGGGCTGCAAGCGCACACTCCCGGCTCATGTTCATTTTTTCATCGACCAACACCCCCAAGTCCTTCTTCGGAGGTCTGCTCTGAATCTCTTCTCTGCCCACCCTGTAGCTGTGCCTGGGATTGCTCCGACCCAGGTGGAGGACCTTGCACTTGGCATGGTTAAACTTCATCACGTTGGCATGAGCCCACCTCACAAGTGTGTCAAGGTCCCTCTGGATGGCATCCCTTCCCTCCAACGTATCAACCGAACCACACAGCTTGGTGTCATTGGCAAACTTGCTGAGGACGCACTCAATCCCACTGTCCATGTCACCTACAAAGATTTTGAACAAGACCGGTCCCAGCACCGATCCCTGAGGGACACCACTCGTTACTGGTCTCCAGCTGGACATTGAGCCATTGAGCACTACTCTTTGCGTGCGGCCATCCAGATAGTTCTTTATCCACCGAGTGGTCCACCTATCTAATTTATGTCTCTCTAATTTAGAGACAAGGATGTCATGTGGGACAGTGTTAAACACTTTGCACAAGTCCAGGTAGATGACATCAACTGCTCTACCCCTGTCCATCAGTTCTGTAGCCCCATCATAGAAGGCCGCCAAATTGGTCTGGCAGGATTTCCCCTTAGTGAAGCCATGCTGGCTGTCACCAACCACCTTGCTGTTTTTCATGTGCCTTAGCATGCCTTCCAGGAGAATCCGCTCCAAGATTTTGCCAAGCACAGAGGTGAGGCTGACTGGTCTGTAGTTCACCGGCTCAATAAGATGACCTATAACTGATTAGTATGTAAGAATAACAGTTGTGACATGCAGCATCCTAATATTTCTCTTCTAAAAATTTATTTTCCTGCAAAACCTTCTTAAGTTTCTTCACTGATTACAAAAACACATGAGGAAAATGGCCATGCCCAATCCTAAAGAGATCTCATAATTGTGACTGAGACTGCCCAGATGCTGAACCAAGACAGAGTTAATTCATCTGAAAGCAAAATATGGCTTTTGGCCCTATGAAACACAATGGCATAATTGGCTAACATGAGAAAGGTCAGAATTTCACCTACACTGAAGAGATGATTAATAGCATTGATCAATATTCAAAACTGGCAAAATCTTTTGGAAGCCTGCTATGACTACTTACAAAACAAGTAAGCTTCTGACAGTTTCTAAATTGTTTCCATTCTAACCACAGAAATAAATTACTTTTTTTGTGGGTTTGTTGCAGAGCTGTAGTGTCTGAACTACTGAGTGCTAGTCCCGAAGACTTCATGCTTAAAGAGAAAGCAAGAGATTGCTAAGTGCTGTTAACATCTGTTAAAGTAGGTTACACACATAAGATTGCTAACTCAACAAATATAACTAGAAAGAAAAGGAACTATCACAGATTATATTGCACATGTGAAGTTACTTTACCTCTACAGTTCATTTACTGTTTTAGTACTTGGTCGTTATTACAAGACTTACTTTACTCAAGTCTTTGCTTTTTTTGTTTTCAATAGCCTAATATTGGCAACAATTGAACCCCCATACTCATCAACAGAAATTATTTATTGCTGTATCATAAAGCTCTAATGTTTAACTACCAAGAATATATATAGTCTATCTGAAGATGCGCAGATGGATATAATTCTACCAAATCAGATCAAATACAATGTTGTGTCTTTACTTATGCATAAAGAGGTTTCCACACTTAAAAATCACAGCCAAAATCTCTGAAGAGCCCAGCAGGCTACTTTTCCATAACAACAGCAGATACCTGATGGAAGCCATGAATCTAAATTTTCCTCTTTACACTGAGACCATGACTGTTGTTTCCTTCCCCACCCACCTTAGGGACTTTTCCCATGGATGGAGTCTCAAGTTCTCCACCTTAAAGTAGTAGTCATGGGAGAGGGACCCAAAGTGCACTATCCATCAAGATAATTTTTGTTCCTATAATGAATAAGTCATATTTGCACTATTAGCATTTACCAGCTATCCCCAGTGACTTCCATTATTTTGTCTAGATTAGATATAGGTGGTGTGGATGTTGCTGAAAGTGGCACTGGTTCAAGTTTTGGTTTCTTTTTCCAGTGTTTAGCCAGGAAATTTAGCTAGCATTGGCAGCTTCTATTTCACGAGAAGTTTAGGATACTTGACGCCTTTCAAACACTCTTTTTCTAAGGACATATTGATCCCTGGAGAGAGAGTGTAAGACTGAGAAGTGGTCTGAAAGCACATGTGAAAATGAATGAGGAAAGTTCCTCCAGCTTCACCAGATTGGTAATAGAGAAGAAATCATTGAGAATAGCAAGGGGAGAACTACTGACACTGCACTGTTATAAAGAGGCAGTTTAGAGTGACAGCTGTTCTGTCCTTCATGCCCTTGGGTGGAGAAGTGCTGAGTAGGTACACCGCAAGCTGTCCTGAGAGACCTGCAGATATAATTCTAGGATTCTATGCTTTTATGAGTCTATTCTACAAGGATTTTGTGACTTGCAGTGGATGGGAAAGAGGCACAAAAGTATTCCAACTCGTAGGTCTTAGAGAGAACCTGATATTTTTAGTGTGTGGTTTCCAGGCAAAACCAAAAATGAAGATTAAAAAATTAATATTTTTAAATTGTGTGCATGTTGACATGTCTAAAAGGTTTTATAGAGTTTAATATAAGTTTTATAGTTTAGTAGTTTTATAGTTTAGTAGTTTTAGACATAGTTTTATAGAAGTTTTAGACAGTTTTATATGTCTAAAAGGTTTTATACAGTTTATAATAGCACTCAAATCAGCATTATTTCACTTAGGTACTCAAAAGGAATATAAATTCTGAAACTGGGGTATGGTTAACTTCAGATAGGAACTCTGAGAACTCAGGAAGGGGAGAGGCAGTCTGTAGTAATTTCCATAACATTAGAAAAAGACCATAAAACCCCTGGTTCATAAACATATGAGCTGCTCCACAAACTTACATTGAGACCTGGACTCTTCTACAGGGCAGAAACACTAGGATATCTAGGACTTACGATGTAAGAGTTCAAGACTTCCAGAAACAAATTTGAGCTTTCCTGAAAGACCTTTCAGGTTCTCTTGATAGTCGGAGCTGAATTTTTCTTCAAAGGGAAAGTATATTGAACAAAATGCCAAATAAATAAACAACAATATTGCTTCATATTCAGCTGGCGGAAGATGAGCTGGCAGCATGACTGGGTGAAAAGAAGGCCAATAGCATCCTGTTTCATATCACAAAAAGTGTGGCCAGCAGGACTAGGAGAGTGATTGTCACCCTGTACTTGGCACCTTCAATATTGTGTTCAGTTTTGGGCCAATGTCATGGCTTAGTCCCAGATGGCAACTAAGCACCACAGGATTTAATATGTAAAGCAAAAGCCATGCGTGCAAGCCAAGCAAAGAATACCTTCATTACTTCCAAAAATCAGGCAGGTGTTCAGCCATCCCCAGGAAAACGGGGCTCCATCAGATGTAATGGTTACTTGGGAAGACAAATGCCATCACTCCGAATGTCCCCCCTTCCTTTTTCCCCCAGCTTCATACACTGAGCTGCCCCAGCCAAAACCAGCACAGCCCCTCACTGCAAGCCAGAAACTGAGGTGCTGGAGCAGGTACAAAGAAGGGCAACAAAGCTAGTGAAGGGTTTAGAGCACAAGTCTGATGGGGAACAATCAAGAGAACCGGGGTTGTTTAGCCTGGAGAAAAGGAGGTTCAGGGGAGATGTTACTGCTCTCTACAAGTACCTGAAAGGAGGACGGAGTGAGGTGGGTGTTGGTCTTTTCTCCCAGGTAAGAAGTGGTGGGAAAAAGGAAACAAACTCAAGTTGCACTAGGGGAGGTTTAGATTGGATATTATGCAAAACTGCCCAGGGATGTGGCGGAGTCACCATCCCTGGAGGTAGTTAAAAGACTGTAGATGTGACACTCAAGGACATGGTTTAGTGGTGTTGGCAGTGTTATGTTAAAGTTTAGACTCAATCATCTTAAAGGTATTTTCCAGCCTAAGTAATTCTATTTTTCCATGATTCCTGAAAAAGTAGATAATTTTTTCTTATAGAATTGTGCAAATAACCAGGAAGCATCTTCCTAGGCAAAACTCTTTCTCTAATTTTTAATCTTAAAGAAGTTTTAGGGTAAATACAATGAAGAAAATTCATTGAAACATTTTGTGAAGTTACCACTGTAGAGGAAATTAATGTGTCTTGGCCTAAAAAGTCACAGTGATGCATAAAAGGATAGAAAAAGCAACTGCAGGGCAGCTTTCAGGGCTCTACTCTAGAGTTTACAAGCTATGCTCTCCCTTTATTAGCTTGAAAATATGAGCATCTGGAAAGCAAGCTCACTGTAGTTGTCTCACCTGCTAGTCCTTCACACTGTGTGTTTCTTGGCAAACAATTCACATTAAAAAGAAAATGTAACTATATTAAACCTCCGGCATGGCTCTTCCACTAGACAATTTATGGACAAATGTGTATAAACCCACTGCGACTGCCTATTTTATGAAATAAACATGCCACATCAGAATAGCCTATTTTGTGTGAAAGCCTGCAAAGCTGTATTCAAGTAACATGAACGAAAAGATTTCTCTAAGCTGCAGTGTAAGCTGAATAGCATCTCACTACAGGGGCCTGCTTCTTACTGTGGCTAGATTAGATAGGTGTTTTCTGCAGCTGAAGAAAATTCGAAAATCATTGCAGCTCACTGTACCAATCTGAAAACAACAAATAAAACAAAAATTCGACTGCCTAATTAGGCAGTGAGCTGGATAGCATCACAATACCAGGCATACATGAAGGCTTGGGCTTCTTTTCACTGTATTCAGAGCTCTGGAAGCTAACCTACCACTTGAAAACATGACCAAAGTTTTGGCCTCTAGAGAGCTGTCTTCAACAGAGACCCTTGTTGAAGACAAGGCACAAAACCTCAAGCATTCTGCAAAATGAGGCAGGAGTACTGGATTTTTCAGCGTCTTGCAGATTTGAGGTCTTTTGAAGAGGTGAAGCCCTAAAGCCATAGCAGATGAGAGATGAGAAGCAGGTAGCACGAAAGAGAGCATTTGATTTGAATTTCCAAAATAGGTCACCCAAGAATCTCAGACTGAAGTCAGACACACTGTTCTGCTTGTCAGGCTGGGTGAACAGGTTGCTAGTCTTATCCAGTACTGGCTGCAGCCATCCTTCCAGAAGCTACCACACAGTTCAATGTGCCATTTTTCTGCCTCTATAGATACTGTGTAGTGTTTCTGGGTGTAGGTTTAGGAATCCTACTACTACTGCAGATGCATTAACCAACCTGGATTAGTTTAATAGAACCAGGTGAGGCAGAAAAAGCACATCAGATACTGGGAAGCAACCCAAAACCTGGTGTATTTGTAATATTCAAAGAACAAACTGCAATGCATTAAAATAATAGATAACATGTCATCGGGGAAGGTGTCCTTGCCCAAGGCAGGGGGGGTGGAACTAAATGATCTTTAAGGTACCTTCCCACCCTAACCATTCTATGAGTGTATGATCTCATTTGAGTTATAGCATCTGATCTGCAACTGAAATCTTTTTAATTAATCAAAGAAATTCTAACCAGAAAGTAAGTACCTAACCTTTTAACACAACCGCAGGGATCTCTTTCTGTTCCATTATGTGCATTTACTTGCAGTTCAAGACTGCACAGGCTTGTTCATTAATTTATACTTTGTTTTTCAAACCATTCTGAAGAGAGAGAGAATGAGTCAGAGAAGAGAAAAAGGCATGCTGATTGATCCTCAGATCAGTACTTTTTAATGTTCACTGAGAAGAGGGGAGTTTGGAGGCAGATACTGCACAATAGAAGCCTCCTTCCTTGTTTCTTTTTCTAGAGAATTATCTGATCTGTCTTAGAGCAAGGCCAATAAAAACAAAGGGAATCCTGTAAGATGAAACAGAAAAGGAGATGTTTAAAATATTTTCAACACTGTTCAGAAACAGTGTAGAATTTAATTTCAGAAAGACAAAAGAATATTTTATCTTTAATAGGAACAGAAAGATGGGGTAATTCCAGGCTCCAGCCAGGAGGCAAATAAAAATAAGAAGAAAAAAGGGAAAGAATGTGTCTATGCTGCAGCTAAAGCAATGACCATGGAATTATGGAGAAATTCCTGACCTAACTCTAAGTTTACTATCTTGGATGCTGCTTTTACCATAAATACATAGAACTTACAAAGAAAAATTTAGACAAAATTGTCAGCCTCAGATAAGTCTACACTGAACTTTAAGATAATTTCCCATTATCTTAAAGGAATCAAGATGATTTCACGTTTTGAACTTGCCATTCAGAAACTGATCCAAACAACTAGCTTGTTTTCCTGACTCTGTTAGGAGAAAACAGTTAACATGCAAAAAGACGTCAAGAATCTTAAACAAAGAAAGCGATATAATCTGTATGAATGTCATTCTAATCTCTCAGACTGGTTTAAGCTTATTATATTTACCATTTATTAATTTCTTATGGAAGCAAACTCCGTGGCTCATATAGGTGTTAAGATTCCAAAGAGTTAAAAAAAACTAAGTATATTGCAAATTCATCATAAAGATAAAAGATATTGCCTCACCAAAGCCTCCTGGAAATTTGGAAGAGAGTCAAAATACCTGATTGAGAATATTTAGGCCAAGTACTCCTCACATAGAATATACAGGATCTCATGTTCATTAGATGTTGCATGGTTCATCCACACAGATGTTGCTCAACATTTTGAGCTAGACTTCTAAAGCAGGAAAAGATGCACTGGTTTAAATGTGATCAGTAGTAACTATTAAGCCTCTAATGAAAGAGGTAAAATAAGCATTTGAGTACAAAATTTATTACAGTTTTGCTAAAGTACTTCTAAATGTAAAATAAATATGGAGCAAGTTCTGAAATACTGAACTGGCAAAACCTTGTGTGCCCATTCCCAAAATTGAGACCAAGAACTGCATAGGTGAGAAAATTAAATTTCTATTTTGTTTCCTAGTTTTTACTTCTGCTTGCATTTCTACTAAATTCCTCCTATGAAAACAAGGAAAGGCAGATTTTTCTCCCTTTACATATGCAAACTGATAATAGAGAATAAACTTTGTATAAAGTTGCAATATGCTCAAGCTTTACAAAACTGAAGTCTTCTTGGCCAGCAGCAATTAAATTGGAGATTTACAGCACTAGGTCTTTTATTAATGTGTTCTTATAATGTGTAAATGCATAACAATAATAATAAAAAATACCTAGCTTGCGTTTATTTTCTAAACATATTTATTGTAGAATATTCATGCTAGTAACTCTTTCTCTTTTACATATACTTATGTCAGTTTTGGGGTTTTTTTGCTAATACTTTTACTGTTTATCCAATCTTGTAAAACAAGACATATTTGCTCAATGAATTTCACCGAACATTTTTCATTGTATTCTACAGATCTTCTTTCTCTGGCTTTTAATTTTTTTTTCTTTTTTTTTTTTTTGTTAGAATTTTGAGTTATTTCTGAGGGTGTGCTGTGCATACTGAATGGGGACATTAGCAATGCAGTGTTTGTGCTCCATATATGCATATGCACAGTTATTAATATTAAAAAAATTTATACCAGTTTGACATGAATGCTTCGTTTACAAAAAACACCCTAGAAATGAAACTGTCTTGCATTTGTGAGGTTTCAGTTGTATCAGAAGTCAGGTCCAATGGCTGATCTGTAAGCAAAAGCTCCCTCTGCCTATATTTGTGAAAGACAACAACCACAT
The DNA here is from genome assembly GCA_028858755.1 of Ara ararauna. NCBI lineage: Eukaryota > Metazoa > Chordata > Aves > Psittaciformes > Psittacidae > Ara > Ara ararauna. Next base: position 93,922,678 of record CM054410.1, read on the forward strand.
AAATGCACCAAAGAATTTACTTCCTGTATTCCATAAACCCACTGAAAAGAAAGATGCACAACCCCTTCACTACTACTAATTAAAGCACTCTCTAACAGGCATTGAAGAAATGTACTTATGTCATTGCAATGCAGTCCCAATATTTTTCAGTGATTTGTAATTAAAAAGTGTTAGAAAAAACTATTTCATAGAAATAGCCCATTTTGTAAGAATTTGCTAAAATGAGCCTGATGGCGTTAGCTAGCTAAGCTGTACTGTCACTGATAAGGAGAGGTGAAATGCAGGGTGGATAAATTTGAATTTTAGTGCTAAAGGAGAGGTGACAAAGCAGTTTGGGTTATAATGTGGACTGAATATCCATCTGGTGCCAGAATATAAAATAAATATATCCAGAGGGAACAGATTTCTTAAACTAGAGAGGTAGGAACAAAAACCAAACCCAACTTCCCTGGACTGGATAGAAAATGTCTTAAGTCCTTTAGTACTAACAAAACATTTGTCACAGCTGAGGTTCTGAAGTAATTAGTCTCCTAAAGCCAGGAATACAGATGAAAAGTCTGCCTATGAATGTGTTATTACTTTGATCCCTTCACAATTCATAAACTTTTTTTTTTTTTTTCCCTAGAAGATAATGCTAAATTTCAAAAGTCAAATTTTCCTATTAATGCCAGTTAGAGATGTAGGCATCTGCGGCAACCAACCAATTACACTTTCAACATCCTGTTACCTTATCAGTAAATATAGGTATTGCAATGTTAAAGAAGACCTTGTCTTCCTTGAAAAATATTTGATAACTAAAAAAATACCTATGAAAATTATGTAATTACCTAAAATAATATGCAGTCACATTGACATATGTACATATCTGTCCAACAGGAATGTTAAGAACACACAGTAAGTGCCTTAGAGCTGCCTTATATGCATACAATTTATTTACAAGAATGTTTTATATCACCTTCTGTTTCACTTCAGAAAAGGAGAACCATGTTTCTGTATGTAGGACAATTCCATCTGCAGTGACCTCATGGGACCAAACTGCTCTAGCGTCTGCTGTCAGATGATTTCTGTTGTCTAATCTCAGACACTTCTGTTGGAGAAAGTAAAAGCTCTATGGAAGCTTCTGGCTTTCTGATACCCATATAGTCTGACAGGTGTTCCAGCAGAGAAGGAGAAGTGGCGCTGCTTTCAGCCCTTAAGCTCTCTGTCCTGTAGACCTTCATGATTGGTTTAAGTGAGTGTGAGTGATGTGGCAGGAACATTCAGCAAGGATGGGGGATGCATATCCTGACATCCAGCTCTCACGCAAAGGAAGAAGGGAGAGGGAATGTTTGGTCTGTGTGATTTGGAGGCTGCTGACATGTATTTCAAAACTTTGTAGTGAGATTTTTATATTGTCATTCTAGTCTTGCTTTATACCAGGTAAATGCAGAGGAGCCTTGAGAACTATCTTGCAAGCAAAATTATGGTTTTGAGTATTGCAATTAGTAAAAGATCTCTGATGTGCTCATTTTAAAACACCTCCAGTGAGGGGTACATGGTCTTCTGTGTTATTACCACAAATTACAAGGGCTCTATAAATTCAGTCTCTGACTGTCCCTTAATCCACTAAATGGGATTTTGCTGCCCTCCAATACATCACCACCCCTGGGACATGATCGCCCCGAACCAGATATTGTGCTCCAGAAGTGGCCTCCAAAACATGGCACAGGAGAAACACATCACTTCCTTCGGCCTGCAGGCTCTTGCTTTGCACTGCAGCCCAGTATACAGGAAGTCTTCCTCACTGCAAGGGCACACTGCTGACAAAGAGCCCACACAGTCTTTTTTCCAAATTATTTCAACTTATTTTAGTTCTGTGTGCAATAAACAGCTCTACAGCCTCCACTGCTCTAGAGAAAAGGCAGTAATGTCAGAACTGAGTCTTGCAGGCACCTCACTTCTGAGGAGATCAATGGTGCAGCTGAATCTTTCAATTTTGTTATTACTTGTTGGTTCAAAGTAGTAATATCTACTCCTCTTCTTTTCCATTCCCTTCTGCCCCCTTAGGTGCTGTCTGGAAGCAAAGCAGAGAGGCAGGTCAGGAAACAAAATGGACAAAACCAGGCTCCTCTGCTCTCCAGCTGCATTGCTTCAATACCCAGCAAAGCCAGCTGATACCTTGCCTTTCTAAAGGTGTCTGTGCTCTGTGCAAGCCCAGAGGGAGCAGCAGTGGCACTGCTGCCTCACTGGGAGCGCCATGTTGGCCATTGTCACTGCAAAGAGCTGCCTCAGAGGGCGGCTGGGTCTAGTACCCCTCACAAGCTTCATGTGAAAACACTCAATGGAACATTCCTGGCAGCCAGCTGGGACCTTCACCACCTAAACACAACACTTTCCGTCTTTTAAAGCCTGGCCGCTTCCCTCAGCAGGAGGGTCTGCAGCTCAACAGGAGGCTGCAGAAAGACACCACAGCCAGCCCAGAGCTTGCTGAGGCAAACTGAGCATGGCTGGTCCCTGTGTGGTGGCCCAGGCCCAGAGCCCTCACAGGAGCAGCCAAGAGGCAGCTGTCTTCTTTGGGCTGCATAAAAGAGCCTGTTGTAAGCAGGCATAAATTTAACTAATGCAATTTCTACCCAGTGTAATGCTGTTACCATGCCAGAGGAACGGTCAGACCTGTGATGTAAATGGGAATGGGGCAATCAGTCTTCAGGCTGAACTTCTGTGTATCTGTCACTACAGATAAGCCAAAAGGAATTTATTACCTTTTCCCCTCTCTGTATACGCATTTTTCTCAATCATTAAGCTTTGGAACCCAACATGGAAGTCAAAAGAAGATGACATAGTCATTTGCCATATGAAGATGACATAGTCATTTCCCATATGGCAGAGATGCCATAGGCAGAGCAAAGCACAGAAAGCGTGCTGTGTTTTTTTCCTTTTGCAACTGGGGCAGTTACAAGTTTGGATGGTGTTTTGGGATTTTGTTTAACTTTCGGCTCAGGCGGTAAAGTTGGACTCAACACGGTGCCATTCCCCTTGAACTGGTAAACAGGAATCACTGAGACACTTGCCCATATCCCTCTCCCCTCCACAGCCAGCCCCAGCTCCTGCTCTGGACTGTCTACCATGGGGCCTCTGGTACGGAAGAAGGTTCAAGGTCCTCTTCCAGTGAAGTGTGCTTTCTTCTGTCATTTACACAGTACAGTGTTTCCTCTTTTGGCTAAGGTAATGGCACAGAGGAGGACATGAAATCACCTTCTGAAGTTTAATTAGTGTGATAAGAAAATTGGATAGAAAAGCAATTTAAGACTCTGCTGAGGGGAAAACCCCTTGCTGGCAGCAGAGAATTGGACTCATAATGTACTATTCACATAACACTAATCTCCCTGTCTCTGAACTGACCAAGATGGCTTTTCCGTAATTTGAACACCAGCTGGCATGAGGATTTTGAATAATATGAATACTTGTAATACAATTATTATTGTGTCTTATTAGCTCCTTTGCAGCTAAGAAAAGTTTTATTATGGGTTAATATCTACTTTCTCTACAGGCAGGGAGTCCAACTTGTCACTCATATTTTCACTTGACAAACTGTCTTCAGCTGTTCAATGAGTTACTCAAATTAAAACTGAAAGTGTAAGACTGCCACTGAATTCTTCAATGTGGGTAGAATTCATTGCTCATCTTGCTCATCTACAGAGTTTCTGTGCTACTATGAGCAAACATAGGCCATGCTCAGGTGTCACAGCTGGGACTTTCTACGAGGTGCAAAAAAAAACCCAGCCACTGTCAACCATTTCCTAATTGTTAAAGTTGACTGAAATGCATCGTATCTAAGTTCTGTTGCAACTCAGACATACTTTTCCTACATTCCGTCTTACATGCCATCATACCCTGTTCAAATAGAATACACTTAAAAATGAAAGAGGAGGTTGACAGGACCTTTCCAAAGTAGCTTAGTGGCAAAAGACTTGCAAAGGAAACAGGAGATTAAGGATCAAGCCCTTCAGCTTGGCATGACAGTGCGTGAGAGTGTGTTTCCTCATCAGACTGAAGGCAAGGAAACACCAATACACAACCAGAAATGCAAGAGCCTGTGATCAACTTACTCTTTTGTCTGGTTAAGTAGATAAAGAAAGAAAATGGTTTCTGATCTCTGGGAGAACCATGTGCATGTTTTCCACTTAAAAGCAGTTGAATAAATAAGCTCTGAGACCAAGAAATAGAACTTTAGACAGTCTTCCCACTGAGTGGCTAATTCAGATTTTCTCTTGATTATTGTCTCTTTGGTGCCATGAGTTTTGCATTCCCTTTGCACTGGCTTAGCCTTGCACAGTGTCATCCTCTTTCTTTTAAGCTGGAGCAGTGGGGTAAAGTCTCTGCAGGCTGTTGAAAGTCATAGAATCATAGAATCGTAGAATAGTTAGGGTTGGAAAGGACCTTAAGATCATCTAGTTCCAACCACCCCGCCAGGGGCAGGGACACCTCCCACTAAACCATGCCACCCAAGGCTATGTCCAGTCCAGCCTTGAACACCGCCATGTTGGGACACATGTCATAGCACAAAACTATTGAACTAAAGAAATTTTTCTCCTCCTTGAAAGCTTCTCCATTATATACAAAAAAGACCTTAAGTTCTGAATCCAAAACTCTTGGTTCTTCAGTCTTATTTAGCTCTTTCCATTGGAAAGTGTCACATTGCTCTCTCAGTATTGCTGAGTAGCACTGCTTTAAAGATCTCACAACTGCTATTTGTACCACATCTGCTGGTGATGCACCTGAAATACCTTATTGCATGTATGTCTAGATTTTTCAGTTGTTTTTGAGATCCACTCTGAACACTACAGTTTGTTTGCAGAAATCTGTCTCATGCTTGTCTAGCCATGCTTGTCTCTAGCCAGACAAGCTTGGCTAGACAAACTGATTTTTGTTTTTAACTGGGATTTAGGCATAGTTAATTTGACAACCATTTTTCCAGTTCCAGTGATGACTGAATTCAGTGAATAGTGTTTGCCAAAGGGAAAAAGAACAAGGAATAAATGTCGAGGGTGGCAAAAGAATTAATTTACAATTATCAAAACAGAATATTTCAAACGTTTAGACTGTAAGTAAAGAAATGCAGCTGAGGAAGAGGCAGTTGCATCAATGGTGTTGCTGTCTTTTATACAGTATACACCTTAAGAAGTTCACCCAGTCTTCAGAAGAAACAGAAATTCTAGCTCCTCCTCTGCCAGACTGAGTGACTGGTTTGAACCAAGATTTCCACCTGCTGAAAGAACAGCCCAAAGCTCTCATAATAGAGAGGTTTGGCTCAACCCTTTAAACAAGCCATACATATTCTTGTCATACAGTCGTATGCAGCCCTACACATGTGCATGTGAACTGATAACTTCATGAGCCATGCAGGGTCATGCTATACAGAACATGCCGCTCAGAACTGCATCAGCTCTTACTGAGTGAGCTCATATGCCTATATGGCATTGCATGAAGAAAATACCACTGGGTTCAACTGGGTGAAGTAATGTAGATCTTTTGAGCTACTCAGTCCGTCTTTCTGTTAGGGCTGCAGGATCCTGATGTGTCATAACCTGATATTCTAGCAATCACACTTTATGACCCAACAGTTACACGTATCTATGCCCAAGGTTTAAAAAACTAAATGGAGACAGAAGTATGAACTTATTTTTTCAAATAAACCTGAAAATATATTATACCTAGAGGGCATTGCAGTCTGATGACCTCATCCAGCTTAAAGATAAAAGCCATGTTTTCCATTTAATCCCTTCTTTTTTCCTTCTACTGGCAATGAAGACCTCCAGAAATAGATTGGAGTGATAAGTAATTGAATTTATGTTGTTCAGATTATTAAGTTTGTTTGGTTTATTTGTGCTTCAGGACATCTGTATGTGAATGGACTTTACAGCACTGTCTGCAGTCAAGCAGCCTATTTACAATGGTGGTATTAAATTAAAGGCATGGTTGTTTTTCCAATGTTCCTATATAATGTGTTGAATTTACAGCAGATGTGGTTTAGTAAAGACTCAGAACTGAAACACAGAGTAGTATTCTTAAATTACGAGATTTTGCAGTCTTCCATCACAGGTCCTTAATTATTGAGTGACATGGGCATGTTAGTGACACTTAGAATCGACAAAGCTACATGTGAAATGCAAAGAGAAATATTTGAGGATGAACATGAAATCAGTAACAGCAATTCTGGGTGCATTGACTTTAAACAATCAGGTAATAAGTTTCTTTACAGACCCAAAGACAAACTAAGCAGGGCGCTCTTGAGAAGGCAGAAAGCCACCAGGCCTCTTGCATGACGTACGTATGCATTTTCTTTCCCATTAATAATGCTGCACTCCCATCCTATTTTAGGTAGGCACACCTATTTTAGGTATCTCCACACCTAAAATCTAAGAACAAAATAACTGAATAACAACATCTAAACCAAGCAAACAAACATCCTGCTGCAGGTAGGATATTCCTTTAGTTCTTCAACCTCCATGAGAAAAGTCATCTAACTTATTCTCTGCCTCCTGTCTTCCAGTTCATTTTATTTGTTTCCTTCTCAAATTGCCTAAGAAGTATTATAAAAACCGGAATTAACATCTGCCTAACATACTAGACTGCATGGGAAGAAAAAAAGGGAAAAAACTTCCTTATTTGTTTGTAACTATGTGGTAAGTTTTACTCAAAATTAATTCCAGGATTTAATAATACTCATTGGTCTGGTGGAAATGGTGCAACTTTTGTCTTAAACCACCAGTAATCAATATGAAATAGTAAGCATTCATAAAGTAGTAAAATCTATTTTTATGGTAAATTCTGCCACTAGTCACACAAGAGCAGCTGCACATGAATAAAAAAAAATGCAAAATGTTCCTCCTATTACTGCACTGCTGTTTGTACATTTAGTAATAAGCATACCAATCTCAAACTCTTCAAATTTCTTTTTTACTTCTAGGTAGATGAAAGAAAACACTTGGTATAAGCACTGCAAAGCCGGTACTGAATTACCCCTTGCCATACCGTTAATGATCCCTTTCTAGTACTGAGGCTGTTTTTTACAGTACTCAGTGAAATACGAAGTCTTTTCAGTGGTACTGTTCAGGCTTATTAGTATTCCCCCTGCAACATGAGGGCTGGACTAGATGATCTTTAAAGGTTCCTTCCAACTCAAAACATTTTTTGATTCTATGGCTTTGTGTCACCACGGTGGCAGCTATATGTTTTAGTGTTTTCTGCTCTTTTCTCAGTGATAAGCACATCCATTGTCATTTCTGCAGCAGATAGATAGAGAACTAATTAGACAGCAGTGATATTCTCCCTCAGTGTCAATAAGGAGAGAAATATTGATCACTTTGTGAGAAATTCTGTTAGAAAGACAGATCTTTAAGCCTGTGGATGTCTGGCTGTTTATCCTTAATTTGAGAGGTGCTGTCTGCTACTACACATTGCCCCAACATTTCCATACTCCGTTTTCCATAAACAGTTTTGAAGATGTATATTTTTTCTATCACAATGTGCGCAGACAATGGATGAATTGTTACCATACATTTAAAATTCATTTTCCAATATTTTCTGTACCCTTTTCTTGCTTGGTTAGTTTTGGGGAAAATGAGCATAACTAAAGTCTTTTTCTGGATTTAACAAAATAAATGGAAAAAAAAATCAACAGGACAAATTCATGTATGACCCTTATGAGAATGAATTTCTAACTTCTTTACTGAGTAGTTTTCATTAGGAGTATCACAGTTATTCTTAGGAGGACAAAGTCATTTTCTTGTGTCCAAGAAAGAGCTGTATTTGCATATTTTCCTATGAAAATAGCACATTCGATACAATAGTTAAAAATAACTCACAGATTTTCTGGAAATAAAAATCTATTTCCTGACCTTTTACCTACGGAGCAAATAGAAAGTAAGAGATCATCAGTCTGATATTTTATAAGACTTCATTCTGAGCTGAGAGGGAAGACTCTAATAAGACATGCATTGAAATATGCCTGATTTTGTTTGCCTTTTGAATCCTAAGAATTCAGTGAATCTGAGAGCAGCACCACAGAAAAAAGTATGTCTAGACTATCCAGTTTCTCTCCCAGCCTCCAGCTCATGTTTTCGCTTAAGTTTCCAGCTTCAGTTTTTATTATTTCATATTAGCCAGCAGCTTGTCACATGGCACAAGCTCTTTTCAAAGGCAGTATATGAAAAGGTTCTTCTCATGCAGTGTGTAAAACTGATGATCATCAGAAGAGTGGGACACAGAATTTGTGAAAGGTCTGTTCAGATAGAACACTTCTTAAGATACTCTTCAGTTATCAAACATAAGCAAGTTGGGAATTGTTTTAGGTAGTAGAGTTTCCAGCTTCTTTGCACTCCCCCAATTTAGAGATGTGAACAGGAAAATAAGCTTTGGTTCTTCTCAATAAAATGAAAGAAGCAGCAATGAAAGTTTACACAATCTGGTTTTGCAAAGAGAAAGAAGCCACCATGAAGATAACTAACAAATGAACAATCCTGAAACACAGAAGAGATAAGTGTTTACACAAAGCAATATCAGAAAGGAAGTTGGTAAGTAAAGGAAAATGTCTTTAAAACTGGTTTATTGTGATGTCTGTATCACTGCACAGAGCCATCTACTCTCATCCTACCCAAGCACTCCCACTTACTTTTATCTACCTGTTTTTCTCACCTTAAAATTAAATGATGAGTGCACTGGAGTTAAGATTTACCTTGCTGCTTTGTGTGTGAACAGTACCTTGCACGTATTGCTCCAATGTGTCTGACTGAGAACAGTAGGTGTTGGAGAAATAAAAATAAAATCTGGATCCAGAGACGTTTATCGATAAAGACATACCAAAATTAACCTAGACAAAGAGATAACAGATGAGCTTGGCTTCAAAAACATGTAAAAGGAAAGGAGACAGCCATATAAAAAAGGAGAAGGTGGATAGATTATTACTGCTAATAAATGCAAAGATATCATGACTGCTTCTGAATATCTGCAAAACGAATATCTGGGGGCCAGGAAAGTACCTTTCATGTCCAGCCACTGTAAATGATACATCTATCTGCTGGAAATGATGGGCTGACCCACAATAGTCATTTTGACAGCCTTATGTAAATGATTGAGAGATACTTGAAGAAACAGAGATATGATGAGCAGTCAAAGAAGGAAAAGAAAACTGGAAAGCCCAGGAAAGGTGTAATTCTGAGAAGTACAGGTAGTGGCAGGAAGTCAGAGCTCAATCTAAAATGCAACAGTTAGAACTGAAAAACAATCAGGATACCTGTGATAGGACGAAGAGGGATTGGAGATTGGCACGTCAAGCCCTGCTGGATTTCACCCACCTTGGTACTGAGAAATCAGATACACTCTGCATGGAGACAGAAGAGAATCAGAAAAGATAATTGATGTTCTCCCTGGGATTGTGGGGCCGGGATTAGGTCTGGTGGGAGAAAGAAGAATGTCAGAGGAGTTGTGAGGACAAGTGCAAAGCATGGGTGTTGAGTGCTGGAACAGTACATATGCCGAGGATATGGAGAATGTGATACACCTCTGCCCACTCTATTCAAACTCACTGCAAGCAGGTTGGAAGGAGAGAAGGAGGAAGGGAGGGGGGGAGGGAGGAATGAAGGGAGAAAGGGAGGGAGGAAGGAAGGAAAGAAGGAAAGAAGGAAGTAATGAAGGGAGGAAGGGAGGAAGGAAGGAAGGAAGGAAGAAAGAAAGGAAGGGAGGGAGGAAGGGATGGAGGGAGGGAGGAAGGTAGGGAGGAAGGAAGGGAGGGAGGAAGGAAAGAAGGGAGGAAGGAAGGGAGGGAGGAAGGGAGGGAGGAAGGAAGGGAGGGAGGAAGGAAGGGAGGGAGGAAGGAAGGGAGGGAGGAAGGAAAGAAGGGAGGAAGGAAGGGAGGGAGGAAGGGAGGGAGGAAGGAAGGGAGGGAGGAAGGAAGGGAGGGAGGAAGGAAGGGAGGGAGGAAGGAAAGAAGGGAGGAAGGAAGGGAGGGAGGAAGGAAGGGAGAGAGGAAGGAAGGGAGGGAGGAAGGGAGGGAGGAAGGGAGGGAGGAAGTAAGGGAGAGAGAAAGGAAGGAAGGGAGGAAGGAAGGAAGGAAGGGAGGGAGGGGAAAATGATGGTTACTTGAAAAAGCGTCCATGCACAGATCAATAAAAATACATTCGACATCTCCCTCCCTGTCTCTGCCCCCCTCTCCTCCTCTTCCTCTCCCTCTCCCTCCCCATACACCACCTTTCACTCCGTATAGCAACTGTGGGTTACTAGCTTTAGATAATCTCAACAACATACTACTTAATCACCCTTGAATAGTTATGAGATGAAAACCTATCTTTAGAAACCTTGCTGATAAATATGGGGGGAGGGGGGGGAGAAAGACAGAAGGGGAGGTGGTGAGGTGACACACTATTTAATGATTCCTTAATCTAGAGCAGCAAGTTAGAAGATCCCAACCCCTTCTCAACTCGAGCCAGAAGGAACACACTTTTAGTGGATTCAGGCTATGTCAATGCTCTATTTAGGCACTGGCTTACTGCCATTATGACTAAGTTTTAGGTATCCAGTGGGATCCAGTAGTCTGGCACCTCAGAGGAGATCAGACCAGGTTACTCCTTGTTATGGTTTGCTGTCACCCTGGATGGACTGTGCAAGCTGTGCCTTCTGGACCTGGGTCCACAAACATGCAGCTCACAATGCACTTTCTTGACAATAAGCAACCAGCCAGGGCTGTCAAGCTGTGAGCAGTGCTGCAGTACGTCTCTCTGGGATGTGCTGCAACTGATGTACAGTACAAGCATGTCCTGCATGGGGCACAGGACAGGATGTGTGCTTCACAGGACCCTTGTGATCACAGTGTGTCAAACAATGATCCAGGAAGAAACAGAAAGACTTAATTCAAAGATTTAACTCACTGCATTTGTATTTTGGAAATACAATATTTGTTTATCTTGCAGGACATTTCTATTTGAGGCTTACCTTCCATTAATTTATTTTTGAACTATTTCATAACATTTTAACCCTGAGTTAAATCCAGTGTGCTGGTGCTCTTTTCCCATAATGGGAGTATGTTGTTCTGGAGTAGTCTGAATGAACAAATTGCTCTTATTTTGAAATAGTCACTCAGTAATAAACTTGCAGATTTTCAAGAACAGCAAATTTTTTCCTGAATTCACTCTATAACTGGAGGCAGCTTTCAAATGCGGACAGTCTGCTAAGATATTTCACAGAGGAGTCAACGAGAAGATGCCCTTTCTTAGGAGTGGTGCCCTAGCTGTCATGCCAGCTTTTACCTGCACTCAGATAAATATGCAGCCTGACATTCTCTCAGTATGATTGCAAGTGCCTCTCTGGAACAAATTGGCCTTTTTGCCATGCAGGTAGTGGTGTGACAACACTGATATTCCAGCATCCAAATATCTCCATTTCACCTTGAAGAAATTGAACTAGTAGTGTACAAAAGCACAGAAATATCTGGGGAGCATTTTCACCAGGAATACAAGATCAGACTTCAGGAATTTCACAGGAAGTTGTGACATTCTGCAGATTTGGCTCAGTTCTGCATTTTCTTCCACTCCTGACTTCAGGATCATCTGCTCAGTAAATCACAGGTCAGACCAATGAAATGAATTTGGTGCACAGAATAACAGAGCAGGAAGGAAACAGCTGTGCTGTACTGCTTAGAGATCAGAGACACATGGAGTATACCCCTGGGGGAAAGTGAGGCAGGAGCTGACTGTGAGTCTTGTACTCAGCATGTGAGACATGGCAGACGACTCAGGTGGCAATAGGGACACCCATAGACAATGCACACTGTGGAAATATCAGTATAAAGGGTTTAGACGTTAGGCAGAATTTTCCATTTTTGGTGATTTTGAGTGCCTACCATGAATCTTGTTGGCTGCTGTGGCAGCAGTTTCAAATGTCACCTTTTATATCTCTGCATACTCAAGCATACCAAGACACTCTTAAAGATCTTTATCCCAAAACTTCCTTAAGCTTATTTATTTCTAAATTATTAGCTACTTGTGACTAGAACAACTGGTGAGAGGATTGCTAGGAGAAAAAATGTGTCATTGTGTGTCTGCACACCAGCTGCTTTATTTCAACCCATTTCCTGTGGCGAAAAGCAAGTTAAAAACATAAATACTTAGTGGAAGTCTTTGGTTTTAGTGAGCTCAAAAGCAGTTTAAGTCTATCAGCTAAAAAGAAGGATACTGATATTTTCTCAGCAGCAATTCTTTTCAACAAAAGATTGAAAGATATCTGAGTTTAAGCACACAATTCAACCACATGTTAATTACACTCAAGAGTTGCCCATCTTATTTTTAATAAATTTAGCAGTAATCAGGGAATTAGCTTCTTTGCTCTCAATAGTTTGTTTTTACAAAATTTGAGTCTCTAATTGCAGAAAAAAAACAAGATTCTTTTAAGATTTTTGTTAATTAAAATCGTAATTTGCATTTATTGTCTTGCAAATAACTTGTGCTTTTTAAAAGAAGCATAATGTGCAGCTGTGTCAGTGCGTCTTTATGCTCTATTGTGCAAGGTTTGGACATGTGATGAATTAAGTTTATATTCTAAAATGAGGATTCTCAGGCAACTCATTTACTTAAATCCTCATGATTCCAATTCATGGCAAAATCTGAAATAATTTATCCCACAGATTTTAATGTATAGCACATAGGCTGGTTAAATTTAAACTACTGCTTTCACGTGAATTAAAGTTAATTGCTTTAAATCTCCACAAAACATAAGAAGAAAACAGTTGAATTTCAAAGTTAACTGGCTGTGAATACTATCACTCTTACAGGAGAACTCTCTAAGCAACTGCTGTTTCTAGACTCATTTCCTTAGGAAACCTGTCTGAAAACCTTTCATAAGACAAACCGGATTTAATTTAAAGAAGAGAAAAAGGCTTGGTTTTGTTCTTGGCGAGTAGCCATTATATGCTCACATTTGTAGAACATGTCTCCCCTGACATCAGGCTGTAGAATTGCCTTTGTGATTCAAGTCTGTGGAAAAGACATGAAAGATGCTACACTAAAATTGTATCTTTTTACAACAGAACATTACTGATAAAGACATACAGCCCTATCCCTCAGTCCTTCCCTATCTAACTCAGTTCCTTGATTGTGATTCCTGAGAACAGAGAGTTTATTTTATTGTTATAATTTTGCAGAGAGTAATACTAAATAATTTAGTGAATACAGTAGGTGTTTCTATGTTGTCACCAGGATCATTTCACAATGCAACACTTTTCAGAGGTTGCTGAAGTGTACTTCTGGGACAATATCAGCCTTTCATACTCACAGCCCTCATCTCCCAGTTTTCCAAACCATGGAATTTATTTTGAGGCTCTAGTACTAGTATTGTTCAACCTTTTTGAAGAAGCAGATGGCTTGATAGTTTCCAGCCTTCCAGAAAAGACTGAATGCCTTTCTCCCCCATCAGGTGACTGATTCTGCATGTTCCCATGTGCAGGGCCAGTGTTCCCAGAGATACTAGGCTCCTTGTGCACGGACAGCCAGGAAGATTGTAAGCATGCATTCCGTCAGCCAACAGATGCTTAAGGAACCTCCAGATGTTGAGCAAAGATGAATGCAAAGTCCTGCATCCAGGAAGGAACACAGCCTGCATCAATGCAGGTCAGGGACTGACTGTTTTGGGAGAGCTCTGCAAAAGGCACCTGAGCTCCTGGTGACAGTGAACCTGGATTCAGCAGTGTGCCCGTGCAGTGATAAAGGCTAACCACATACTGGGCTACACTGAGGACAAGTGCTCATTCCCCTCTGCCCAGGACTTGTGGGTCTCAATCTGGAGCAGGATGCCCAGTTTAAAGGCTGCAGTATGTGAGATATAAACTACACAGAATCTAGAAAAGGTCAAGAGGCTGAAACACCTGCCCAGGGACCCTGGCCAGCAATGCTCAGACTGGTACCTGCACAAGACAGGACAAACAGACAAGGCTTTCTGCCTGATCAATGGGCCAGCTGTGACCTCCCTGTTGGGAAGGATAGAGGTAGCAAACATAATGCTGGAAGGGGATAGTCTATCACTGGTTCTTAAATATACCCTTCTATCCAGATCTACTTTGTTTTGCTGTTTGCTCTGTCTCACCTGTTGAACATCTCTGCTATACACCTGCCTGCATTCTTGATTTGTAGATTCATCCTCCCAAGGGAACTGAGAGCAGCCTGTGTGCAAACATCCTTTGGCCTGAGATTTAAGCGTAAGTTCTAGCTATAATATCATCTTCTGATGAATATTATTTCTTTACTCTCCTACATGGGGAAAATTATTTATCCAGAACCACTAGTGTTAAAAAGACACAAAATGCAAATAAATCACAGACTAAAGTATTGATCACCTTGAAATGACACCAGCAATTATTTCCACACAGCTTCCTGACAGTGACTCCAGCTATTTTCTTTTCTACTCATCCTACCATACAAATTGATATTGATACCCACCAGCATGAAAGAATAGGCAGCACATCCCCTGTCTATAAGCCTTTGAAAAGCATGTTGATTTTCTCACAGGCTCTTCTGCAGCTGCAGCTGCTTCTGCCGTATGTGAGAAGGGATAAATTGATTACTTCAAGCAGTTTTGGCACAGGGTGGTGCGTAGAGATGCTGCCTGAAAAGCGTCAGAGGCTGATGTGGATCAGCAGCGCCATCCAGTGGGACACAAAGAGACACAACTCCCCTCTGAAGCTGCAGGGGAGCACGGGATCCCCACTGCCGCTCCCAGCTGCACCCCAAGGTCCACTCCGTTAGAAGAAACAGCGAGAAACCGCGCAAGTTCTGGGAGCACTGTCAGTGTGCTGCTGCCTCTGACCTGTGAGCTGGGTAGGTACCCTCATGTACTGCCTTTGAGACAGCAGCAGGCACTTTGATTATTCGAAGTTTCAAAGACTTGAAAATTAGCACCCCCACAGCCCCTTTCTTTTTCGAAAGCTGCTCAGGTGAAGCCTCAGTAATTGAGTTTTATAAATCACAGGTATTGCCATTTTCACGTTTTGCTTTTATTTTGTGAATGCTGCTTAGGTGAACATCCTGTGTGCAGGAAAGTGATTTTCTGTATAACAGCATTAGAATCCCTCATCAAAAGAAGACTTCTGGGCTCCAGATCCTGATTTTTTTTTTCCCCACAGTTTTATTTCAGACAAATGCATCACAGTTGCCTTTACTGTGATAAATACAAAACCAAATATATTTTATATATATACACATATTTAAAAATACATTTTAGTGATGTCCTAATTCCATATCAAACTAACTTTAAATTCGCAAAAAATTTAAGTGGCAAGCATAATTGACTTACAGTTCTGAACAAGCAGACTTAGGAATTTAAATAGTAGGAAGGCTTTTAGGTGAAATCTAAGTAGTGCTAGGTGAAATCTGCGTGCATCCATTTCTGCAACAATCTGACACATAAATTCTTAACAGGCTGGTTGCCTCTTCCATAGCATACCTCTGTGTATGTAAACTGCTCCTTCGCACAGTACACATGCTCATCTACCTTGTCTGCATTGGCCCACTGCAGTACGCAGTCACACAAACTACCCCACCATCAGCTCAGCAATTCCTATGAAGCTGAAGCACCATCAGCGCTGCACCTAGGATTTCCTAAGTTTGTTCCTAGGTTGCACCCTTAAAACTTGCAATTTTTAATTAAGTTATCCCATCTTTAAGCTAATACAACTGATGTTCTTTAGATTAAGAAAAATGAAAATCCCTACATTATCTTGACCATTTAAAATTATAGTGAATTACTACACTTATCAGAAAACATACAATTGCATTGTTCATTAACTAATGATGATGATAATGTTACTGGTTATGACAGCATAACTGCAGACATTGTGAGTGTGCACGTGCGTGTGCAGATATGTGGGGGCTTAACACACAGAGAAAGACTGGAAATACTGTTCTTTAAAAATTAATTTATTCCTTATGAAGAAAGCAGAAGAAAGATTTTGCATTAAAAAAAATGTGTTTGTTGTAGTTAACATTGCAACTGGTTGCTGGTTTCAACGCCCTACAGACAGATCATCACAGAATTATGATGACTAGCTGAAAAATCACATACAGCCAGACACAAAGTGTGGAATTTTCCCCCAGATACTTACAGACTTTTGAGTCTTCTCTACTCTGAAGGGCAAAGCACACATACCCTACTAAAAAAAAATCCCCAAAACCAAACCAACCAAGGATGAAACACAGAATTACCATATTATAGCTTCCCATGGATCTTCCCTTGAAACTCCCTTATGTCCTGGTTAGAAAACATACAAAATGATCTAGAAAGCTGAGTTGTGCAAAGACGGAAATAAAAAAAAAAAACCCAAAAAAAACCCCAACACAGATCCTATGTCTTTTTTTATTAAAAAAATTTAAAACCGCTCAAATGTCTTAAATGTTTCTGATACAGCTGTGTTGTGCATCACACACAAACCAGATTGATGGCAGTTACGGCTGAATACAATCACATATTTAGGCCCAAGACAAGACTGTAAGACTTCTGTATTTCCATGGAGAAAGAGAGATGAGAAAACAACAGCAACAACAACAACAAAAAAAAAACCAAAAAACACCCAGAAAACCAGAACAAAACAAATAAATGCACAGTAAAAAATCCAAGGGAAGTTTTTAAATATTCATACAATAATTAAAAAAAATTAAAAAGGTGAAGACTAGAACTATCCCAAATGACATTAACATAAAAAATGCAATTCCAGCTCTAAAATGCTGTTGTCCTTTTTATAAAAATACTTGTAAGTGCATAGCAAATTTCAAGCCACAACTCTTCTAATAACTGATAGGCCCTATGTATTCAATAAATGTCCTGAAGTACTAACAATTCTATTCAACATTTTCTCGTGACATCAAAGGTTCAAGCTAATAATTTCACTGCAACAGAAAACAGAAGATCAGTTGAAGTCTTTTGTGGTTGGCTATTAAATAACATCACAAACAAGAAACAACTCATATGGTACCTTGTTTGTTTACTTCTAAGAATTTTGGTCTGGAATAATTTATTGTGCAGGTGCTATTTCTTGTCTTAGTATTGTCTCTGGAAAAAAATATATGGGAATTTACTCTTTTGAAAGAGATTGTGTTTTTCTGTCAACCTATCACCGTACAACATACAGTACGTCTTCTTTGGTTGGGAGCTGTCACTGTCAAGATCTCCACCAGAAGTATTTACTCAATAAGCGATGTGTGCCATAGTGTTACGTATACTTACAGAAGAGATTAGATTATCAGATATACTGAGATTGAATCTTAAATGCCCCATCTTGAAAGAAAGAAAAACACCCAGAACACCCACAGTGCCTCACAAATGACTTCTGCATCAGCTGCTGGAATCCAGGCAATCCTACTTGCACTTCTAATTCAGGAATACAGTTGGAAGAACGTTAATTATTAAAGTACGTGCAGAGAAATACATGCAGGTTTGTCTTTAAAATCTCCGACAGTGCTCTGTCAGGACACAAAGCCTCCATACAGTAAAACAATGCACAGTTCCATTACTGTGCATTTTTGCAATTTTCCTCTTCCAGGAGCCACTCAATTCCATTTATCAATCCAGCTAAAGTTGCAGCTACAGTGTCCTGCACCTGTGAAAATAAAAAAAGCTGCAGTGGAGATTGCAGAATTACAGAAAGGTGGGGGTTGGAAGTGACCACATCTAGTGCAACCCTCTTGCTAAAGCAGCTTCATGTAGAGCAGGTTGCACAGGATTGCATGCAGGGGGGTTCTGAGGATCTCCAGAAGAGACTCCACAACCTCTATGGGTAGCCCATTCCAGTGCAATCACTCTCACAGTGAAGTCCTTCCTCATATTCAGGTGGAACTCCCTGTGTTTCAGTTTGTGCCTATTGACCCTTTTTTATCGCTGGGCACCACTGAAAAGAGCCTGCCTCCCTGTTCTCTCCATGCCCGCCCTTAGGATATTTGTATGCATTGATAAGATCCTCTCTCAGACCTCTGTCCTACAGGCTGAACAGGCTCAGCTCTCTCAGACTAGAGAGATAACATGTAAGAAGATCTAACATTTTAGCATCACTTCATCTACCCTTAAAGTGAGAAATATTCGTACCAAGTCTAAAGGTCCCTTAGACAAAAGAGGTTTCTTAAGAGTTAGGTACAAAAAGAAACTACTACTGTACAAAATTTATTGTAAGATCCATTAAGGAAGCCTTGCATTCTCTGTATCAAAGTGAATTTTATTCAATCAGCTATTCTGGAACATTATACTTACTTTATGAATGAGAATCTACTTGAAAATTCTCCTCATAACTCCTAAAGCAAAAAAGCTGCTAGCTTTACAATTCAATGCACATTCTTCTCAGATTTTGTAACGTAGTATAAAGAGGTATGTTTTTTAAAAAGCCTGTAAACATTTTCCTTATGAAAACAAAGGAATTAAATCAGAATTTTTTTGGGGGGGGGGTTTATTAAGTATTACTCTTTGGCTACACAACATCACAAAAAAGAAATTATGTGTTGCTGAGACATACTGATATGTACTGTGCTTGACAAGCATAAAGGAACAGGTTCAGGGCCTCACATGCTAGGTAAGAACTGATTTGTCAAAAACTCATCAAGCAAGTGACAATTAACTGCGTCCTGAAAATGGCTGAAAAATCTACCAGGTGTCCAACACCTTGGATCATGACTCAGAAAATTCGTATTTAAATTAACTGAAGCTTCCTTTTAGTCTCTTCATGATCAGCATTTTCTCCTTCCTTACATGCTGGGTCCATCTTAACTTTCTTGTGTGTAAGTGAGGAAGCCACTTAGCTCCCCTATGTTCAGCCAGGCTAATGCTCCATCCTAGAAGACCAGAGAAATGAAATTCTTTACTTCTGTGGAGACCTCATGTACTAGTTTTGAAAGCTACACACTTGCTTAGGCAGGTACAGTTCAGAAATACAACAAACCTAAATTAAATTTAAGCCACAGAGATATGGGGAAAAAAATAATAAAAGGTTTAAAAGCAGGTACCATCCAAGGCTGATGTAGCAGATTAAGTTGCAATTGATGTGCCATGTAAACACATGGAATTCTTTTCACATCAGTGTGAGAGACACAAGACAAAACCAGTAGAGGTCTGTTTGGAGGCCCGAGGGCTGGATCAATCATTGCCAAAATACGAGCCAGTTCCTCTTGACGATCATGCTCTAAGAAACAATTTTAAATGCAAGAGTATTAAATACATGCAAATCGCAAGGAACTATCTTTTTTACTTTACAAGAATTTACAGTTTCATAGGTGATAAAACAGAGGGCTGGAAGGGACATGACCTTCCTTATCACAAGGGTGGACCATCCACATTCATGTCACACAGATGGATCATGTCACACTTAGATGTTATAAAAAGATCTCCACAGATTCTACAGGCAGCCTATTCCTGTCCTCAGCAACTGAGTGTTTTGCAAGTACCTCAAAGAGATCAAAACTGCAATAAGTGACTAATACACACTGCAAAGTCAGCAGCCCTTTCCCACTGATCATACTTTTCTCCTTAGTATATTCCTTCACTCTTTTTCACTCTCTTCTGAGCGATCCCCTTCTATTTAAAATTTATGAATGTAAAGACAATTACCAGAATAGGTATTTGGCTTATCCTCTCATAGGACTACCCTGATTTGGACTAATTGCATCTTTACTGCAGTTTTATTGGTGAAGGTTCTGTTTTGAGGCTATTAAGGCTATTATGCCAACACCACTCCATTGCAGGCTGCTTCTCCTAGCCATGCTAGGGTTTTTTGGTTTTGGGTTGTTTTTTGTTTGTTTGTTTTGGGTCGGGGTTTTTTTGTTTTGTTATTTTGTTGGTTTTGTCCGTTTTGTTTTTAATCTAGATTATTTTCTACCCATAGCTTAGATACCAACCATGTAAGTATCTGTCACAAGAAAAAGTACCATAACTCCTCAAAGGGAAATGAGAGTATCTCAGATAGGGAACCTCTTTTACTGGATAACCCATGAGAAAATAGCATTAGTGAAGCTAACTAGTGAAGAAATTTTTAAAGAATCAGAACATGGATTTTGATGTATTGCACATTCTTTGCATCTTTTATGACGTTCCAATCATTTGCAAAATATGGATAAAGAGAAACCCCTTACTTTTATGAGCTTCTGCATTAGCAACGTAAATGAATCCATCCACTACTTCGCACACCTTTTTCACTTGAGCTATTACACTGTAGTGCACGGCTTGCTGGTTCCCTATGATGCTGTTCTCTTGGTAGAACATCTTATTCACAGCAACAGCTTGCTCTGCCTTTGCTCTCCTCCTTTCTGCACTGAAAGATATTTCAGTATTTCAGTAGTCAGGTTATTTGAGAATGCAAAAACTGCATTTTGTGAGACCTGGCAGCATAGGAGAGGGAAAGAAAACAGCCTGCGCCAGCAAAACAGTTTTCTTTCTCCCCATCTGCTCCCATCCTTACTTTTTTTCTAGTGTACCTACGCAGATGGTTAGCAATCTGAAAGATTCATATGAAACTATATCCCAGGATGAGTTTATACAGTGTCGCAAAGGGGACTCAATCAATACATCAAGTGAGACACGAGCACCTGTCATGTATTTGTCATAGCAATTTACTGTGTGTAAGGTTTGGAAAAAGCTTTCGCGGACATTTATTATGTCCACATGAAAATTCAACAGTTGGAAAAAATGAAGATATGCACTGAAGCTTCAGATTGTAAGAGACAGCCATGCATGTGAATGCACACATAAAAATCACACGATGAAAATATGAGGAAAAGTATAAACTAACCTAAAAATTGTACTTTTTCTTTTTTTTGGTGGAGAATATATCTTACCTGGTGGTTGAATACAATGTCAGAATATTGAATTTTTGATTGTTATTAAGCTGAAAACTGACTCCTGATCCAATTCCTACAGGGGAAAAATGATTATACGAGGTTACAACCATTTGGTTACTGAATTCAACTAAGTGGTAGGCTGAAAATTTCAGTAATGCTATAAAATGGGTTCATCCAAGCCTACGGTGCTGCTGTAAAGGGAAGCATATTTTCTATTTTACAATTAAATTTTATATATGCTCTGATTGATAAGACAATTGAACTAAAATCAATTAAATGGTATTAAAACATCACAAGGAGGAATTTCTATATTTCTGATACTTAGATTGAACCTTGAAACCTAAGTCAGAGAGAAGACAGACTTGTGTTCTCTGGTCTATTTACCACAAACTGTATTGAAACGGACATGAGAGAGAAAAAAGATAATACCACTAAAATAATATTTTCATACTTTCTACACATAGTGTAATTATTAAAATTCTCCTGTGCTGAAAGAAACACTAGTTAAAATTAAGAAATTTTTTACTCTGGTTTGGACTGAAGCAAAATTACAGATGTTCAAACCTATCTTTTTAAACATTGAAAAAAAATCCTTCCCTCCTCCTGTAACTCTTCTAAATTAAATTTACACCATTTGACGTCAAAATACTGAATCATATAAAGGATCAGTCTTGACTTCCTGTATAAAAACACAAGGTTGGTTTTTAGCCACTTACTGCAGGCAGTGTGTAAATAAAGTTCTGTCTGCATTTATCTATTACAAAAGCAGGTATGACATAGAATTCAGGATCAAAAAAGAACTACAAGGAGCAAAATGAATCCTCTGACATTGTCCAAATTTAATCATAAATTCACTGAAGCTGTAATTTTATCTCAAATGTTTACTGCAATTATCCAAAGCAATACAAAGATTATTTTTCTGCCACTATATTTTCTACTATTATTATGAGCGAAGAATAAAGCATCCTTTTTCTCCATTCCTCCCCAAAGTTTTTTTTGCTTTATCTCTTTACAAAATAAAAAATCAGAAAACAAAACCAGCATTACCATGAATTTGCCTTTGAGGTAGGCCAGCCAGCAGCAGAATTTCTGGGCATGTCATCATCTTTTGTACCAAAGAGTCATCCAGCTCTTCCAAACCTGGCCCAAACATAGCAAAGCGAGGTTCTGCCTGAGTGACCAGCGATTGCAAAAAGGAAGTGACAGCCCCATACCGGGGACGGCTTGATTTCATTCTTCTGCTCTGGGGACAGCTTTTTTTGTATCTGTGTAAAATAGATGTAACTAGAAATTAAACACAAATACAAAAGAGATATTAACCAAACAACATAAATTGATTCAGGTCCCGCACTTCTTACGCTTTGTCAAAACTCAAGCACACGTCAAAAACGATGGAAGTTCCAAACTGATGGTTTCAAGCAGGAAAGGAATTAGTCCTTCTGAAGTCCAAATATTGACTTCTCATACCTTAGTGCACTTCTGTCTACAGATCTTTTAATTTACTTTAAAATATAAAATAAAATAAAATTACAAATTCCCCACCCTCACTGAACACAATTGGTAAAATAACATCCAAGCTGATGAGTCACATACAGTATAAAAACTATGAGACTTCTGAGTGCATTTCAAACCTCAATTAGACTGGTTTTGAACATATCAACCATGAAAGAGGTGACATCACCTAAAAAAGATCATTTCCCCTGTAGGCACAGAGAACACATCATGAAAGGAGACAGGTGTTGTCTGCAAGCTTACGATGTGCTTATTTGATGCAGAAACTGGAAGGCATGGAAAGGCTTTGGTAATCAAAGGGAAGAGGTAACATTCATACAAGTGGCAGACATCCTAGAGAAGTAGTTTCAGTCTCTGCTTCTGTGGTCACAGTAGGCTGCTGCTGGACAAGCCTGTTCGAGGAAACCTTAAACATGTGCTCCCCTACACCCAAACTGAGATACTTCAGCTGACATCAACAAAACCACGAAGTGCTCACAGACACAACGGGAATCAGCTGTAGGTGGTTTCCAATATGTGATTCAGCTGAACAGTATTCAGGCCTAAAGAGATTTAAACCCAATGTTCAAAATCAGTAGATATTGTACACTTCAAATGTTGGGTGTGTTTCTCCCATCTGTAACACACAGATGACGAGCACAGAGATTGCGGAGGTTAGGGCACCTACCCTGAAGCAACAGCTTAATGAAATCAGGTTTGGAAAATTTAACTGCAAATTAAAAAAAAAAAAACCACCCACAAAAAACCCCAAAAAACCACCAGAAAACAAACCTGTAATCAAAACAATTAAGAAAAACAAAAACAAGGAAAAAAAATCAAACAACGACCACAAAAACTAATCTATTTAAGAGATCTTCTTAGTCATCCGAATACATTATGAGTGTTGCTACACTTCTCAACTATACTAGCTGAAATCACAGTCTGTATTACAGCCATTGAGCTAAAGCACTACTACTTGTTATTCTCTGCACATTCAAAGAAACCCTCTTCCCCCCCCCCCCCCCCCCCCCCCCCCCCGGGCTTTCAGGTAAGATTAAAAAAAAATACTTCATTCCACTTGCTGTAGTTTAAAGACTCCTTTGTGCTTTTATTAAAGTAAGAAATCATGTCATTGCACTGAGTGAAGAACACATCTTTATCAAGACCAACAGTACACACAGATTCTGAGAAGACTGTATTTCTGTGGCATAATAAACATGCAGTTTACAGAAGGTTTTAATTTTTTTGTAATGTTAGCTTTGACTGTTCCAACATTTTACATTCTTTATTCCAAACAAAAAGAGCTGAACAAACTGTCAAACAAAACCAGGCAACTGTATTTCCAAAATAAACAGTGGATTTGAGACCCATCAAAAATTTAAGCAGTAGCTTAGAGCACAGTGTTACTGCTGTAAATATGAAACATACCTCTGGGCTATTACTGCTGTAGTAAGTTGTGCAAGAGAATATGAAGATACTTACACTGCCATGTAATCGTACAGCGCATTATCGCTGACCTCTGAAAAGGCTTTATTGAAAATCTCAACATCTGGGAGTGATTTCCAATCAACAGATGTCCAAAAAGGGAGATCCCTCAAGAGAAAATACCTCCATAACAACGGATCTTGCACAGCAGCCCTCCAGTAACAACTCGTGCTTCCCAAATGGCACAAGTCTTGGGGTGAGAGATAGGACATGATGTTCAGCTGCACGTCGATCTGAAAACCGTCGATAGCAGCAGTTTAACAACCCGGAACCCGAGCAGTGAAAATCCAAGAGGCTTTCCCCCCTTCCTGTGACCGGGCCTCACTCACCGGCAGCGTCTGCAAGGCGCTCACCTTCTCCGCCTCTTCCGGGAACGATGGAGGCGAAGAACCCGCGAACGCGGTGTTAACGCCGCGTTCGCGGGTTCTTCGCCTCCATCGCTCCCTAAGGATACGGAGACGACCCCGCACAGCAGCCTCCAACCCTCCCCGTTCCTCCGCTCCGCCAGCCGCCATCGGCCCGAGCCCTACTGCCTCTGCCACCGCCCCTCGGAGCTATTGCGCCGGCGCTGGGGCGGAGAGATAGACCGTCGTCCGTGTGTGCCAGCTCACTGCAATCGTCTGTGGTTTTGCTTTCGGAATAGTTGATACGGACCTGTAACTCCGGGAGTACTCTGAATGCCCGTTTTTAATGCAAGGAAAGTGTAAGTTTTGATAAGAAGGATGGTCAGATCCTGAAGCAGCGAGCTCTCTAAGCGAGCTCTTCAGACACAATATTTTTTCCAGCGCAGCATGTTTCAGTTGCAGGGTTTCATGAGGTAACACAACATTTGTTTTGCAGCTGCTGTGTTCCACCCTTGGCCTCTTAAAGGTCCCTCACATGCAGCCACATATTTCTCTAACATGTTTTTGCCCGTTTCTCGGAAATCCAGCCAGACACTGTTTGATCTGCAGACCAGGTCACTGTTAGAGACAGGATCTGTTGTCTCAAGGCTTTCCTGCTTCCCTTCTCCACAGTGTTGCAGCCCCCAGTAGCACATTTCTCCACCGTACATCATTGCCAGTAAGTGAGTGTCACTAAATACACCTGCAAAAGCAATTTAGATCGAGGACTTTATTGTTCTAAGTAAGTACACAGCTTAACAACTTCAGTTTCTTTTTTCAGTAATGCTGAAAAAAAAAAATCCAAATAGGTAGCATAAGCCTATTAAAAAGGTACACCAAAAAAAAACCAAATTTTAACCATGGGATGACTGACACTGCCCAGAAGAGAACCTGGATCAAGTCCTTGATCATTACTTTGCCCCTCCACACTGCTAAAGTCTTTCAAGACTGCCATACAAATGTTGTTCTGATAATTGTGTTTGCCTGTTTATCTTCGAAAATTTCAGTATTTCTTTACAATCCATTTAGCACAGGCATGATTATGCATATTTATTTTAGAATACTTCTTTGCCTCCTACAATTTAAGCCTAAAAGATGATGCTGTTTGATCATCATCTTAACTCGGGTCAATCAGCAGCAGTTTGAATATTCTAATAGAAATCCACATGTGTGTCCATGGTCACTGGAAAAAAAAATTAAAAAAAAATCAAAATATCCTTCTAAATAAATCTACAAATCAGTTACTGAACTTGGCTCTGTCTGTAGAGCTTAAATGAAATTAAGATGAAATTAAGCAAGGTGCTCCAACACCTATAGCTAGAATACAGCTAGTTTTGAGTGTGTATAATGAGGGCACCATGTCCTCAGCACCAGCCCTACAAACCCCCTCCTCCCTCACCACCCTACCTGCATCACACTCATGCAGCTGCAGATCAAGTATATGTGCGATAGCAATGTAACTTACATAAAGCTACATAAAGTGCATATAGAGAGACTAAAAGTTTGCCAAATCTAATGAGTTCTGTACATACAGCTGTGTGAGGTCAGTAATTCAGCGTTTGTGTCTGTGTTCCCCCACATGTAAATAGGAGGGCCAATATGAGAACATCTAGCACCATCTGCTGTCATGTTTGTGCTTTCAACATTTGTCAGTTAACTGGATGGCTGTAAAACACTCATGCTGTGCATAAATATTCATTGCCTCAGTTTTCCTTCTTCCAGTGCACTCAAAAACACAGAAAATGAGCACTGCAACCTCCTAAATTCTGTGAGTCAAGAAGAAAAGGGAGAGGCTGGGACAAAGCACTGCTGCCAGCTTATCAGTTTCATCCTTTTTTTTTTTTGTTTGTTTTTAAAAGTGACAGTTTTTAAACATAAATGAAGTCAAACAACAAAAATGTGCAACAAAGCATTTCCTAAAGTGGAGCAGTTAGTAAGAGGAGCTTGGGGTCATGGGGTTTTTGGAGTTGTTTGGGGTTTTTTTACCTTCACTGAGTAGTCTAGCTGAGTCTTTATCTTGAAGTGAAACATCTTCATTTACCTGAAGAGGGCATCTAAAGCTAAGCATCTTCATCAGGTAATGAACTCCATCATTAAGACACTGTGTACAGTTAAAACAAAAAAAAGGCAAAAACTAAGTTTTAATTAGTTTAATGACAGCCAGAAATACTTCTTGCTATGAATTTCCCAAAACACTATTTAAAGGGGAAGGAAAGGGGGTTGGGATGCGGAAACAAACTGTATTTTCAAAGCAAACAGTCAAATTGTAAAACTGTATTCACATGCTCATAACTTTTCAATCTCCTTTACCTTCTTAAATATGGCAATGTTTTCTCGTAGCCATTCACTCCTTTCTTTTGCTGTATGACAATACATGTAAAGCAGGGCTCCTTTTCTCCAGTAAAGACATTCTAACAACTCTGCACCAAGGATGTTCACTGGCTGAAATAAAATCCAACAAACTGGGCTAACCCCAAAAAAACACCTGAACTACTCATATACACACTCACACATGCAAATAGCATTATATTAAGCCTCTAACTTTAGAGGTTGTACTTAACAGCAACAGTCACAGACACAAGCTTAATAGTTTGGATTTCAACTGCCAAAAGCATACAGAATCATGAAATGTTAGCAAGAAAAAATGTGAGCATGCAACAAGTTGTTTGAAAAAGAATAAATATTTTCAGGAATTTAAATACAAATAAGACTTGAAAAATTTTAAGAAGATCTTAAATTCTGCCCATCAGAAACACAAATACTGCCATCCTGTTTCAAATTTTTTACTTTAAAATACTGCAATAGCCAATTCTCTGGCTGAATAACGTCAGTACTCACTTCTTCATTTATGTTGCATTCCCTCATTAGCACTTCTGGTTCTGAAAGAATACAAGTAAGTTCTTTAACTTTCTGCAAGGAGGATTCTTCTGGAAAATCTTCATCCACAAGCTGGTTCTCCTCAAAATATGTAATGTCTAAGACAGCCTATGAAAACAAGATAAACAATGTAAAAATGCTACCAGCAAAATAATCAGATAGTAGTGTGCAGTAACATACAAGCTTGATACAGTTTACAGAATTTTATGATTTTAAGGTATTTTTTCACATTTAGGCTATGAACGCTGGAAGTTAGAAATATTTTAAGAATGTTGACAGTGAATGTAAACTCAAACCCCTTTCTGTCCTTCAGTACCAGCACGATTATTACCAACTCTAAGCTGTCGCCTTACTGAGACAAATGCAGCCCTGCATTTCATGTATGTGCATTGTCCACACCAAGTTATGGAGATCTCCTTCTGGTACACCCTCTTGCCTACACCCAACCCTCTCTCACGCCCTACACAACAGACTTTCTTGAAAGGGAGCTCTTAAGATCTTACACATACTACCTGTGTATAGAGGTGCAAAAGCGTGGAAGGATGTTCTTTCCCTTCGTTACGGAAGTCCTTCAATTTATCCAGAGTAGCAGAGCCCTTTGCTAAGAAGGTATCTGAAGGAAGAACACAATGCTTCCTTAGCACTGGAAAACACGCAGAGAGCCTTGCTTACTCTCCCGTTTCACTTCATGTGGCTTTATCCTCCCTTGCACTATCTACAAGAGCAGCATTCCAACAGGCCCGCTGTCCTGTCAGATTACACCTTTCACTGCTTAAGGGCATTCATGGCTGTGGTCTGATGCCTCAAAACCAATGCTACACACTCCATTCCCAAAGCAATCGTGCATTTACAGGCACCACTCGCACACTTCAGGCCCCCTGTAGGAGGGAGGCGCAGAGCTCTCAGCCGCTGTTCCGGAGCGGGCTCCGCGCCCGGGCCCGTCTCGCGGCTCCCCGAGACGCTGCACAGCGCGCCGGCAGCAGAAGCCGGAGCGGCCCTGAGGGGCCGGGCAGGGCCCAACCAGTCCCCTTCCAGCTGCAGCCTCTCACCGTCGCTGCCCGCTCCCCCGAACGCCGCCAGCCGCCGGCCCAGAGCCGCCAGCCGGGGCCGCAGCGCGGACACCGCACGCCGTGCCTCTGCACCGCCCGGCTCCCCCATCGCTGCCGCCGGCACCAGGAGGGACGGCGGGCCTGCCGCGATGGCGGCCGTTGGGACGGGGAGAGGCCCGCAGGCGCAGTCGCGCTGTGGCTGCGGTAGCCGGGTGTTCGCGCTTCCCCGGCGGTGAGGCGCCTGTCTCGGGAGGCCGGATGGGACCGGGCGGATGCTGGCGAGCTCGCTCCCCGTTCTTGCCGGCTGGGCCTTCCGCAGGGCCGGTGAAGGCTAATCAGCCTCGCCTGACCTCCAGGGCGAGGCCGCAGGAGGAGGGCAGGCCGGCTGGGCAGGCCTTACGCGGCCCGGAGGCGGGACTTCGGGGTTGGTTTTATGGGGGGTTTAAAGCTGTCGCTTCCAAGAGGCATTCGTGGCTAGTGCTGATCTGTTTCGGGGCCCCAAGAGACACATGGCGTGTCCATATGTTGCCCCCAGAAGGATGCTCTGCAGCTTCACTGTGAGATAGGGCTTGCCCATAAGTGAACTAAAGCGAAAGGCAGCTGAGTTTTTTAAGACCAAACCTGTATTTTCTGTCAGTAAATTGGTATTACATTTAACTTATATTTGCAGTAAACTTACATTTTAGTAGTGAATTACTTAGCACGTAGAGGTACAGCCGTGAAAGTACACTTAAATAATCTTGAAACTGTAAGGCTTTGGTTAGGGACATTGGAGAGTTTTGTTCCAATGTTTTGTCTGCCTTTAAATAGAACACTTAATGAACTTGACAAGTGCAAATTGATTCCATATAATGAGAGGAAATTCATAAGTTTTCCTTCTATTTTTAACAAAGTCTTGTTACTACCTTCTCATCAAATCAACTAATACTTTATGTTGTGTAGTTACAAAAATGCTGCAATTCACTATATTGCCTCTCTAGCTTTTTCCACCTCAGTGTTCACTGGAGTAATGTGTCATCTCACTTTATCCTGGATTTTGTTAGCTTGATTATTTTAAAAGAATAATTGACCAAAGAATTTTCTTCAAGTCATAGTGTGCATTATGTTTGTGTCCATGTCCCATTGAATTACTTAAAAACAAACAAAAACCCAAAACAACATTAAAAAGTGCCATTAACTGCAATACTTTAGGTAGTGGAAAGCTGTTTACCTACAGACATAGATATTTTTGTAGTTGGCTGTGTTAGCTTTTCTGGAAGAGTTGCCGAGCATATCAAATTCAACAAAAAAGTAAAACCTAAAAGGCAAAGTTGTGTTTACTTCCAGAAATGGTTTATTTATAGCAGAAATCTCTTACTATTTTGGTTGGATGTGTGTTGTCATGTATTCCTGCTTAGTCTGTAGCCAGATGCAAGGAACAGATATAAGGAACAGCTGTGTTTCCAATACAAAAAATACTGTGGTAGTTAACCATCTCATACCTAGAAGTAGAAGAGGTGGTGCTTCATGTTTGAAGTGGAATACAACACTTTCCCTATTGTCAGTTTTGGGACTGAAGAATGGCCTTTCTTCAGATCCTTTTCTTGCTTGGTCCTGCCTGCCCTTCTCTGTTTCACTATTGTGTTTCTTAGTTTCTTTCTTCATAACTAGTTGAGTGAGCAGGTGGCCAGCCGTTAATCGTGCAGGGTTAGGGTTAGAGTTATGTCATCCAGCTTTCAAGATGTCTCTTGAAAAACAAAACAAAACATAAACCTAAAATGTTTGTATGCTGAGTCATTTGATTAAGGAAGTAGTCCCTTTTTTTCTTACTGTGCTTCAGGCACCGTTACAGTTTATCTATATCTATTTTGAAAGCTAGATGTTTGTGCAGTAACTTTTTTTTCTCCCAGAAATTGTTATATACTCTTTGTTTAAATATACAATGAAATCTGGTTTTGACATTTCTCATCAGTGTCTGAGATGGAAGAGGTGTGTTTCTGTAAATAAGCTGCTAAAACAGAAGTTGCTACAAATGTTAAAAAGGGGGTGATGTCCACTTCCCTGAGGAAAAGAGGACCTTGAAGATTTTTCATGGCTTGATTTGTTTGTTTCTTTGCTTATTAATTTGTTTACACACACATACCCCCAACCTGATTTTGCCATGAAATGTGTGAGGGAGCAGTGGAAGAGCATCGGGGCTGAACAGGCTGGGGTGCTGTCTCCTCACTGCAGTGGACAAGCCCTCCGTATGGGCACTGCCTCACTCCTGACTGCTGCGATCTCTGTCCATCATTCCTCAAGATGTAATTCCTCCGGCACTAGGCCCCCAAGCTGCATTTTGTAGTTTGTGGAGCTGCTATGCTAGACTTCTCCGCACACCTTGCAAAGTGCTTTGGTCTGAAGGCTGGTGAAAGGCTAGGTGTCTGATTATGTGAGAGAACAGTGTGCCCAATTTGCCTTATGGTTTTGTTTTTACTTAGAACCTGTTTAGATGGATCCCTGCTAGAGATGTGAAAGAGCATGGTCTGTTTTGAGGTCTGCTCCCTCTCACTGTATTTTTCAGAGCTGGAAGATCTTAAAATTCAAATTCTCAGAGCATCACACAAAGATTTGCATCCAGTATTTCTCTGAAACACTCTTTCTGGGTGATACTTAACATAGATTACTTTGAAGCAGAAAACTTTCACTGCATAGAGTTACTTTAGGGAATAATTGCACTATGGTAAAATGATCTCAAAAAAAAAAAAAAATGGTAAGAAGATGAAGGGATTTATGTGGGATTTATTATCTTTCAGTTCCTGGCACTATGTGTTTTTAAGGCTGTTGTTACCAATAGGGAAAGGCATAATGTGTTGGCTCTTCAGAGGCAGGCTGTGTTTCTAAATTAGTGGAAGCACAACAGGAAAAGTGTTGTGGTTTGTAAACAGTTGTGGTTGACAGAAGATGGAAAGCTGTTAGGATTTTTCCATCCAAGCCAAGAATATGTCATTGCCACAGCTGTTCTGTTATTTTTGGGTTTATCTATATCTCTTTGTGTATATGCATGTGTATATGTATGGTGTGAATGTAACATAGATTCTGTAGATTGCTACAGTAGATTTTGCTGCTTCTTTCCCTCCAAACCACATACCCTGAGCTTCTGAGATCTGTGTGTGTAAATGTGTATGCTGCTAGAGAATATGTTGTAACAAAGGACAAGACAAAATAGCTTTAAGTTAGTTGCACTGAGGGAGGTTTGCATTAAATGGTAGGAAAAATGTCTTCACCAAAAGGGTAGTCAAATGTTAGAACAGGCTGCCCAGGGAAGTGGTGGAGTCACCATCCCTGAAGATCATAGAATCATAGAATAGTTAGGGTTGGAAAGGACCTGAAGATCATCTAGTCCCAACCCCCCTGCCAGGGGCACGGACACTAAACCATGTCACCCAAAGCTCTGTCAAGCCCAGACTTGAACACCACCAGTGATGGAGCATTCACAACTTCCCTGGGCAACCCGTTCCAGTGCCGCACCACCCTCACAGTAAAGAATTTGTTCCTCGTATCCAATCTAAACTTCCCCTGTTAAAGTTTGAACCCGTTACCCTTTGTCCTCTCACTACAGTCCCTCCTGAAGAGTCCCTCCCCAGCATCCCTATAGGCCCCCTTCAGATATTGGAAGGATGCTATGAGGTCTCCACACAGCCTTCTCTTCTCCAGGCTCAACAGCCCCAACTTTCTCAGCCTATCTTCATACAGAAGGTGCTCCAGTCCCCTGATCATCCTCGTGGCCCTCCTCTGGACTTGTTCCAATAGTTCCATGTCCTTTTTATGTTGAGGACACCACAACTGCACACAATACTCCAAGTGAGGTCTCATGAGAGCAGAGTAGAGGGGCAGGATCACCTCCTTCGACCTGCTGGTCACGCTTCTTTTGATGCAGCTCAGGATGTGGCTGGCTTTCTGGGCTGCAAGCGCACACTGCCAGCTCATGTTCATTTTTTCATCAACCAAAACCCCCAAGTCCTTCTCCACAGGGCTGCTCTGAATCTCTTCTCTGCCCAACCTGTAGCTGTGCCTGGCATTGCTCCAACGCAGGTGGAGGACCTTGCACTTGGCATGGTTAAACTTCATCAGATTGGCATCAGCCCACCTCACAAGTGTGTCAAGGTTCCTCTGGATGGCATTCCTTCCCTGCAACATATCAACCGAACCATGCAGCTTGGTGTCATTGGCAAACTTGCTGAGGGTGCACTCACTCCCACTGTCCATGTCCCTGACAAAGATTTTGAACAAGACCGATCCCAACACCGATCCCTGAGGGACACCACTCGTTACTGGTCTCCAGCTGGACACGGATCCATTGAACACAACTCTTTCCGTTTGGCCATCCAGCCAGTTCTTTATCCACCGCGTGGTCCACCTATCAAATTGCTGTCTCTCCAACTTAGAGACAAGGATGTCATGTGAGACAGTGTCGAACGCTTTGCACAAGTCCAGGTAGATGACATCAACTGCTCTACCCCTGTCCATCAGTTCCGTAGCCCCATCATAGAAGGCCACCGGATTGGTCAGGCAGGATTTCCCCTTAGTGAAGCCATGTTGGCTGTCACCAACCACCTTGTTGTTTTTCACATGCCTCAGCATGCCTTCCAGGAGAACCTTCTCCAAGATTTTGCCAGGCACAGAGGTGAGGCTGACTGTTCTGTAGTTCCCTGGCTCATCCACTTTCCCCTTCTTGAAAATGGGGGTTATATTTCCCTTTTCCCAGGCATTGGGAACTTCACCTGACTGCCATGATTTTGCAAATATGATGGGCAGTGGCTTAGCAACTTCATTTGCCAGCTCCTTCAGGACCCGTGGATGGATTTCGTCAGGTCCCAGATGTGGTGCTTAGGGACCTGGGCTAGCTGTGGAATTGGTAGTGCCAGGTTGATGGTTAGACTTAATGATCTTAAAGGTCTTTTCCAACCCAAGCAATTCTCTGGTTCTGTGATTCTGTATATTTTGGAATAATTTTTGTCCTATAGTATTCCATAGACACTAACTGTCCTGTTATATGTAACTATGGAACTGGGCTAACCTCACATCTCTACATATTTGAAAACTTTGAACGAGCAACTAATGTCTTGGACATGCAGAATCTACCTTGCTATAGATGTCTGTGACATCTTTTATTTCTGAAAGGTAAAGAAACAATACGTAAACACAGATGTGTTGTCCTTTATGTTTAATATTATCCAAACTAGAAAAATATTTCTAGCTTTAATCAATAATACTTAATTGTCTAGAGAAAGCAGCTTTGCGCAGCAATGATTGATACACTTTTACTGTTATTGCCAAGATTAGTTACTGTTATTCAAGAACTTTTAACTTGTGCTGTTGTCACTGAACGGGTGTTCACCTTAGGCCAGTGGGCACAATGTGTTAGGGTGACACTCCTGCTGAGCCTCAGGGTTCAGCAAGGAGACCCTTGCTTTCCTGCTGATCCTCAGGTATCAGAAGAGCTGTGTGCAGCTGGATCCAATTCTAGTCTCAGACTTGGTCAATGGTTTTTGCCTGAGGATTGTGTAGTGCTTGCACCTACCTGTCCAAATTTGTCCCGCGCACTAACAGTGTCACATTATATTTTGACCAGCCTGCCAGTGTCCCAGGAAAGATGAGACCCTTGTGCCCAACTAACCCATTCATGTCCTGTTATGGGGACCCTACTTGACAGCCCACCAAATCTGAGGGTGATTTGACTAACTTATTCAGGACCTGCACTGACAGCATCACCGAGTCAAATCCTTTATTTCACATCTTCAGGTCTCTCAAGACTTATACAAAATAGAGTACAGCTGAAGTCTTTTGCTATATATACAAGTTTATGTAAAAATACAAGTGTATATATACAAGTATATATATATACAAGCGTATATATAAAGTACAAGCTTGTGGCAGGGTAATGTTCAGAGATTACTAGTGCTAAGTTAATGTCTATAAAAACAAGCTTGCAGTGATACACAACCAGACTATAATCACTAATAACAGCTAGTGTCAGTTGGTCATTCAGCAAGCATAAGATTAAGTTCTTATCCAATAGGCATCCCTATGGGGGAGAAGACAGGTTCAGCCCATTCACTGATCCCAGAAGTTATGATGGAGTCATCCCTACTTTGCCTTTCCCAATTTCACATATTTATACAATGTGATTCAGGTTAGTAACTCCCTGTAACACTCCCACAATGTATGAAGGTGTGAGTTAATTTGTATAGTCTCAGTTAATTTGTATAAGTTCACATCATTTTCATCAAAAGGACACCCTAATCATGTTTTGCTGACATGTGAAGCCATGTTGACAATGTCCATGTGCTTCCAAGATGTACCAGGCTTCAAGGATAGTCCTTCACAATTAGGGATTTGTTAGCCCTGTTTCTTAATCTCTCTACACAAGAGCCAGGCCACCTCTCCTGCTAGCAGTTCTTCGTTTGTCAGTGTTGTTCATCCTGACCTTGTGGGAGGCCTTTGCATCTGTCCAGGCTTCTCCATAGTAACACACGTTTCAGTTTTTCGCTCTGTGCCTATGGAGCTCAGTGACTCTGGTCACAGATGCTTTGTTTACTAATTGGTGCAAAATTCCCTCGCTTTGCTTTTAAAAGTACAAATCCGGTTTGCTTGTTTGGAAGCTGCGGTGTGGTTTATCAGTATATGGTGCCTGAGAGCTCTCGCTCCTGCAGGGAGTGCAGCAGAGCCTGGCCTTGGAGCCTTCGCTCCGCCCCACATTCCGGTTAGTTTCTCTCTGGATGTGCAAGGCTGCAGGGTTGCCTGGGGAACTGTCACTGGGTAGATTACCTGCACGCCAACTGAATCCCGCCCTGGAATTAGCAGCTGCTTTTCACCCTAAGATTCCCTTAGTGTTGTAATATAACTGTGTGGGTCTGGGGGAGTAATTTCCCCCATTTTCTTACAGCAGGTTTTACAAATTTTCTTTAATTATGGCAGTTAAGTGTGATGATAATGAAGTCATAGTAATTCTTGGGGAGAAAGTGGCCAGTAGTTAGGAAGATGTAGACTGCAAGAAGGGGACCCCTCAGCCTTCTGATTCTGTGTGGTTTTGAGCTCTAGGATGAAAGCTGTAAGAGAGACACTTTTCTTTCAGTAAGTTAGTCCTCTGGCCAGAGGTTACTAAACCTGATGATGATTACCAGATCACTTACTATTTGCTTTGGTTATGAACTGACTCTCAATGTTTAATAAAAAAAATAAAAGGAGGAGAAAAAGAATTAAAAAGAAAAAGGAAAGGAAAAAAAAAGATAATGTGTGGAGGTGGAAGTGCTTAGTAATGGGAAAATTGAATGGAAACACAGAGATGGAAAAATTTGATTAGACTTGGTCAAACAACACTCAAAATATGTCAGAAATCATAGAATCATAGAATAGTTAGGCTTGGAAAGGACCTTAAGATCATCTAGTTCCAATGATCCCTTATGTAGCGGATTCCCAATAGTTGTAGAGTCTATAATCAAAGTTTGTCTTTGAAATGGAAAGTGAAGACATCATGGATATTAATACAAATGTACTTGGCTAATATGAGTTTATAGCAGTATGCTTCAAGTCCTGTAAAACCTGGGAGAAATTATAATGCTGTGTGTGGTACAGCATCTTAGAATGACACTGAATTACTATGATTTCAGAATGAATTCATGCCCTTATTTTCAAGCATGACTAATCATTAATCATAGAATCATAGAATAGTTAGGGTTGGAAAGGACCTGAAGATCATCTAGTTCCACCCCCCCCTGCCAGGGGCAGGGGCACCTGCCAATAAACCATGCCACCCAAGGCTATGTCTAATCCAGCCTTGAACACCGCCAGCGATGGAGCATTCACAACTTCCTCATAAATTTCTGTAGGTAATTTAAGTGTCAGGCAACTGTTTCTGAATTTGACACAGTAATTGTAACTTGAGACACATGTGAGTTGACTTAGGAAAGAAGAGGTAGGCTCATTCAGCTGCGCAACAGATTTCACAAATGCATTTGATAGCTGGTGAATTAATTAAATTATGGAATATTTGTAAAATGTTAAGTAGTAATGGTATATTTTTGTCAGCAAAGAAATTAGCAGTAAATTACTTTCTTTGGTGTTCTTTTGTTTAAGTAAATTACAATCTTTGATATTGTTAGAAAAACATAATTACCTAAACTAGGGATGAATTCCATTCTCTTGGGTGTTAGTATGAATTCAGGATTTAACTAGAATTTTAGTGTGTGGTGAGCATCATGCTGATTTAGCTGTCTTAGAAATGAGGCTTTACTATTGTAGTGTTCCTGCAGTGGCTAAGGAGCAGTTTATAAAAATTAATCAAAGGTACTTGCTCTTTTTACTTGTTTATATGGATTGATCTCACATGACATCCTTGTCTCTAAGTTGGAGAGACATCAATTTGATAGGTGGACCACGCAGTGGATAAAGAACTGGCTGGATGGCCGCACGCAAAGAGTTGTGCTCAATGGCTCAATGTCCAGCTGGAGACCAGTAACACGTGGTGTCCCTCAGGGATCGGTGTTGGGATCGGTCTTGTTCAAAATCTTTGTCAGGGACATGGACAGTGGGATTGAGTGCGCCCTCAGCAAGTTTGCCAATGACACCAAGCTGCGCAGTTTGGTTGATACGTTGCAGGGAAGGAATGCCATCCAGAGGAACCTTGACACACTTGTGAGGTGGGCTGATGCCAATCTGATGAAGTTTAACCATGCCAAGTGCAAGGTCCTCCACCTGGGTCGGAGCAACGCCAGGCACAGCTACAGGTTGGGCAGAGAAGAGATTCAGAGCAGCCCTCTGAAGAAGGACTTGGGGCTGTTGAAAAAATGAACATGAAATGAACATGAAATGAGCGTGTTGAAAAAATGAACATGAGCTGGCAGTGTGTGCTTGCAGCCCAGAAAGCCAACCGTATTGTGGGCAGCATCAAAAGGGGCATGACCAGCAGGTAGAAGGAGGTGATCCTGCCCCTCTACTCTGCTCTCATGAGATCTCACTTGGAGTATTGTGTGCAGTTGTGGTGTCCTCAACATAAAAAGGACATGGAACTGTTAGAACAAGTCCAGAGGAGGGCCATGAGGATGATCAGGGGACTGGAGCACCTTCTGTATGAAGATAGGCTGAGAAAGTTGGGGCTGTTGAGCCTGGAGAAGAGAAGGCTGCGTGGAGACCTCAGAGCAGCCTTCCAGTATCTGAAAGGGGCCTATAGGGATGCTGGGGAGGGACTCTTCAGGAGGGACTGTAGTGAGAGGACAAAGGGTAACGGGTTCAAACTTAAACAGGGTAAGTTTAGACTGGATATAAGGAACAAATTCTTTACTGTGAGGGTGGTGCGGCACTGGAACGGGTTGCCCAGGGAAGTTGTGAATGCTCCATTGCTGGCAGTGTTCAAGGCTGGATTGGACATAGCCTTGTGTGGCATGGTTTAGTGTGAGGTGTTCCTGCCCCTGGCAGGGGGGTTGGGACTAGATGATCTTCAGGTCCTCTCCAACCCTAACTATTCTATGATTCTATGATTAATGACATTTAGTCATACTTGTCTTGTGGATTTGAGCAACAGAAGTTTGCTCAAAATAAGTTTGAAGTTTTCTTCAGGTCTGTCTTGTTTCCGTTTGAATCAACAAAGGAGCTTTGGCGAGCAATAAGGTGAACTTGAAGGGAGGTGCCAGCTTCAAAATCTGTTTTGTGGCTCAGCTGGTCAGAGCTGCATCACTAACAACTGGATTGTCGCATTCAGATGTCAGACTTGCGCCATAAACCGTGCTATCTGAGGATTACAAGAAATGTTTTTTATATAAATACTTAAGAGAATCTCAATTTATTAAACTATGTTATAGAATATTCTGTCCTGCTCATGTCTTTCATCACTGTATTCTTGGAATGAAATATTTCTGCTCTTGAAAAAAAAAGGAGTATTTATTTACATAAACTAATAATCAAGGGTGTTTATTGTATGTGAACTTCATGAGTTTATTGTATCTAATGATATCTGTGAGAAACATGGTCAATATTATGGTATTACCTTTCAAATGCTCTTCAGATTCAAAAAAAGAAGCAGCACGTTCAAAAAAGAATCAGCACGTTCAAAAAAGAATCAGCACATTCTCTTTCTTTCACTGTGTAGCTTTGTGGCTGCCAGGGAAGGCTGAACTGGAATTTATTCAAAATAATGCTAAGAAAGTGGAAGATAATTACCAAAGATTGCCTCCATGTTCATGGGTTTAAGCACTATGAAATAATTTCCAGAACTCAGCGTCATAGTGGATAATGTCATGGCACTGAATAAGGAAGTATCAAATTTAGTCCTCTTAAAATATGACTATGTATTCTGTCTGAAATATATCCAAATCAGAGCATTTGATATTCATACTGTTGATGCCAAATGTGAAATCATGGCATAAGGGAGATCTGTAATGGAATTTTCCCTTTGTGTCAATAGATGTGAAGTATATTTATTCTGGAGACATGTAAGGGCCAACTATTAGTAGACACTGTAGGTGTGTCGTACATTTGTTTTCCTAACCTGGTGTGAGTGTACTTTGTTTTACCTGCTTCTGCTCTGTATGTAGTTTGGGTGGTGCCCTGACAAAATGTAAACCAGCTGCTTTCTTACATTGTAGTCACCTGCAACTAGGACAACATGATATCTGATTCACATTTAAATAGGTTCTGGATGTAGAAAATGATTTAACAGTTTGGTTCTTTAAAGTGGCATACACTGAACTTTGATGTTGGAACAACTATCTTCTGAAAATGACCTCCCTTGAGCAAGGAAGCATTAGAAATGGATAGGAGCAGCTTTGTGGTGCTTGAGGGAGAGATGAAGTAGTTTCTTTTCAAAAAGCAAGTATAAAGTGTACAATATTCTGTAATGGAAGGAAATAGTTTACTTGCAACAAGGAAACCTGTGTTTTTCTATTACAGTGTTAATAATCAAAAATGGTGTGCACTGTGGACGCCTTTATCCTGAAGAATGCCTGTGTCTGCCACATCTCATTTGTGGTGTACATGTCGGTTTGGGAGAACTAGCTTACAGCAGTCTTCATCCTGGTCTGCAGCTGATAACTATGTATGCAATTTAGGATGTATGTAATTCATGGATGACTTCTAGCTAATGCAGAAGTAATGTCAATAGGTCGCAGTGACCAGACTCATGTCCCTAACTACGTGTTCCCATCTGTGACTGTATTAATCCCAGAGTCATGTGTTGGTTTCATGTGTAAGGTCAGCTCTCTTATCTGACTGAAAGCTTCCAATTTTTCCACAGACCTAGCCTGCAGTTGGATCACAAGCTGATCTGGGTGTGTAAGCTGAGACTTTAACTTCCCGCTGAAATTATGATGTATAACTTACCCTCGAAGAACCTTTAACTGGCTTTTAGTAAAATTCTGTGCCACTGTAAGAGTCTTTCTAAAGTTGAATCTCTTGGATCATAGAAATATTAAATCTACTAATTGGGGTATTGTATTAATCTATGTAGTACTTAGCATTACCACTTTTCTGGTTCTTATGGGGTTTCTCTTGAAAAACAAAACCAAACCCCAAAATTCCTGAAAGGATCATGGGATGGATAAGATGCAGTGTGTACTTGAGAATACGAGACAAACATGTCAGAATGTAGTTTAGTAAGTTTTTTTCTTGAAAGAGTACCAGTTTAAACAGCTGTTCTGCTCTATTTCCCCTTCTTTCCACTTTACAATACTGCTTTTTAAATTGTTCTCATGTAATTGTGTCTTTCAGGTGAACATGAGTGGGAATCTCAGCCATGTTAAAAGCTTTCCTGCCCCTTTTCCTGTGTTGCAGTTGAATGTTCAACCATCCAAATGCATGTACTGTCCTTGCTAGGCAAGAAGTCCATGTTTCTTGTATGTTAAGCATGGAGTGGGATCTGAAGTATCTGAGGCGTTCTGGTTGGCTTGCTGGAAATCTGCTCCCTGGGAATGTAACTGCCAAGGGAACTCGCTTCAGCCTCTGTTCAACCAAACGCCCTAACTTTCAAAGGCATAGGAAAATAAATACAAGCACACTGATCTTGAAGACCTATTCTTGTCACAGGTAATTCCTCCTTTATGGTGTACAGCTGCAAGAGTTGCAAACTATGTTAATGGTAATCAGAGTTTTGCCCTGTGAGGTAATTGGGAAATCCAAGATTGTTGACTTATGTTCTGATTCCTGGTGTCGGTAACTTGCAGGCTGAATGACATTCAGGAAGCACTTGCTTTAATTTATTAACAATTTAAATGCACTATGACCAAAAAGCATCATGTTTATCACTTGGGTTAATAATCTACAGTCATGTGAATGACACATTCTAAAGATGCTTTAAAATTATGTGGGATCTGAGACTCCGTATGACATTCCATAGTAGCTAGCTTAAACTCAGTCTTTGTGGTTACCACTGGTACAAAAAGATCCTATTCCAAACTTGCTATAGTAGTAGCACCTTATTAGGGACTCCTAGTCAACTGAGAAGAGGCATCTTTGCTGAACAAAACCAGTGTCAAACAGCTTGAAGCCCTTCGTGTTTGAGAGTTCAGGAGATTGCCACGGGGTGTCACCAGTGCGCCCAGGATGGTCCAGCTTTTAATGAGCTGTTTCGTGGTAGTTTCGTCAATATGAAGTGAAATTCTGCAAAACCCCAAAAGCACAGTACAGAAATTAAGAGCAAGAGGCACCCGAGCTTTGCAGCAAGCAGCCTTGTACTTGCAAATGCAGGGAACCTGCTGGTTAGTCTTGGCAAGCTTCCAGGCTCCTTTTGAGTGTGTATTTGTAGAACTAGGCGAGAAGTCAGACAGACAAACTTTACCAAAACTGGGGGAGAGACAAGGGAAACCCCAGACTGACTGATTCGAAGAGGCCTTTTAAAAAGATAGGTGAGTGAATGGTAGGGACCCATTTTAAATAATTTTACAAAACATATAACAACTAAAGTTTCCTACTTTACCATACACGCCATGTGAAAGGTAAGTTACCTTCATTACTAATTCTTCTATTTATTGTGACAGAAATGAAATATCACAGGAAATGACTGTCTCCTTTTCTTGCTAGTTTTAATCATTGAGAATATTAACCAAACCATTGATGAGTTGCCCAGTGTGGAGGGGAAGCTGCTCTGAACTCCAGACAGCTGTTCCTCCAGCAGCTGGATGGATTAGAAGAATTAGGCGCATTAATTCAGATGAGAATGGATTGCACTTGTTTTTGTCAGTGCATGCAGGGAACTGTCTCCCTAGTCAGTAGACGATAGATTAGTCACAAGGGCTTGGATTGCATGTGTGAGTTTGCATGCTAGAAGACTCTTCTAGCCAAGAAATGGTGTTTGCCAGTGAAGCTCCACATCCATGAAATGGATGACAAAGTCCAAGTTTCAAACAGGAAACCAGAGATGGGTGAAACTTGCAGACAGGCAGGTGTCACTTTTCTTCATTTCCAGCTCTGGCAACTGTCCTGTAGTGTTACTGTATGGCACTAGCTGCTGTGAGGTATGGGGGTTGTGTGTGTGATCTGTTTACTGTGTACATCTGCAAACAAAGTTCTGCATTATCATTTTAAGGCTCTGTGTTTTTTGTTCTAAGTTGTGTACTGAACAAAAGAAAGATT
This sequence comes from Ara ararauna, assembly GCA_028858755.1. Taxonomy (NCBI): domain Eukaryota; kingdom Metazoa; phylum Chordata; class Aves; order Psittaciformes; family Psittacidae; genus Ara; species Ara ararauna. Next base: position 93,964,375 of record CM054410.1, read on the forward strand.
TCTTCACTAGTAATTTTTCAAAGTCCTCATAGTCTCTAAGTGTAAAGTATACTCTTGCTGATGAGGTTTTTTTGAAAGCTTATTAATGTAGAGTTGCATTGCAGAATCCAGAAAAGCCTGTTACAGTAGTGCTACCAAACATGAACTGACTTGCAGCGTGACAGCTGCATAGGATTCCTGTTTGCAGTTCATTATTTCTATATCTCCTTTTCTATGTTTGCCTTTACTCTTTCACAACACTGGTGGTATGGACTTGTAATATAATCCCGTTCTTTCAGCTTGGCTGGGGAAGGAGGTGAACAGGGTTTCCTGTTCTGTTGCATTCTTGCAACAAAAAAATTCCTGTCAAAAATAAGGAATAAGACATTAGTGGGGTTTTCTGAATACGAGTTTAGAGCAGCCTCCGTAAGTATCAGTGCACAAACATATGGAACTTGTGCAGCTGGTGCCTGTAAGTATCCACTGAATAGGTATTTTGTTTTTATCTCACTCCTGCTGTAAAGGAGTGATAAGTCACTTATCCCTTCTTCAGAACTAGTTGACATGCTGACTGTCACTGCTGAAGGTTATTACACTTAACTAATTTAGACCGTGTTGATGACAGTTACTAACTAAGCAATATATGAACATGGAGTGCCAAAGATCATGCTGAGTAATGGACTTTGTGACTTTATTTAAAGAATTGTTTATATTTTTAGGCTCTTTAGAAAAGACAGGCCCGGCAGACGAGGAGGGGGAATTGCTATTTATGTTAGGGATAGGCTGGAGAGTATGGAACTGTGCCTGGGGACAGGTGAGCAGTTGACAGAGAGTTTGTGGGTCAGGGATAATCTGGAGAGTATGGAACTGTGCCTGGGGACAGGTGAGCAGTTGACAGAGAGTTTGTGGGTCAGGGTTAAAGAGAGAACAGTGATGAGAGACATTACTGTGGGGATCTGTTACAGACCGCCTGATCAAGAGGACCCTGTGGATGAGGTTCTCTATAGACAGCTAGGAACAACCTCACGCTCGCAGGCTCTTGTTCTCATGGGGACTTCAACCACCCTGATATCTGTTGGAGGGATGGTATGGCCCGGCACAAGCAATCCAGGAAGTTCCTCAACTGTGTGGAAGACAACTTCCTTCTGCAAGTCATAGAGGAGATGACAAGGAGAGGTGCCCTGCTTGACCTCGTGCTCACCAGTAGGGAAGGGCTGGCTGGAAATGTGATGCTCCAGGCCAGCCTTGATTGCAGCAATCATGAGATGGTTGAGTTTGAGATCCCCAGGACAGTGAGAAGGGCGTGCAGCAAGCTCACTGCCCTGGACTTCAAGAGAGCAGATTTTGGCCTCTTCAGGAACCTGCTTAGTAGGGTTCCATGGGATATAGCCCTAGAGGGCAGGGGGGCCCAAGACTGTTGGTTAATATTCAAGGATCACCTACTACAAGCTCAGGAGTGTTGCATCCCAATTAGAAGGAAGTGCTGCAGTAGGGCCAAGAGACCTCCTTGGATTGATAAGGATCTGCTGAGGAAACTTTGAAGGAAAAAAGAGGCTTATAAAAGGTGGAAGCAAAGACAGGCGGCTGGGGAAGAATACAGGGATGTTGTCCAGGAAGCTAGGGACCAGGTTGGGAAAGCTAAGGCCCAATTAGAATTAAGCTTGGCTAGGGATGTGAAAGATAACAGGAAGGGTTTCTATAGGTACATGGCAAATAAAAGACAGAGTAGGGACAACGTGGGCCCTCTCCAGAAGCTATCGGGAGAACTGGCTACCCTGGATTTGAAGAAGGCTGAGGTACTGTAAGGGTGGTGAGGCACTGGAATGGGTTGCCCAGGGAAGTTGTGAACGCTCCATCCCTGGCAGTGTTCAAGGCTGGGTTGGACAGAGCCTTGGGTGGCATGGTTTAGTGGGAGGTGTCCCTGCCCATTGCAGGGGTGTTGGAACTAAATGATCTTCAGGTCCTTTCCCACTCTAACTATACTATGATTCTATGATTCTTAATGACTTCTTTGCGTCAGTATTCACTGGCAAATGATCTGACCACGCCACCCAAGTCTTGGAAGGCAGATGCAGGGACAGTGAGAATGAAGATCTTGGGCTCACTGTAGGAGGGGTTCTGGTTTGAGACCATCTTAAGAACCTGAACGTCCCCAAGTTCATGGGACCTGATGAAATCCACCCGAGGGTCCTGAAGGAGCTGGCAAATGAATTTGCTTAGCCACTGCCCATCATATTTGAAAAATCATGGCAGTCAGATAAAGTTCCCAATGCCTGGAAAAAGGGAAATATAACCCCCATTTTCAAGAAGGGGAAAATGGATGGCCCAGGGAACTACAGACCAGTCAGTCTCACCTCTGTGCCTGGCATAATCTTGGAGAAGGTTCTCCTGGAAGGCTTGCTAAGGCACATGAAAAACAACAAGGTGGTTGGTGACAGCCAGCATGGCTTCAGTAAGGGGAAATCCTGCCTGACCAATTTGGTGGCCTTCTATGATGGGGCTACAGAACTGATGGACAGGGGTAGTGCACTTGAGCTGGACTTGCGCAAAGCGTTTGACACTGTCTCACATGACATCCTTGTCTCTAAGTTGGAGAGACGTCAATTAGATAGGTGGACCACGCGGTGGATAAAGAACTGGCTGGATGGCCGCATGCAAAGAGTTGTGCTCAACGGCTCAATGTCCAGCTGGAGAACAGTAATGAGTGGTGTCCCTCAGGGATCGGTGCTGGGACCGGTCTTGTTCAAAATCTTTGTCAGTGACATGGACAGTGGGATTGAGTGCTCCCTCAGCAAGTTTGCCAGTGACACCAAGCTGCATGGTTCGGTTGATACACTGGAGGGAAGGAATGGCGTCCAGAGGGACCTTGACATGCTTGTGAGGTGGGCTGATGCCAACCTGATCAAGTTTAACCAAGCCAAGTGCAAGGTCCTCCACCTGGGTCGGAGCAATCTCAGGCACAGCTACGGATTGGGCCAGAAAGAGATTCAGAGCAGCCCTGCAGAGGAGGACTTGGGGGTTTTGGTTGATGAAAAAATGAACATGAGCCGGCAGTGTGTGCTTGCAGCCCAGAAAGCCAACCGTATTGTGGGCTGCATCAAAAGGAGCATGACCAGCAGGTCAAAGGAAGTGATCCTGCCCCTCTACTCTCATGAGACCCCACTTGAAGTTCTGTGCACAATTCTGGTGTTCTCAACATAAGAAGGACATGGAACTGTTGGAACAAATCCAGAGGAGGGCCACAAGGATGTCTGGGAGGCTGGAGCACCTCCCGTATGAAGACAAGATGAGAAAGTTGGGGCTGTTCAGCCTGGAGAAGAGAAGGCTGCGTGGAGACCTCAGAGCAGCCTTCCAATATCTGAAGGGGGCCTATAAGGATGCTGGGGATAGACTCTTCATAAGGGAGTATAGTGATAGGACAAGGGGTAATGGGTTCAAACTTAAAGAGGGGAAGTTTAGATTGGATATGAGGAAGAAATTCTTTCCTGTAAGGGTGGTGAGGCACTGGAATGGGTTGCCCAGTGAAGTTGTGAATGCTCTATTGCTGGTGGTGTTCAAGGCCTGTTGGGTAGAGCCTTGGTTTAGTGTGAGGTGTCCCTGCCCATGGCATGCATGAAATGTGATGCAGCATTTGCAGTGGGCAGAAAGTCTGAAGTTTTCTATTTTTAAGACTACAGAATTATTTTAACTGCTAAACTTTTAACTGCTGATATTTCAGTGGCTATTTCTTTGTGCTTTCAAAGTTAGTAAGTGAGTAACTTGCTCCGAAAACTTTAATTCTCTGATCTTGACGAAGTATAAAATGTTCAGTGGCTTCTGAGTTCTTCATAGCTGCTTATCTTAGCTTGTAATAATGACAAGATAAACTGACATAATCTAGAAACTTCTGTATTGTTTATATGAAAGCAGGACATCCTGCCTAAAATATAAAACTGCTTTAATGTTAACTAGATTATTATGAAAAAAGTCATGCCTGATTATTTTTTACAATGTCCAGTTCCTCATCCAATTAGGTTTTTGAAATTTTCTTAATTAGATGAGCTCCCGTCTTCTACTATGATACTGTAATAAAAATAATTGTTGACCTTCTATTGTTTGCTCAGAGTTCCTCCAGGGACAAAGAACTTCTTTTGCCAAAGAGCAGGTTATTAATTCTTATTACATAGCTCCAGGATCCTTTCATAGTTTGGTATTGCCTTTCATCTTAAGCTTAGGACTGTGAAGAGAAAATGTTGCCAGAGTTAGTCAGCAAAGGAATTCCTCAATACCTTGCATGTTATTTCCTTCAAAATCTTGGCTCTGTGGTTCTCTCATTTGCTTTACATTTCCATAACTGTCTACAAGATGGCTTTTGAGTATTTTGGTTTGTTTCTTTCCCAATTTAATTTTGTCTTTGGTGTTTATATTTAATCATGTATGAATTTTTGTTTGCCAAATCCCTGCTGATTTTTAACATGTATACTTTTCACTAGACCTACAAATATCCATTTTTCTTTGTAATGACCTTCCTTTCACTGGAACCTTGTTAATAAGTTGAATATTTAAGTTCATGTGGCTTACTTGTGTAATCATTGGTGATGCAGGTGGCAGCTCTTTTGTTTTCCCTAGTTTAATATATCTCCTGTAAGCTCTCTGAGTTGATCTTAAAATCATTGAATGTATCACACAGGGGCCCATAATTATTCTTATGCTCTCAGCTAAATGTATTTATAACTATATGATGCTTTTAAGTCTGTATTAAAAATTTCATGTTCTTTCTTTATTTGTTTTCCCTGTAGTACTCCATCCTTGCAGTAAGATGAAGAAGCTGTTAAATATTTTTTTTTTTTTAATTTTCTATCCGGTAACAAGGAAATCAGGTTCATTCCACTTTATCCAAAGCTGGGTTTCAAGTGCTTTTCAATAATTAATATAAAAAAATACTCCAGTACTTTGAGTAATACTCAGAAGTACTTAAACACCCTTGTTTCAGGACTGAGATCTATTGACACACTGGATGGCAGTTTAGGTGTTCTCTGTGTATTCTGCATAATTTAAAGAATTTTCCCTTCTATGTGGTTCCTTATGTGATTTTCTTATCTCAATAAGTGAATTTCTTTGCCAAATTGCAATGGATCAGAAAGAAAGGTAAATTGCTAAATTTCAGTTAGTTAGAATCAGGGTTGAGGATAAACAAATTTTAAGAAATTTGTCTAGAAACAAAGTTGTTAGTCTCAGAGTTCTGGCTCTCCCCTCTTTACAAGTAAATCAAAGATACAAAAATAGCCTGCCTGTCTGCTGACTCTCTGGTGGTGTGTTTGGGAAATATTATTTCACTGTATTGGAGTGCTGACTTTGACATTTTATTATGTTTAGTTGTAGTATAAGTAAGCTGCTGTTATACAGTGTATATAATGATTAACCTGTGGGAGCTCCAGAATGCCTCCCCGCTGACATGTTTTTGCCATCAATGGCTCAAAACTCTCCCACTACTCATTTGTAAATGCTATTAACCTTGAAAAGTGTTTGACTTGCATGCTACCACTGTTGTGTGATTTACTTCAATGAATAAATTAAGATCATATTAAAAGTATTGTTGATCATTTCAGAGGCTTGTTTCATCTTGGGTGCTTAGTTGTAGTCCTTGTGTGAAGAGCTTTAAGACATCTTAAAAATTAAGACAAAGTAGATGATCTACTATGCTTTATAAACTACTCCAGAACAAATTCTTTTATTTACTCATCAGGTATGTTTGAAGCTTTTCTAAGCTGAAATAAGAGGGTTTGCAGTCTGAAGCACATGGGCTTTGCACTTCTTTTTTTTTTTTTTTTTTTTTTTTTTAATAATTTTGATTTTAGATAATCCATAGCACCTGATAAGGAGAAGAAATATTCCTCCAATTTTCCAGTTCAAAACTTGTAATTTATATAAGCAGAATTACCAGCTTTGCAAATAGTTGTTCCAAGGAAGTACAAATACTCATGCATTGTACCTACTGCATGCAGTTAGCCCACTTCCTTCAGTCTGCAAGGAGGAATGTTGTTGCAGTCACAAATAGCCCAAACCCCATGCAAAATAAATGCTATCAGGGTATGTAACAAGTATTCAGGAGTGAATGCTTTGGTAAGTTTGAGAATGCACACTGTTGGTTTAAAGGAAGATATTTATTGAACTGAAGAGAATAAACTTGTTTTACTCAAGTTTTTTAATGCTTAGGAAATTTTTTTCAAGAAAGGAAACTTGACTTAAGGAATATACATGTTTATATGAAATTTAGGTAGAACTGAAGCTCAGCAATTCATCTTCTGAAACTTTTATGCTGACTCTTAGCCATGGAAGAATGCAAGCTGTACAGTTACTTTGTTTTTCAGTTCTTTAAGCCTGTGTAATTTGTAGCTTTCTATGCCTGGAGCAGCCCCAGACTTAAGTGACTAGTTAGATACAGTGAATATTTAGGAAAAAACTAACTCTAAACCTTCCTGGCAGCAAGGGTGTCTCTGCTGCTCTTTATGGGCATCTGCAAGGTTTGTAACATGGGCTGTAACAACTGATACCACCGCCTTTTAAAATGTGTATGGCAGGGCCAGAGACAGGCATCTGCAAGGCTCGGCCAGTGCTCTGAATACAATAGGCTGGGTGTGCACTAACACTTTGGAAACTGGCAGCACTCTCTTAAAACCTTGGTTTCCTCATTGTAAACTATCCTGCTGCATATTCATATCTCAATGGCTAAGCACAGCAGCTGTGTTTGGGACAGGCTGGAAACAAAGGAAAAGTGGTGTGACCTGCAAGAAGTGTGACCGTTTGTCACATGTGTGAGGGGAATTGGTCTTTTCCTTCGCCTGAACAAATGCTCACAATTTTCTGTGAATTCTTCTGTTCCATCAGGCATCATTATGGCGTGCACTAATCGTTTGGGATATTTTTAGACAGTGTAAATAATGGCAGAGGTATGCTTTGAATTTTCCTTTTAGCAGGAGCAGAAATACCAGCAGTTCACATCACGTGGCTTCTTATTCTAGTAATATTTTCCCACCCAAACATAGCATCCAAGTGCCCTGTGGAAACCATGTGCTTACCGGAGCCTGGCTCACCCCTAAGGGCTACACGGTGGAAACTTAACCATTCAAAGCCTCTGTCCTTCCTGTTTCTTGTGATGTTGGCATGTAAACGACTATAAGCCGGCAGTGTGCTCTTGTGGCCAGGAGGGCAAATAGTATCCTGGGGTGCATCAGGAGGAGTGTGGCCAGGAGGTCAATGCAGGTGATCTTCCCCCTCTACTTGACCCTGGTGAAGCCACATCTGGAGTACTGTGTCCAGTTCTGGGCTTCTCAGTACAAGAAAGACAAGAAGCTACTGGAAAGAGTCCATTGAAGAGCCTCAAGGATGATCAGGGGTCTGGAGCACCTCTCCTATGAGGAGAGCTTGTGGGAGCTGCGCCTGTTTAGAGGAGCCTGAGAGGGGATCTCATGATAAATAAACTTCAACATAAATAAAGATCCGGCAACAGGAAAAGGATAAATAAACATCAACATAAATAAAGATCCAGCAACAGCGAAAGGAGCAATGGCCATAAACTAAAACACAGGAAGTCTCACCTCAACATGAGGAAGAGTTTTATGTTGAGGGTGGCAGAGCACTAGAACAGGTTGCCCCAGGGGGGTTGTGGAGGCTCCCTCTCTGGAGCCATTCAAAACCCGCCTGGACATGATCCTGTACAACTTGCTCAAGGTGGCCCTGCCTTGGCAGGAGGTTGGACCAGATGATGCCCAGAGGTCACTTCCAACCCTAATGATTCTGTGAAATTGGTAGGGCAGAAATTTAAGCCGCCTTGACTTCACAGGGAGACATCTGCAATGGCACATAGGAGTTGTCTGTGGAAGTAATAGAGGGGGAGATCCCTGTTCTTCAAAACTGAAGGGACTGTAACACTGACGGGTTTTTCCACATGCCTTTTCCGTGTATCTGAGGGGCTTATAGAACAAAACTGGGGGTATCCATGGGCTGCGCAGCTTTCGCGTCCCGGCCTGGCTTGGAGGGGGGGCGGCCGCCGCCGGGGAAGAGGTGGCAGCCGGCGCCTCGGCTGCTGCCGCCTCATCTCCGACGGCGGCCCACCCGTCCTTCAATCGGCCCCGCCTCGGTGGCAGCCGACGTCAGTGCCGAGCCCCTCAGCCTCCCTCCTTCCCTCCGCCCTCGGGCTCCGCCGTCCCGCCCGCCGCCGCTCCCCTCTGCCGGCGTTGGACAGCAGCAGCCACCACCTCGGCCCTGCCCCGCTGCCTGCCCCCCCCCCGCTCCCCTTCGCTGAGAGCCCAGCAGCGCGAAGATGGCGGCGTACAAAATCCTCCTGCCTCCGCTCCGCCGCCGCATCCTCCTTCCCGCCACCCGGGCGCGAGGCGCCGCGGTTGAGGTAAAGGCGAGCCTGCGGGCACAGACCAAGGGCCGGCGCTCGGCTCCTCGCTCCCTCTCAACGGAACCCTGCTCGGGCGGGCTGCCAGAGCCCCGAGGGGGAGCCGCTCATAGACAAAACCGACCCATGGGCCTGGGTTTCTCTATAAAAACAACGGGTTTTGGTGCTGGTTTTGGCCCGCGGGAGCTGGGCGTCAAGGATAAGGGTAGAGAGCGGCTCCAGAGCAAGCCCGGCCCCGGCGGCGCGTTGGGATGCAGTGACCTTGGGGACCAGCCTGGAGGTTTGGCTTTAAGGTTTAGTTTATTTCCTTATCCCGCATTTGAAATTGCCGCACCACTGCAGTGTGATGCTGCATATTCCAGACTTGTCCTCTCACCACGGTGGTGTTTCCTTGAGGCAGGGGCAGGTGTCCGGAGGAATTGGCCCTGTCAGGAACACAGCTCCCTGCAGCCCTCCATGCACACATACAGTGTGGAGTTCAGCCATGCAGCTTGCTGCTTTGCCCGATTTCCTCTTCCTGGGGGAAGCTTCTGCCAAACCTCACTGATATAATGGTTTCCAGCCCACATGCAACCACAGCCAAGTTAATTTTTCGTTTCTTCAGCCAAAATTGTTCCTGTGGCTTTTCTTATTCTATTTTAGTTGGAGCAGCTCACCTGTTCTTCTCATACCCATGTTTATTCTTCCTGATGTCTTTATGGGCAAATAATCATAGCTCTTTCAGTCTTTGTTTTGCTACACTGTATTTTGCTCTTCTATAAAGTTTAGTTAGATTTTTTTGATTGTTCTAGAAGCTTGTCTGTCCCTATGTTACTTCTGTTTTAAGTCTGAGATGTCAGAATTGCAGCCAGCTCCTGAGGTCTTAGCTTGCTGCCTCCGTGTGCAGGGGAGCATGGGTGATCCCGTGCATCTTGGTTCCTTAAGATCTTATTGCTCTCAAAGAGCAGAGTGGGTGGGAAAGGGACAGAAAAAGACCTGTTTAGTGTAGAAGGGCAGGTATCCTCATTAGAGACATCAAACCTGGGAGTGCATGCATATGTAACACATGCTACTCTGCTCTCCTCTGTGGCAGGCAGTTGGGAAGATTAAGGAAAAGGTACCACATGGTCTCTTTAAAATATTTTCCGATGTGTGGGTACAGTGACACAGCAGTGGTCTGGCCACCTCCCAGCCGTAGTCCTCATGCGTACCTGCAGACCTGTTTGTACCAAGTCTCCTGAGGCTGCCAGCCATAATATTCATTTTGTCCCTTGCCTACTGAATGTGACCGGAAGAGACATGCTTTTCAGTCTTACTGTTCTTCTGCAAAAAACATTTCTGAGAGAAATATGGTATAGTTGAGCATGGAGAAGGGTCTTTTACTCTTTCTCACCTGGCAATGTTCCTTATGACCCATGTACTGATTTTTCTTTTTATTTTTGAGCCACCAGAACAAAGAAACATCAGTGTTTCCACTGGGAAGCAGATGAGCCTCCATTGAGAAAGATTTTCTTAATATTCGATATAAACTTTTTCAGCCTTAATTTTATAAAAGAAAGCAGTTTGTGTCATCTTGAAACTGAGCCAAAAATTACTGCTCTGGTTGTAACTGGGTCTTCAGGCAGCTCTTTAGGGAAGAATTAGGCTATTGTCTTTAAACAGTGTATAGGTTAGCTTGGTTATTATATATTTACTCTTTCTTCTCCCTCTTTCCCATTTTAAAGAAAAATAAACAACAACAAAAAAATAGGTTACCGTGACCTAAGAACATAGTAGATGAGTTATGATGGTAACTGTGCAATGGCCTTTCACTGTGAAGTCTAGTTTTGGGAGTGAGATCTGTATTGATTTTCCTTTTGCCCTTCCTATGTCATTAGTCTGTTGGAGTCACCTGATCCTTCGACTTAAATTGTTGAAGACCTGTAAGACTGCGTTAGGAAGCTGGAGAAAGGTTTACCTTGCTGAAAGGGATCTTTTCTTATTCTGCTGCCAGGGCAGTGATGTGCTTCGTATTGTTCCTTGGCCTCCACTCAAATTTTGTGGTGGTGTTGGCTCTGCTTCAGCTATTTCTGGTTATGCCTAGTGTCTGGATATCTTTGAAGCTGCAAGTAACAATATGGTGTTTAAAGCAGTCTTTGTGTTACTCTGACTTGTGCTGAGAGGTTGCATTTGTGGATCTTTTCACAGTAAGCACAATTTGTCAGCAGTTTAGAGTGGAATTCAGAAATATAAAATCAGTTTGCGTATTGTCAAATCGATTCATATTTAGCCTAAAGCCTTAATTATGCATGTGAACGTTGTATAATATGGGTGCAGGGAAGAGATCATAAAGTCCTTGTTTTGGAGACCTGAATCCTTCTCTTCCCCTTCCCTCCAGTGGTTACTCTTTATAGTAGCAATATTTATTCAATGTTTTCCCACTTACCTATCCAGAGAGGTGGTCATCATTATAAAGCTACTATGTAATGTTTTTTATTAATTCATTTGTTTATTTTAATATTGTTCCAGAGTTTTGGATACTATTTTTCCACTAGCTGTCATCGCAACACCAAATTTTATACTGATCCTGTTGAAGCTGTAAAAGATATACCCAATGGGGCAACTATACTTGTTGGTGGTAAATATTTAAATTATTTCTGGATGAAACTACATTCTGTTAGTGAGATACTTTTTACTGGTTTACCATGTTTGTTTTAATATTAGCTAATCTGAGAATCCATATGCTTGTGTGGGTATTTTAAACAACTGACTTCCTAATTGTGCTAAAAGGGGGACAGATCCTTTCAGTGAGAAAATCCCACTTTGTGCCTTAGGGGAGAGAAAAAGGCTTAGAAAAATAATTTTTTTACCCCACTAGTGAAGTGGTTAGACTTCACTTGTGCCAGTTTGAATGCAGAAAATCAATTTAGGATTTTTCAAGTTAGCATTGTTATTTCAGATGGTGAGGAAATATATTTAGTTTGACTCTTTTTTTTTCTTGTGGTAGCATTTTCTGTATCCTCTATCTGCCAAGTGACTTGATCCCTGTGACCTTGAACAAATCACCTAACCTGTTTATGGCTGTAGAAAATGAAGATAATACTTATCAACATTACACTAGATGGTTATGTGCAACATTTCCACAGGAATAAAGAAGTTGTGTCATACTTTCACTGTGATTTCAGCTTTTGAATATTCTAGATGATTTCCACAACTTCATGCTATTTGGTCTACTGAGAGAAAAGCAATCTCTCTATGTACTACGTTATAAGTGATTTTCAATATTGAAGAAGTAACTGATATAATGTTGTGAAACATAAGAAACCTCACTGGAGATGTGTAATGAGGTAAAATTACTTCTAGGAGTAATTATTGGGTTTTTTGTTGTTTTTGGAGCAAAAGAAGGTTTGGGGCTAAGTAGTTAGGATGAAAATGGTAGTAGTTGTAGTGTTAGGGCCTGGTCTAAGACTTAAGCACCTCAGATGTGGCATGGTGTTTCAATTTAGGCATACTGTGCTCTTGCATAATAGGTAGGAGTGTGAAGCACCTTAGCTTGGGTGGAGATCTGGGTTACTGTACTTCCAGTTACACATCTTCTTGGGAGCATTAAATTTCCCAGATTTTTATCACCTAATTATAGGCTAGGCTGTATGGAAGAGCTCCTTGCTCCTCCTGTTGGACACTGTTATGTGCAGCGAACCATTGACGATTAATTGAGTAGAAAGGGAACAAGGAATAATGAGTACAGCGGATAGGACGCAAATCAAGGTCCTGGAGGCCTTCTCCAAAGGCCATTTGTGTGTGAGCAGAGATGGTTAAATGGCTTTCCTCCAAACTGGGAACCATCTAGAGACTGGAAGATGCCAGTACTAGGGTGCAACTCTTTCTGGAAGTGTTGTTTTATTGAAGTCAACTGGAAGGAGCTTGTTCTGCTCAAAAAAAGTTTTTAATAAATCAGTGCACATTCTTAGACTTCTGATTAATCTGTGTTCTTTCAAACACTTGTTACATATTCTATTTTTTTTCATTTTACATAGGTTTTGGATTATGTGGGATTCCTGAAAACCTCATTGGGGGTTTACTGAAGACTGGGGTAAAGGGAATAACAGCAGTCAGTAATAATGCAGGGTAGGTATTCATATCATTGTGGTCTGATAAGTACAGACTAAATATTATACTCATGTGAAAAGGCTGATATGTATGAAAAAATCTTACCTTTTGTCATAAGAATTTTGCATTAACCATATGCTTTGTTTGAAAATGTTAATTTTGGAATGAGTCCAGAAAGTTGTCATGTACACTGCATTATTGCATTTTCTGTGAAATTTTTACTTTTGAATTCCATATTTGTGGTGAAATAATAATGATAATTTTGTATTGTTTCCATGGAACTTATACTGCTTGTAATTATGAGCCATTTTCTCGTGTAGGTAGTCTCCCATCTGTTCTGTAGGAGCTCAGCCTTTATTTCATTGCTGAAGGGAAAAAAAAAAAATGTCACTGGGAAACTGTTTTCTTGTGTAGCTACGTTAGAATAAAAGACAGACAAGTTTATGTGAGCCAGAAAGGTTTTTTGGGTATAAAGAACTTTGTTCTTTATGCAAAGTGAAAATAGTTGTCATACCTTGCTCCTTCAATTCCTCCAGCCTTGCCAAAGAAGTGAATTAGGTAGGATTTATCCAATAATGCCTTGTGCTATTTTCAGCTGCATCATTACATCTCCCATACACTTCCTCCATAGATTTGCATCTTGATCTGTTTTATTTCAACTTTTTAACACAAGTTAAAACCAGAATACCATTCAAAACCCACAGATTTAGTTTATATATGTATTTCAGGCTTCCGAGGCTGAAGTTTACAATATGTTTATCCTCTTTTTTTCTTCTTTTTTTTTTTTTTTTTCCCCTCATCCTTTATGCTTGCTCTTGCACATTGATTGGGTAATAGATATGATTTGTGTTGGTATTTGGCACATACACTGCCAAACTCAAGCTCCTTAGACTCTTGTGGGTGTGCTGGTTTCAGCTGTAACAGTTATTTTAATCCTTCCTAGTAGCTGGTGCAGTGCTGTGTTTTGGCTTTAGCCTGAGAACAATGCTGATAGCACACCAGTGGCTGGGCTTAAACTATGACAATGGGGAGCTATTTCTGCTGGATGATAAAAAGAAGAGAGAAAGAGACAGAAATAATTTTGAGTGGAAAGATCAGTCATGTAGAGATCATTCACTTTCCTCGTATTCTTATATCTGAATGACACATGTATATGTAGATATATGGCACAGATGCTCCTGGGTTGAAGGGGAGGGTTAGAGTGTGAGGAAAAGTGAAAAGAGAAACATTGTGGAATAGAATGGAGAAGAAGACATTTTGTATTGCATTTCTGCACATCATTGGTGGTGTTGTAGGTTAGAATCAATTTTGATGGAAATAAAGCTATCTTTCCTGAAAATTCTTTGGAGTTTGAGGCTGGAATAATTACTGTAAAATGTTTGGTTGCTGTCAGAAAAACAAAATTTAATTTATTTTTACTTGAAATTAGTTTTCCATGCTCATCTGTGGGAGTCTGAAAAGTTTCTCATACAACAGCATATTGATTTGAAAGTGCCCGAGGGCATTTAGATTTTCATAAAGTCTAATTTATAAAAGTCCTGCTTTTGCTGTCATGGTGAACAGCATAATTTATTTTGAAATGTAACTCATAATAAAGTATAATCTCATCTGTTGCTTGTTTTAGTTGTATTACTGTTATATGGAACTTCTCCTGCTATAGTTCATTAGGGTTTGGGAATTAAACCCTAAGTTAAAACACCAATGTCATCATTAATAGGGTCACAATCCTTTACCGCAGCAGTATGTGTCATATAAGCATCTTCCAATACCTTCTCCAAAAGTATAGTGATATTAAAAAGTATTGCAATATTAAATTAAAATTTTAAGCTGAAGTAGCACAGCAATCATGTATCCTGCAGCAATAGTATTCAAAGAGTGAGTTGTCAGGCACTTTGTGGGATGAGTAATTTGTTACTTTCAAACATGCCTCAGGATTCAGCGTGTCTTGTTTTGGTGCTGTTGTGCTGCACTTGATGCCTTGCTCTATTTCATCTTCCTCAGTGCAGCTGATTTCTCCAGCTTTTCCAGTAAGCAGAAGGTAATTGGTTGTGATTGGGTTTTCTCATCCTGCAGCAGGGCTAGCAGGCAGCTTGCAATTGGAGCAGGGAAGGAGCCAAGTACGTAGACAGACAACCTATTCCGGAGAGCAGTGCAGCTGCGTGGATTAAGTCACATGTCTTTCAATATGCATGAACCACAAAATGTGTTACAGAGCTATCTGTTCATACCTAAAATAGCATCAGTGGAGACAGTGCTTCACTTATACCTAGGGAAAAAGCAGCAATTAAGAAGTCCTGAAGCACTCTTACCAACTGTCTTTTAGCTGGAAAGAAGGTTCAGCAAAGCCTAGAAATGCTTGGCAGTGACTGGGGGTAAAGAAGAAGGATGTTCTCAAGTTCACACCCTACTGTTCTGTGCTGCAGTGTAATAGAAATGAGATTCCTCCCACAAATCCTTGTTCAAGTCACATCACTGCTGGCAGGTAAAGTCCTTATTCCAGCCTTTGAAAGGCTTGCCAAGGACAAGTTGTACAGTAGTGTGTGGAGTATTCTTAGCCACCCTTACTTAGAACATCATATTGCTAAACTTACTGTCTGTTGCTGTGGATTATGTTAGTGCATATGCTTTGTGCTAATTAGTGAAACAGCACCATAGTTACACTTTGCAAAGCCAAACAGGGCAAAGTGTTTGAAAGGGAAGCAGTACAAATATCCAGTATCTCTAGTATTTACACAACTTGCTTCAGGGGAAACTGGAGCTTGTGAACCAGAGATAGCAAAAGATACCATGGCAGGTGAGTGTGCTTCTAAAATACCACCTGTCACACATTCCCTTATAACTCCTTTTGCCTATGGTGTTCATATTTTAAATACTTCCTTGATACTGTTTTTATAAGCCCTTTAAATTCAGAAAAAACCCTATTTTTGCTTAGCCTGTCAACATAGCCAAACAATTAAAATGATATTTTAATAAGTTTGCACCAAATTATTAATTCATTTTGCTTAATGAAATAGACAACTAATTTTGGCTGTAATCCCATTCTGAGATCAATACTTCCATTCCGTCTCTACCACGTCAATAGGTTGAATTTGTACTTGGCAAAAATGAAGTCCATTACTTGAGTAGTTGCACATGTGATCTGACTGTTGTATCAGATGAGCTACTTCCCTCTGGCTTTGTCTGCTTTTTTTACTTAAATACACATTCTTCTTCAATGCAATAGTGTTGAGCAATAGATCTTCACTTACAGTAAAAATAGAGAACTCATGGTTAATATCTTAATTACTAATCACTTAGGTGCTCATCCAGAAGGAGATTGACAGCATGCTGTCAGATTATCACAGGTTCAGACTGTCTTCTTAAAAGGCATTACCAGCTTTTTGAACCTTTGGTCTCCAAGCTGTTTTCAAAGATCTTTTTATGTTACAGTGTTATACAAAAGAAAGGAGAAAATGGCTTTGAAATAAACATTTGAACTGTTGATCATGATGCCTGAGTGCACTGTTATTTATTTCTGTTGAACACAATACCTTTGTTTTCCTAATGGGCTATTTGCAATTGCCAGATCTCCAGATAAGGCACTATATGGCATTAGATGCAATGGTAGACTTGCTGCACCCCATATTTTGAAACACAAAAGGTATTTTTCTGTTCTTAGCATTTATCAATCCTGCCTTAAATTCAAAATATTTAACTGCTCTTTGTATTAAAGTTTAAGGCTATCTTATTTTCCAGTCTTTACTTTTGATTGCATATTTCTGCTAAAAATGAAATGTCCTTGGTAAAAACAAAAACCTTTCCCACAGACTCCATATTTGTTCTTGCATCCTCATTATTACTTTTATATATATATCTATATATCTGTTATATATACTTACATATACATATATATGTATTCATATTACTTTTTATATATTAAAATATATTAAAATTATATGTAAAATTTATAGTCAGATGGAAGTTGCATTCTGGTTTCACAGAGAGTTTAGAAGTTTTTTCACATAAAGTAAGGTGGCAAGTGGTTTAATGGTATGAATTTGACAATCCATTGAATCAGAGAAGTGAAATATTACTGAAAAAGTCTCTGAAGGCCTGGGAAAAAAGCCTGTATGTCCATAAAGATGTGATCAAGGTGATGCTCAAAGTATCTTACCTTGTGGGAGTCATTTTTGTATATGCATCTCAAATATACTTTCAGAAGTGAAATATAAAGTCACCAATACCTCTTGTCTTTCTTGGTGGAAAGAGAGAAGTGAAGTTAAGTAAAATCCTGCACATGGCGAGTTGCCAAAAGAATGCAGCAAGGTATTTAAGACATTTTCAGTGTTGATTCCTTGAAGCAATTTATTTCTCTTTTTTATCATCTTCATTCTTCGTAACATATCTAATCAGACGCTTTATTACAGCTATTAAATTAGTGACACTGTGTGAACTGCAAATCCCTGAAAATTTGACCAGGTCATGTTGCTGATTTTAGTATAGATGTTAGTTAACATTTTAGCAGCATGAATTGTACAAAACTTTGCACTACATGGAACATGATTGAGAGATCAGCTGTGCGTATGACTTTCTGGTTATGACTACAAATGAAAAGAGAATAGATATAGAACTCAGCTTTGTTGAGGAACTGCTTCAAGTTGGTTTTAGAAAAGTGACAATAAAAGTTTAACTGAGCTTTCAGCCAGGAAACTTTTGAAATATGATGCATTCCTGATGAAATTAAAATACTTATCAGATTAAGTCTGTACAATATAGCTTCACTGAGAAGGAAAAATATGCTAAAGTTTTGAAGTTTGAATAGAGTTGTTTTATTTGGTGAGCTGAAAACACAGTTTGTGATTTCGTAGTGGAAATCTATGTGGAAAGAAGAGGCTTTGCTGCTGACTTAACCATGCATTATACCATAATTGTTCTCTTCAAAAATTACTTGCCTTTGCAATCCTTGATGGACTTGGCTTATATGCCTCCATCACTCCCACAGTAGTGGAGCACTGTTTTTGGAGGAGGATGGTGGGGGGAGATTCTGCCATTTTGTGGAGAGGCTGGAGCTGAGGTAAAGTTACTGGAACAGAGGACTGACTTCACGTAAGAAGGCTTTAGTAGTGGAGGATTTTGCAGGGCAAACACTGGAGAGAAGGAGCAGAGGGAGTTTAGGGCTTAGTCACTCTAACTTACACACAGGGCTTTATGATTCGCACAACCTTGGGCTCCCTTATTTTCATTATTCTTTCTCCCGTCAGGAGTGTCAGAAGTCCCAGGCTGCTGAGCTGAGAGAGATTCAGTGCACTGTTTCTTTTGTTCTTTGCCATGGGATCAAAAGGGGGGAAGACAATTTTTGTGGTTTCTGGGAGCTGACCCACCGCCCTTTTTTCTGTCCTACCTCTTACTTCTCCTCACCAAGACTGCCTTAGCGTATGGCAGCGCCCATACTTCTCTCTCCCTTTTCTTTTCTGAGTGACCTTCCCTCAGACAGATTCTATTTCTCTTTTCTGCTTTCCATTAAGAAATTCCCATTAGGATATGCGGAAAAATATCCTAGGAAGCAGGAAAGAAAAAAGGTGGCTAAAGACAATTTCTTAAGAATCAACGGGAGAAATAAGCATTATGTCTTTGTCTAGTTGACCTTCCTATGAACTGAATCTGTTTTCCTCTTCAGGTTAGGTGACTGCCATTCCTCATCTTGCTCTCATTCTTTCCTTCACTTTCTGGAAGTGGGGGACAGAAAAGGAGGAGAAACAGAGTATCATCTGAGCTGGCTCCTTAGTAATCTTCTAGTGTAACATGGGGGATTATTGTGGGACATAGTCTCACTGCTAAGAGGCAACTAGAAGACTGGGAAAGATAAATCATGAAGAACTCTTATGCGGGTGATTGTCCACGTTTATTTTACTCTTGGTATGCCTGCACTTTTGTGCAGTGTCTTCTAGCAGTCACCATCTAGTAGGCATCTACTCATTTTCTGCACAAAGTGTAGAAAGGATCACTTTGTGGTGTTTCCAGGATTATACTTTATGATTATTTTTGTGGACCTATGAATGTGCGTCACTGAGAACTTGGATGGTATCTTCATACCTTTTTTCATGTTGGTAAAGTTTCATGCTATAGTAAAGTAGACAGGTTGAAGACTTTTAATTGGAGAATAATAGGAGTTATTTTCCTATCCCAGACCTAGTCTCTTGTCAGGAAAATGTCTAGCTCTGGAGCAGGTCCATCTGTTATCAAATTTCATACAGAATTCTGCAGCACTCGGACCTGCTGAATGCCTGGAGAGACTGCTCATGGTTCTCCAGAAGATGACTAGTGTCTTAACCTTATAGTCTTCAGGGGTGATGTAGTTATCCTCCCATCCCTCCAATAACCAAATTATGAGAAGAGCAAGGTCGTCATGTTATCTCCTCTTTCAGCAATGTGTTTTAATTCTCCAAAACACATATATTTATGTTAATCTTTCCTAACCAGTGACTTCGTGTCTTGGTGGGGGTCTCTCAGAAATATCCACTACAGCTCCTGAAGATTCTTTGAACAATTAATATAGAGGAAGACTGCTCTTTAGGAGATGTGGAATGAAGCCATCATGCTAATTGATGCTGCTCACCATGGGTTTCCAGTGTTCCCAGTAAGGGCAGCCAGGCTGTCCTGACCACCCCCATTTTTCTTAGACACATATACATGTCTTTACAAATGCAGAGAGAGAGAGAGAGGAGAGCACAGTTATCTCCTTTTACTCATCCCCATCCCTACCCCTAAGCCATCTTGTGTCTCTTGTCAAAGTAGCAGGACATTCAAGTCTTTATTCTGGAAGTTGTCTCTCCCAAACTTTTTATTAGAGAGGGCAGACATTAGTTTTTGACAGGTAGGTTTCTTAGGTCTGAAAGGGACAAAACAATTGGAAAGAATGTGTTGCTAAACAACCAGGTCTCCTTAATATTTCTTGTCCACATCAACAAAATTGGAAAATTAGGTTACCTATGAGTGCCAGGTTAGATCTCTTTTTCTGTATGTTTCATGTATTCTCTTGATTCAAATTTTATCTTAATACAGAAAGGGGAAACTTCTAGAAATCTTAACATTTTTGAGAGCTGAAGAATACATTCTCTGTCTAGGCACTAATGTGTACTTTGCCTCGTCCAGCAGCAGACAGCTCTATCAACTTACACCACACCTTCTTCCTTCCTATCTTGGGCAACACGTTTTTATTGCACTCACCTTTGAATTTTTAAAGTACTCAATCCAGCTTTTAAAATAGATATACAGGATGCATGCAATCCATGCACTCAGTAAAGGATCTGGTTTTCTTTTCTTGGTTACCCCTAAAATATCTGTCTTGCAGGCAATTCTCTTTCTATCGAACAGTAATATTTTCAGTATAATCATAATCTAAGTTGAAAAGTTCAGAGAAATTTTTGTGCCTAAAACAACAGAACCATGAAAGCAGCAAAATGTGTAAAGGGAGAACAAGTAGCTAATAATTGCCATGAAAAATGCTACATTGAAAGTAATTTTCCTAAATCGGAAATTGTTTTTTATTTGTATTCTGGGATAGGCATGTCAAGTGAAGAGCAAAGGGTAAAGAGAATAATATGGTAAACAGTATTTTCACTCTTATGTGAAATGTTTGTTTCTTAGGACATTCAAATATAAGAAAAAAACATAGGAAGTGTAAAATGGGCTGAAGTGCTCCGAGTGAGTTTCGGGAAGGATGAGCATGGAAAGCAAAAGGGCTATTTTAGCTGGAAAACTGCATGAAGATTGCATCCTTAAAAAGATGGATAGTGCTGTATTTCTTTTAAGAAATTTGAATCTGAAATAAACATAAAGATGAGTAACAGCAATTGGATTTTGTAATGCTGCTCTGAAGATGCAATGTGCCTGGGAATTAAAGTATTTTTTTGTTATCAGGCAGTCAGAGACTCTTGGTGCATGACTTTCTGAAGGTAAATTTCCTCTCCTCATTGTGCTGGGGAAATAAGGTTGTATGACCTGTGTGCTCAGTGACTGCTCCTCACTGCAATTTTATTTTTCAATAAACAGACAGCCTTTGTGATGAGGCGAAAGGAATGACTTTTTAGATGTGAAGAACCATTTGGGATGAGTGTGACAGAACATAGCTTCTGTGCAACTTTCTCTTTCATTTCTTCAGGGGATTTCATAACAGTACTAAATTTTGTTTGAGAGAAAATACCTGCCTGCAGTAGATGAAATATCAAGTGTATCCATATGGGATCCCGGAGGATGATAAGCAAAATCTTATTAAGGACAGTGGGCTGCAATAGCTGCTTCTGAGACTGTAGGAGGGTGGATTATAGATCTTAGTAAAATGAGGCACAAATTTCTTTAACCATTGCAAAACTGCTGAAGCTTTGTTGCCATCCCTTTCTCGTGTGAGCACACACTTAGAATTTTGTCATCTGCATGCCAAAATCTCTTGTCTGCCACTTTCTATTCAATAGCTTGCATATTTTGCAGTGGCAAGAGCGGTGTTGACCACCTGAATGATGCACGGAAGTGGCTGGCTGGTTTGTAACCAGTTCGAGCTGCCCCTACTTGTTACTGCGCTATAAAGCATGGCCTGATTTTGTTTAACTTCCGCACTTTTGCTACACAGTACTTTAGTAACACAAACCCATTGAACTGCCATCAGATGTTGGCTGGTCTGCTACATTTGCTTGCTACCTTTTGCAACGGCAGGTCAGGGTTTGGTGGTTTTCTTGCAAGAGAAATTGTCCTGCTATGAGCGAAAGTTCTGGCATTTGTATTTTAATTTTTTTAAATTTTGTTTTAGTCCCTTTCTTTGCTCACAGACTCCTCTTTCTTCTCTATTCCCAGCTCTTCTAGTTTGAAACTGCTGGAATCTTTTCCTGTGGGGAGGTAGTAATGTAGGTTGTTTCCAGGCAACGCACATTTTAGTCTCAAGGCTTTGGCACTGCAACATTTTAAATATTGCACCAGAGTTAGATTTTTATTTATTTATTTGTTTTCTAATAGGTCAGAGTCAGAGAGTGGAGCAAGTTCTTATAGAAACTCATGTTCTTTATGATTCAAGAACATAGAATAAATTCTGAGACCCAGGTCTGAGAAGCTTGTTCCATTTCCTCGCACTGCAGTTTCCAAAATGCCCAAGTATGCATAGAAGTGGGCTATCTTCTTAAAATAGTCCTGACCTTTAAATAGTCCTTGTTCTGAATGCAGCTGAGAAGTCTTTCTGATTGAACATCTGTCCATGCATCTGTTGTGAGTATTGTGGTAGGAGGTGACGCTGATATTGCTCTGCTCAGCCCCAATCCCATCACCTGCAGCACTGCAACATGTGATATGGGACATTGATGCTGGCAAGCAATAAGATAGTGGTGCAGTTGCAAAACTGGGTTCATCATTGCCACTTTAATATTTGAGAATGAATATTGCATATCAGTAAACTTCTTTAATCTGGCCTTTTGAAAGGATGTCAGAAGTTTGCAGCTGAGATGTTTGACATGAATCCTGAAGTGGTGGGATATTTATGTAAATGAAGTGGGATTTGGTTGTGGTGGCTTGGTGGATTCTTTCTTCTGATCTACACTGTTTCATTGTGAGAAACAAATACACTTCAGCTCACCCAGCAATGTGTCTTGATTTGTAAGTTGTACCCCCTCCCTCCCCCCTTTTGAGTAACATAGGTGTTTGGTTTTTTTTCTTGTTTGGTTGGTTTTGTTTGTTTGGGGTTTTTGTTTGTTTGTTTGTTTGCTTGTATGGGGAGTATAGATTTGTACTGCAGTACTTATACATGTCTCTTTTACATTCTTTTTTTCTCCATCATCATAGCTTACAGAACACATAGGGGATATATTGGCTGATAATTTGGGTAAGGTATAAGGAGAAATATCAGAGGGAAAAAGGTCTGATGCACTGCTTTCTCCATCTGGTCATTACTGGAAAAAGAGTTCATTTCTGATTACCTAAATAAGAAACCAGTATTGGAGATGTGTCGGTGTAAGAATACCAAAAGGGTGAGATTTGTACAGGAAAGGGATAGATTTCATTAAAGCAAGTAATAGAATTACAAAAATTCAGACAACCTTTTCGGAGCTCTTCTTTGGGGGTGGTGTTTTCAACAGGGTGCATATATTGTAACTACAGGTTCATGCTAGTTACAGCATGCCGGATACTGGGTTTGGTTTCCCAAAGTATTCTTTTGATATTTTTCAATATTTCTCACACTGAATTTTCAAGCCATTGAGCAGATAATGAAGTCATACTGAGGTGAGATCTCTAGTGGTAGGTATGCGTCACTTTTTGTGGGGCGCTTCTGGACCATGGCATCTTTCTGTTCTCCACTTGAGTTGCATTACCAACGTAAATGTAGTGGAGTTTTGCACACACGTGCCAGCCTGTCAACATGCTGCATAATGTGTTGGGAATGTGAACGAAACATGCCTTCGCAATATAATCTCTGATTATTTCAATTTTTACATTTTAACTTTTTTTTCAAACTGAAATAGCTTCTTTTGCCATTGTCACAGGGACTCTTGAAATATGGTCTTGTCCCATCAGTACACAATAAAGGGTGATAAACATCACAAAATTTCTAAAGGCTAATAGAGAGTGATGCCTTCAGAATACCAGAATTTAGAAGCACTGGGACAAGAAAAATGTAAGGTGTTACCTTTGGCATTCAGTTTAAGCTGATATTATGATACAGAGAAGAAAATCTTGACCTCAGTATTAATATCTTTTTGCTGAAGTAGACAATTTAAAATTGAATTATTTATTGTAATATGAAAATTTAACTACAAATATTCTCTTACCTTATATACAGACTAGCACTATAAATGTGAATGTGCCTTTCTCATGGGGCTGCTAATCAGTCACTTGCCTTTTTCCTCAGAAGTAAGAGTTTAAGCAAAAAATAGCTCTTTGTTCACTTAAAACCAGATTATGCCATGTGTGACTTTTTATTAATTAGTAAGGCTTTGCAAAGGAGGAGGTAAGTAAAATAACACCACTTGTTAAGCTGGTGTTTGTAGCTGTTACATGTGAAATATCTTTAAAAGGAAGTTTTAGATCTATTCAGTGCCTTGGAAGAGGTGAGGTCTGAGCACTGGACTCCTAAATTTTAATTGTGTCTTTGATGTTTCTGAAAGATGGAATTTGATTTTTATCTCCATCTACTTATGTCTAAAGTGGAAGGAGATACTTTTGTTCTATCTCTTTAAGTCATTAAAGCTTATCAAGTGCTTTGAATATCCCAAATCTCTGTTACAAATGCTGAGTATTGTCTGGCTTTTTCCACACAGCGTTGACAATTTTGGACTCGGTCTTCTGCTTCAGACTAAGCAGATAAAACGCATGGTGTCATCATATGTTGGAGAGAATGCTGAATTTGAACGCCAGTATTTATCTGGTGAGCTTGAAGTTGAGCTTACGCCTCAGGTAAGAAGTGTCTCTAGGAGACTGGTGATTTCTTTTCTTCTGGAATACTGAGTAGAATAGTGCTGGAATGTTCTTACAAAACAATTTTGCAGTCTAAATGTTTCACATCTGTGCAGATGTATGGTAAAGACAGACAGCACTTGCTGCCTGTGGTAGGTTGACCCTGGCTGATGCCAGGTGCCCACCATAGCTGCTCTATCACTCTCCCTCCTCAGCTGGACAGGAAAACGAAAATATAATGAAAGCTGAGTTGAGATAAGGACAGGAAGAGATCACTCACCTGTTATTGTCGAGGGCAAAACAGACTTAGCTTGGGGAAATGAGTTCAATAGAAGGACAGCCTGCTTCACCATGGTCTTTGCCAAGATCTGCATGGGTGCCTGGAGCAGCTTCTCCCCTCCTTCACCAACCTTGGTGACTGCAGAGCTGTTTCTCACATATATTCTCAGTTCTCTGTCTTCTGACTGCAACTGCTGTTGCACAGTTCCCACCCCTACCCCACTCTTCTTACATATGTTATCCCAGAGGCCCTTCCACTGCTTCTGGTGGGCTTTGCATTAGATAGCAGCGGGTCCAATTTGGAGCTGGCTGGTTTTGCCTTCATTTGGACACAGGGGAAGCTTCTAGCAGCTTCTCATAGAAGCCACCTCTGTAGTCCCCCTGCTACCAGAACTTTGCCATACAAGCCCAGTACACCCTCTTAGGCTCATGAGAGGTGTGTTTCAACTAGTCTGTTAAGAAACAGATAGTCTGTTTAAAACTATTATGGTCATATTATGTGAATTCCTTTTATGGCTAGTTACATTATATTAACTTCGAGTGTGTGC
Organism: Ara ararauna; assembly: GCA_028858755.1. Classification (NCBI taxonomy): domain Eukaryota; kingdom Metazoa; phylum Chordata; class Aves; order Psittaciformes; family Psittacidae; genus Ara; species Ara ararauna. The sequence goes on from CM054410.1 coordinate 93,989,044, forward strand.
ATACATATATATACGCACATATAGACATTTTATTGTACAGCATTTGATTTTTGGTAGTTCTTCTCAGACTGTAGGCTACTATGGCCTATGTAAGGGGAAAATAAGGAGCTCGTGAATTCCGCATTAGGGGCTGCACCTGCGTGCTTTAGGGGTTCTTGCGTGTGCAGTGTCTGCCATCTAGTGGGTAGGCATCAAATTGGATTTCAGTCCCCTGTGAGGCGTAACTCCTTTGGGCTTGGCCATTAAATCTTAACTAAATCTCTATGTAGAGTTATCAGCCAGTATTTACAACTTTACTTTTTAGCAACATAGTTTTAATTATTTTAGCACTGCCAAGGTACCCAAATAGCCTGAATGTAATGAGAAGCTAAAATAATGAGTATCAGTCACGTTCTGTTGAGGTCTAGCTTTGTAAAATCAGTGCTCTAAATTTAAAGCGTACACATACTAGTGTATGGCAATTCCAAAGGTGACACATAACCTTTGGGCTTTAAACAGCTATTTTTTTAAGTGTCTAGGTGAAGCAACAGTCCTGTGTTTTTATAGAGAATTGTCCATCTCTTGGGAGTATCTCTTAGAATCCCAGAAATGGACAGAAAAGCTCATTTTATACCCAGTCAGCCCGCAAATAACCAGGCACTTGTCACTTCCCATGTTTCAAAAGTCACAAATTATAGAATCATAGAACCATAGAATAGTTAGGGTTGGAAAGGACCTAAAGATCATCTAGTTCCAACCCCCCTGCCAGGGGCAGGAACACCGCCCACTAAACCATGCCACCCAAGGCTATGTCCAACCCAGCCTTGAACACCGCCAGCGATGGAGCATTCACAACTTCCCTGGGCAACCCATTCCAGTGCCTCACCACCCTTACAGGAAAGAACTTCTTCCTCATATCCAAGCTAAACTTCCCCTCTTTAAGTTTGAACCTGTTACCCCTTGTCCTCTCACTACAACTCACAATTTGTTTGTTTGTTTGTTTGGTTTCTTTTTCACCCTACTTACTGTTGAATGCTTTCATCTAGAAGATCTTGAACTCCTTAGACGTGTAATTGGTTTCATGGTCTGCACAGGCAAGCTGTGTAGATCCAGAATGAAAATATTGGGTCTACAGTGTGCAATGGTAAATAGGTGAATTAATGATCTGCTAGGATATGTGGGATTTGAAATATTTGTTTCAAGATAAAATAGGCTTTTGGAAAATGTTCCTCAAGTTTGGTATGATTCCAGGCAAAATGGGGGACTGCTGTGCCCTTGTTACACTGTATGGGAGAGGTCCTGGTGAGACCTTGAAATGTGAAGGCTGCTTGGAAACACATTGTGTTTCTTACAGGATAACTGGTGAAAATGCAGCCTGTATTTTGGAAGCTGCCAAGCTAGGTAATTGACCATGAAAGTCTTGTCTTGCTTGGAATCCAGAAATACGTATATTTATATATTAAAAAAAAAAAAAAAAAAAAAAAAAAGAAAAGATACTAATGAAAAGCAGGCAGACATGTCTTTGGCTGTAAGTCTGTAATTAAGACTGATAAGAAATTTGGACTGTTAATATTCACGGTACAATTGGACATAGAGCAGAGAGTAGATTCGATGGCCAAATACGGCAGAAATGCTGCTCTCTGAGCTTCTTGGTATTCTTAGCATGAGCAACCCAGATCACTGGACTCTCTTTCTTGATCTGCTGTGTGTGGCTGATTCATCTTGGAGTGAGGTATGAAGTTTTTCTTAAGATGTTGGAGAATGGAGCATATTTATATAGTTTGTATTTATGTAGAAACATATTTTTTGTATTTTAGGCCATTAGAAAACAAAAACCTTCTAGCTTATATAGTTGGGAAAGAGAAAAAAGCCTTGTACTTACAGTAATGAACTGGGAAACAAGCTGAAGGAGAGGAGGCACAACAAAGTGCTAGGTCTTGGGAGCTGACAGCAAGTTGTGTGCTCTTGAGAAATTTATGGCCATGCGTGAAGCATTTCTTGTCATATTCAGTACCAATCCCACAAAGGAGAGCTAAAATGGGAGGAAAAATAGATGCGATGATCTGCTGAGTTCAGAAGTAAAAGCTCTAAATGGCAGGATGTAAAAATAAGTTAGTTACCCATTCAGCAAAGTTTGATTTGTTGTTCCCAAGGGACTAATTCTTAAATATGTTTCCCCATAGGGTACGCTTGCTGAACGTATTAGAGCAGGAGGAGCAGGAATCCCAGCATTTTACACCAGTACTGGCTATGGGACGCTGGTGCAGGAAGGGGGTGCACCTATCAAATACAACAAAGATGGCACCATTGCTATTGCCAGCCAACCAAGAGAGGTAAGATGTCAATTGTTACTAGGAAGTCTTCTTTAAAAACTGAATTTCTTACATATTTCCAAAATAAATAGTAGTTTAAGCACCTCCTGTGCAAGTTTAACCTTGGTATATTGCATGAAGAGGTTGTCTGTTGTACCAGACTCGTTAGTTTTGCTTCCAATGCTTCTGTCCTCTGTGATGTGTTAGGCATGCTTTTACAGTTTCACGGTGACTTAGTAGCAAAAGCTGGTCCAGGTGAAAGCCTGCCTTGCTGAGTTACTCTTCACTTGACAGTTTCCTGAGCAGATTCCCTGTGTATTCAAAGAAAATCATATACCAGGTCACCACAGTGCACAGTATGGATTCAGAACAGCATCCAGCTAGTGGGGCAGGTGCTCCTTAAATACTGTGGTATGGAGTAAGCAGCTCAGCCACTATACATGAAGCTTTAGCAGTAGCAGAGATGGGAAGTTTTCCCGTTAGATGGGGAAGAGTTCAGCTGACACAGTCTTTTGGAAAATGCTTTTCAGAAGTGCAGTTTAGTTGGAGCATTTGAAATTGCAAAGAGAGAAAAAAGTGTGGCTTCCAAGTGAGAAACAAGGGATTCAGAAAGAAAATAGATTCTTGGTGCCATAACTGTGCTTCAAGAAGTGGATGCAGCTAATGCTGTAAATTCCAAATAGGATGCAAACTGCATTAAATTCTACCTCAAGAACATGTCTGGAGTAAAGGTAATTTCCCCCCTTGTGGTTTTTTTGTATTTCATATGTGCTTATTTTCAGTATTTAATTAAAAACTTAGGGTTGGGTTTTTTCTCCCCTTAATTTTATTCCTGAATATGTCATTATGATAGCTTATAATTTTTATAACATTTTTCTTCTACTTTTAACAATTGCAGAAACGTCTCTCTTACCTTCCTCAGGCTTTTGGGAGGCTAATAACGTGACTGGCACGATTTGATCAAATCTATTTTGAATGCAGCTGTTATTTTTAAAAACTCAGATCTCCTCTTACAGGACTGAAAACCTGACTTATGACTTTCAGCATACTTCCTCTCCCTCTCAGCAATTTTAACTAGGTCCCAAATATTTGTGTATTCTCTAACTTTCTCTATTGTTAAGAGAAATGTTATTTCATGTTTCTATACAGGTTTAAAATATTAGCTGTTCATCAGTTACATATTCTCACTTCAGCCACTATATCATTACAAATATTGATCATAAATGCAGAAAAAAACAAATGAAATTTCACCCATCACTTGTTGTGAATTCAGTAACATGTCTCACTTTGTCCATTTAATTTTACATTTGGGGTGTCTGGTGATGGGCAGTGATTACGAACTTACTTAGTACTTCTGCTTTAGCACTTCAGTTTTTGGTTAGCTGGTAGATGTGCAGGAAAAAGCATGTCTAATTCCAGCAGGTGGAGCAGCAGGAATATGAATCTGTTTCTCATGCAGTTTCACTAGAGACACTGTGATGAAACCGCAGTTTATAACCTTTCCGTGCTTCTCTGTTATTATACAACTGAGCTACAGTTTTTTTCAGATAAAGCTTTGTGTAGTACCGGAAGAGGTCGAAATATAATAGTTCATAAAATTAATCCCATAAACAAATATTACATGGAGATCTGTTTGAAGAAACCTACATCTCAATAGTGTACTTTTCTCTGTAGGTGCGAGAGTTTGATGGCCGTCACTTTATTCTGGAGAAGTCAATTACAGGAGATTTTGCTCTTGTGAAGGCATGGAAAGCTGATCGTGCAGGAAACATCATTTTCAGGTATGACTTGTTTACCAGTGGGAAAAGGTTCTTTAACAGTTTAGATAATGAAAGAGGAGAATCCTGTCTCCTGTCCTATGGCAAAATAATATTTCACTGATTTCACTTTCTTTCATATTGCCTTTCTCTACTGTCAAATTATATGGCTTGAAAAACCAAAATATAATTGCTTTTTATAAAGACTTTAGAGAATTCAAACATAGCTGTCAAAGAAGGCATTGGTAGTTAAAAATGAGACTTAACAGACCAAAGTCATTATGATGACTTTGGAGAAATGTAGCGACATTCTTTTAATTTCAATTTTCATGTTAGTTTGGGTACTTCTTCTTGCACATCTGAAGGCTGACTCAAGAAGTGCAAGTTTATGTATGTCGGAAGAGAAGGGACCAGAGACAGTGTCATGGCCAGTCAGTGATGGGAAAACTTGATCCTGCCCCTGAAAACTGTGTTTAGAGTCAAACTGAACTCAGTGATACAGGGAGAGGCATTATATGAATTTAAACATCTTTTGCAGTGAAAAGTTTGGGTGTTGTGCTAGTGATAACATAATTTATTTGATGTTATCACTAATTGATATTTGACTTGTTGATTTATTGAGTTGCTGTATTTGTGCTTTGGTTTGTCCTGACCTGAAGCAGGAGAGGTTTGCTTATGTTTAATGCCTGGTTTTTATTCGTTTGTTTATGGCTATCAGATGAAAAGGTAAGTGTTGCGGTAATCAGTTGTAGTTTACTACAAGGTGCTGAATCATAGAATCAGAGAATGATTTGGGTTGGAAGGGATGTTAATGATCATCTAGTTCCAGGTCCACTGGTGTGGGTGGGGACACCTTCTACTAGACCAAGTTGCTCAAAGCCTGATCCAACCTGGCCTTGAACACTGCCAGGGACAGGGCAGCCACAGTTTCTCTGGGTTACCTGTGCCAGCACCTCACCACCCTCACAGTGAAGAACTTCTTCCTAATGTCCAATCTAAATCTCTCTAATCTAAAACTCCTGACATCCTGTCTTGCCCACTGGTTTCTGATTGAAAACTGAACTTTCTTGTGTGCATGCATTTGAATTTTATGGTTCTAAACTTGCTTCCTTAGAGTCTGGAATGTGGAATACAGGGAAGTCTTCTGCCTTGGGCTTGTCTTTGATCTTGAGCCTCTGCGGTCTGCACTTTTACCCTGTATCTGTCTACTGATACTTATTTCTGAAAAATTCTTTCATTCTTCACAGAAACCAAACTGGCTCCATCTGTCCCTACTCCCTCCTTCCTTTATGCTCTGTTGGACTCTTTTTATGCTTTTTCCTTCCCCTCCTGCTCCTTTCAGAAGTCTTCATATGTCTCCAAGTTCACACAATACAGTTGATACCAGATACTACTTCTGCCTGGAGTAAAGACCTGAAAATATAGATTCCTTCTTTCAAATGTAACTAATCAAAGATGGGAGCATCATCATCCGGTGTCTTACTCTATGTGGAGTACTGCTACCTTAAAAGAATTTGCCCATAATAAGCAGTGACCCATTCTGGTTTTGGATGAGACATATTGCCTGATGGCCTAGAGCAGATAAATATAGGCTCATTTCAGATCCTGAGGGAAAGAACAAAAGAGTAGATTTTCATAGATAATAATGTAGCAGTAATATTTCTGTGACCTGCAGGATGAAAAGGAAAATGTGTTTTTGACATCACTGACATATTCACTGTTAGTGGGACTCTTACATACTTTTTTTATTGCATGACTTCTGTTTTTGTTTGCTGAGTATGCCTACATAGACATAGGCTTTGTTTACTCAAATCTGCCACCACTTTCAGAGCAGTGTGGGACTCTTTCTAGAATGTTTCTCATGGAATGCTGTGTTTTTTAGAAATGAGATGTTCTATTTCGTAAAAGACTGCTGCTCTTAAAACAACTTTACTAACACCAGAAAATTCTAAATTGCATAAACTTTTAGAAATTGTCAGAATCAAGCCAATTGACTCTTCATAATTTGACAATGAAATGTTTTATCTTAACTTTTTCACCTATGTAAAAATAATTCCATGTCAGTTTCTTTTACTGGCAGACTAGCCACTACTATCTTGAAAATTCTTTGGCTCAGAAAAAGAAGTTACATCTGCCTTCCCCATCTGTGTCCATTTCCCTGCTCTTTTAATTCAGATTTTATAATTCTGTTTTAGTTCTCATTTTCAGCTCTGCACAGTTCAGGGTAACAATTTAAAAATGGCTAGAAGAATAGAAATTTGGGTCTTTTCTTAATCGTTTACTCTGCTCTTAATGGTTCACATCCCTTTGTGTTTACGCACGGAGGAGACCCATGGACAAAAGATATTGTCCCTTCTGTAGCCTCCGTTGGAGACTTAACAGCTGCTGTATATGGCCAGTAAACCAGGATTTTCCCAAGATATGTGTCTTTGGGTTTAGCTTTGGTTCTGTAGGTCTCTGCAGATTTCTCTAGAAATCCTGTTAAAACTGCAAGGCAGCCTCAGGAGTTGGCCGTTTCAATTCGCTGCCTCCCCCAAAGCCACGAGGCGGCAGCAGCATCCCAAAGTTCATCATGGCTATGGCATTAGGCACGATCATCTCGCAAAAGGGTGAGGAAAGGAGGAGGGGGTGTTTTAAAATCAGGATGTTCAGAGAAAAAGAAAAGTTTGTGTGGAAAAGGAATAGGAGATTTTGGCTTGTTTTGAACCCTAGTTTCATGCATTTTGATGAAAAATTTTCAAGAATTCTACCTTTGAAAAGAGAAAAATGCTGAGATGCCATCAGTGGAACCCCATTAAAAATATTTTGTCTTAAATATTCTGAAAAATACATAGAGGTGTTGACACAGCTTGCTTGTTATTCCTTGTGTCTTCTAGAATCTCTGCAGATCCCAGCAAAACTATTCATGTCATGTGTTAGTTTTATTTTCTAGAGGTTCTCTTTACTTGTTGCAGAAATACTGTGTGGGAATACTTAGGATGAATGCCAGAGTTTTGCAGTGAGTGCCAAAACTGGCACGGGGTTTTCAATCAGAAGAGTTGGATTAAATTTCCTACTGTGAAAAATGCTATCCCAGGTCTTAGTCCGAACTATGGAGGCATGGGGGATTTGAGAGGTTGTTAGGCCTTGTGCTGCCCCCCCCGTGGAGATTAATTTAATTCTTTGTGCAGTGAAATAATAGGAAGGAACATTGTGCAAAGCCCAGCTTGCTGCTGCTCTTGGATCTATTAAATGAAGATATCAGTAACAACCAATTCCAATTAGAGAAGGTGCTGATTGAAAAAGAGCTGTAATATTTTCTAATGTCACAAAGTACAGTTTAATTTAATATGTATCTTAACAATTCATAATACTTTTTACTCCTTTCTGTTTATTAGTCCTCTAGCTATTTGTCAAAAAGATTTGTGATATTTATATTACAGAGACACTTGTAGTAGCTTATCTCTGAAAACTTTTTCCTCATCCTTTTATAGCCTTTACTATTTATTCATTTTATATTTTTTTCAGGAAAACTGCAAGAAACTTCAACCAACCTATGTGTAAAGCTGCCAGGACAACTGTGGTAGAGGTAGGAAGTTGAAACACAGTAAACCCTATTCCCCTGTAGTCCACACACCCCTTTGGTTTGCATGGTATTCTGAGGACAGTGTTCTCCCTTGACTCTTTGCTAGATTTCATATCAGGGACAGTGATGTAAATTCTATCCTTGGATTGCCTACTCCTAACACTATGCTCTGTTTTAGTAATTAGTTCACTATGGTTTCTTAGTTTATTATTGTTCATCTGATAGTGGCCAGGACTTTGTGTTCACTGTGATCATCCTTTGAAAGGGAAACAGAGCAACAACCTTCAAATTTCTAAACATATGGATGAAAGAAGAAACAATAGTCTTAGGCTGTGCTTGAGAAGATTAACATAACACCTTATGCAAAAATTCCTGAAAATAAGGATAGGTACATAACAACATAGCGCAAATCATGGAGGTGTCACAGCTGTGGGCTCTAAAATTTCATAAATTACAGAAATGTAAGTCCAGAATAAGATACAGACATTTGGTTATGCCTTGAGAAAGAGGTTGGACTAGATGATCTGTAAGTTTCTTTTTGTTCTTTTTCCTTGTTGTCTAAAACAATAATGTTTAAATCATTGGAGCAGCCTACACTGGAGATATATTAGTGACTGAAGAGTTGTTAAGGCATAGCAATATCTGAAAGATAGAATGCTTTGTTCGTTTTTTCATCTCTGTTAGCTTTTTATATGCCTAATGAAAGCTATATAAGGTTTGAAGTAAAATCAAGAAAAACTCTTCAGGACTATTTGTAGAAAATTCTAAATGGAATAGGCTTTTATTTCTTCAGGAGCTCTGTTTTGGTTTTGTTTAGGTGTTGGGTTTTGCTCCTTTTTGGTTTTTTTAATAAAATCTCACATGGAAAACATATTTGTTTTATATAAACATCTTTAGATAATACATTTGGGAACTTGAGTTACTACCTTGTGTTTAAAAGAACTGTGGCAAAAAGTACTATAGAATTTGTCACATGATTTACAGTGACAGTTGAGCAGCAATATATGAATTTTCACAGTTGGTTTTCAAGAGAGTTTTAAAATATTTTTCCATTTAAAAATGAAATAATTTTCCATCATTCCCTTTCCTTCTAGACAGTTGCCCTTCAATACTTTGTTCAGTCTGGCATTTAGAGGATTTAAGTAGATCAAAGCCTTCCACCTACATTCCATTTCATTCTCCCTGTCTTCTCTTCTATCCACATGTGATAGGGTAGAATTTTCTTGTCAGTAAGTAACAATTATGAGACACCCTTCTTGCTATAATTCCACTTGGCAATCTTAAGCAGATCTGCTGTGAACTGTGTCCACTTTGAACCTTGTTGCACTTTCAATACCACTTAGGAACTGACAGGTGTCTTGCAAGATGGTACATTAATGTTTCTTCACAACTCTATTTTTTATGGACAAATTAGTGGATGAAGAGGCATAATAAGAGATTTAGGACAAATACGTATTTTGAATCAAATCCAGTGCCTTATTTGCTTAACTTTTAAGCGTTTTTCTTCCAAAGTGGAGTTCAGAGTGCTGTGTCTGGATTTAAGAGTTCAAACCCAGGGAGTCAGAAGGAGAGACCTCATTATGGCACTTAGCACTCTCTCAGTACAGAGCATTTTCAACTTGCAGCTGTTTAGAGCTAATCACTAGGGAACCCAGGTGACTGAAAAGAGTTTTGCCTGACCACTAAGTCAACATTGTTCAAGGCTGAAGTGTGAAATACTCAATACCACTTACAGGGAGAAGAAAAAAATTTATGTAGAGTAGTAATTCTGATACTGTCTTGGCAGCGGCATTTCTGAATTCTGGGTCTTGTTCCCAGCTCTGTTTCCCTTTATCACTCACTGACCATCTAGCTTAATTCAAGCACAGAGACATAGAATCATAGAATCATAGAATAGTTAGGCTGGGAAGGACCTTAACATCATCTAGTTCCAACCCCCTGCCATTGGTAGGGACACCTCCCACTAAACCATGAGTCCTATAAGTAGAGATTTTAAGTCATCCACGCTACTTTCCATCAAAATAGCTACAGGTCAGGCCTGTCTTCAGAGTCGTACATTGATTAATTGGGGTTTGCAGGATTGCAGTTGCTGTGTCTGGCATTCCCATCCTGATTTTGATGGTGGAGCTTTCCACCTGTTACGCAGCCGGACTTTTGCTGTCAACATTTGCTTGTCTAGCATGAAGAACAAAGCTGAGACAGGTGGCTAGGAAAAATTAGAGGCATATTTCTCTAATATTTGATTCTAATTTTTGAGTTGCTGAAATTTTTCCTTTAAAGTGAGTGTTATATATACAAAGAAAAAGGGAACTGTTTTGGTTTGGGTTTTTTGGTGGGTTTTGATTAATTGGTTGGTTTCTTTGTGGGTGTGTTTTTTTTTTTGTTTTTTTTTTCTCATAGCTACTCTGATAGTTTATTTATTTCTCTTTTCTTCTTTATTTGTATACATCAAGTTTTATCTTGTCCTTTAGAAACAATATCTTTCAGAAACAGAACTTAATTTTTAAATTTTTAAGTTAGAAGAATGGGTGGTAGGCTGTTCATTTATGTTACTATTAAGACAGTAAGTATATTCAATCAGAGTATAATTTGAATTTTGGATGATAGGTTTAATCAGAAACTTATCCTACCTTGATGCAAATAAAACAAGAAGTGGAAAAATCATCCTTCTGTTTGTGTTTATTCCAGTGGTTAATCACCCTCACTGGTATAAATATGTCTTCTTACTGTAATTAGTTTGGTTTTAGGTTCCATCCAATGCTTTTATTCTCTTCTGCTAGATTAAAAAACTTTCTGAAGTTGGCATTTCCTTCTCACTGGATGACTTCTCAGTGCTGTTAATATGATGAACAGATTGAGGTCATATGGATTCTAACTATAAAACATTTTTTTTCAGCTCTCCTGTCCTTTTTACGTCCATCTTCTTCTTGCTCTGTTTTTTTTCTGAAACTTTACTAATGCGACTAATCGGAGTGTCTTCAGTGTTGTAACACTGCTGCCACTAATATCACCTGAAAAGTAGAGTTACTCTTTGGTCCTGCTGCTTCCTTGTTTGCATACGTGCATTCTTTGCTGATCATTATACAGGGGCTCCTGTAGTGTTGCTTACGTCTTGTTGATCCATTTCTTCAGGAAGTGTAATCGATGTTTTCCAAAATGCATTCTGTAAATGTGGCAGATATTTCTTCATCACAGGTGTCTAATTTTGTGTTTTGTTATAAAACGTATTATAGTTGAATAGACCAAGTTTACCTGTGCGTCTGGTTATCAAAACTTCCTTCTTGGGGTTTATTATCTCACTAATCTTTCTCTCAATTTATTTTAGTTTCTGATAATTCATAAAAATATAGAATGGCACTCAGCATAGTGCATTCCATACCAAGGGAAGAATAAACTACTGTAAATCCAATCTCACGCTAGCTGTGAAATTGGTGGAGGTGGGAAGTGCGCTAGGAATCAATTTCGTTTGTTAACTTGTCCTTTCAAGTTAACCTGAGGACCTGCGAAATCTCCTGACATGCTTGAATAGTAAAAGACACTTCTTTTCTTTAATGTATTAAAGCTGCTGGTCTCTTTAACTAAAGTCAGTGTGGCATTTTGCACTCTCTTAGGTGAAATATGTAAAGACAATTTTTGCGACAATTCAGAGGTGGGAGAACTCTGCAGCATTTCCTGTAGGTATGGAAGATAAGAGTAGAGACCAAAAAAACTCCACCTCACAAACCTACAGACTGATATCTGTTGCTTGCTTAGAAACTATCCCATGCTGTGAGGAACAGGGCTTCTCACCCTTCTGAAGGAGGAGGAGTCAGGCTGTACTATCACCACCTATGTCCATGGCAAACACTGGAGAGTTATTGATTATTAAATTTCCCCAGAATTCATTTGAAATCAAAGTGTCTGACCCTCAGCCTTGTTTATTTTGACTAGGCAAATGGTCAGAAGTAGCTGTTCTGTACTTTTTTTAGGATCGGAGTGAAATGCAAGAAGTGTTTGCTGACCTGAACTAATATTTTGAAATGCTATATGCATTTCTTTTGTTTAAGCAATAGGAAATAGAACCTGATAACATTCAAGATAATAAGGCTATATGCTGGGGTGCAGAAGATCCAGCTGTGGCAGAGGCCAGTTAAATTTCTACTTTCATTTAAAGATGACTAGTACTAAAAGTTGAAAAGAAGCTCTCAACTGAACTTCATGATTCCTGTTATTTGCAGAGAAAAAGGTTAAATAAACCAGTATTGGCAGCATTAGTTAGTTTGGTTTTATCTATGTGTAGGCAAAATTATGAAGGGGTTTATTTGGTATTATAGTCACAGTGTTGCACTTAAAATGTTCTCTGTGCACCTGCTTCTCACTTCATCTTGCAGAACTTGAATTAGGTATGCAGAGCTGTAGCTTTGTCTGGCCCTCACCCACTCAGCCTGAGGCTTTCAGTTGATTTTCCAATCTATAAACACTTTCTTGCTCCTATTGCAGAAAGACAGGAAAGTTGGGAAATCAGCAGTGACAAGTCATATATGAGCCACCAGCCCTTGAAAAGGTGCAGAGGAAGGGCTCAGGGAGTGAAGAAACTTGAGGGCTTGTATGGCCTTATGTAGGTGATACGATTTCCAACACTTTGCTGAATAAGGGAGGTATCTGCTGAATACAGCAGCCAGCACTGTTGTCAGGCCCCTCAGCAGACCTGTTGAATGGTGTGATGGGAAATGAAATGTGTAGGACCTCAGAGTTATAGGGATTATGTGTGCCTAGACTGCTAGAGCAAGGGCTGTGATATTAGGATGCTCCCTAATATGTGCCTCTTCCTATAGAGGCACCTGTGAGCACAGCCCCACCTGGAGGGTCAGCTTTTGATGATAATGCCTCTTTTATGGGAAAAATTAAGGCAACCCAAAGCCACAGAAAAAAATGTGGTGTCACCTTGCCATGTGTGGACCGCATCTCAGCATGGGAGAGCTGAAGGGTGATAGAGATTTAAGCTTGATCTCTGCCATGGAGGAGTACATAAACATTCATAACAGCCCCAAGCACCTCTCAGCTCTTGTCTATTTTCTTGCCCTTGCTCTTCTTTTTGGTGAGACCTGCTGAATACTTGTTGCTGGTGAAGTGGTTTGAGATCTCAGCCACTACCATGATGTAAGTGTTTGATAGTGGTAATAGTCAGTATGTTTAGAAATATTTATTGACTGACTGCTTGAATATCCAGTGTGAATAATTTTCTTGTTCAGATTGCAGAAGATGGCTAAATATATCTCCTTGTGTAAACAGCATTTCCACCTCAAATAATATTAGGGGAGGTATAAAGAGAGTGTACTTTCTCATAAAAATGCATTAAATAAAAATCATTAAAGCCGGCATTTTATCTCTGGTTGCCTAGTGACAACACAGCCACGTCAGTGAATGCCATTATCTCAGGTACAATGAACTGCACCACACTAAGGGACAGAAGTAGACTGGAATAAGCTATTTGTATCCTCTTATCTGTGCTAAATCACTGCATTGTGTTTTATTGAGGAAACTAGAAAATGAATGTCCTTTTTTGGTGTCTATTCTATTAAGGGCTTTAAAAAAGGCAAAACTTTCCTCAGATGCATAGCTCTATTCTAAGAAATTCTTCAAGGCTTTTACATACGGACTGTTTACTGTAAAAAACCTGCAAGTACTATTTTAAAGTGGAAAAGAGAGTCTAAGAGAATCTTTTTCCTTACCTGGATGCCCCATCCAAGGAACTTGAAATTGAACCCTAGTACAGGAAGTGGATTTGGAATGGGCATAGACTTTGCATTAGGATTTATTTCTGGGAAACCGCAGAGCAAGATTTGAGGCCAAGAATGACACAGAATTGAGGTTCTCCTGTGCAAATGCTGTAATCATCATGTTGCTGTGGCCTTTTTTGATACTGTTTAATTGCTCAGTGATGACTCTGTGTTCTGAGGCAGTGGTTGCTGAGGGGGTGTCCCACAAAACTTCAGTGGGGGAATGTTTTGTTTGAGAATCCCATTTGGCACAGGATGGATGCTGTGCTGTTTAATCTTGCCACCTTACTAGAAGCATTTGGTACAAGTGGCAGTAAAATTATAGTTACCATAATACATTAGTATAACATATGCAAAAGTTATGTTATATATAAAAATACATATTATTAATATAAGTATGGAAGTCTTTGCATCTCAGACACCTAGGTGGTTAGTCAGGTCTTTTGACTTTATGTTTGGATTTACATGCCTAGGTTTTGGCTAAATCCTGAATCAGAAATGCTTATGGATCTGAATTTAGATAACCAAATTGTAGAGTATGGGCATTACGACATCCTTTCCTAAAGGAACCTTAGATAAAAGATTTGAGTGAACACTTGTTGAGAGTGACTATGAACTGCAAGCTCATTATCCTTAGCAAACATAGGAGGGAAAATGGCAAGATATCTCTCATGAAGAATGATTTTGTCAGCTCAAAGACTTTGTAGATAAAGGCTTCTGGGAGATATAACTACACAGAAAAGAAATTTGAGGAAGACTGTGTTTAGAGCTTGAGAATAAACTTTTCCAGCATTGGAAGAGCAGTGGGAGTTTGACCTTGATCACAATCATTGTAATCTCAAGTACAGAAAAGAAAAATGACAGAAAATGAGACCAAGATCAGATGTCTGAGGCTAAGCATTACAAAACCCAGACAAACAAAAAAATTTAGTCACAAAAGAACAAACTCAGAAATCTCCAGCAAGATAAAGTAGACTTGAAAGCAGCAAGAAACCTTTCCAAGACTACATACGTAGTGGGCTGAGAGACCAAAGATGTTGATATATCACTGCTCCATGAGGAGAGTAAAATTACCAATACAGAGTACAAAAAGGCTGAAGTGTTTAACACCTTTTCTGCTTCAGCCTTCAACAACGTTAAGAAACAGTTTGGTGGCTATTGTGGCTCCCGTCATAGAAGGTTACAGAATGAGTCAAGAGAAGGGTTGGAATTGAAACCCAGGGACTGCTAGTACAGATTTGGAAAAGCAGCTCCTAGAAACAGTTGCATACCATTGCCACGGTAAGTTCAGTTTTCTAAAAAGAATCCCGCCCCCAGACTTGAATGATCTTTTGTTGTTTTTATTTCACTTCATTGCTTTTAATTCCTTGCTTCTGTGTGTGCATATGTTTATTAAAAAATGGAACAGAAAAGCAAAATAGTTTTACAGCTGTTGTGCAGTCATAATGATTTGAGATGCACTTTAAAAGGCTGAGCTAGGAGGCAGTTATTTTTACATGTAGTTAACATGTTTCTGACTTTCTTTAATAGTTAATTTAGGAATGTGGTCTGTTTTTGTTTTGTTTTGTGGTTTGTTTGTTGTTTTTTGTTTGTTTTGTTTCTTTTTCTTTTTTCCCTACAGTTGCTTTTCTTTTATATATAACCTCTAATTATGTGGGTACAGATTTGGCACTCTGTTGCTGGAGTAGTGAATGCTAAGTGGTTAAAATTCATAGCAGATCAAATTGTTGCTGACTGCTGTTCAGATAGTTTTACCTTCACACAACATTGCGTTGAAAGATTTGATTTTTTTTAATCTGTCTCTCATATCTTATTCCTTTCTAAATCAATACTTTCTTGAATGAGTTTCATGAGCTCTCTCAGCATTCAGCTTCAGAAGCTCATTGCAGATATGAATATAATTGTCAGTGAAAAAAAATCCTTTTATCCTTGTCACATGTGTTAAGAAGAAAAATGACATTCAAAAAGCACAAGCTAAGGCAAGTCCAGGGTTGATCAGTAGACACTGCAGATTGTGAGGAAGTCCGTGTGCTGGGGAAACTGATGGAAAGCCTTTGCTTGTATAGCTAAATTTGGTCAGGGATTTTTTTTTCATAAAAATTTGTAGAAAGCCTGATATGCTGTGCCTTTGAAGTATATTTCATTAAGACTATCCATGTCCTGCATCATTGGAATTTGAAAATTAATAGGATTTAAAATATTCTAGATTTAACTTTTCATTGCATATACTAATGTGTACAATAAATTAATGATAATTCTTATCCCCTGCTTTGTGCGTAAGATGTGTTAATCAATGATTTATCAGTCTATGCATTTTAAATCACATATGAATATATCACTGAAAATATGGCAAATGAGTTTTAGGCATGATTGAAGGATCTTATATGCATCTGTATTTTTGTTTATGTTGGTAAGCAATAATTTATTTTGTGCTATTAATAGTCCTGATGGAGATTTCTAGTATAAAATGAGGAAGGTTTGACATTCAATCTGAAAATAATACAAGTTCACAATGTAAATGCCAACTGACATGAAGCAAATGCATTTTTCTGGGGGGACAAATGCAGAGATTTGAAAAGCTGCAGCTTTGTAACTATTACTGCAGTGAGAATTTTGGAGTAAGTGTTTGAATAAGTAGCTCAGATTTTAGTATTCTTTTGCAGCATCCTTCCCTGCAAATGTTATAGAATAGAATTATTCAGTGAAGAAAGTGATCATTTAAAGAGAAGCAAAAGGATTGAGATACAAAGACTATCTTGATTTTAAATCATGTTTATTTTTCAGGCTGCAGAAGATGGCAAAAGAATGAATGAGGACCACAGAGTAATTTTTTATTTCAGTCTCCCAAACAGTTTCCTGGTGTTTATTAGAAAGTCACCTAGTCTTCCATTTTTTTCCAAAACTGCATCAAATTGCTTTGTACACTACATTTGTATTTCTGAGGTCACGAAGTCCACTGTGTGGAATTGCACTCCCACAGATCTTCCCACAGATTAGACACTAAATTCATTAGGTTGCCACATGTTTATGCGGGTGTTTTGGGGTTGTTGTTTGGTTGGTTGGTTGGTTGGTTTTGTTTGGGTTTTGTGTGTGTTTTTTGTTTGTTTCATTTTTTTTTTAAATTATAGAAAAACAAGCACATTTCTCTTTTTTGTTAACTTTCGGACTAAGCCAAACGTATTATATCAGGTTTTTTTCTTGTTGAAAGAAGCAAGGGAAATCAGAGAGGAGAGCTAGAATACACTCTGATTGAAAATAGGGCAACTATGTAGCCATTTGGCTGTAAAAGCGACATACTGAGGAGCACCTGTGCCCCCTAGACTCTCAAAGTGCTTAATTTCTCAAAGACAGAGCATCAAGAAGGGAAAATAAATGTACAAACACTACTAGCAATTAGTTGTTTGACTGATTTTTATTGAGAAATCTAGTAAACTGGATTTCTTAATAAAAATAGTTTGCATTACTTATTTTTCCCACAGTACCTTCAAAGTAGAAACTTGGTTTTTTATGCCAAAATATTTGCCTATTTGAAATCCAGGCTGGTGGAAGTCATGCTGATGTCTCATGGTTCTCTCTTGTTCTTTTAAGTGAATTAGGCAAGTTCTTATGCACCCTTGTTTCTGTTGCTTTTGCGCTGCTGTTTTTATTTATTTATTTTTTTTCAATGTGTATTTTGAAAATTCTTGTAGCTTTTGTAACATTTTAGGATGAGGCCAGCTGAGATATCAGCTTCCTTGCCTGGACAACAGCACATTCTTGATGCTGTGGCATTTGGTTACCTCTTGTAAGGCATTTAGGAGGGGTTGCGCTTTGTGTTTGCCTTTGTTATAAGCAATTAAAAAAGACTACTGTTCCCCACACTGAAGTACCCCTTGATTTTCCCCAGCTATGTGTACTCTCAGTGTCTCCTGGTGTACATGCATTGACAAAAGTCATCTTTACATGGTTTTGATCTTAAATTTTACAGAAATGTGATGTAGATGTGGTTCTGTCATTCACAATTAGAACTAATTTGGGGTTTTAAGCTAAAATATATTTAAGGGACTAAATTGAGCGATCATACAAGTACACATGAGTTGTTGTTCGTTATGGATTCTATCAGATTCCGTTAAGGTTGAACATATACCAAACTTATGTATCCAATTTAGCTGTCTGCCAGGAGGCTTTTGGGAAAGGGGAAAACCATGTGGGTTATATGAAGTTGGCCACTTAACTTTAAATCATAACCCAACAATAATGTATTTCTATTTTGAGGGGCTGGGGAGGTAAGGGTTACAAACTCAAATAAATACTTTATATAAAAATCAGTTTAAATAAGTTGCATAAGAACTCTGTTGGGAATTTTAAGCCAATTTGTATTGGCTTGATGCTCTTCAAGGTTATTCCAACTGATTTATAAACACAGAGACAGAATAGAAAACTTGATATAGTCAGGAGATTAGAGGTCATACCTGTTGTGACTTTGAATATCAGGTGTGCTAAAGACAAATTTTCACCATTGCTAGAGGACAAGAAATAAAAACTTTCTCATTAGTGTTATAAGCACAAAAACTTCTTATTTTTATGGCATGAAGAGCTGATTTATGTTTCTATCAGCTTCATCATCAAATAACAATTTTGGTTCTGTGAAGCACTTTATTCTTGTTTTTTCACTTCCATGCATGTCTAGTGCTTTGCTTTCCAGGCAGATTTCAGGAAGGATAACTATATAATATAATATTTAAGTTCTATTTTTCTTAAAATTTGTTATGACGTACTACCATCAGTTGTTTTCTTTCTTCTGATTCTTTCCTTGAAAAATACTCTGACTACTTTCTTCCTTAAGACTGCAGAAATATTGCATCATGGATATTTTAGGGTTTGGGGGTATCTGATGTGGTTTTGAAGGCAAAACGGACTACAGTGATCCGTTGTTCAGAAAGAAAGTTGTAGCATGTAGTTTTCTAAAGTCCTTGTAACTACCACTGTCTATAACGAGCATCTGAAATAAAGATAACTAATACATATGTGCATGTAAAATGCCATTTAGAAGTGATGAGTCTCTTTGTTGCCTTTATTGAAGTACAGTCAGAGTTTCTTTTACTTACCAGAGAGGTCCTGCAACATATTTGTTACAAAATAGTTGCTAATATATTGATTTGCCCTGATGACCTTCCTATAAATCTTGTGCTTACTGTGCTCTGGTTTGATTCTGAGATGTATTCCTTGAATTTGAGGGTGGTATAGTTGGACTTGCATAGCCTGGAAAAAGCAAAGAATTGTACTTGAATTGTATTTGGGTTTTGGTGGTGGGTTTTTTTTTTTTTTTTGCTTGTTTGTTTGTTGTTTTTTTGTGGGTTTGTTTTGTTTTGTTTTTTACTTTTTTACCTTCAGTACTTAAATTCCTCTTAGTTCATTTTTGAAAGTAAAACTTAAATTTAGCTCCTGACCTTTAACTTATATTTTTTTGAATGCATAGGAGATGTGATTTCTTTCTGTCTTGTCATTTGTCAGTCATTTATTTTTACCTTCTAACAGTTCAAAGGCTTTCAGTCTTCATGTATTTCAAAAATAAGTAGAGGAATAATGCATTTAAAGCAATAATTTTTTTTTTCTTCTTTCTCTTTTTTTTTTTAATGTTGAATTATATCATTCTAGTAGAGTTAATTCTATTACCAGACCTTCTGGAGTGGAAGAATCAGAGATGTGGTCAGTTACTGTATTCAGCAGGGGTACCTAGTACAGTTTAAGCAGGTCCTTTCACCATGAGCCAGCCCTTAACAGATGAAGCTTATGTTCCACTGACTGTGGGCTTTTTGTTTGTTTTCTTCTGGCTCTTCTCCCATTAATTTATTTACGTGATTGAAAAATAATTATATAATGTAATAAAAAAAAATCTTCCAAAATTGCCTTTTCCAGATCTGAGAAGGCAATTTTATATGTATTCCATGTGGTTGTTTATGTTTCATTTTGTATTAAGAACATAGGTTGAATAGAAATTTGGCAGTTTGTAATTAAGATGTAAGAACATAGTTATGTTCCTGGTCTTGTTGTCAGTACTATCATTCAGTTGAGTACAGTAAAAATAACCACTGAGTACTATGAAATCACCTAATTTCATCAAGAAAGCACAAATCACAAAATGTGATCAAAATCAGTGTGAGTTCATTGATGGTTTATATCAATGAAGGGATTAGGAAGGAATCACTTTTTAGGTGTGCCTGTTGCAGGAGGCTGGATTGTATGTTTATACTGGGACTGAAAGGATGCTGGATTATGAAGTAATTAGGTAATTTTGCAGTAGAAATATAGTGTAAAATCTAAATGAATAAATTTAAGGAAGCAAGAAGATAGCTATCATTTATCACTAGCTTTTGATGCACACAGATTTATATAGACCTACTTGTGCAAATTGTCAGAAAAGCAATTCCATAAATTTAATAGAGTAACTTCAGTGACCAATAACAGTTAGCAGATTTTGCTTTTTTCTTCATTATCTATTTTGCAAACATCTTGAGGAAAACCCTGCAAGTTTCATCTTATACTGAGGAAATGCATTTTTACAGTATACTTTATAGGCATGGTTGATAGCCACTCTTTTATATGATTACTTCTATTGTGATTTAAGTGAATTTGCCCAAGTGAGTTTTTATTTTGGGTACAACTTCCCAGTTATAAGGAAAAGAAAGGTGAAAATACACTGTTTTGAGAATGTTATCTTCTTAGGGTTATCTCTTTGAGAAATCTCAGTATCTTCTCACTTTGATCATGTTCTTGAAACTTAAGAATGTTGTCTATTCTGGCTGTGCTAAAATGTGACTAGCTAAAAAAGCTCTGAAGAAATGTAGTTTTATGCCTATGCTAAAACTTTTTCAGAGGCTGGTGTTTAAATGTTTCATATTCTTTCATGCATGCTCACAGCTTTACATATAGATAGTTTTTGCAGTTAATAAGCATGTTTTCTCTTTCCTTTAAAATTGTTATTCCAGAAATTCTGTGCATGAGTACCTAAAGCAGGTATGTTTAGTTGTTTTCTTCTGTCAGCAGTACAGCATGTAGGAAGATGCAAAATGCATGGAAGCGAAGGGGGCAGTTAGAGGAAACAAGCAGCAGGTGCAGAGAAGTGTGAGAGAAGAGACTAAGCCTGAGGCAACTAGAAGTGGAGGTAATTGAAGAGATTTAAAACAGAAAACAAAGGTGAAATGAGTATAATCTCTCAAGGGCTCCTAAAGGATCTATAGCAATATGATAAAAAACTGGGAGACAAACCTAGGAAACTTATGTCAGCTTTGCTTCCCTGATGATCAGAAATTACATACTGGCAGCACAACCTCACTGTTTTTCTCTATGGTGTTCACAGGGGATAACAGCCTACTAGAAAACATGAAAAAGTGTAAAAGTACCTGGGATCTTTATTGGTGTAGAACAGTCAAAGAGGGAACAGAGCTATTCCTGTCTTGCAAATAGAAGGAAGCATACAGTGAAATTACAAAAGCTAATGAGAAATGTTTTTCATACTAGTTAAACTGTAGGAATGTCATTATAGGGTCTCTTACATTCCAAGAAAACTATTGGACAAGTTTATGGTCCGTTAGAAGGTATGAAGCAAACTGGTCTATGTCCAGCCTCTGACTGAGGATGTCCTTAAACCGCACATTGCTAAAAGTGAATGGATATAACCAGAAGTACCACACTTCTAAGGTCTCTTTCTTTGCCCAAAAAGAAGGGCTACCAGACTAAATGGACCTTCAGTGTGAACCAGGTCAGTCTCGCTAGGTAATTCTCTAATAAACCTGAACTTTATTTTCTTTTTAACTGATTTTTTCTGTTCCCTTGCCCCTCACTATGCTTATGAAGGCATTTATTCCAAGTCTGATGTGAGTATAATGTGGTTATTATTGACCAAGATGTGCTTTTATCAAGACTACTTGGTAGTTGCTTGGTTTTTAAAGCTGTTGGAAAAGGCTTTTTTTCCAGGATGGCTTCTGACTGACTGTCATTTCATTATCATAGAAGTTTGGCGAGAGTAGAAACTTCATAGTCTGGCTGATCTTAGTCAGAAAAGGACAGAAAAGAACTCAGAAGATCCTGTTTCACCTCGCTGCATGCAGGCAGAACTGAGTAAATATTAACCTGCTTTGCTCTTTCCTGTAGCTCAATAAGTATATATGTATAGTGTGTTTTTAATTTCCGGTGGCCTGTTTTCAGAGTGTATTCCACTATTTTGCAGTATCAAAGTCTCTTGTGAAATTCAGTCTGAAAAATTGACCTTGTACATTTTTTTTTTTTTTTAATCTTGTTTGTCTTTAGCCATGGGAATTATTGAGCATTCTGGGATCTTGAGCATAGCAGACACACACTTTTCCTCATAGCATCTATTTTGGTTTTAATTTTTCTTTTAAATTCTCATGATTTTATAAATGATACGCTGAATTTTGCAGGACATGCTGACTCTTCCAGTAGTGAAATGGATAACTGCTCTAACGAGTTTGTCTTGAGCATCTAATGGGCTGAATTTGATTTCATTCTTATGTTGTTTTCAACATTTGACCAGTTGTAATGTTTTATTCTACTTATGTTCTGCTGGGTAGTTTTATTATTTCAGTTTGAAGATCTGAAGTGTACTAGGACAATTAAGATAGTGATAGAGAGATTTAATAAAGCCAGTGTAAAAATGAGCTACTTAAAAACATGCAGGTTTTGCTAAGCTCTCTCTCTCAGTCTCTTTCTCTCTGTCACCCAGCCACACATTCATGTTTTTAATTTTTTTTTTCTCATAAGAAGGAATTATATTGTCATTTCTAGTTATAGCTTAGTTTTACAAAAACTGAGATTTAAAACCTAAACAGCTGAAAACATTTGATGTATTGTAGAGGACCTAATTAGGCTGCAGAAGTAGGTTGAAAGGTACATAGTCAAAGGAAAGGCCTTTTTATTTTCACATGTTTTGGCATGAATATTTGTGTCTTCGTAATTTCCTTGCCAATATTTGGTCAAGAACCAGAGTTCTGTATCTTTCTAATGGAAGTGCATAACCTTTGAAGTTCCTTTTCTCTCTCTGGAAGCCATCAGAAATTCTGAGATAAAACTGTAGAAGAGTAGCTAAATTCCCATAAGCAAAAATAAATCAAACTACTTGAAATAGGGAAAAGTAGGTGTAAATTACAGAAGGAAATGATATTGGGAAATAAATGACCACTGATTCTATGACTGCTGATACCAAAAGGAATGGCAGAAGGCTCTTGTGAATCATAGCGGAGAACAGCTTTTATGTTCTGGGTGTACTTGCAGATAAACTAGTATTCAAGAATGGTTGAATTTATTCATTCTGGTCTCTTTGTCAGCAATCAGACAAGATTTGCGAGAACATTTATGCCCAGGAAGAAGACCAATACTGTGAAACTCTTGATACAATGAAAGCACTTGTGAATCATGCACACATCAGTCTTCCCAGAAGAGGGAACTCAGCCTGTATGGTCTCTTGATATCTTTACCTGTGTAGCAAAGATGTAAACATTTACTGTCTTCTTCTTTATTGATGAACTTAAGATTTAAAATTTACAAATATGATCAAAGCAATCTTGAGTATTTTGATTTGTTAATTTAAAAAAGTGCAGGAGGTGGTCAGCCCTAATTATGCTTTTGCCAGACTTTGTGTCTCTTGGGTGGGATGCCATAGAATGATTTTTTATGATTACAGGGATTCTTCTGTACATGACAAAATAAAGCCTGAGGCAAGGTAAGTCAAGGGAATAAAAAACTAAAGGATAGATAAGAAGAAGAGCAGGTCTGCAAGAAAACTCACACACACCTTTTTAATTATTAATATGAATGCTCACCTGCATGTCTCATTGAGGTTTAGCAGCTTTATGTCACAGAGAACTCAATAAAGGAATATGAAACCTGAAAGGGTAATGAATATGCCAAGATATGAAACTATTTATTTTTTGCATTATCATTCTTATCTAGAAGGATGCTTAGGGTATGTCTTGCAGTGGTCACAGAAACTTAAGCTGCTGATTCCCATTACCACCAGATTTCCCGGTTTCACTTTTGTTGGCACAGCTTCATTTGTGGTAGCAGGGCTGGCAATACTGATGAACTAGCTGGCAGCCCACCTACAGTGTCTCAGCTGGAGTATGTTCTAGCTCCCTGTGAGCTGAGTTGGTAGAGAGGGTTGGAGCAATCAGGTGACATTTGTACTTCCACTGTGTGAATTCTTTCTGTTTCGTATTAGCATGCTGATTAATTTCACTCGCAGAGCTGGATGATATATATTGCAGAAATTACATGGAAATTTTTAATCCCTTTTCAAAATTCCTTTTTATTGCTAGATGGATATTTGAATATGCTTAATTTTAATTACATTTAATGCTTATTTCACATAATAGTAGAAGATGGAAATTGCAAAGCACCAGTAAGAATAGTAGGGGGACTATCTGTGAACACAAAGATGGTCCAGTCTGCAGGGATCCTTAAGCTCATTCGAAATCCCTGGGATAAAATGCAGTTTGTCCTGTTATGTTCATTTAGGAAAACAAATAATAATAATATAAGAAATAGTAAATAATAATATAAGAAATAGTAAATAATTATGTTGATGGATCTTGAGGAGAAAAGCTATCACACTGTCTGCTGTTTCCAAAGAGACAAAATACTAACCAATTAAAGGGATAGGGTGACTTACAACAAAATCCAATTTATTGTTGGATAAATTATTTATTCTGTGTATTCTATAGGGGAAAAGATTCAGTGTGTCAAGTTTTGTGATGGTATAGTTCTGTTGAATTTGGCTGAATTGTGCCAGCAAAGATTCTGGTTTTATAATCTCAGCTACCGCAGCAAATAAATGCAAGTTTTTCATGAGAAAGTTCAAATCAATAGCAATTAGTATTCCTCAGGCCTAATTTTCCACCTGATAAATGAGGATAAATTTAATTAAAAAAGGTGAATTTGGGAATTCTGTTGATAGCAGATCATCTCTGCTTGTGCACGGCTTCATTGTAAAGTCTTTTCTCTGAGCATGTTCTGATAGTAGTCACTGCACCAAGAGTGCAATGTCTTTCAGCTGTGTGCTTCAGGATTTTTTCATTTTACCCTGTGTTTGACTTGGTCTCCATCTTAATTTTAAGATTCGTGTATAAAATAGCAAATTTTAAGCAAGACGGGATGGATGCAATTGCATCATTTTTAATGAAAACAATAGTCTGACTCCTTAAAATACTTGTTTTGATTGTCCCTCTTTATCTTAGAATCATAGAATAGTTAGAGTGGGAAAGGACCTGAAGATCATCTAGTTCCAACACCCCTGCCAGGGGCAGGGACACCTCCCACTAAACCATGCCACCCAAGGCTATGTCTAATCCAGCCTTGAACACCTCCAGCGATGAAGAATTCACAACTTCACTGGGCAACCCATTCCAGTGCCTCAACACCCTCACAGTAAAGAATTTCTTCCTCATATCCAATCTAAACTTCCCCTCTTTAAGTTTGAACCCATTACCCCTTGTCCTATCACGACAGTCCCTAATGAAGAGTCCCTCCCCAGCATCCCTATAGGCCCCCTTCAGATATTGGAAGGCTGCTCTGAGGTCTCCACACAGCCTTCTCTTCTCCAGGCTGAACAGCCCCAACTTTCTCAGCCTGTCTTCATACGGGAGGTGCTCCAGTCCCCCGATCATCCTCGTGGCCCTCCTTTGGACTTGTTCCAACAGTTCCATGTCCTTTTTATGTTGAGGACACCAGAACTGTACACAATACTCCAAGTGAGGTCTCACAAGAGTAGAGTAGAGGGGCAGGATCACCTCCGTCGACCTGCTGGTCACGCTCCTTTTGATGCAGCCCACAATACGGTTGGCTTTCTGGGCTGCAAGCGCACACTGCCGGCTCATATTCATTTTTTCATCAACCAACACCCCCAAGTCCTTCTCTGCAGGGCTGCTCTGAATCTCTTCTCTGCCCAACCTGTAGCTGTGCCTGGGATTGCTCCGACCCAGGTGGAGGACCTTGCACTTGGCATGGTTAAACTTCATCACGCTGGCATCAGCCCACCCCGCAAGCGTGTCAAGGTCCCTCTGGATGCCATTCCTTCCCTCCAGCGTATCAACTACACCACACAGCTTGGTGTCATCAGCAAACTTGCTGAGGGCGCACTCAACCCCACTGTCCATGTCACTGACAAAGATGTTGAACAAGGCCAGTTCCAACACCGATCCCTGAGGGACACCACGTGTTACTGATCTCCAGCTGGACATTGAGCCAGTGAGCACAACTCTTTGCGTGCAGCCATCCAGCCAGTTCTTTATCCACCGAGTGGTCCACCTATCAAATTGATGTCTCTCCAACTTAGAGACAAGGATGTCATGTGAGACAGTGTCAAACGCTTTGCACAAGTCCAGGTAGATGACATCAACTGCTCTACCCCTGTCCATCAGTTCCGTAGCCCCATCATAGAAGGCCACCAGATTGGCCAGGCAGGATTTCCCCTTAGTGAAGCCATGTTGGCTGTCACCAACCACCTTGTTGTTTTTCATGTGCCTCAGCATGCCTTCCAGAAGAATCCGCTCCAAGATTTTGTCAGGCACAGAGGTGAGGCTGACTGGTCTGTAGTTCCCCAGCTCATCCATTTTCCCCTTCTTGAAAATGGGGGTTATATTTCCCTTTTTCCAGTCTTTGGGAACTTCACCTGACTCCCACAAACTCTCTGTTGACTGCTCACCTGTCCCCAGGCACATTTCCATACACTCCAGCCTATCCCTAACATAAATAGCAACTCCCTCTCCCCTCCTACCGGGCCTGTCTTTCCTAAAGAGCCTGTAACCTGCCATTCCAACACACCAGTCATAGGAGCCATCCCACCATGTTTCTGTGATGCCTATGATATCATACGCCCGTAGACATGCACACATCTCTAATTCCTCTTGTTTGTTCCCCATGCTACAGGCTTTTGTATAGAGACATCTGAGCCGAGCTCCAGTTGAAGTCGGCTCATTGGCTGGAGCAGCTGGAATATCTCTACGTAGCTCTGAACGTTTACTAGAGGTGCTGGCAACTGACTGGGTGTGTTGGGATGGAATGATGCCCCCCTCCCCCAACACATCTTGTGCTGAATCTCTGCTTCACTAAACATAGAGTTTTCTAGAGTTTCACATCTCTCTTACAATCAATTATTACAGTTCGAATATTTTCAATTTTATTTTGAAGTACACCTTGGAGAAACTTCAAGCCGGCTTCTGTGTTTGTATCCTTAAAATTCCCAGTTCTGCTTTATATTTTGACCTTTTGTTGCCAGCATATTGTTTCTCTCTATTTAGATGGAAATTATTTGTAGGTAAAACCAATTCTGATGTAACTGTATATTGTATGTTTTTTCAAGGTGGTCATACAAATTGTGCTGTTAAAATGTAAACTACTTTCAATTTCTATGTGGAAATGTTCTTTGAAAGAAGAAGAAATCTAAGCATCTAAGCTAGCCTTTTTTAAAGGGTATATCTATTTTGTCTTATCCATTAGTTTTCTTTATTTGATCCACTGTATATTTAATATTTGAAACCTCATGGCTAGTGTCTTGTTGAATAAGCTTTTCTGAATATTTTCACTTTTCCATTTATCTTTACAGGTAGAAGAAATTGTTGATATAGGAGTATTTGCCCCAGAAGACATTCATGTTCCCAAAATCTATGTTGATCGTCTGATACAAGGAGAGAAGTTTGAGAAGAGAATTGAAGTAAGTAGCTGAGTGTTTGGTCACAACATATTTCAGGTTGGTAAGTATTTTAGAATATACAGGGTTTTTACTCTAGCCAGCAAGTCTTAGCAGTGAGAACATAGTGTGAGAAACACTTGCTGAGTTTTGCTAGGAACTTGGGTTGATACTTATGTAGTTAGTAGTTAGGTGTGGGTCTGAGAATTGAGCATTGTTTCCTATACTTCAGCCTCTCTGGTTCATTCCCTGAATAATTTAAGAGCAACAGCCTGTAGTCCTGGGGGCTCTAATGCAGCTGTAATTTTGATGGAAAATGCTACCTCTTTCTCCTTCCTTCTTTCACTTCACCTACCGCAGACACAACAAGGGGAACACACAGATTAAGTATGAGCTGTCTTTGATGATCAGATATTTTCTACTGCAGAGCTTTTGACATGAGCACGTAGGGCCAGCATCAGCCCCTTTAGTGCTGTGTGTTGGATTGTGTTACATTGCAAAGACCCCTTTCTTTTTCTTTAATCAGTGGCATTTCTGGTCTGTATAAGATGTCAATAGCAACATCACAGCAATAATATTCAGTCACTGAAAAATGAAGATTACATAATTGTTCTTTATTTCTGTGGCTTTGCCCACTCAGACTATGTCCCTATATTATTCATTTTGGTGATTTGACAGTGATTTTAAAGTGTAATTGAAAATTCTTATTTCTCCTATGTCTCCATACTCTGGAGGTGGGAATTATTCAAAATGTCATAAGAAGAGCTGGTGGAGGGGGAGATATATGACACAAGGGAAAAAAAAAATCTCAAAAAACAGTGCAGAAAAGAATAGTAATAATTAAACTTTCAATATTAAAATCAAGTCATAAAGTCCTAGCAAGTCATATAAGGCTTTTTCTCTGATTAAACTCTTTTATGAATGTTAGGTTAAAAAGCTTTTCTGTTTTTTTTTTCTTCCTTCCATCTGTTCATTCTGCAAAAGCATATTGCATGTTGTTGAGTATTTAACTGGAAACAAATGTGTCAAATATATATTCTTCATTTTTCTTTTTTTTTTCTTTGTGCATGCTTTGTTGTGCTGCAGTTAATGGCCTGTATTATTGAGGATGCAATATCTCACATAAAAGCTTTTGCCTTTTGTGAGCAAAATCCATTTTGCATTAATTAAATTGTTGTTTTCTGCAGTTTGGTAGTGGATGAAAAGGTGACTCTCTGTCCAGAGAAGACCTTTGTACAAACACTTGATTTTCTTTAGGTTGCCTATATAAGTGAAAGCACCTATCTAGTCAACTGCCCTCTTCCCTATATGCTTCAGGAAAAAATGAAGGAGTGCTGGAGGAGAACTACTATAAATGGCACAGCAAAGCAACAGATTATTTTTGGTTGTGTAATTTTGTAATTCTGGCAGTGGTGTCTTTCATTAATAGAAGCATAGGAAGGAAATGGTAGATTTATTTACTCTTCCATGAAAGATTATATATAAGTTAGTGGCTGTACATATGAAAGTGTTAAGTATGATAGTGGTAAGTGGAGAGATGAGAAATAAAGAGAATAAAAAGAATCTAGTCTGTTGTAATTCTTGCTGGATTTAACTAGCATTTCCTTCTTAATTTGGCCTAGACGTGGTCCCTCTAGTGCAAGTCATACTCTCTGTCCAACCTTCTCTTTGCTGCAGAGAAGCCCTCTGTTATTGTTCTTTTTCTGTAACTTGCAAGTGAAGCAGTTCTAGTGAAAATAGCCAAGGCACAAAAAGAAAACCTCTGGGGAATTCAAGAGGATTTATACTGACTGTTTCTGACTGCCTGAGAGGAAGGTGACTTCCAAAATGGAGAAAAAAGAGACAGCAAAATTTTTTTTTGTGATGATGAAAAGTAGCAGAGGATAATTTTGCATGATGTGTTCATTATGGCCTGAAGTAAGAAAGCAGGTGAAAAATATGAGGGTGTAGGACATTGTGCTACCCAGAGGAGTTTTATATGCATGGGAGAGATGTGAAAAGAACATAATCTATATAAACAATAATTTTCAAAAAATTCTTACAAACTTCTGGAATGTCATGCCATTTTCACTATCGTGTGATTTAGGAAGCATCAACTTAAGGGCAGAAAATCTCAGGAAACAACTTCAGGCACATTTTGCAAGATTATACAGATTTATGTTAGAAAATTTAGTTGTTTAACTCCCAGTGTCTTTAGGTGACTGGCATTTGAGATCAGTGTTGAGACAGGTCTCGTTCAACATCTTTGTTGGTGACATGGACAGTGGGATTGGGTGCGCCCTCAGCAAGTTTGCTGATGACACTAAGCTGTGTGTTCGGTTGATATGCTGGAGGGAAGGAATGGCATCCAGAGGGACCTTGACACGCTTGCGGGGTGGGCTGATGCCAACGTGATGAAGTTTAACCATGCCAAGTGCAAGGTCCTCCACCTGGGTCGGAGCAACGCCAGGCACAGCTACAGGTTGGGCAGAGAAGAGATTCAGAGCAGCCCTGCAGAGAAGGACTTGGGGGTGTTGGTTGATGAAAAAATGAACATGAGCCGGCAGTGTGCGCTTGCAGCTCAGAAAGCCAACCGTATCGTGGGTTGCATCAAAAGGAGTGTGACCAGCAGGTCAAGGGAGGTGATCCTGCCCCTCTACTCTGCTCTTGTGAGACCTCACTTGGAGTACTGTGTGCCGTTCTGGTGTCCTCAACATAAAAAGGACACGGAACTGTTGGAACAAGTCCAGAGGTGGGCCATGAGGATGATCGGGGGACTGGAGCACCTCCCGTATGAAGATAGGCTGAGAAAGTTGGGGCTGTTCAGCCTGGAGAAGAGAAGGCTGTGTGGAGACCTCAGAGCAGCCTTCCAATATCTGAAGGGGGCCTATAGGGATGCTGGGGAGGGACTCTTCATTAGGGACTGTAGTGATAGGACAAGGGGTAACGGGTTCAAACTTAAAGAGGGGAAGTTTAGATTGGGTATAAGGAGGAAGTTCTTTACTGTAAGGGTGGTGAGGCACTGGAATGGGTTGCCCAGGGAAGTTGCGAATTCTTCATCGCTGGCGGAGTTCAAGACTGGGTTGGACATAGCCTTGGGTGGCATGGTTTAGTGGGAGGTGTCCCTGCCCCTGGCAGGGGGGTTGGAACTAGATGATCTTAAGATCCTTTCCAACCCTGTCTGTTCTATGATTCTATGATTCTATGTTTTGTCTTTCTCATGTATATAAATCTAGACTAGCACCACTGAATTAAATACAGAAAGTGAGCAGTGTTTGTATTTTAGGCTGACATTTAACAAATCTATTTAGGTATCTCTTGGGTAATGAATCTCAGACTTGCTAATATTTGCACTAATGCTTGGTACCTTCTTAACCAGTTGTCTGTGCATTACGTCAGCCGTGGCAATACAGACAAAGAAATAACATTTTGCTCTAAGGTCATCACTGGGGATATTTGATGACTTCATTGGATTAAATAAACTTAAACTGATAGAATAAAAGTTTGTTTTTTTTGTAGAAGATGTATAAATAATTTTATCCCTACACTAAGTACCTATGAGCAATCACACATCAGGCTTTTGTGCTGTGAAAAGCAAGAATTTGGATTGTAATCTTAACTTCATTTTTTCCAGCGCTTATCAATTCGAAAGCCTGAAGACTCAAAGGCCAAACAAAAACAAGGAGACAATGTGAGGGAGAGAATCATCAGACGAGCTGCTTTAGAGTTTGAGGATGGCATGTATGGTATCCTTCATCTGTGCTATAGGTTAAACTGATGACTCGCTAGAATAATACCACAGCTACTTTGTTTAAGACAGGTTAATTACCATACTCATTGTCTTTCCCAGAGCCTGGGCTTCTGTCATTTTATTAATACCTTATTGAAATATATAGGATGTTAAGGAATAATAAAATTCGTGGAGTTTTATCCAAGCATATCTGAAAAGTTTCTTAGCAGTTGAATGTGTTGAAGAATTTCTCAAAGTTAAGTACGTTGGAAATGAAGTTTGCTTGCACTGCGGCTTTTTATATCATGTAAAGCATTGACAGAATGCAGTTAGGCAATCCAAATGGCAAAAGAATACATCACAAATATGAGGCATCTAACTAAAAATGAAAGAGTTTCTAAAGAGAGCAGTTCTAGTCATACTAGAATGATAATTTTTTTAAATTTACTAGTTTGCAATATGTTCCTGTTTGTGCCTTAACCTATTCTCTTCAGCTAATCTGGGTATTGGAATCCCACTTCTGGCCAGTAACTTCATCAGTCCAGACATAACTGTTCACTTACAGAGTGAAAATGGAGTCCTGGGCTTGGTAAGAATATATCTTGATCCCTTACTGAAGTGTTCTTACCTTGCATGGGCTGGGTTTCAGTTCCCACACACCCCCAACTTGATTATAATTTTACTAAAAGTCATATTCAAATATATGCTATATTTCATGATCATAAAACTCTCATTAATGCAGGGAAGTTTTTCCGGAAATGTTTATTTCAGGATTATAATACTACTTTGCTAAATATGTTCTTAAGTACATGTTTTGCTAGAAGGAGTCAGAACCTTCAGTAGTTTCCAAGACCAAGCCTTGTAAGCCTCATTAAACATAATTTTAAATAAATGTTAAGGTAAACATTGTTTTCACTGTTTGGTTTTATGAAGTTGTACCTATCTACCTTTTACTGAAAAATGTCTTGTCACTTTGGTTAAAACCAAACCCAAACAACTAAATAAACCCCCAACTTTCTGGTTACGTATTCATTCTAACAACCTCTAACAATATATTCATCAGTCCTCATATGATAGGTAGTGTAAACTGTGGCTGCTCTTGTCAAGGACTTTGTTCTGCTGAAGATTAAAAAAATGCATGTCTGTGATGAACTCTTTTCA
This sequence comes from Ara ararauna, assembly GCA_028858755.1. Lineage (NCBI taxonomy): Eukaryota > Metazoa > Chordata > Aves > Psittaciformes > Psittacidae > Ara > Ara ararauna. The sequence goes on from CM054410.1 coordinate 94,020,967, forward strand.
GTAACAAGCATTAGAAATAAAGAAGTTGTGAATTCTCTCTCAAATGTATTTTAATACAAAGCAGACATATATCTATGTTGTTTTCAGGGTCCTTATCCACTTGAAAATGAAGTAGATCCAGACCTGATTAATGCAGGTAAAATATTTTAAATAAATTTAATTAATGGAAAATTATTAATCAATGTTAATCTAAAAATATAATTTTGATTCGGTATATGAACCCAGACTCCTGTTTTATTTGTTTATGAATGTGTTTGTCTTCTTTTAACTGAATGTTGGTTTTGATCAATGCAGATGTTTAATATTCTTGTTAAAGAGCTTATGCTTTGATGCATTCTAGTTGCTACTAAAGGAAGCTGTCCTTGAAGCCAGGTAGTAAAGGGTCAAATCTTCCTTTTCAAAAGTGAGATTGTTTTGTTAAGCCTAGATGTGAATGTGGATTTGTTTTCCTGCTACTTTTCACCTTGTGTTTTCTAGAAAATGGTTTGTGTTTGGGACGTGTTTTTAAAACATCCTGTGAATGATGGTCTGCTTTATTCCAGGCTAGTAAGTTGCAGGAATGCAGCTCATTTTCATTTAGAGAGAGAACAGTAGCCAGGGCAGGGGGGAAGAGCTTCCCAAAGCAGCACCTGGCCACTGGAGGACTTTGCTGCAGATGGTGGCTTTTGCCACTTCAAGGAGGAAATGTGAGTCCTCACATGCTGTTCTCACCCAGCTGGTTTGGGGCATGACACATCAGAAGTAACCATACAATGTAAAAATGTAAGCTTTTTATGGTTTAATGTGTCTTTCTGATATCTGTTTTCTTTATGGAAGGTTGTGCCTGCATCTGTTCTCTGTTTCCATGTAAAATTGCACCTATATATTGCATTGTGACAAACAAAAGTAAGCCTTGGCACGGTATAAATTCTCATTTATGTTAATGATATAGGTTTTTGACCCATAGCTGACATCTTAGAGCTGGTTTTTTCATATAGAAAACCTGTGCATTTTATATTTTTTAGTTATCCACTTTTAATTTAATATCAGGATGAAGTCTAGCAGTTGCTCACTGACTTGAAACATTTGCTACCTGGCTTAACTAATTGATGCCATCATCATTCTGCTATGTTATTGGCACTCTTTCAGTATTATGTTTTAAATAAGAAATTGATTGGACATAAGAAATTATTAAGGAATTGAGTTAAGCATTCCGATAGTACCTAGGTGACTGTTGTGATAAACTGCATGAAGAAAAATGTCATAGGGATATGAGAGCTATGTTAATGCTTGAACTGAAAGTGTTGCGTTTTGTTTATTTTTAAAATTAAAGGTATCTCTGGAAGGAAAAAATATTTAGAATAAAAAATGGTTACTATAAGAGGTGACATTATATGCATGTACATTAGAACTTAAGTTCTAATATGGGTGCATTAGAAATGAACACATTAACAAAGTGATGGTGGGAAAAATATCCAACAACTTGATAAATACTCTGAAGAATCACTGTGCTCTTATATGGATGTCAAGATGATCTTGAATTGCTGTTTATGGATGATAAATATTTTTGAAGAGGTAATCTTGCAGGGATTAAGCTAATTTAGGCGGTCAGAATGCAACATTGGAAATAAGATTATTCTAGTATTGTTAATTCACTGTTAAGCACCTTTATATCTTCCTCTGCAGCTGCAGTAGACAAGACACAGGATAGGTGAACCTCAGCTCTGCCACGAAAATTATCATTATTATTGCTGAAACATTCAGTAGCTGCTAAAGCTCTCTGACACTTGGTTGAATTAAGACCATTATAGATGCTTTCCAGCTAAATATATAAAACCATGTGAAGAAAACAGAAGCTATATGGCAAAACAGTAGGATTTAATTCTGTTTGTATTCATCTACTGGAATGGTCCTGTATTGGCCCCCAAAGTCCACATTTTGAAAATACACTCCTGGTTTGGGCTGTTGCCAAATATTTATCTGCAAATGCAGTTGTATTTCTCTGAGAAGTGTATGGGTTCCTTCTCCCCAAGGCAGAGTTCTGTCTTACAGGATAATGTGGTGCTGTTGTAATGTTATTCTGTGATCCTCAGCTTTGTCTCTTTCTACTTAGCATTGTCTTAGTTTGTCACTTTATCCCAGGGTTCTCACTCCATCTAGCTGCTTGCAGGCTATGTTGTCTTTCCCCCTGCCTTGGGTGGATACCTGGTAGGGAAAGACAATTGAGGCAGTTTTAGAAGGTCTGGATATTAATATGGTGAACTCTTGAGGTCTGACTGCAGGACTGCTATATAACCTTAGATCTATACTCTTGTGTCAAAATTAAATTCCCATACAATATCTTGACATATAATATGCATCAAGTGAACTCAATAAATTAAAACAGGTAACTTGGGTCTCCATTTTAATTTCCTGCACATTTTTCTTCCTTTTTCCCATCCTCTTAATTAATCCCATTGTCTTTTCCCCTGTTTTCTGGAAACTGTAAAGATGTCTCGTTCCTCTTTTCCTTTTTCTTCATAAAGTCATCTGGTGATAAAGACTTGCTTGGTTTATAATTTCACCTTCAGTTGCGTTCTTATGCTTTTCCAGAGGCACTCTGTATGGATGGTTGTTGCTTTGACTGTTTCTGTGCTAGCAGGAGAGGAAAGAAAGGGGTCTGGACAGAGTCAAAAGAAGGCATTTCCATGTGTGCTTTTTTGCTTGATCTGAGCACTGTGCAAAGAACAGTACAGAACACAGAAGCACATTCTCTGGTGCAGCTTAATAAAGCAAGAGTAGACTAGGTCTGTAATTTATTTTTCTTTACTGTACATTGTTATCACTTCTAGACTGTTCAAAGCTGTCTGCTCACTCTTCCTTGCAACATCCCTCTCTCCTGATGGTGCTCTTTCTCTGTTTCAGAAGAGTTACCTCTCACTTTTTCTGCAGGTAGAGCAGAAAGCTGAAATGCACAGAGATTTCTTAGCCTCTGGCGTCACTGATGTCTTGCCTGGAACCGTTGGTAGTCAAAGAGTGGACAGCCCTATCATTAAAAACTGTAACAAACTGCTGCACAATTCATTATGATTGATTAGGTTTACACAGAATAGTAGAATCATAGAATAGTTAGGGTTGGAAAGGACCTGAAGATCATCTAGTCCCAACCCCCCTGCCAGGGGCAGGGTCACCTCCCACTAAACCATGCCACCCAAGGCTATGTCCAACCTGGCCTTGAACACCACCAGTGATGGAGCATTCACAACTTCCCTGGGCAACCCATTCCAGTGCCTCACCACCCTTACAGTAAAGAATTTCTTCCTCATATCCAATCTAAACTTCCCCTCTTTAAGTTTGAACCTGTTACCCCTTGTCCTGTCACTACAGTCCCTAATGAAGAGTCCCTCCCCAGCATCCCTATAGGCCCCCTTCAGATATTGGAAGGATGCTATGAGGTCTCCACACAGCCTTCTCTTCTCCAGGCTGAACAGCCCCAACTTTCTCAGCCTATCTTCATACGGGAGGTGCTCCAGTCCCCTGATCATCCTCGTGGCCCTCCTTTGGACTTGTTCCAACAGTTCCATGTCCTTTTTATGTTGAGGACACCACAACTGCACACAGCACTCCAAGTGAGGTCTCACAAGAGCAGAGTAGAGGGGCAGGATCACCTCCCTTGACCTGCTGGTCACGCTCCTTTTGATGCAGCCCAGGATATGGTTGGCTTTCTGGGCTGCAAGCGCACACTGCCGGCTCATGTTCATTTTCTCATCGACCAACACCCCCAAGTCCTTCTCTGCAGGGCTGCTCTGAATCTCTTCTCTGCCCAACCTGTAGCTGTGCCTGGGATTGCTCCGACCCAGGTGGAGGACCTTGCACTTGGCATGGTTAAACTTCGTCACGCTGGCATCAGCCCACCTCATGTGGCATAGTAAGTGTAATCAGGTCCATAGCTGTACAGAATCCAAAGGAATTTGATTAAAAAAACTTATCTTGGTCAATAGCTGTGACTTTGTTTGTCAAAGAGACAGAACATGTACATACTATAGCTTATTTCTTTTGCAGGTAAGGAGACAGTCACTGTTCTTCCAGGTTCTTCCTATTTCTCTAGTGATGAATCATTTGCAATGATAAGAGGGTACGTAGCAACACAAAACCTGATCTTTTGAAACATGAAAAGAATAAACTGAGTCAGTGACTGAACTCATTAGTAATTCTTTGAAATGTGGTTAGCGTTTAACAACCTGTAAAATAAATATGGATTTAAGCAGTGACGGTTTACAGAGGATTAGGTCACACTATTGGAAATAGAAAAACACTGTAACTAATAGATACTATAGTGATGTTCATGTCTACCACTACCTGGCCATATATAAACACATTTGTAACTATGTTTTAACAACTACTTTTTGGTCATTTCCAAGTACCTAATCTGTACTTGCACTCTGTATATTCTCTTTGCTCAGCTTGCAACTGTGATCATCATTCCACCTCCCTAATGGAAATTCACTATCTGCACCTGTTTTTTGTTTGTTTTTTGAGGAAGGAGGCTGGATGCAAACAAACACTAAATCCTAATGACTCTGAAAAGATAATGAGTGCATGTAAATATGTGAAGGAGTGCACTTAAAAGTATGAGTTCAGAACTGACTGGCTGTGCATGCAGTAGCCAAAACCAGACAAAAAGTAGTAACATTTTTGAGGCTCAGTAAAAAAATTTGCATCAGTGGTACATCTGCCAGGAAAAAAAAAGTCCAGCTGTGTGACAGAATGGTTGCTACCTCTGTGGTATGCCACCTTTTTTATATTGATGTAATAATAATGTGAACAAAAGCTTGTTATGGTCTGTGGGCTGTTACTTGAAGATGATAATGCTAATTACACACTTTCTGTTGCCAGAGGCCATGTTGATTTGACAATGCTTGGAGCTATGCAAGTGTCTAAGTATGGTGACCTGGCCAACTGGATGATTCCTGTAAGTAGATGTTGGTACTACTGTCAATGCACTATATTTAGGATAATATAAATGTAGCTGAGGGTCAGGCAAAGGATAAAAGGGCTGAAGCATAATGGGTGTTATGAAGCTTAAAGCATTAAAATGAAAGATGTGTTCAATTTTAAGGTTAATAGGTTTTCTTGCCTATATCTGGCACCAAGCTGCAATTATCAGGAGTGAGCCCCCTAAAATTATTCTTGTGCTAAGAATTATGAAAAGCTAAACACTATTTATGTGCAAGACTTTTTTCTTCCTCTTGAGTCTATGCCTTTCAAATGTTACATTTCTTTTGCTGAGATCTAGTGATTTTTCTTGAGGCTGTCAACTCTTGTATAGTTGTACCTGCAGCAATAACTTGAAGTAAGGTGTAAAATAATATGTAGCTCATAATAAAATTATTCTAAAAATGTCTGCGTTATATTTCTCAGTGTTCCTATCAAGGATCACAGCATCGCCATGTTGAGTAAATATAGAAGGCAGCAATACTATTGTGTTCACCAAAAAATACCTACAGGTTTCAACCATAAAAATACAAGCTAATCCCAGTATATTATTAAAGCAGTTGATGACATTAAGCCATTCTTTGAACACAGTTTATGTTTTAACATTAAAAAACATATCTACCTTTCATGTGGTTTGCAAGTTTAATATTTTCAATATAGTTCTTTTCGATACAGTTTGTATCAAAGACATCTGGCAACAAATTTTCTTTTTAGCCTGGTTTAAGGTAATGAGGTATATTTCTATCCGTCTAATCACTGCTGAAAGTTTCAGAAGAGTCTTTTGAAAACCGAAAGCTGAGTAGAGGAGATAAAAACCCCAATGAATATCCTGTCTCTTGGAGGAGCATTGGTTGAGCCCAGCAGTCTATGTGACTTTTCCAGCAGGCCTGTGAGTGTAGAAGTCGTGGAGCACTGGCTGGAGCATAAGCTGCTTTTAGCAAGAGGGGACAAAGAAAGAGTCTGTACAGGCAGATGTGGGAGAATGGAATATGTGAAGGGTGATTCCAGGTCTCCATGTGAGTGATTGTAAGGGAATGTGAAGAGGTTATGGCTAGGTTGGAGTATAGCATATAGGAGAGAACTCCATTAGAAAACAGTCTTCCTTAGATGTTGTCACAGTATAACCTGATTTTATGGTCACACAACTGAGAACAGACAGATTAGTACTACCTAGATCTTTTCAGACCCCACTGATTGAAGTGCTAGCTTTTCAAGACTTTTCTACTTGTGCTATCATCAAGCATGTAGTGTGAAAACAGAGTCTGAAAATTAGCGCTTCTGTTAGTGTTGCACTCTGGGGTCCTGTGTGTGCTCTTCTATTGCTGCTTTATGTGTTTTGATAGAAGTCTGTGTTTTAAACATAATCTGACAGTCAGATACACTGTAAGAGTTCAAGTATGACATGCATTAATTTAATACTAGTTATCTCTGCATTGTTCAATTCCAATTTATTTTTTTGTCTAGAGTTACAAAATCTTGTCACTAGAATCCGAAATGAAACCAGCCTCTTTGGTGGAATCACCACACGCTTTGAAATATGAGGGGTAAATCATTAAATTTTAACCCTAGGTTTGCTGTTTGAGCCAGGGCAAAATTATCATAGCGTACGTTTTCAAGGAGTTAAAACCTTGGTTAACTGAAATTAGAGTTCACTTGATTTATCCATGGCTTTGCATGTCAAAGGTATGATAAGTCACCCAAACTCAAATTACATATTTTAAATTGCTAACTTTGAAACACTTACATTTAGCCAAGTATATTTTTTTCAGATGATCAACGTAAATAAATGTATGCTGTTAGTCCAGTACTGCAAGTACATGTCACTGACAAGCTGAGTAGGATATTTTTTTGTGTCAGTCTAAGAACTACTCCTTTCTTTCACTGGGTAAGGTAGTTCTGTTTTTGTGAAAGCACTTCCTTCACATTAATTTAGGGTGGCCAGAGTGTTTTATACATGTAGAAATTACTTGCTTCCATAGTGGCTTTTAAAAATGTTTTGGAATTATTACATTCTCTGTCAAAATTTTAAAGATAGAGGAGAAAATATAAAGTTAGGTTGTTATGCTGTTATGGTATAAATTTTTTTTGGGGGGGGTTAATAGTGTTTAGAGATTATTCTTATTGGCATAGTTCAAGGTTATTTTAATCTATATATATGTCTTTTTTTTTTTCAATTGTCAGATAAGTTCTAGGTTTTGTTTAGCTAAATTGCTTTGAACTGATGTCTGTTTACACTTTTGCAAAATGAAATAACACTGTATATATAAATGTGTCCCTAGACTATCTTTTGTATGCAAGATTACTTAACTCCTGAGATTTTCTTCTTTGACAGTCCTTTGGTCCTGCAAAAACAGTGTTAAATGTTCCTTCACCTGTTAAAGCTTTCTGTTTACTCAAGCTGTTTTTGAAAGACCTATCATAAAGTGGAACGGGTTAGGCGGAATTTTAAGTAGGAAGAATAGCTGTATTTTCTTTATTGTTGATTTTGTAAATTGAAGTGGCAAGAGAAGTATTCTTCAAAATACCCAGTGAACAAGTAATAAATAAATATTCCTACACTAAAGTATTCCTATTAAACTAGCAAAAATGTACCTCTAGAGAGAGCTCATGAAGCTGAAATGTTTGAAAAAAGGCACTCTTGAATAGGTGAACAGGTTTTAATGCCAGAAAATCCCAGTAATTTCAACTGACCATATTGGTATTTCAGGATATGAAATTTTATGTGGTTACATAATACCTTAGAATCTAAAAGCTATTCACTAGAGCATTCAATCTTGAAAGGTAATGTCATGAGCCAGAGCAATTCACTACTTTTTTTCTTGCTTTGTTTCTTACTTCAGGTGGGTTTTTTCTTCTTTTTTTTTTTTTTTTTTTTTTTTTTCTCAACATCCGAGACTTACACTGAACAAAAGCACAGCATTCGCAGGCACCGCAGGCACGCATAATATGTACAATATCATACAAGGCTTTCAGGGTCTAAGTAATACTAACTTTTCCAGTAGCTTTGTGCAATCCTTACTGTCTTTCAGAATACTTTTTGTCATATGGAAGTTCAACCCATTTTTCTGATCATGATGTTGACATTCCTTCACTGACAGTTTTTATGACTTATCTTTCAAGATCTGATCTATCAAAAGATGAAGCCAGTATTTGGCATTAATACCACAGGTGTATTTACAAATATATTTCATGAAACATTGAAGTTCAGATTGTAATTTGAGTTTTTCTTAAAGCTGTGCAGACATATATTCCTTTTTTAAATGCTTTATGTTCTGTAAAAGATACAGATTTCAGTTTAGCATCCATATCAAGGGCATTATTTTTCATATCTGTAATTGTATATTTTGCTTATGAAGATGCCTTTTCATTCTGTTCAGTCCCAAATTTATGAACAATGTGTACATTTTTAAAACAGGAAAGAAGAAAACAAAACTTTTGGTAGCTTTTATTTGTCTTTTTGTTACCTTCAAGGTGTACCTTTTTACTAGCATACTGGCATATATGTGACTTTTTGCTACCTTCATTTGCCACTCTTAGGAAGCTTTGGCTGTCTGCACATTTTCTTTGCAGTGACTTTATATATACTTCTGAGTAAATATGCCTTATGACACTCTAATCCAGCCTTTCAAATCATCAATCATTTCCCTCTAGTTACTTTGTTTTGAGATTTGTTGTTCAGATGATTTTTAATCTGCTTTACTGCTGCTATTGCTATTCTACAGTACAGATTTTTAAAATGGGATTAACCAGCATGTAGGCATTTGGAACTTCCTGCTTTTCCTGTATCAAGGTGGTACGTCATTGTCAGTTAAGTTGAATTGTGAGCATGATGTGTCTTCTCTTAGTCACAAGATTTGTGTGAGGTGATACAAAGATTGACTGCTAAAAGCTCCTACTGTCACAAAACTAAACTGTATTATTCTAACATTTTTTGCTTAGTTTTGTGTTTAGGTTTGGTTTAAGTACTTCTTATGCACTAGTAGTTTTTTGATTCTTGGATCGATGGTATTCACTATTATTTCAGAGGCAAGTGATAACTCTAAATTTTGTGTTTTGAGTAGTACCTTCTCCCATAAGAGCCCTAGTGTGTGCATGTGAGTATTTACTTGCTTTAATTAGGAACTGAGCTAAGAAGGCTCATTGCAACAATAGCCCTTTCATTGCTCTCAGATGCTAATCTCTAATGCAGAGAAAAATCCCATGAGTAAAGGAAGAAGAGGATAAGTATATTTTAAGTACATGCAGTAAACACTCATAGAATCATAGAACCATAGAATAGTTAGGGCTGGAAAGGACCTGAAGATCATCTAGTTCCAACCCCCCTGCCAGGGGCAGGGACACCTCCCACTAAACCATGCCACCCAAGGCTCTGTCCAATCCAGCCTTGAACACCACCAGTGATGGAGCATTCACAGCTTCCCTGGGCAACCCATTCCAGTGCCTCACCACCCTCACAGTAAAGAATTTCTTCCTCATATCCAATCTAAACTTCCCCTGTTGAAGTTTGAACCTGTTACCCCTTGTCCTATCACTACAGTCCCTCATGAAGAGTCCCTCTCCAACATCCCTATAGGCACCCTTCAGATGTTGGAAGGCTGCTCTGAGGTCTCCACACAGCCTTCTCTTCTCCAGGCTGAACAGCCCCAACTTTCTCAGCCTATCTTCATACAGGAGGTGCTCCAGACCCCTCATCATCCTTGTGGCCCTCCTCTGGACTTGTTCCACCAGTTCCATGTCCTTTTTATGTTGAGGACACCAGGAACTGCACACAGTACTCCAAGGGAGGTCTCACAAGAGCAGAGTAGAGGGGCAGGATCACCCCCCTTGACCTGCTGGTCACGCTCCTTTTGATGCAGCCCAGGATACGGTTGGCTTTCTGGGCTGCAAGCGCACACGCTGTTTGCTTATTCAGAAGTTATGCCCGAAACCCTCATTTATTGGTAGTTTTATTCTGTTAAGCACTACTACTTAGCGGCTTTTTGTGTTTCTCCCTTTGGTAGTTCTCCAACTAACAAGAGGGTTTCTGGAGAGGGAAAGGAGAAGGAGGCTGCAAAGAAGGAGGTTGTTCTCTGGGGAGTCTCTGGGCACATAGTGCAGCTGGGAGAAGCTGATGAGAAGTGGAAGAGAAACTGTCAAGCCACCACCGTGTACTAGGGCAGACAGGCCACAGCAGATGGAAGCCCATGGCTGCTGGGAGAGCCACTGGATGGAGCCACGTTTCACTTTGTGAGTGACAGGCACAGAATTTGACCTATCTGTATCTATCAAGCAACTGTCAGAAATTGCTTCAGGCAGGACAGTAACATAAAGCTGTACTGTCACAGCAATCCTGGCTCCTGTGGTAGTTTACATTGCGTCACTTGGGATTTTAAAAGTTGTGGGATTGAATGTACATCTCCCTGCCTCTACTTGCTTTGTCTGTAGTTCCTTTTTATTGGTGAATTTTTGAGACCCTCAGAATAGAAATATTTTATGAAACAGGCTTTTGTGCCCCTTTGGTTGCTACACCTTACTATGAAGTATGGCTTTATTTGCTACAGCCTTCCTAATGGAAGGTACCTGATTGCCACTGTGATGTGCCAAGAGATTGGGCATTGGTGAAAACAAAACACCAGGGTCTCTCTCTTCTTAATATGAATTTCTGAACATCCCTTAACCATTAAAACATACTAATAATGTGACTATTGGTACAGCTGAGATGCTGCACCAGCAGGAAAAGACTTTGAAACAGGCAGAGGAACCCTGCAGCTGGAAGTTCATGAATATGAAAAAGCAAAATGGATGAAATGTCTGTGTTGTCACATTCCAGTAAGCAGAAACTTGTTATGGATGAAAGTATACCTAGGAAGCATACAATTAATGAGAGGGTAATATACTCAGGAGGACTAGAAAGTTGTCATGAGATCATGAAAGAAGAAAATGAGAAGGGTTAAAGCCCAACTAGAATTAAATCTGGTACTACCATAAAAGACAATTAAAAGTGTTTCTATAAATAGATTAGTAACAAATGGAAGGCTAAGGAGAATCTCCATCCTTTATTGGATGGGGGAAGGAGGAACATAGTGACAAAGAATGAGGAAAATTATGAGGTACTTAATGCCTTCTTTGCCTCTGTCTTTAATAGTAAGATCAGGTAAGCAGCTCCCTGAGTTTGGAGATAGAGACAGGGAGCAGAATGAAGCCCGACAATCCAAGGAGAAATAGTTAGCAACCTCTACACTTCAGTGAGGGAGGGTGTATAGTACTCATTGTGTAAGAGGAATAGAGACTGACTGAGTAAACTGGACACAAGTAAGTCCACAAGGGCAGACAGGATACATCCGAGGGTGTCAAGGAAGCTGGCAGTTTCCTAAACCACCAGATTCACAGCCTAGTGGCTAGCAGTTCAGTTAACAAGCAGCAGCCTGAGAGGTGTTACTGAGACTGATCCTGTTTAATACCTCTGTTACTTACAAAAAAAAAATAAACTAAATACAATTCTGAACAAGAAAATTAGCTCTAGCTTTGTATATTCTTCTGCTGAAGTATAAAATTCATGTTTTGATAAGTAATGTAATGCTGAAGAAGAGAGTGATGTTATTTTTGCAGGGTGATGCAGTTTGGGTACATAAATCTTGATAATTCTTGAATAAAAATAAATAATCCTTGAATTTTAGAAGCAGCAGTCTTAGTTTTTAATGCTGTAGTCAAACCTAAATGATTAAAGCACTAATGATACAGTAAATTAAAAAGAAAATTATATAAAACTTTTAAGCATTGGCAAAGAAGTTTATCTGAAAAGAAGGCATCAGAAAACACAATTCAAATTTAGTAATAAATATTTTAATTTATTAGGTGTAGAGGTCAGTACAACCTAAGGTTAGGAATATAATTTTATACATTATTGGTAGTTTATCTACAGACCTTCAAAGTGCACCTTCTGGACAGTTTTGGAACGCTTGGGCCATGAAATGAACTTGTATGTTCATTGGTAGAGATATTTTCAAAATGATAGAATCAAGAATCATAGAATAGTTAGGGTTGGAAAGGACCTGAAGATCATCTAGTTCCAACCCCCCTGCCAGGGGCAGGGACACCTCCCACTAAACCATGCCACCCAAGGCTATGTCCAATTCAGCGCTGAACTCCGCCAGCGATGAAGCATTCACAACTTCCCTGGGCAACCCCTTCCAGTGCCTCACCACCCTCACAGTAAAGAATTTCTTCCTCATATCCTATCTAAACTTCCCCTCTTTAAGTTTGAACCCGTTACCCCTTGTCCTGTCACTACAGTCCCTAATGAAGAGTCCCTCCCCAGCATCCCTATAGGCCCCCTTCAGATACTGGAAGGCTGCTATGAGGTCTCCACGTAGCCTTCTCTTCTCCAGGCTGAACAGCCCCAACTTTCTCAGCCTATCTTCATACGGGAGGTGCTCCAGTCCCCTCATCATCCCTGTGGCCCTCCTTTGGACTTGTTCCAACAGTTCCATGTCCTTTTTATGTTGAGGACACCAGAACGGCACACAATACTCCAAGTGAGGTCTCACAAGAGCAGAGTAGAGGGGCAGGATCACCTCCCTCTACCTGGGATAGTAAACTGGCAGAGGCTAGCTGAGTATGTGACTGCGGGATGGGTTTTTGGGTTTGATTTTGTTTTTAATTACTATTTGTATTGCCAAATCTGATAGGAGAAGGCTCCACAGCAAATGATTTTCTGACTTGAAATTGTAATTTTAATGATGGGAGAAAAGACAGGTATCCCTGCCTGGGAACACTGTAAGTCTTCTCCAAGAAGCTGTGTTGCCAGCGATTTGCCACTTTGCTTGAATAGAAGAGTCTTTGCACAAGGCTTATAGTTTTGAATTAAAATGCACTGTCTAGTAACACTCCTCTAATATTTCTGTGACACTGAGTGCATCAAACTGTTGTTTTAAGTTGTACAGCATTCCAAGAAATTTTAGGAAACATTTTTGAGCTATTAACTGCAAAATGAATTAAGCACTACAAATTAGCTAAATTCTGTATGAATAGAAAATGTGCAGGTTGATTACGCTTAATGACTCTGTTTCTCATAGTAGCAATGTGAAGTTGTCTAATATTTAGGACATGGCTGACTAAGGGTTATACAGGAGTAGCTGAACTAAGGAGGACAGAACCTGCAGTTACTTGCTCTCCTTGGAAATCTACATTTCAATGGGGTATTATTTTAATATAAAAAGCTGTTAGGTATTTGCAGGCAGGTGTCTTGGAATAAAGCCTACAGTAGTATATCAATTTACTGCTTCTGTCCCAACAAACATGTGCCTGGAAGCCCTGCAGAGCTCTTGCAGCACATGATTACCACTTCTGAAGAGTCCTGGAACCTCAAAGGAGAAAGGGAGCGTATTACATTAGCTCTACTTCTTCCACCTTTTTGAAGGTTACTCTACCAATTTTGGTTTTATTGATTTCTCTTCAGAGTGCATGGAGGGAATGTAGGAGCTCACTGTTGGTATTTTATTCATACTTTCTTTAATTTTCATTCAGGAAGTGGCTGCTTTGCATTAGGCATTTGTAAAATGAGAACAGCTGAAGAAATTCTGCCAAGAATACAAGTGTATGTCAAAAGACTCCTAATCTGCGGGTTAGTGGTAACAATTGTGACTATAATATGGAACCATCACTTTCAAGTGAGACTAGTATTATGTTGGCAATAATATTCAATTATTGCATGCTATATGCAAAGGTAAATGGAAGGATTAACTGTCCTATTACACTGAAGTAACATTCACCACTGCGAAACACATCCATTTCAATAAGCATGTTACAGACTGTTTTGAGTTGCTTTTGAGATGCGTTTCTCAATGTATTCATTTGAATTTCATTCAGTCATTTGAATCTGTTTCCAACTTTTTTTTTAAATTATTTTTATGGGAGAATAAAGGAATAAAATTTCACCAACTAATAAAGGAATAAAATAAGGCCAACTTTGCAAGTATTTCATGCTGCCTTAATTTCCTGGTTATAGCAAGTGAAAATATAAATATAGTTAGTGCACATATTTGTGTATGTTACATTTTAGGGAACAGTTATTAATAAATTTTGTCAGGAACTATCAGTCACTCAAGAACTTATGTTCCATTTTTTAAAATAATTATATTTTCTTTTTACATTTGTTTTTCATTTTGTGTGCGTGTGTTGGGAGATATCTGGTTAGCATTCTGGAAAAACAGGTCGGTTTCTGTTTGGACATCCTTTAAAAAATATCTTCACCCTCGTGCATGTAGAGTCTGCTCAGCTTTGTTACATTCAGCCAGTATTAACTCTTTGTTGTGTTGTTGAATTATCAGCTCTACTGTTAAAAAAATCCCATTAATGATTTCCCATTGTTTCTTGATAATGTTTATTCAGTCACATTCTTGGAGTAAAATCTAATCTAGCTGTCATAGTTGACAGCATAATTACAATAATTCTGTAAATGTGTCATATAAGGACATCAAATCAATGGAAAATAGGACAAGGAAGTATATTTTAGAACGCTTAATCTTCAGCTTTATCCATAATTTTTGATACAGACTTTATGCAGTCTTTTTCACTGAAGAAATGGGAAGTGAAATCTAGAAGAGTTGTGGCCTTCATTTTGGAATCAACTATAGATTTACATTTCCTTTAAACACTGGACAAGACTGTTAACAACGGGCAAAGGATTTTTATCTACTTGTTACGTAGTTAGAGCAGATTTATGCATATGTACTTTTTTTAATATTACCTTCTGCTTGGTATCTCTTTCATACAAAGCTAAGCTCTGTGTTAATATGCACCCACAAAACAAAAAAACCACCCCAAACTAGGGACATCTAACCTCACAGCAATTAACAAGATATTTTCGTTAAATAACTATTTATGTCTCTGGTGACCTCTTAAGTTGTTCTGTGTATGCCATTTGAAGTTGACACATCTGTGAAGACAGACAGACCTATAGGGATAGGGAAACCTATGTGACTAATGTATGTTAGTGCATACACAGCCCTGCAGGGAGGGGCAGAGCAGAAAATTTTGAAGCTCATCCTCTCAACTGCAGCATTAACACCATTGATGGTGGTCATGGAAGTATCTTGTATCTAGTTCATTACCTTAATTTCTGTGTCCCTGTCCATGGCAGAGGAGTTGAAACTAGATGATCTGTAAGGTCCCTTCCAACCCAAACCATATTTTAATTCCATGAAGTTCATGCAATTCCAGTTCCTGCAAATTTTAGTAGCCATCACTGGCTGATGTTAATTATTTCGTTTCATTAGGAACTTGAGACTGGTGATGGATTCCATACCTGCTATTTAGCCTGTGTTTGTAGCTGTCCGAGACCATACTGGCATTTTTAAAATCTTCACTCTCTCATCCTAAGTTGCTTGTTCAATGTCTTCCAGGGAGATGACTGAAAATTCAGATTGAATGGGAAGCCTTCATGATAACTGTAGTTTGAACTAGAAGCATTCATTATCTTCTGTAAGAGTTTTTGAAATAGTTTTTACTAACTTTGAGTATAGTGTGAAGCATATATATTCTTTCATTTTATAGAAGGAAAGAGAAATTTCAGACTAGATGGTATTTATTTAATACGGTATAAGGGCGGTTGGCAACATGGACAGGGACTCAGTAAGAAAGTACCTTAGTTCCTTTTCAAACAGGTACACATTTTCACCTAGGCTGTCCTTTGATATTCAGTTTTAAATGGAATTATTCAAGCTTTTGTTTCCTTCAATCTGAATATTAATCCTTCAAACTCTGCAGTTACCACAGTTCCTATTGTTCCTCAAACATGCCATTAGCACCTGCTTTGCTGTACAGTTGATGTGATATCTGTTTGTCTCGAAAGTTTATGTTCTTTTAACACAAGCAGATCAGTTTAGGTGCATTTTATCTTATGATGTTTGGAATAGCTATAAAATTCAGTTATGGAAGAAAAGTCCTTCCTCCGGGAATATAAAGGAAAGGTATAAGACACCAGTGTGGTTTCAAGGCCTTCAAAAACTTGGAAGGCTTCTGATCTTTCCTCTTTTCTCTCAGCCACTGTTTTTTAGCCTGTTTGGATTTTCTCATAAGTTATTTCTTGCTTGCTATACCATTGTGAAAAAACTTCACATTCTCTTGAAAAATATCTTTGCTGTCTCACCCACCTTTAGGTACACACAACATTCTGCTAGGACACCACAAATTGTATTGGATGGCAAAGGTGATCAAAGCAGCGGGAAGGTTTCTGTTTAAGGATTACTATTAAGCTGAATTATTTTCTCAGGCTCTTTCATAGGATCATAGAGTGAGCTGGGTTGGAAGTGACCTGAGAGACCATCTACTTCCAATGCCCCTGCCACAGGCAGGGACACCTTCTGCTAGACCAGGTTGTCCAAAGCCCTATCTAACCTGGCCTTGAACACTGCCAGGATGGGGCAGCCGCAGTTGCTCTGGGCAACCTGTGCCAGTGTCTGACATACTTATAAAGAACTTCTTCCTAATTTCTGATCTAAATCTACTTTGTTCCAGCTTAAAGCCATTCCCCCTTGTCCTATATTTACATGCCCTTGTAAAATGACCCTCTGCAGATTTCTTGTAGCTCCTTTAGACACTGGAAACTGCTCTAAGGTCTCCCCAGAGCCTTCTTTCTCCAGGCTGGGAAACCCCAGCTCTCTCAGCCAGTCTCTGTAGGAGAGGTGCTCCAGCCCTCTGATGATCTTTGTGGCCTCCTCTGGACTTACTTCAGCAGGACGATATCCTTCTTGTGTTGGGAGTCTCATAGCTGAATGCAGTACTGCAGGTGAGGTCTCACGAGAGTAGAGTACAAGGGAAAAATCACTTCCCTTGACCTGCTGGTCACACTCCTTTTGATGCAGTCCAAGATATGGTTAGCTTTCTGGGCTGGAAAGGCACATTGCCAGGTCATGTCCAGCTTCTTGTCAACCAGCACTCCCAAGTCCTTATCCTCTGGGCTGCTCTCAATCCAGTTTCCATCCAGCCTGTATTTGTGCTTGGGATTGCCCCAGCCCAGGTGTAGGATCCCGGACTTGGCCATATTGAACTTCATGAGGTTGACATTGGACACCTTTCAAGCGTGTCAAGGTCCCTCTGGATGGCATTCCTTGCCTCCAGCATATCTACTGAACCACACAGCTTGGTGTCATTGGCAAACTTGCTGAGGGTGCATCAATCCCACTGTCCACCTCGCTGACAAAAATGTTGAATAGGATTGGTCCCAACACCGATCCCTGTGGGACACCACTTGTTACTGGTCTCCAGCTGGACAATGAGTCATTGACTACAACTCTCTGCATGTGCCCATACAGCCTTATCTACTGGGTGGTCTATCTATCAAACTGATGTCTCTACAGTTTAGAGACAAGGATGTTGTCTAGTACAGTGTCAAATGTTTTGCAGAAGTCAGGGTAGATGACATCAGCTGATCTTCCATTATTCACCAATGCTAACCTTATTGTAGAAGGCCAACAAATATGTCAGGCAGTATTTGCCTTAGTGAAGCCATGCTGACTGACACCAATCACCTCCTTATTTTCCATGTTTCTTAGCATAGTTTCCATGAGAATCTGCTCCATGATCTTGCCAGGCACTGGGGTGAGACTGACTGGCTACAAAGCTACACAGCTTTTTACAAAGCTACAAAGCTCCCTGGGTCATCCTTTAATGTTGTATTTTGATATTTTGACCACACAAATAATGTTCAGATATGAAAACATCACATGAGAGGATACGTACCTTCTCTCATATTTTCTTAAATATGCTGCATCAACACAATTAAAAAAATAATTTATTTTTTAAAAAGTAGGCATTCTGTAATATATTCCACTAATTTTGTGTGTTTATGGCTGTGAAGCTGCAGAAGATGTAAATATCTCAATTAAAAAAAAAATCAACTGTTTTAAATTAATTTCCACCTCTTGCATCCCAAGATTATTTGGACTGAAGCTTAACAAGAACTGTTGATTAAGCACAATGGGAAAAGCAAAATTCTTCTCTGCAGTATGGACCTTTTCTGGAACTGAGAAGTTACGAGGAAACTGTCAGCTTGTTTCTGTCTTTTGCCTCTCCCTCTGTATAAATATTGCCAACCTTGGACCCCTCAGGAAGTACATGGCTAATTTAAATATCTTTTCTTCTCACTTCAAGCTTTTGCTGATGAAGTGGGCTTTATAATAGTGCTTCAAATTACCAGTGCTCTGCTACTGAATTAAGTCTTCCTTTCTGGTTTCTTATGCTAACCCCACCAACGTAATTGGAAACTAACAAAAATAATCTGAAATAAATGGGAGTTTAGGGGCATGCAAACCTTATCAACATGGTAAGAAGGAGCAGGAAACCTGCAAAAGTACTTAATGAGCTGCTTGTTTGAAATACCTCCTATTATTATTACTGCTATTATTATTGTTTAAAACAATTGAACTTTGTACACATTATTACATTACACTTAAGCACCTTATTAAGTAAGCAAGAGTGAACAGTTTTACTGTCTACAATTTGCCCTGTTCAATAAAAAATAAATAAAAATTAACACTTTATTGAAATGAAATGTATAGTTCCCGCTTCAGCTAGTATCCAGCACTATAAACCGGAAATTTTGCCTCAGAGGTGGCTGTGGCAAGCAGTCTTCAGGAGGAGAAAACATTTATTTTTATGACAGACTGCATATCACATGCAAAGTATTCAAATAAAATAGTCTGACTTATGTCAGATGCAATTAAATATGCCATTAAAATTTAAAAGGAATAGAAATTGCTTGTTTTTTTGTTAATGTGCAGTGTTTATAAATATCAAAGTGGTTTTGTTCTGTGTACTTATCCTAGGCAAAAAGGAACAAAATGTCTTTGGGAAATCACTTTGAGTCTCAAGCATTTTAATTCAAATGTAATACATAGCTGTCCCTTATGCCAGTATGGTGTGGGGGAAAGAGCAAGTTGTGGGAGTTTGGTAGATGCACTGAGAGTGATGTAAAGACCTTATGCTTTGGATATTCCTCAAAATAAAAACATGTAATTACTTGGCTAGTTAGAGTTAATGCTTAGTTGATCTGCTTCACCGGGCACCCTACAGTGATGAGTATGTTTGCTTAAAGAGAAGTAGATGTAGCAGTTTAAAGGTACACAAGTCCTTCTCTTGAAATTAACTTTCATTTTGTAGCTTCTGCATGCACAAAGGGATGAATTCTTTTTTCTGAGTCCCGTATGACATCTTCTCCAGAAGTAGATTTGTTATCCTTCATCATCACTTATTTCTTCAGATATTTCCTACTTGCTGCAGGTCCTTACTAGTTAGTTGAACTAAAAGGCCTGGAAAATGAACTAATTGCGCTGTCAGGACAGATGTATTGATAGCATAATCCTCAGTTCAAACACATTCTGAGTTACTAGGGAGATAATCCATTGTCTTCAGCTATTCTGCATTATCTTGTCAGTGAGCCTTTGGCAGACAGGTGAAAGATCATTGCAGTCTCTGTACGAGCTCTGTATTTCCAGGTAAGATGGAATATTATCTGAGTGCTAGGAAGTTAAGGACAGAGATAAATATTTTCATTCCTTTCAGGTTTGTATTTGCTAATAAATACTTAGTGGTAATATTAATTAATGTGATTAACATTAAATATTAATCTGATGTGAGAAATTTCAAAGGGGTTGTTTATAGATACAGGAAGATTTTATTTATTATTTACAGGGCAAACAGAAAATACGGTTGTTTTTTCTTGTTTGTTTGTTTGGGTTTTTTTTTAAGGAGAGGGCATGTGCATATTCCCTTCATGATGATCAAGAGACCAATAAGTCCCTTCCATATGTTTTATATAGTGGATCATAGGTACTGATACTAGTAAAGTACTGAATCACATAGCTAATAAAATGAAGAGAAAAGGCTTATACTAGCAAGTTTTCCAGTTAACTAGCCATTTACTTTTAGGTTATAAAATGTAAAAAAAATGCTATTACTGTCCATAACTTACTTTAATTACAGATATTAACCAGTCAAAAGAGAGCAAATACATAACACTTGAGACAGAAATTAATTTATTTCAAGCTGTAAAATTCTTTGCCTTGTATTTCCTACTGACTTTCTATATCATGCAGGTACCTTGATGCTTTGCTCCCCTTTCACCCTTCTCAGCAAATGGAATATGAGGTTGTTGCCTTGTTTGTATCATTACAGAAAGTAAAAATAGAGGTAGTTGATCACCAAGCCATAATACAGCTGCTATGATAACAGGTGAAATTCGGGCACTCTAAGAGAAGAATGAGTCACAGATGCAGAAAACATTGTGTGGTTTGAGGGACAAACAGAAGAAAATACTGATCCACATTCATTTATTTGGCCATGTTCTGAAATGATATCCACAGACATATGGAATAGAACAAAAAGACTGGTTTGTGCTGGTACAGTGATACAAGCTATGGCTTTCTAAACTGGCAGGTGGAGAGTGCTCACATGTTCTTGTTGCTACATTTCAAAAGCAAAGATTTCTTTTGAGGGAGTAATGACATTTCTATTGACAGGAGAGTGAACACTTTGATTTTTTAATGTCAGAGCCACTGGAACTGAATTCATCACTCCTGGGTATCAGGGCATCCAGTAAGACAACAGTACTACTTAGATTTAAGTTAGACACAGTAGGTCCTTATTCTACTCATCATTCTTCTCCTATTTGCATTGAATAGAGCCTAGAATGAGACTGCTGTTTTTGCTCTGGTGAAGCTCTGTTAAGTGTTTGAATACAGTGGTGATGAAACAAGTGAGATTTCTATTCAGGAAAAGATTAATATCTTATGCTGTCATTGAAGCCAACATATTCTTTTTTATTATTTTTTTTTCAGTAGTCAGAATGTTACATTTCCATTAAAAACTTTATTTTAGGGTAAGATGGTGAAAGGAATGGGAGGTGCCATGGACCTGGTATCCAGTGCACAAACCAAAGTGGTTGTCACCATGGAGCACTCAGCCAAGGTAAGGCTCTGTCACTTCTTTCTACATAAGTGTTTTACATTATACCAAAAAAAAGAAGGACAGAAAAAAAAAAAGAAAAAAAAGAAAAAGACATCTTACATTCATTCTGATACTTTGTAAGGTTTTGACAGTTTTGCTCTTAATTATTATGAAGGTGCAACAGGGGGCTAGGTTAGTATGGTTCCTTTCCTCTTGTAAATGAATCATTCACTATGGCAAAAAAAGAAATAATAAGTTGACGTTCAAAAGCTGTACACATTTTTTTGTTACTTTATACAAATTTAATGAGGATGCCAATTGCCAAAGCTGCAGTAGATGCTACCCCAGAGGTTTTACTCTATGCCTCAGCATAATTTGAAAAATGAGGTTCCCTATGGTTAAATACCTGTTACGGTGGAAAGTTATTTACCTTTGAAGTTACCAGTCAGATTGGTACCAACAGCTTAATAACACAGATCTTTTTGGCATGATGAAATGCTGAATGCAGTACAACATTACGTGGCAAGAGGTTAATCTAGAGACTTCTTTGGGGGGGGGGGAAGTTTTATAGATATAAACAGTTTCCCACAGAAGGTCAAAGAAACTTGTTATTTGAAACTTCTAAAATGGCACTATCCAAACGATGAGAAAAATGTACTGAAGGACAAACATCTCAATTTTCAGGGAAGTATACCAAATGTTTAAAAATGATTTTTTTTTTGTTTTATTCCTGTGTTTTTGTAATTGCAAGTTTGTTGAATGCTTGCAATAAGAATTATTTGTGTGTTGTTCAAGATAATATCCCTCTCAGCATGCATAAGGACAAGCATCGGAATTTGCATGGTAAACTATAATATGTAAATATGAAAGCTAAATATAATAACAATTGTGTGTTTTTTAATATTGTTTGAGAATGAATTTTCACTTCAAAAAATTGTTATAACATATAGTGCTTTTACAGTTTATACTAAGCTGTGATCACAAGGAGCACATTTTTAGAATCAGAACTGAGTTTGACCTGATGGTTTCTTTGTGCATTTGTGTAAATAAGTAAATTAATGTACAAAGCAAATGCATTTATGTGATTTGCATCCGTATCACAGCCACCCCAAAACTGGATATGTAATTATCCATTTACTCAGAGATGTACTTGAGGTGCTAATATGATCTGAATTAATATTTATGCTAAATTTCTAGTTATTGTGGAATTTGGTTAAGGCCCAGAGTCCACACAAATGAAATTATTCATGCCAGTTTTTCTCTTAAAAGTAGTATTATCAAAATCTTTTTTCAGTGCAGTTATTTGGAAGTGTTGCATGCTGTTTTTTTCTTTTTGTCAGCAGGAATACAGAAACCTGAAAAAGATGGAAACATAGATTTGTTCACTGATGCAAACAGTCCAGGCACAGACTTATTTTTATTGGTATATGTGTACATAACTTGGGCTCTTAAGTACATGAGATGCCTGATGAGCATGGCTACAGAGCCAGTTGTAGATTTTCATAAATTCTTTCTCCTGCTTTTGTGAGACTGCACAACAAAACTAAACTATATGGATGATTTTTAATTTTACTCTTATTTTCAAAGAGGATATTCTTAACACTCTTTCCTCTGACCTTAGCTGTTTTGGGGGCCTTCATACTGCTTCTTCTTGTTTGCTCATAAGAGAAGATGATATAAATATGAAAATCTGTTATTTGGAAATCAAAAGCTGATCTTAACGTTTTCAGGTGTTCCTCTATCTTTTTTTCCTCTTTTTTTTTTTTTAATCTTTTTGAACACAAGCAAATATAACACCTGTGATACCAGTTCTGAAATTTACCTTTTTGTCGGAGTGCCTGTTTCTTACAGAGCTGATTTTATATTCATAGAATCATAGATTCATAGAGTAGTTAGGGTTGGAAAGGACCTTAAGATCATCTAGTTCCAACCCCCTGCCATAGGCAGGGACACCTCACACTACAGCTTTCTAATTCTTTACACCAAATATTTTCTAACAAACTTACTGCATCTTTTTCTATGCATCAGCGGAACATTCTTCTATCATGCTCAGAGTCCAATGTGCTACTGAGTGAAAGAAATGCCTGCATGTACTGTGACAGTCTGTGGTGTCTGCTGGCTTTTTAGAATAAGGGCTTTTTTGTTACCTTACTCTCCAAATAAATAATAAGAAATCTATTATTAGACACCAAAGTCTTCTGTAAATCAACAGCAGTCAAGATTTGATGGATGGAAATAAAGTGAAAGGCATGAGATGTATGCAGTACCTTCAATGGACATGTTCAAGAGCTGCTGCAGTAGATGGTTCTTGGAGCCAGTTTTGTCTGATTTGTGATCTTGTGAAGGATATTTCAGTCCTTTTCATTTTTTTTTTTGTAATACTAAGGGACTGTTAAGAAGTAAAATAAGTTTTCCAAGAGTTTAAAAGCACATTCTCTTTTCAGTACACATGTTGCAGTTCTTAAACATGAGAGGCCTATAAAAGGTAGAAACAAGGACAGGCGGCCTGGGAAGAATACAGGGATGTTGTCCAGGAAGCTAGGCACCAGGTTAGGAAAGCTAAGGCCCACTTAGAATTAAACTCAGCTAGGGATGTTAAGGATACCAGGAAGGGATTCTATAGGTATATTGCAAATAAAAGACAGAAAAGGGACAACATGGGCCCTCTCCAGAAGCTATCGGGAGAACTGGCTACCCTGGATTTGGAGAAGGCTGAGGTTCTTAACGACTTCTTTGCCACAGTCTTCACCAGAAAATGCTCTGACCACACTACCCAAGTCTTGGAAGGCAGACGCAGGGACTGTGAGAATGAAGACCCTAGGCCCACTGTAGGAGAGGATCTGTTTAGAGACCATCTTAAGAACCTGAATGTATACAAGTCCATGGGACCTGATGAAATCCATATGCAGGTCCTGAAGGAGCTGGAGAATGAAGTTGCTAAGCCACTGTCCATCATATTTGTAAAATCATGGCAGTCAGGTGAAGTTCCCAAAGACTGGAAAAAGGGAAATGTAACCCCCATTTTCAAGAAGGGGAAAACATATGAGCCAGGGAACTACAGACCAGTCAGCCTCACCTCTGTGCCTGGCAAAATCTTGGAGCGGATTCTTCTGGAAGGCATGCTGAGGCACATGAAAAACAACAAGGTGGTTGGTGACAGCCAGCATGGCTTCACTAAGGGGAAATGCTGCCTGACCAATCTGGTGGCCTTCTATGATGGGGCTACGGAACTGATGGACAGGGGTAGAGCAGTTGATGTCATCTACCTGGACTTGTGCAAAGCGTTGAACACTGTCTCACGTGACATCCTTGTCTCTAAGTAGGAGAGACATCAATTTGATAGGTGGACCACTCCGTGGATAAAGAACTGGCTGGATAGCCGCACGCAAAGAGTTGTGCTCACTGGCTCAATGTCCACCTGGAGATCAGTAACAATTGGTGTCCCTCAGGGATCAGTGTTTGGACCTATCTTGTTCGACGTCTTTGTCAGTGACTTGGACAGTGGGATTGAGTGCACCCTCAGCAAGTTTGCTGATGACACCAAGCTGTGTGGTGTAGTTGATACGTTGGAGGGAAGGGATGCCATCCAGAGGGACCTTGACACACTTGTGAGGTGGGCTGATGCCAACGTGATGAAGTTTAACCATGCCAAGTGCAAGGTCCTCCACCCGGGTCGGAGCAATCCCAGGCACAGCTACAGGTTGGGCAGAGAAGAGATTCAGAGCAGTCGTGCAGAGAAAGACTTGGGGGTGTTGGTTGATGAGAAACTCAACAAGAGCCAGCAGTGTGCACTTGCAGCCCAGAAAGCCAACCGTATTGTGGGCTGCATCAAAAGGAGCGTGACCAGCAGGTCGACGGAGGTGATGCTGCCCCTCTACTCTGCTCTTGTGAGACCTCACTTGGAATATTGTGTGCAGTTCTGGTGTCCTCAACATAAGAAGGACATGAAACTGTTGGAACAAGTCCAGAGGAGGGCCACGAGGACGATCAGGGGACTGGAGCACCTTCTGTATGAAGATAGGCTGAGAAAGTTGGGGCTGTTGAGCCTGGAGAAGAGAAGGCTGTGTGGAGACCTCATAGCATCCTTCCAATATCTGAAGGGGGCCTGTAGGGATACAGGGGATGGACTATTAATTAGGGACTGTAGTGAGAGAACAAGGGGTTCAAACTTCAACGGGGGAAGTTTAGATTGGATATGAGGAAGAAATTCTTTACTGTGAGGGTGGTGAGGCACTGGAATGGGTTGCCAGGGAAGTTGTGAATGCTCCATCGCTGGCGGTGTTCAAAGCTAGATTGGGCATAGCCTTGGGTGGCATGGTTTAGTGGGAGGTGTCCCTGCCCCTGGCAGGGGGGTTTGAACTAGATGATCTTAAGATCCTTTCCAACCCTGACTATTCAATGATTCTATGATAGGCTAAGTCCTTTCAGGGGATGCAAAACTTTTAACCTAATTATGAAGATGAAACTAGAATCTGTCTTAACATTGATAAACTCTGATATACAATATATTCCAACTATACCTAAATACACTCTGCCAGAAGCTATTTGTATTTTTAATTACTAAAATTCTTACTAAACTTCTTACTTATAATGAAAACCAGAAGGTACAGAAGAAAGATGGCAGTGCATAAAAGTAATTTTGTACAAGATTCTTTGGCTTAAGAAATGCTATTGTGGAAAGGTGACATAGAAATGAAAAAAAAAATAGTGACATGGAGGAGATGGATACAAAATGGCTTGTCACTGCCTTATAAAAGAAGTAGGGGTAGTTGACTGAAATTGGCAACCACCGTGTTTAGCGCAACAAGAAACCGCCAGCTAATGAAGTTGTGGTTGATCATCAGGATGATGCAGGAGCTCAAAGAATTAAATTTATATAAAAGGGACTAAACTGTTTTATGATCTTAAGTTCACCTGTGTCAATTAAATAGCATTGCTTAGAAGCAGTCACTAGCTCAGAAAATCTGCACATCACAGCATGGCAGGAACCAGGAGCACATATCTGTGGAAGGGTATCTCAATTTTTGCTCCATATGCTTAGGCCACTGTGAAAGACTTTGTAAACAGACCTTAAGTTTAATTCATTATGATATTTCTTCATATAGTTTTTGCTAAATTAGGTTTTTGTTTATAACCATGAGGAAAAATAATAGGATGTAAGGTTGTTTTTTAATCATTAAAAAGTCACTGTGCATTTGTGCCTGATCTGCTAAATACTGCCTAAGAGAAATAACAGTCAAATTCTTACCCTCATAGCATCATTGACAAGTTTTGCGAAACATAGTAAAGTAATGGCTGGTAATTGTTCTATGTTGTGAAATGAGTTGTCTACACCGTTCAGAAAAAGAGAATGAAACTAGTTTTAAGCACTTGATTTGGACTTGCCTGAAACATGGAACACTGAATGGAAAACTTCTTTGTATCATTGTGAATTGTTTTAATTTTAATGTATTGTGGAAGATTAAGGACATTTTTGTTCTTCAACAAGAGAATTCTTTACTTAAAGCAGACTAAACACTTTAAGGATTTACATATTTACACAACAGTCTTTTCCTTTATCTGAACAAATCTGGATGAACTCAAGATGGTAAAAATTCATGCAGTTTCATTTGGATTCCTATTCTGATAGTGTCCTGATGAATGTCTTCCAAAAGTGGCCTTCTATGCCAACTGATAATACAATGCTCTTCAGCTGAAGTGTTAGGAAGATGGAATGTACCAGTTCTCAGGGTCACAGGAGATATTCACGCTGTCACCTCTGCAAATCCATACATTTCAATCTTAGTTGAAGAGACACTTCATTTCATATGGCTGAGAAGTATACCAGATATCTTCTGAAGATATTACAAATAGCACAGGTTAATCTCGACTCTTAGGCAAAGCACACGGGAAGGTCCCTGAGATGGATGAGGTATAAGTAGATCAATTGAAAGTAACAGTGGCAAGTCATTATTTTCACTACAAGTGAGGGAGTTTCATCAAAGCAGTTGCCTTGATACGTGATGTTGATCTTGCCAGTATAATTAGAATTAGACTGAAGAAATAGTTCTTCACAGAAAAAGATAAATTCAAAAGTGCATGGATTGCTCATTTTGTTATCACTCAGGAGTCAAACTGGCTGAGAGATGGTTCCTGAGATTATATTAAGCCTTAAGGCAAACTGATGATTGTCAATTTAGAAAGTATTAGATGCAGATAGTTACTTGAGACATGTAATACTCTGAGAGTTTCAAAATGCATAGCTGAAAATTGATAATTAGAAAAAAAATAAAAGTATGATAATGGGAGAAACGTGTACTTAATGCTACCTCTGTAAAACGCCTACAAATACCAACTGAAAATAAAATGACCCATCACTTTTATATTCATTCAGAGCTTTTGCAGCCTACATTCATTTAGGAGGATGTAAAGCCATTTGTGAACTCCTCTTAAAAAAAAAAAAAAAGGAAAAAAATGAAAAGAAAAAAAAAAAGGAAAAAGAGAAGGGAAAAACCTCCCCAAACTCATCACCCAAACCTTTATGTCAAAAGTTATTCCTTCTCATTAGGTAGTATTTTTCCTAGGGTTTAGAGGAACAGGTATTTAATGCCCCATAAGAGGAAGTGCCTTAAAATAAATCCAATTATATATATTATTTTCTTCTATATTTGCACGCTAATTTGTTCTGTTTAAAATGGAGATGTAACTCCTGTGTAGCACTTGAAGATGAGCATAGTACACTCATGTCTTGTTCTTTTGGGCTTTCCTGGAGAGATACAGGGAATGTGAATGCAGTGTAGGTAAAGAAGCTGGACTTAGTAATTTCACAGCATGACTATGCATGTGAACCCTAGGTGTTTGAAATGCCTGTGTGTATGGCTGATCCTGCACATACAGTCTGTGATAAAGTGTGAGACAGAAAAATGTCATGCCTGTAATGTCTTTCCCTAATTTTTGTCCTTCATCAGTAGCTCTTATCATGTATCTCTTATCCTCACATTGCAGAAGGAAAGACAAATTATTGAACAGGAGAATACAGAAGTTCTAAACTCAGGAGCCCAATCAGTAGTACAGTGAGATTCTTATTACTCATCTCCCTGTATGTGGGATTTAAGTAATAACTGTCCCAAACTGCTGGAGATGTAATCTGTCATAGAAATTAATTCAAAGAGTGTTCTGAGTACAGTGAATGTTTCACTAACATTGAATGACTACATCTGCGATATTCATGTGCATATTTGAATTCTAAGTAAGTTGTGTTGGCTTTTAAAATTAATATCTGTCTTTCTATTATTAAACACAGGGCAATGTCCATAAAATATTGGAAAAGTGCAATTTACCACTTACTGGGAAACAATGTGTAAACCGCATCATTACAGAGAAGGTAAAATACTTTTCTGGAATCCTTGTCAATACGTTCCTCTTCTCCAGTGCAAGTACATGTGAGCATCTGATAGTGCTGCTGCTCAAAGTACATTAGTGGATCTTTTCAGCAAAGGATAAGTGATTTAACATTTTTTCTGCAGTCATACTCCTTTTATTGTTAGTGTTTACATTTTCAAGAGCTTAGAATAGTCCCTCTATGAGCCATCTGTCATACGAAATAGAATTCATCAAAGGTACTGGTGTAGAATTTGCTTTCTCCTGGTGGTATATTGCTACTGTAATTTGAAATGTGGTTTGTTAATTTTTTTAACTCCACAAAGTAAGGGAAAAAAAATGAAAACTGAAGTTTTATCAGTCTTCTACTGACCTTATACAAATGTAAGGTACAGAAGAAATTAGAATGAATGAAGAATGATAGAAAATAAACAACAAACAGAATTTTCCCTGAGTTACCAGTTGTCGTGTCTGCTTGTTTTATTAGGTGATGATATGAGCATACAACAATACTTATGTAGTGTTACAAATTCTGTTTCCACACTAACTTCATTATGCCCAGATTTTCTTTCAAGATTTAGAGAAGCTATTTTTTTTCCGGCCTATAAAGAAGTCTTATGCTCAAACGACAGCTGAACATAAGTACACTTCTGTGATAAGCTTAAGACTTTGCTTTAATTTCAAGTTCAGCCTTCACTGTTCTTTTGCTACTAACTTCTTTTATTTTTTTTAAGAAAAATCACTATAGACCTTATGGTTTCCCTGGCAACTAGCTTGCAACCTGTATATCTCCCTCTGGTAGGCATCATTAAAGTGCACATCATTTTACATGTGTTTTTTGTTTGATGTACTTGTGAGCCTTGCAAGGGGAAAGAACAACCTTTGCTCCTTCAGCCACTTCCTCCCAGGCTTTCTATTAAAAATACAACAAGAAATCTTCTTTTCCATTGCTTGCTTATGGAAATACTAAAACTTGTACTGTGTGTGCAATAGCTGTTGGAGAATCTTATAAACTGATGAAGGTGATCAACCACACTGTACCACTCTACTGGCCTTAAAATGAAATCAAAGAGTGAGGAAGACGTTGTCTTTTCCTGTTTTTCTTCATAATCTCCTCATGAGCATTATCTTGCAGCAAAGAACATCTCAGCACTTTGTTTTAGACTGAACAGTTCTCACCAGTTTGTTTGTAAGCATGGTCTTCATTTTGTGCACTGAAGAGCAGTTGCACACTTTTCTCACAAAACTTGAAAGTCTCAGACTCTAGATTCTTTCACGTACAGATAAAGGTAGCAGAAAACCTAACTGGTCAGTCAGAAAAGTGAAACCTATTGATAATGGCATTATTTGTTACTGGCTGAACACTGCCTACTTTAGCACACCATTTTGTACAATATTACTGCTTACACCCTCATTTTCTGCTTAATAATAAAAAATTTATTGTGCGCTATTTGAACCTGACAGGCTGTGTTTGATGTGGACAAGAAGAAGGGATTGACCCTTGTGGAAATCTGGGAAGGACTGACAGTGGATGATATCAAGAAAAGCACTGGCTGTGACTTCGCAGTAAGTAATTTTACAAATGAATATAGTTAGTCTGGTGTCAGAACATGCATTCTCCACAAATACTCATCACAAGAAGTCTTGGAGACACAGTAAGTCTCCTCCTTATTTGTAAGGGCTGGGTAGATTATCTGTGGGATTTTCAATGGAAGTAAGAAGACAATTTCGGACTAATCTAGTATGATTATATTGGAAGTATTAGAAGCTAGGATGAACAGAAGAGATGGAGAAATAACAAAGGGTAAAAGGACAAAGTGTAAATGGAACTTTCATGATGCTCTGAAGTGAGGAGCTTATTCATATCTGAGAGGTGGAGGAATATTTGTTTTTCCACTGTGTAAGTTAGTTTACCTAACTCTGTTGCTAAGTTTTCATGATATCTTTAGGTAGGGTTTGAGTCTTCTCAACAGGGGTGACTACACATCACTCTCTGTTACTAGTGCTAATCAATTAAGTACTCTACTGTTGATATCTTTGCTTTTTCTCTCCCATTGCCTTGTACAAACAAAACATATGCTCTGCATTAATCCAGAAAGCCACTGCCTTTTGACCTTCACATTCATTCTGAAGTCTTACTCAATGCTAACATGAAACTGGTTTGTCAGTGGAAAAGCCAGTAGAAAAGTTGTAGCGGACTGGACTGTAACTGATTGCATATGTGTGATTGACAACATACAGCTTCTTCATGGTCTTCTACATGCACATTGCAAAATTTATTCTTTCATGATGTGAAGCCTTTTGGGCAGGCCAGCCCTCCTTTGGCAAGGACAGAGAGTATGGCAGTGTACAAACTGCTGTAAAAATAGTTGGAGAATATTTGGTAATGAAGTGCAATATTTTTCCTCTTTGCAGTTACTTGGCAGGGCTAGGGCACATAATTGAAAGATTGCAGAGCAGTTAGTATGTGAAAGAGTTTGTTATTAAGGGTTGAGCGTACTACTGGTAGTAAGTAAAACTATCTGAAGAATGAGCTTGTGGAATTTCTTACATTTCCTGTAATTTCTGATAACTAAATTTGATGGTGTATATTTTTCTTAAATATTCTAAGTAAAGATGTGTTTACTTCTGAAAATACATTCATTTATCTGAGAACAATAGTTTGGTTAGAGACGAGTGTCCGGCAATTGTAGAGGCAGTAAACTGCTACAAACTCACTTTGCTTCTTCATTAATTTTCCATGGAACATTTTATAGAGGTCATTGTTATTTTTTAATTAAAGCTGGAAGCAACTTTCCATGTTCATCAATTCTGTGTTTAAAAGAAATTATTCATTCAGCGTCTGGGAGGGGTAGGGGGGAGAATGGAAAGAATGTAAACCTCAAGGGTTGAGATACCACTAATAATAATGATAAGTTAAATAGTAAGGGGAGATAATGTAAGACTAAAAGGGGAAAGGAAAAGACCAGTAAACACAAGTGATGTACAGTACAATTGCTCACCACCTGCTGACCGATACCCAGCCCGATCTGAGCAGCGACTTGTCTCTTCTGGGTGACTCCCCTCAGTTTATATACTGGGCATGATGTGCTGTGGTATGGAGTACCCCTTTGGCTAGGCTGGGTCAGGTGTCCTGTCCCTGCTTCCTTCTGGCATCTTGTGCCCCCCCTCACTAGCAGAACAGAAGAGACTGAAAAGCCCTTGATCAGAGTAAGTGCTGCTTAGCTACAATTAAACCAATCAGTACTATTGTTGGACTAAAGACAAAACACAGCTCTGCACCAGCTACTAAGAAGGATAAAAAAAGCCCAAAAAAAGCAATCTGTTGCAGCTGAAACTAGGACAACCTTCTAAGTTTGTGTCTTTTGCAGTTAGGATCTTTGTTTCTGCCTTGTGTATTTAATCTGGGGACAAACTTCATGAGTTAAAGGTACGATGTATAGTAAACATTTAAATAGACTGACACTACAGTAGAAGACCTTTGTTTTCAGAAGACACCATTCATTACATGTTCCAAACCTGCTTGTTTGGAAGGAGTGGTTTCTTTTTGGTTCAGGTGACCAGTATATATGTATTAATTGAGAGTGAGTTACTCAAAGTCCAGCAGCCTCTGCTCAAGGCAATGAAAGCAGAAGCAGCCAAAGAATTCAGATAAAAAAGTGGTAAACTTAAAATGATGGGAAATGAGATTAAGCTATGCAGCAGCATGGTGGATATGACAGGGCAAGGCTATTAGGACCAAAGAAAAGATTAGCACCACCCACTATTCTCTTAGTACTTTACTGTAAATGTTGCAAAACAGTGGCATAAATCTTGAATCTTTAAGGTAGCCTGCAGTTAGCAACTGATGAGAGATATTGCAACAGTCCACCATCTAGATCTCTGGGATCTATCTCACTGGGATCAGAAAGGGACATTTTGCAGGCACCATTTCCTAGTTCTGGAGGCGAACTGACGCAGTCTGTTTTGTACAGCTGCCATGATCATGCATGAGATCACGGGCTGCACTAAAGGAGCTGTGGCCATGAAAAATATAGATACTGCTTGGTTTATGCACTTTTATATACTTACCTTAATAGCATGCAGCTTGCATAAATGCTTGCAAAGCAAATCTTGCTTGCAGAGCATGTACTGCTGCCAGGGAATGTGTGTCGGTCAGTGTTACCTGCTGATTGCTGAATAGGAAAGTGCCTGAAATCTCTATAGTGCTAAAGACAGGAAGCATGAACCAAAATTATTTCTTTATTAAAGAAAGTGGCATCCTTGGTTCTTTTTTCCACATTTCAAGACTTTGCCTCAGGCTGCTTGCAAGAGTAACAGTTGTGCTTCTGATTATTTATGTTCACTGAACGAGACATCTTGTTCTTGTTTATATCAGTGACAGGAACTTTAGTGATACTGTATTGCTACAGTTTTTTGGATCATATGTTTTGCTAGTTTGAAGCAAATGATGGGTGGAAAATGAGGAGTTGACCCTTTTCTAGCAGCTTTATTCCATGAGTGCAGTGGGTGATGTGAACTGAAACAAGCATCTGTCTAGGTTCATTACAAGTGAGATTATAAGGGGTTGCTGTAACTTTATATGTAACTATCTGCCCGGTGCAGACTACTCCTTTATAGGCTATTTTATAGCCTATATAGTTTTCTTAGAGACACATTCAGCTGTGCATTCTCATTTTCACAGCCTATTTACTTATTTGGGAAAACATCTCCTAAAGGACATTTTCAGCAACAGAATGTCAAGGAAAACGTGATTTAGAGTCAGAAATCTTCATTAAAGACTAGCATCACATAAAAATTAAGAATTCACCCTTGATTTTACTGTGCTGTGAAGTAAAAGTGTTGGCTTATCTTGTATGCTTAAATCAGATTTGCTGTAGCCTAGCATATAGATCACCTTGGCAGGTAATGTGTTTGGGCCGGTACTGGTTTATATCATTGAGGAGACCATGAGGGAACCATACTTCTGAATTTGTATTTCTTCATAAAAATAATCAGGATAAGTCTTTCCCTCTCTTTTTTATGTAAAAGCTCAGTTTTACAAAATGATCTTAAAAGATAACAGAGTTTAGGAAAAGCATCTGCCAATGAGTAAAAAAAATAGAGGAAACGGTTTTATTTTCTGGAAGAACATTTCCCTTGAGGAAACAGGCTGTCGACTATTGAATGCATTCTTAAATGGTTTTTGTGTTTTCTCCCGATCAATCACCCCCACTGTCAAAGTCACATTAGAAACAGAGTTTTGTACAAAAGTTGATGCTAGAAATGTAGTTTGCTTTTATCTGCTCTTTTGAATAATTAGTAGTTAAAAAAGGATAAGCAACTTATTTTAGCAAATATGCTAAAGCTGGCTATCTCTTTGTTTTGGTTTGCGTTTCTTTTCTCTGATTCTTTACATTCCTGAACAATAACTTGCTTTTGCACACTTGGTGAGGTCATTAGAATTTATTAGGACTAAGCATCATTCAGAACAAGGTCTTGAAAGAACTGCTTGCTATAAAGAAATGAAACTAAGAAAGCATAGGGCTGTGTTGTATAGCTGAAAGAGTAGTTTGGGTTGGAAATCAGAGCTAATGAGCTTGAACTGCAGGAAATCCTGGAGGCCCTGTGTCCTGTTTCTTACCAGTTTGGAGGCTGCGTACAAGACTGCCCAGGCAAACTCCTCCCCCAGTGTATTTATTTGTTTAACGGTGGCAAAGTACTGTGAAGCTTCCAAGATAAGCTGTTCTTCCTATAAGTGAAATAATATTAAGAATGTGTTGCTTAGGAGGTACTGTAAGAAAGTAGCAACTGTGTGGGTGTATACTGTAAAACAGATGTCATAAAGCACATTCAGCCCTTAGTAAATGGACTGACTCTTCTGGGATTTAAAAGTCAGGGACTTTCTGCATTTCAGACTTGATTAGCCTTTGTTTTCCAAGCACAAACCTTCCTTTTTGTTACATTAGCAGTTTTATGCTTATTTAATCCCATTTTATTTAGACTAAACAGCTGCATTTGGGTCCATTTCTGAGTGGTGCCAGGTCCTCACCACCTCTCCTATCTTCAGCAGGCATTGCGGCACTTCAGCAGCCATGGGGATAGGACCATGTCTGAACAGGACAGTGGTACACACAAATGACAGCTGTTAGCATCAGATGTGCAGACATTACATTTAACGTAATATGCTCATTCGAATGTATAACATTTGAGGTTTTGATGGCACCAAAATTTACTTTAGCAGAAAAAGAATAATATCCTCCAGTAATTGGTTTTGTCATTATTTGCAGAATATAGATTTTAATGGTGCTATCTTCATCCTCTGGTTTTTGCCTTTAATTCAATGGAACTATCCCAGTGTAAGGCAGAAATAGGCGCAAATTAAGTGAGGCACATAAGTACTTAGAGTTAGGAATGTTGAAACATTTCTGAAGTTAGTCTAGGAAAGCTGGTACACTCAGGGAGTTTCTTCATTCCCTCTGCACTTGGACCTATTACATCTATTTATTATCCTAGTTCACACACAACTTTGAAAAATCAATAAACAGTTTCCATCTCCTAAAAACATTTCATTAGCATTTGATACAGTAAACACATTCTTCATGAACCAAGCTTTTCTTGGTGGTTATTCTCATAAGATTATAAATAATGATTGATAGTGGCTAGAGGAAGGAAAACCTAAAAATCTAACTGGTACAGGAAATACAGCCCTGTACCTCTAAAAAAAAGAGGCTTTAATGCTTGGTAAGACCTTTATGTATCACTTGTGCATGAGTTAGCTTGTTCAGTACCATTAAGTGAAAAAGATGGAATAAGGAAGCAGAAGGAATGCAGTATGTGATATTTCACAGGGGTGAATTAATGAACTAGGAGCCAGATTATATATGGGAGTGTTTCTTACTCTGAACAAGATCACGACTTGGTTTTGGTTTTGATACTGGAGCACATATTTAAATAGAGCTCAGAACAGAAGATATTTGACAAGGCTTGGATCTTCAGTGCAGAGCTTTTCCTCAGGATACTTGCGTAGACCTGCAGTCCAGGTTCAACCACTGCTACTCTTCCAAGTCCTGTATTGTTTCCATTTAAGACTTCTTTCCTCATCTAGTTTCCTATTTAAGCTTACTGTGCTTTATTTTTGTCCTGTTGGATGTCTTCCAATATCACTAATTTATTTTTACAAGTATATGGAATTAATAGAATATGTGTGTTGTGACACAAAAATTAATATGAATGGAAAAAAGCAAATTATTTTAAAAAAGGTAAAATTAGAAATATTAAAATACATCATCATCAAATAAATCAAATGAATGTGAACGAAAGAAGGCAAAGTTTTTTCAAAAATAAGTAAAATTAGAAGTATTGAATTATATCATCATCAAATTAATATCAAATCAAAGGTTACATATACTGTAAGTACAGTATATGTATTGTAATGTACATTTGATTGTATTTCCCTTTCTAACGTGCATGTTCCAAAACTCAGTTGACTACTTCTGCACCTATAACCATTTATGGGCAGTGCATTAACTAAGTCAAGGCCTGTTTTTGAGTGATGTTTGTGCAATGTACAACTGAGGAGCTCCTTCACCTGAGTACAACTATCTCTCCTGCTAGCACTGGAAGCTATGCAAGAAGACTATGCAGTTAGCAGGGGCAAGTACAAGTTCAGCTTTCCAAGTTTATTTAATCTGCTTGCATTCTGAAATCAATAACTGAACTCAAGATAAATGATGTTTAGAGGATGGATACTAGCACACCACACATATCTTGCATTTCTGCATAAGAAAATATAGTGGTGGGAGTGTTTATCTCAGAAATCCTGTAAAAACTTTAGTTTAAATCAATACAGTATCTCTAGTCTTCAGTGGCACAATGTTGATAGAGGTGGAAGTGGATGATGGGTTGTACTGCTATATCTGTATGCCAACTGTTGTTTTTTTTTCCCTCTTTTCTGCTAGGTTTCACCAAAACTAATACCAATGAGGCAGATTTGAATGTGAAATACAGATGTGGGCTTAACTTGCCAGAAAGCTTGTTTCCAAACGGGAGCTCAGTGAAGAGAAATTGATATCTGTTTTGCAATTTTATTTCTTCTTTGTCGTCTTTTTTTTTTTTTTTTTTTAATTCTTTCTAAGGGCTTTTTAAGTAGTTTCCAGATAGTTAAACTCAGGCTGTGACTATCAGAATTGTATTTTAATTTCATTACATTACCAATTTTAATGGAAGGGTGAATTTATTCCCTAAATTTTGAATGATGGTATGCTAAATGCTAACATTGTCAAAAAAAAAAAAAAAAAAAAAGCCTTGTAGCCTCTCTGCCAAACATTACATTTTTTACACAGAACCAGAAAATGTCCCTGCAAACTTACAATTGCTTCTGCTTTTCCTGATGTCATTAAACTTACAAATCACTCCATTGCTCTGGAACTACAGCACTTAGGATGTCCATTCTCCTGTACCTGTAAAGGTGTGTTGCTTCTTCCTAGAGTGGTTTAGAGCAAAGGTACACACCTGTAGAGAGATATCAGGAGTATGAACTTCCTTTTTCCTGAACATTTTCATGAGTGACAAAACTCTTCATACTGGTGGAAATAACTAAGTACTTAGCCCTGACTGTATCTGATGTTTCACAATGTGAGTCTGTTGACATTAACAGTCCTACACCTCCCACAGTCCAACTCCGATCCCTTATAATTCATAGAATCATAGAACCATAGAATAGTTAGGGTTGGAAAGGACCTGAAGATCATCTAGTTCCAATCTCCCTGCCAGGGGCAGGGACACCTCCCACTAAACCATGTCACTCAAGGCTCTGTCCAACCTGGCGTTGAACACCACCAGCGATGAAGCATTCACAACTTCCCTGGGCAACCCATTCCAGTGCCTCACAACCCTTATAGTAAAAAACTTCCTCCTTATATCCAATCTAAACTTTCCCTGTTTAAGTTTGAACCTGTTACCCTTGTCACCACAGTCCCTAATGAAGAGTCCCTCCCCAGCATCCCTATAGGCCCCCTTCAGATACTGGAAGGCTCCTCTGAGGCCTCTATGCAGCCTTCTCTTCTCCAGGCTGAACAACCCCAACTTTCTCAGCCTATCTTCATGCGGAAGGTGCTCCAGTCCCCTGATCGTCCTCATGGCCCTCCTCTGGACTCGTTCCAACAGTTCCATGTCCTTTTTATGCTGAGGACACCAGAACTGCAGACAATACTCCAAGTGAGGTCTCACGAGAGCAGAGTAGAGGGGCAGGATCACCTCCCTTGACCTGCTGGTCACACTCCTTTTGATGCAACCCATGATACGGTTGGCTTTCTGGGCTGCAAGTGCACACTGCTGGCTCTTGTTGAGTTTCTCATTGGCCAACACCCCCAAGTCTTTCTCCGCAGGGCTGCTCTGAATCTCTTCTCTGCCCAACATGTAGCTGTGCCTGACCCAGGTGTAGGACCTTGCACTTGTCATGGTTAAACTTCATTAGGTTGGCATCAGCCTACCCCTCAAGCGTGTCAAGGTCCCTCTGGATGTCAAATTAAATCATGCAAACAGGAATGGGGCTAATATGAAGGAGGAAGATTAGTCTCTGTCCCCATGCATACAACTGGAAGCTGCACAACTGTCCTACTTGAACTGCTCTTAGTTTCCAGTTATAATCCTTCTTCTTAGCCTCCATTCAAAGGCATATTAAGATTGTTCCTGGAGTGAGGTCTGTCCTTGCAGTGTTACACAGAGAAAAGGGAAGATAATGCTGTGGGCACTTGGAAGTTTCTTTTGAAAGGAATACAGTCAGTTAAATGTAAAAACATTAAGTTTGTGCCACTTATCAACTGAGGAATAAGCAAAAATTAAACAGTTTGGAACCGAACTCATGATGACTAGAATGAACACCATAAGAGAATCAAAATGAAAAGTCATTCTCTCATACTCATTCTGCTATTTGATAAAGACCTTCTTTTCCCTGTTATTAATTACAAAATAACTGTTATATTTGCAAATAGGTAATATGACAGCATTAGATATCACATCCCAGATCAGCACAATATGTCTTTATTATACAGATCATAAATTGACTGGAGATCTGCATCTACTAAAATGCCGTGTTCCCTCCAAGTATAATGGTATCTGTCATTCATGTAAATAAGAACGTGTTAAACACTTCAGTTACAATAGTTCCTGACATAATTTTGACATCAGGACTGGAGCAAATTAAGTGACTGAGTAACATGTAAAATGTAGATGCAGGAATAAATATGTACATATATATGCCTGTCATACCTGTGATATGCAGTGATAAACAGTATGGGGATATGGTATGGAAGGCATCTGAATACTAGGTAGGTGAGGTATTCACCATAGACAGTGTTTATTGTTGAAAAAGTATAACTCATTTCTGGGGAACCAAAAATCGAATACAAAAATCCAGCAATGTTTAGCTCCTGTACTAGCCTTTGTACTGCATTTTTTCCATTCTGAAATAAGAAATGCTTCTCTTTCATGGACAATTTTAAAATTTGTCTTGATCTACACATGGGTTTTAAAGCAGTAAAACTGTTTTGATTAGTGAGATAATTTTGTTTAGTTATACTTACTCTAAACAGTTCTTTTTAAATTTCTTATTAATACCAGAGTAGATTATCCCTCTTCCCACAAAGGAACAAACAAAATGCCTTTGTAAGGAGTTTTATGCTAGTACAAATGTACTGCCATAGTACCAAGTTGTTTGACTTGAGCTGGTGGGTGCTAATGGGTGATAGGCTGTTGTACAGCCTGAATGTGTAGGCAAGGCCTGATGCTGAGCCCATGGCAAAGAAAAGTGTTGTACAAAGGCTAGTGCTAAACATATGCTAGGGATTTTGTTGATAACTAATTTGCATGCAAGACTTGAAACTGTATTGATCAAAGTGCTTTAGAATATCTTTATGCAGGATTAGCACAAGCTAGTTTTTACCTAGATTTAGTTTTCAGCTGTTTTCTCTGTTTAGCTGTATTTGCTATGTTACTTACTCATTCCAAACAAGTGACATTCTCAGTTTGGCCATTTCTATTGCTATGGAGGTGGTCTGAAGTTCTGCTTACAGAGTTTTTGCAGATTAAAATTAGCTATATAAGAAAAGTTGACTTCATTTTAGCTCAGTATGAAACAGTTTTTGTTTTGGATAGGGCCAACCAGAAGCCTCTTCCCCAGTCCATAAAGATGCTTCAGCGACAATTCTGACCCTTGTGGAGTGCTGTATGCAGCAAAAGGTGCCTGCCTTTACCTTCATGGCCAAGGATGGGTGAAAAGCTGCTCTGATGGGATGTGTGTGATCCCTGAAGGTGTCTTGTTCATCATCCCTCAAAGCTCTCATAAAGAGTACCCAGAATGGATGCTGGGTTTAGGGGAGGAGTATAAAAACTATTATACAGGGAAACGGAGTAACTGTTAAGATATCCAAACAAACAAACAAACAAATGTATTTAAATAGCTGGGAAGTTTTTAAGAAATCTGTAAGTGAAATGTGGATCTATTGCAATTACCTCTGCTACATTAGTTGTAAGACTGATTAATTTATTGCAGCAAACATTTATTGACGTATATAAAGCACAAGGGAAGCGTCTAAGGGCAGCATCAGGTGTATGCTGCTTCTGCCATAGAACTGTGCTTTGCTGGCATACGCACAGAAGCCGTATCTGTCGTTAATGTATGGCTATAAAAAGACTGATGACCCAATGTCTGAGAGTTTAGCATCTTGGTTTCTGAAGCAAAGAAGTAAGAGCCAAGAACTCCTGAGTTTCGATTTTTCCAGTTCTCCACATACTGCCTTGACAAATGTCATCTGTGCTCTCTGCCTTGTCTCCTGTTGCTGGAAAAGGAGATGTTTTTCTTCCTACCTCACAGGGATGTTGTGAGAAATAACCAGCAAAGGTCTGTGCAACAGGTTATTTTTTCTCTTCAGCTTGCAGATCACACTTCACCAAGAGTTCTGTGTCTTCTCTTATTTGCATCAGTGTTAATGCAAGAAAGTGAAAGTCACTATAGTGCTGAAAACTGGGGAAGAAAGGAGAACAGGCTGTCTCCATATACAAGTGGTGCAAATATCTGCATGTCACCCTTGACTTTTTTTTATCTTGATGACAATATGTTGTGGTAGAATATTAGTATTCTTAAGAAAATCTCATGTGCCCGCACAAGCTAATTGCAACAAGCTGTCACTCCACTTTTTTAGCTGATTTGTAAAGTAGGATTAGAAATTAAAGCACTCCTAAATATCTCCCTCTCTGTGGGGCATGTGTGGTTTTGTAGGTGAGGTTTACTCGAAGTAGTAGTTGTGATGATCGGTATTACAGGGATGAGAGCATCTTATTCCTCTTCAGTGGTTGATGACATGCATGAATGTTTATTGGGACATCACTGAGATATCCCCTGCTTGACAGCACTTCACAAGACAGGACAGCTGTCCTGAAGAAGGTGATGATTCTACTATATTATCACATTGGACTTATTTAACTTTATATTTTATTGACTCTAGCCCTGAAAAAGAAAAAAATAAAATATTACAGAAAATGTACTGTAAACTCTGCAAACTAAATGTTGAAGTCCTTCTACGTATTTGCAAAACAATCAATAAAATAAAGATCAAAAATCTTGGGTTTCATCTATTACTACCATTTTTCACTGTGTTCTGTGCTGTCATTTGTGGCAGTAAAGCATAACCTCATGTCCTCACTAGCACGTCACATCTCAGCACACACAAAAAACTTAAGATCTTTTCTGAAGATGGAAGGATTTGGCAAATAGGAATAATGAAGCTTGAAACTCAGTTAACTTCTGGATTCTCCATGTCTTCTCACCTCACTGATGTATCGGTTGGGTCAATCTCAAATATAATTATCACATTCGTTTTCTCAATTACTTGTTTTTTTCAATCAAGCCAAATAATGGACTACATATGTAGTCCTTAGAGAAGTGTTTTTTTACCTTTTGATTAAAACTGCTGTAGAAATGATAGCATTTGAGATGTTAATCATTGATGATAGTGTGTGGCTGCACTCTGAAATTAGTACTAGATGACACATGAAGACGAATTCCATTAACTGCGTAGTGAATGATAAAATAGATGACTGCAAACTGATGAAAATGCTTGTCTGGGTCATCCTTCCATACGTGTGTAAGGTCATGAGTAAATATGTCATATTTTAATTTTATCTTTAATATCATCAGAAAGCAGGTTGATGAATGTGAAGAAGAACATTTAGGCTCAGAAAAAAACCTCGATGATTTCCTCTGAAATGAAACTGTTGAGTAATTTATATGCATAGTCAAAATCCAACAGTCTGTCACCCATGTGACAGGGGATACAAGGTAAGTGCCAAAACCACTGAGACAGATAATACCCCGGTCTTGCAGCTCTAAAATCCACTCACACAAATGTTGAAGGAAAAGTTTTACTAGACAAGAGGGAAAAAAGTTGCTTAAAGCCATATCTCAGCAGTTTTGCTCCATTTTTTATTTCTTCTGTTGTTGCCAATTGTCCATAGTAGCTTGTGGGGAGCTATGTTTTAGATTTGTGCTGGTAACAGTGTTGATAACACAGGGATGTTTTCACTACTGCTGAGCAGAGTCACAAGTTGCTCCTTACACCACTCCACCAGTGAGCACACTGGGGGTGTACAAGGAGTTGGGAGAGGACAGCTGGAACAGGTGACTCCCACTGACCCAAGGGATATCCCATACCATATGGTGTCATGCTCAGCATGTAAAGCTGGGGGAAGAAAAGGGAAGGGGGACATTTGGAGGGATGGTGTTTTTCTTCCCAAGTAACCACTACATGTGATGGAGCTCTGCTTTCCTGGAAATGGCTGAACACCTGCCTGAGCATGGGAAGTGATGAATGAATTCCTTGTTCTGCTTTGCTTGTGTGTGCAGCTTTTGCTTTACCCATTAAACTGTCTATCTAAAGCCATGAGTTTTCTCACTTTTACCCTTCCAGTTCTTTCCCACATCCCATGCAGGGGAAAAGAGCAAGTGGCTGTGTGGTGCTTAGCTGCTGGCTGGGGTTAAACCATGACAACCCTTTTACAATTTCCCATCATTTCTTTGATACACTGCAGTATTCTATGCCTCTCTTCTGCCCGTATCCATCTGCTGCTATAGACCATGGGGTTTTAGCTCTGAATATACTTACACTGCAGGATGTATAGCAGTTTTTAATGGAACAACTTTAGGAGACACCGGGGGAGAGGGAGGGAGGTTGTGGGAGGAGAAACTCCTTTCCTTAATGTATTTATGTGACATGAGATTTTGAGGTTTCAGCAAAGGCAAAAGTACCTGTTGTGTTTGTGTTGGTTTTCCAGTTCATGTATTTATGTACATATTTGGAATAAGTGAGCATGGAAGAAATTCTTGCCTTCAAGGCCAATGGGTTCTCCATCTGCCTCCCATGGTATTTAGATTTTTTTTGTTGCATTTTATTATTGTAATAGCATGCAAAAGCAAGTAGAACATTACTTATTTGTGGGAGCAGTAGGGTCTAAAACTAGAATTTCTATTTCTAT
Source organism: Ara ararauna (assembly GCA_028858755.1). Lineage (NCBI taxonomy): Eukaryota > Metazoa > Chordata > Aves > Psittaciformes > Psittacidae > Ara > Ara ararauna. The sequence goes on from CM054410.1 coordinate 94,063,714, forward strand.
TCTCTTAAACTGTCCCCTGAACATGCAATAAGGAGAAAAACTGTTAAATTTGTGTAAAGCTGTGTGTCATGGTTTAAGCTGTAAATCACACAGCCCATTCACTCCCTCCCCTTTCACTCACTCCCCCTCGGAGTGGGGGGGGAGGGGGGAATGGGGAGAAGAATCAAAAGAATGTAACTCCCACGGGTTGAGATAAGAACAGTCCAGTAACTAAGGTGTAACACAAATCACTACTGCTACCACCAGTAATAATAATGACAAGGGAAAAAAACAAGGGAAGAGGATACAACTGCTCACCACCCGACGACCTAGCCGTGAACTGAACTCTTCTGGGTTCCTGCCCCCAGTTTTACATCCTGGGCATGACGTACTGTGATATGGAATACCTCTTTGGTCAGTTTGGGTCAGGTGTCCTGTTTCTGCTTCCTCCCAGCTTCCCCTCCTCGCTGGCAGAGTATGAGACTCAGAAAGTCCTTGGTCAAACCAAAACATTACCAAGCAGTAACTGAAAACACTGGTGTTATCAGCGCTGTTCCCAGGCCCAAAATCAAAAACACAGCACTGCACCACCTACCAAGAAGGAGAAAAATGACTGCTGCTGCTGAACCCATGACACTGTGGTAGATGTTTAGACTACAGCTGCTGCAATACTTTCAGCATTGCCAGTGCTGTTGTTGCATAGGGTGAAAGAACTGCTGCTTTTGGTGCCATGAAAGTCATTCTGTTTGTCTCATGTGTGCGCTTGTACAAGATTCACAAGTTGGTGTCCACCCACCTGGCTGCTGAAGGATCTCACCAAGTAGGTATGTTTGTGCAGTTTTCAATACAGAAGTGGCACAGCCATAGCTCCTTTAAAACATAGCAACACTGCTTCTTTCCCTGTATTAGCTTAGCAAGTGGAGTGTGTGTGAATGTTTAGTTCCTAACTCTGTCGAGAAACATCCAAAACTCATCTCACTTCATCCTGGAAAACACCTAACCTGCCGCACTATGAGGTGATCCAGGTAAGACAGCTGCTTTGGGGGGAAACAACTTATTTTACAGAAAGGATTGCAAGGGCTACGAGGCTGTGAATAAAGAAGTAAAGAAGGAGCAGGAGACCATCATCTAATGTGTTAAGTCATTCACCCAGTAATGGCAAGGTCTGAATTATCCCTTGAATAATGGCTTTTGTTTTATTGACATGGGTTTTAAACCATGAAAACAACTCAGTTCCCCTCCTTTCTGGGTCCCCTTCATGTAGGCACCTCCCTGCACTTAGCCAGGTGTTTCAGGGCAAATGCAGAACAGAAGCATGAAGGCTTCTGTGTAACTGGCAGGTCAAGCAGTGTGGTGCTCTGGCACCTCAGCATAGCACAGAGAGGGACTTTGACTTTCACGACTGGATTGCCCAAATTAATTATATTCTCTTGCTGGTGCCTATGTCAATTACTTTTATTTTTCGGATGAGTTTCTGAACATTCCCTTCTGTTCTGTCAGCTGGAAAGTATGTAATGCATAGGTAGGAAAGGAAATTGGAAAAAAATTTAAATGCAGTGAACACATGTTACAAGAAGCACAAAAACTGCAGCCAGGAGGAGAATTACTTTGCATAAATTTGGCAAAAGCAACTTGGAAAGCAAATTTGATATGTTAACCTCAAAATATAAAGGCAAACCACAGAAGCAGCACATTGGTACCACCTACAGAAAGCATACATTAATTCTAGGACAAGTGTAATCTCATCTGTTTGGCTGGTGAGTGAATAAAGACTATAAATTGTATTTGATGCCAATACCCTGCAAAATAGTGCTTCCACCACCACCTTGGAAAATCCAGCTCTGTGAGGAATTAACACTTTCTCTCAGATCTGTCCAAGAAAGAAGCAATCAGTGTAAGCCTACAGCAAGCAAAGCTGTCATGTCCAATGGACATCCCTAAAAATGCAAACTTTAAGGCTATAATAGGGTGCGCTGGCTACTAGTAATTTCCATCTAGCTCCATCTTGCATTTGCTCCTATAAAGTCCATCATCTGAGGTGGTTTGGCACCCACCTAACACTAAAGCAGTATGTCCCTGTCGTGGTTTAAGCCTCTATAACTCACGCAGTCACTCTCTCACTCACTCCCACCTCTTTCTTCCCCCCGCTCCCAGAGGGATGGGAAAGAGAATCGAAAGAATGCAACTCCCACAGGTTGAGATAACAACAGTTTAGTAACTAAGGTATAACACAGACCACTACTGCTACCACCAGTGATAATAATGACAAGGCAAATACAAAGGAAAAGAATACAATCACTCACCACCTATACCCAACCCGACCAAGCAGTGCACCCCCACCCTTCCGGATCTCTGCTCTCTGTCTCACATCCTGGGCATGATGTGCTGTGGCATGGAATACCTCTTTGGTCAGTTTGGGTCAGGTGTCCTGTCTCTGCTTCCTCCCAGCTTCCCCTCCTCCCTGGCAGACCATGAGACTCAGAAAGTCCTTGGTCAGACCAAAACATCACTAAGCAGTAACCGAAACACTGGTGTTATCAGCACTGTTCCCAGGCCCAAAATCAAAACCACAGTGCTGCACCAGCTACCAAGGAGGAGAAAAATGACTGCTGCTGGTGAACCCATGACAGTCCCTTTCACCAAGGAAGACTGCTCAATTTTCATTAGTCTTCCTGTTTCCTGGGCTCATTCTCAGCTGAAGGAGAGAAGGCAGAAGCATGTGTCTTTGCATCAACTGAGCCATGTCAGTGAGGGAAGTGAGATCAGAAGAACAGAGCTGATGTGTGCAGTGCCTGACTGTATGGCTGCAGGGGGGCAGTGATCACTCCAGATGCTCTCAGACAAAACATGGCTGCAATGGATGGTGTAGACAGAGATGGTGCTGAGGAATAGTGTTACAGAGCTAACACTGAGATCAGCCTGTCTAGTTTGCTGACCTGTTTATAATGCAGTGCTACACATGCACCCCCTGACAGGAAAAGAATAAAGAAGATGCATGGTATGTTCTCCCTGTTCGTCATTTCATTTCAGCTTGGAGATCACATGGATGTCTCTGTTTGAAAAATTAATATAATGCCCTCCTGTGAAGTGGATGCATCTTGGTGAAGAGCCGGGGGCTGGCTGGTCCAAACCCTGGCATACGCCTGGCTGCAATGCCTGCTGGGGCAAGGAGGAAGATGTCAAGCTTGGACATGGTTCTTCTCAGATCTTAGACGCTCAATGTACAGGACATGCTTAAACAGCAGCAGGCCACAAGGCTGTACCACCAGGTCTGACTGCCTGGACTGAGAATGACTCGGGATGTCTTTGGAACAAAGGGCTGGGCTGAGAAAAGGGACTGAAGTGGCACAGAAACACTTCCTTGTCCTGTGCGGCAGAGCTGTCATTGAAGCTTTGGCTTACGTAAAGAGATGCTTACGGTATTGTTGATACTCCTTCCTTCTTCAGGCTTACAGGCTTGTATTTGCTGATTCTCCGCCGCTGTATTGATTAATACCGATATTTTAAGATTCTTTTTCAGACAACCTATAGCTTGGGGGAAAAAAAAAAAAGAAAAAAAAAAGGCAAGCTAACTGCATAAATCCAGTAGCTATAAAACTGAAGGATGTTGAAATTAGTCCGCAATAGCATAACCATGCTCTCATTAAGAGCAATTAAGCATTTTTAGGACATGTTAACTGCTGCACTAAGGAGAAACGGCTGCAGATCAATATGAAATAAAACACAGCCTTGCAAAATCCCATTTATAATTTCCAAAGTGCTTTCCCTCAGTCATGTAGGAAAGTCATTCTCAGTACATCAGCAGGGCAATATTTACAAAGAACATGTTGCAGACCAGTTTGGGTGTGGAGCTGTAAAGCTCATCCAATCTGAAAATAAAATCTCCATGTGTTCACATGGATGAAAAATAAAGGTAATGTGTATTATCACAGAGAAACTGAGAAAGGGTAACAATTACTGGTAACTTCACTTCAAAAGCAGGAGAGGTCACTCCCCACTAGTGACCTCTAGAAATTAATTGTCCAAATCACTGCTTCTCTATGTCTCCACCTAACAACCTGCCTGACTGACCCTTTGCAAAACAATCCCTCTGAGTAGGTATCAACCTGAGAGCTTTTTGTATGGGGATTTTAATTGTGCAGCAGGCTACTTTCACAGCACAACTAAAAAGGGGTAGAGGAACCAGGGAGCAGCAAATGAAAGTCGATTTCAGTCACAGCCCTGGTTCACAGGCGAACAGCCCCGGTTCACAGGCGAACAGCCCCATGAATCACATCGTGGCACTGCTGGTCCTGGGGACCAATGGGGGTTCCAGTAGACCCACCCTCCAAAAGTTGCTACTCATGGTTATTGATTTGGATTGGATCCTCTTTTGGGTGATCTCTACCAGTGCATGTTTAGTTTAAGCATATCTTCAAATTTAATCAGATTTAAACGCGTGCTTGGGGACCTCCTGGAGCAAGAGCTTTGCGGCAGAGGCCAGAGGAAAACAGGGGACAGGCACCCTGCTGTGAAAGGGCTTTTCGGCTGCAGCCGACATGCCAGAAGCCAGGGGGCACTTGTCTGCCATATGCGCGGGACATGCCACTACTCTCGGGGAAGAGCGCGTGACTGTGGGCTGGAGAGCTGGGAAGTGCCGTGCAATGCTGCTGCTGGCAGGACAGTTGCCACATGCTGTCAAAGCCCATCTCAAAGTCTCATCGAGGCTGTGCAAAGCTGTCTGAAAAGAGGAGGGACTTCAGCCTGTTTTGCAGAGATTTTGCATCTTCTCCCTGAGAAGCTGAGTGCTGAATGCTGGCTGGTGTGGGGCATTTCTGAAGGCTATCATAAATATTCAGAAAGTGCTCAAGGCCAGGTTGAATGGGACTTTGAGCAGCCTGGTCTAGTGGAAGGTGTCCTTGCCTTAAAGGCAATGGAGATCTTTAAGAATAAAATGGAGCTGTTGCACAGATATTATTCAAAGCAGAGGGCTCTTCTATTTGAGTGGTTCAAAGATTGCAGAGATGTTTGCTAATCCCAGTAAACAAAAACTCTTTGCAGCTGAGAGCCATCTCCAGAAAGCACAGGCAAAGTTGGCTCTCCCACATCATTTACCCACAGTTTTCCTTTCCTCTCAGTCATGTACAAACAGAATATTCATTTTTCACCGTGTAGAGAAGAAAGAAATTCTATTTTTTCCTGGAACAAGAGATATGGGGGGGGGGGGGGTGTGTTGTCTTTTTTTCCACAGGTGATCAAGATCCTCAGCATGCGTGCATCTGCATGAGCATAAGACAAAGTGGTAGAAGACTGCAGTCAAACATGTTGCAGTGATACTAAAATGCATGGGACTTGATATGCTGTGATTAGGGATAAATTTAAAATCTCTTTGCCTGGGTCACTGTCTTGTTACCAGCCCTTGGCAAGGGACTTCACATCATGTTATGAGCCATAGTGCCTGAAAATCCTATGACTTGCTGTTGGAATCACTTAAAATGAGGGAACAGTGAGGCAGAAGGCAAATCTTCAGCTTTCACAGTCTCAGAGCTTTTTAGATAGCCAAAGAGCATACATAAAGTTTGCTACTTAGTATTCTGGACAGCGCTAGAGCTGACGGAGCGTGTGAAGTGCTGGCAGTTCAAGATCTGGTTTCAGCAGCGGAGATGTGCATTACTCCCCATGGATTATTTTTGGATAGATGAAAGAAATTATTTCTGATTACAAAATGGGGCATGTGTGTGATGTGAGGGCCATGGATACTGATGTGAGCTGCCCATGGAGCCCCTGAGCCTGCAGGCAGGGACCTGCTGGGGACAGGGCTTGGGGCAAGGCTGCTCTGTGCGCACTCAGTCAGGGCATTGTCATTTAATCAGGCTCTGGAATCATCCCCAGAACATCCTGGTACAAGAAAATCAAACAAACAAACAAAAATAACCCAAAGAAAAATATAATAATATCCAGGAGAATAAACTCATTTTAAAATTCAGATGAAGCCTGGGAGAGGAGTGGCTCCCATAGGCCCAAGGCCTGAACAGTTTGTTCACTGCCCATGCCAGTACCTGAAAAAAGTCTCACTAAACTTGTTTTAAAGGACATTTTTGTGCAATGGTGGTAGTTTTCCTGTTACCAGAAAAAGTTATTTCCATTCAGTTATGACTGCATCCTTTAAAAGCTCATCCTCTCGCTTAACCTTCACTTTAGCTCTTAATGAGTGTAAAGTAGGTTTGACCATCTGCATATTCCCCCAATCAAATGCTCTTTTCATAATAAATTATACAGTAACTCTCTCAGGGGTGGTAAGTCTGGCACAGTAACAGTTTATTCCAATGCAGTCATTCTTTTGATAGAGCAAACCTGCACCAAGACAGCGGAGAGGGACAGTGCAGCCTTCACCCATGACCCTACAGCAGGCTCATTTCTGTCATTTATGGCAACAGGGACTTTTGCCATAATGTTGTTCAAGGCAATTTCTCAGGCTGCTCAGAATGGAAGTCTTCAAGTAACCCTGGAAAAAGGTGAGGATATGGCTATTTCTTGGGATTTATCATGCTGTGTATAACACTGCATGGCCAGAGGGAAGTGAGTATCAAGCACGGAGAGAGGTGTGTGTACCTGAATTATCAGCAAGGGCGTTCTAACAGACAAGGAACCTGCTCTGCCACAAGACAACACAAGAGGGAAGAGCTCTGGTCAGTTAGACTGAGACTGGAAACGTAGAAAATTCCTGATTTTTTCCCTTATCAAAGCTGAAAGCTTTCAGCCCTGTCAAAGCTGTGCCCCCTGACCTTGGGCACTGACTCACCTCAGCCATGCCTGGCACCTCATTTTTCTCCAGTACACACTTTGGCAACAAAGGTATACTCTCCAAGGAAGCTGCAACCATAGTAAAAGTCTGGGAACAAGCACTGAAGGCAAATGAGTGTGATTTCAGACCATATTTTTCCTTTTAGAGAGTCAGTGGAGCAGTTGATTACCCTTCCACCAGCTTTCAGTGCAGCTGGCCCAGGACCCTCCTCCATCACCCTTGCATGGCTTCACCCCTCTTTGCTTCTGTGGTCAGGCCCCAAAGGTGCTGGTTTCAATTTTTCCTCTCAGTAGCCTTTCATGAAATTATATTATTTACAGTCCTGTGTCCATTCACATCATCTTTATTCTCTAACAATGAACTTAACAATACCTTTGCAAGCCTTTGTTATTTGCTGAATGCTGTGGGATGTTGTGTTTCTGAGCTAACAAGCACTTCAAAGAGCCTATGATTTGTCTCTTGGGCATGTTATCTTGCTATTAGCTGTAAATAAGGATGCAGATAATGTTTTACATCTGTACCAGTAAGAAGCAACAAATTAGACTCTTCCCCAGCCTCTTCCCGTAGCTCACAAATCTTTGTTAACTCCAGGAAAAACAGAATAAAAAAATCATTGTTTGTAAAGATGCAGACAAAACTCTGCAATTCATATGCTTGTGATTTTTAACAAGATCTGGTTGACATTCAATATTCCTTTGCCTGGGAAAGCTGCACAATATTGATACTTGTTTTCACGGCAAATGAAAACAAAGCCCAAAGCATCAAAGTTTCCTTTACAAAACAGGATAAAAAGCAATTAATTTCAGATCAACCATTTAGAACATTTTGTTACAATGAAACAGATTTTCTCTTTTCAGTAAGGTGCAAAGCAAAATAAAACACTTCAGAATGAAAAGCCACTTCAGAATAAAAAAATCCCAAAATGTTTCTTTTCAGTGCAACTGAAACATTTCTTTTCAATGCATTTGCAAAATAACATAAGCAGTTTCTAGGTGCCCTCTGGAATGTTTTGTTTCACAGACTCAGCTTTCAGCTGCCTTCTCCCCAGTCAAAAGCCTGGCAGACTTCCTCCACAGGCAAACCAGAGGGCAAAGGCAGGTAGCAAAGAGTTGCAGACACTCAAACAAATAATGCTTCAGTTCTCGCTTGCCAGAGCCAGAGAGTTTTTGATCAACTTCCAAAAGGCAGGAGAGCAAATGCTTGTTAGAATTTTACTTTCATATTGACAAAACTCAAGCGTTTTGGCTTTTCTAAAGCAATGATTTGGTATGTGGGGTTTTGGGGCTGAAACGCACAGCCTAGTGTTGGAGAAAGGGGCTTTCCGGAGACACAGACTGTGCTGGATGATATGGTGAGCTGGTGGGACAAACAGACTGCTCCAGCTCCCTCCAGTCACTTGCCCTCCCAAGAGGCTAATGCTTTGCATGGCCTCTTCTCAAAAATGTGAGTCCCACTCAGTACAGTGTTTTCAGAAGTGATGTTTTCAAAGGTTTGAAATCCCATCTGAGCGCTCCAAAATCAGGTTTAAACATCATGGACAGCTTTTGGAGACCCATAGGAGTTGACATCATCTTATTGCCTGACATCCAGGTTCTTCCATAACTTCTGCATCTAACCCATAGCATGTCTTGCTTAGTCTGGCAAGGAGTTAATTTCAACTAAATTGTTATCTCAAGATTAGTCTGCTATCAAAGAACCCCTGTTGGGGTTTTGCACTAAATTAAATTGCTTTTTGAAACTGTTTTTTGTTAAAATAGGGCCACTTCCCACATGCACAAAATTTCCATGACTACAAACCTGTGATAACCTGCCCAGAGACTCCCCAGGCCTCCATCAGTAACTGGCTGATATAACACCTAAAGCAGGACAGCTTCTACAAAAATGCTATGTAAGGGAAAGTACTCTTTCTTGCACACACCAGAGGTTTGTTCTGAGAACGTCTTCCTCCTGCATGGCTTTGAGTGAAAGGTGTCCCTGCCCATGGCAGGGGTTTGGAACTAAATGATCCTTGAGGTCCCTTCTAATGCAAAGCATTCTAGGATTCTATGATCAGCTCTCTAGTCATCAGGAAACACCCCACAAGCAGTTTTTTGCCTTTTTCTTTCACTCTTGTTTTCCTCCGTAAGTTTTTCCAAACTGGGAGCAGTGTCATCACCTGACACTGATGGAAAAGGTCTTGGGAATACACTGCAAACTCACCTGCTTGCTGGCTTGAGGAAGGAATGCAATCCACTACATATGCTGGTTTTTTCTATGAATTCACATTTGTCCATCTCTGAATAATATTAACCAGTGGTAAGGTTGATATCACCCAAGCTCTCTCCTTACAGCAACTGATTAGTTTTGTTGGAAGCCACCACCAGGATGGAGAGTGGATGTGTCCACAGCCAAGCACACATTTGTGCTTGTAAATACCTAATTGTGGAGAGAGTTTTTTTATTAAAAGGCCATTGAAATAGCTTGAATAGAGCCATTATTGCCTGGGGAGGGGGCATGGAGGGGGAGGTGGTGCTTGGGGTAAAGCTCTGCAAAACGTAGCAAGTGCCCGCTCTCCTGGTCTCTCCTGTGAAGACAGATGTGGCTCAGCACAGCTTGTAGGCACCTCGCAGTGCTGCATACTATGGACAGAGCACAAAAGTTGCCGTCTCAACTCATAGGCTCCAGTGATGCATAGGGTGTTATCTGCTATAATGATGACTGATGGAAGCAAATTAAATTTCTATGCAATATTCATAGCTTTCTTAACTATTACCTGCCTACCACAAAGTGACATGCTGGGCATACTGGGCAAACTTTGCTGTGCTGATTTTACTCCTTTCCAATTTTCACTGTCAAATTTCAGCTGCTCTTCCTTCTGGCTCCACAGTGTTTCTTTCTCATTACCTGGGGGAGAGCTATTTTCTTTTATTACTTGAGAGAGTTGTTCTTTGTTGATTTTAAGAAGCTCACTATGAGCAGGCAGTATGTGCTTGCAGCACAGAAGCCAACCATGTCCTGGGCTGCATCAAAAGAAGCATGACCAGCAGGTTGATGGAGGTGATTCTGCTCCTCTACTTTGCTCTGGTGAGACCCCACCTAGAGCACTGTGCCCAGCTGCGGGGGCAACAACATGAGAAGGATGTGGACCTGCTGAAGCAAGTCCAAAGGAGGCCACAAGGATGCTCCAAGGTCTGAAGCACCTCTCCCATGAAGACAGGCTGAGAAAGTTGGGGTTGTTCAGCCTGGAGAAAAGAAGGCTCCAGGGACACCTTATGTCACTGTTTAATCTCAGCCGGAAACTCAGAACCACACAACCGCTTGCTCAGTCCCACCTTTTTCTCCCCCCTTCTCCCACAGGGATTGGGAAGAGAATTGAAAGAATGTAAATCTCATGGACTGAGGTAAGAACAGTCCAGCAACTAAGGTATAGTAATGCAAAACCACTACTACTAATAATAATGATAAGGTAAATAACAAGGAGATTGAATATAAACCTAAATAGTGAAAGGGAAAAAGGAAAACCAAAACCCCTCAAAACAAACACAAGTGATGCACAGTACAATTGCTCACCACCTGTCAACCGATATCCAGCCCAAACCGAGCAGCGACCGTGACCTCCCAGCAAATTCCTTCCTGTGTGCTGTGGTATGGAATGCCCTTTTGGCTAGTTTGGGTCAGGTGTCCTGCTTCCTCCTGGCTTCCAGTGCCTCTCCTCACTGGCAGAGCATGAGACTGAAAAGTCCTTGATCAGGGTAAGTGCTACTTAGCAACGGCTAAAACATCAGTGTGTTATCAGCATTGTTGTCAGACTAAAGCCAAAACACAGCACTGCGCCAGCTACTAGGAAGAAAATTAACTGTTACAGCTGAACCCAGGACACCTTATAGCAGTCTTACAATTACTAAAGGGGTGAACAAGAAAGCTGGAGAGGAACTTTTTACAAAAGCATGTAGGGACAGGACAAGGAGAGTGGCTGAAAGAGGGTAGATTTAGATTAAGTATAAGGAAGGAATTCTTCCCAGTGAGGGTGGTGAGACACTGGAGCATGTTGCCCAGAGAAGCTGCAGATGCCCCATCCCTGGGAGCGTCCAAGGTCAGGTTGGATGGGGCTTGGTGCAGCCTCGTCTAGTGGAAGTTGTCCCTGCCCATGGCAGAGGGTTGGAATGAGATGGTGTTTAAGGTCCCTTCCGACCCAAACCATTCTATGACTCTTTTAGGTATGTGATGAGCCAGGCAGAATTTCGCCTCCACTGGTACAAACTATCAAACACCAGCTTAAAGTAACTGGCTTCTTCTCACTGAATATTTGATAAAGGAGACTCACCCCCACCACTGAGCCCTAAGATATTTGCCTCCTGCCCCCTGCTGCTGTTTTCTTCAAGCCAAGCTGCAGAGTATGGAACTGTGCCTGGGGACAGGTGAGCAGTCGACAAGAGAGTCTGTGGGTGAGGCTTAAAGGGAGAACAGAGATGGGAGACACTATTGTGAGTATCTGTTACAGGCCACCTGACCAAGAGGATTCTGTGGATGAAGCACTCTATAGACAGATCGGAACAGCCTCACGCTCGCAGGCCCTTGTTCTCATGGGGGACTTCAACCACCCTGATATCTGCTGGAGGGACAGCACAGCCCGGCACAAGCAATCCAGGAAGTGATGTGAAAGATAACAGAAAGGGATTCTATAGGTACATTGCAAATAAAAGACAGACTAGGGACAACGTGGGCTCCTCTGGAAGCTATCAGGAGAACTGGCTACCCTGGATTTGGAGAAGGCTGAGGTTCTTAATGACTTCTTTGCCTCAGTCTTCACCAGAAAATGCTCTGACCACACCACCCAAGTCTTGGAAGGCAGATGCAGGGACTGTGAGAATGAAGACCCTGGGCCCACTGTAGGAGAGGATCTGTTTAGAGACCATCTTAAGAACCTGAACGTATACAAGTCCATGGCGCCTGATGAAATCCATCCGTGGGTCCTGAAGGAGCTGGCAAATGAAGTTGCTAAGCCACTGTCCATCATATTTGAAAAATCATGGCAGTCAGGTGAAGTTCCCAAAGACTGGAAAAAGGGAAATATAACCCCCATTTTCAAGAAGGGGAAAATGGATGAGCTGGGGAACTACCGACCAGTCAGTCTCACCTCTGTGCCTGGCAAAATCTTGGATCAGATTCTCCTGGAAGGCATGCTGAGGCACATGAAAAACAACAAGGTGGTTGGTGACAGCCAGCATGGCTTCACTAAGGGGAAATGCTCCCTGACCAATCTGGTGGCCTTCTATGATGGGGCTACGGAACTGATGGACAGGGGTAGAGCAGTTGATGTCATCTACCTGGACTTGTGCAAAGCGTTCAACACTGTCTCACATGACATCCTTGTCTCTAAGTAGGAGAGACATCAATTTCATAGGTGGACCACTCCATGGATAAAGAACTGGCTGGATGGCTGCACGCAAAGAGTTGTGCTCAATGGCTCAATGTCCAGCTGGAGACCAGTAACAAGTGCTGTCCCTCAGGGATCGATGCTGGGACTTGTCTTGTTCAACATCTTTGTTGGTGTCATGACCAGTGGGATTGAGTGCGCCCTCACCAAGTTTGCCAATGACACCAAGCTGTGTGGTTCGGTTGATATGCTGGAGGGAAAGAATGCCATCCAGAGGGACCTTGACACGCTTGTGAGGTGGGCTGATGCCAACGTGATGAAGTTTAACCATGCCAAGTGCAAGGTCCTCCACCCGGGTCGGAGCAATCCCAGGCACAGCTACAGGTTGGGCAGAGAAGAGATTCAGAGCAGTCGTGCAGAGAAAGACTTGGGGGTGTTGGTTGATGAGAAACTCAACAAGAGCCAGCAGTGTGCACTTGCAGCCCAGAAAGCCAACCGTATTGTGGGCTGCATCAAAAGGAGCGTGACCAGCAGGTCGACGGTGGTGATCCTGCCCCTCTACTCTGCTCTTGTGAGACCTCACTTGGAGTACTGTGTGGAAGGACATGAAACTGTTGGAACAAGTCCAGAGGAGGGCCACGAGGACGAACAGGGGCTGGAGCACCTCCCATATGAAGATAGGCTGAGAAAGTTGGGGCTGTTGAGCCTGGAGAAGAGAAGGCTGCATGGAGATCTCAGAGCAGCCTTCCAGTATCTGAAGGGAGCCTATAGGGATGCTGGGGATGGACTCTCATTAGGGACTGTGGTGATAAGACAAGAAGTAACAGGTTCAAACTTAAAGAGGGGAAGTTTAGATTGGATATAAAGAGGAAGTTCTTTACTATAAGGGTTGTGAGGCACTGGAATGGGTTGCCCAGGGAAGTTGTGAATGCTCCATTGCTGGCGGTGTTCAAGGCCAGGTTGGACATAGCCTTGGGTGGGATGCTGTAGTGTGAGGTGTCCCTGCCCCTGGCAGGGAGATTGGAACTAGATGATCTTAAGGTTGTTTCCAACCCTGACTATTCTATGGTTCTATGATTCTATTTATTTACTCCAGCTGTGCACTATGCAATTAAGAGCAAGACTAAGTGATGTATTGTCAGTCCCGCTTCTTTAAATCCTGCCTCTTCATTTCTGTCTGGGGTAATTGGTGTTATCTGCTACTCAGTTTCTAGCTCATACAAGCCAACATTCAGAAGGATTACCTCTTCTTTCATTCCCTTCACATACTCAGGAACGTTTCTAGGAAAAGCAAGCTAAGGAGGTGGTGTTGCATATCTGCATGCGGTAAGAAAAAGAAAGGACTTTTCTTCAGAGAAATACATGCTATCTCATCCACAGGGTAAGTTATTTCACAGTCTGAGAATATCATGGCACTGGGTTTGCAAGTGTGGAAGCTGAAACCATAATTTTTTTATCCTTGGGAAAAGCAAAGCCAGCTCTGGCTGTGAGCCTGGACTTGCTGGATGTCTTAGAGCAGGAGGGACTGGGCAGAAGCTCCTGTTATTTAAACAAGTCCAAATAGGCTTCTTACACAAGGATGTCATTGAGCATCTCAGAGAAGCAGGAGTCAGGATAAGAACATGAATAACTTAAGTACTTAAGATACTGTGTTGTCAAAACTTGAAGACAAGGGTATAACTCCTTTCTGTGTCTTTTGTTTCTTTGTCATCTCCCCCCATGTCCCCTTTTTAAAAACACTAAATTAAAAGATCCCTGAAAGATCAAGGGCAAATACACCCGCAGCAAATGTTAAAGCATTAGACAGGAGTTGAACTGTGTTGCAATCTGGGGGAGGTGCTGTGCCCACTCCAGCCTTAGCACCCTGTGTAGGGAAGGCAAACTGTCCCACAAGTTACTGCTTCTTACCACCTCCTGCATCTTCGTCTGCAAGCTAAAACAGCAGGAGCTGCCCCAGGGAAGCTGATATTTATTAATGCACAGGTTTTACACAGATCCCCTGCAGAAGGCACCTGTCCTTCATGCCAGGCAGAAGGAAGATCATCTTTAAACTTAGATGCAAACTTCAGCAACCTAAATGCTCTACTTCAGGAATCTCACACTCCTGCACATCCGTCAGCTGTGCAAGGATGTGCCAGTGAGCAGGTTGTGCTCGCCCCTGGTATTCACCTAGAGGTGCTCACAGGCATTTAGGCAGTATTATTATGGAATTAAATGAACACCAAAGGGGATTCTAAGCAGACCAGCTGCATTAGATAAGGACCGTGATGAAACTGATTGGGTGCACCAAGGCCGGCGTGATTGGGATGACTCTGGGGAGAGCAGTAAAAAGATGGATAGGTTGGCCCTTGCTCTGCTTCTTCTGAGCATCCCTTCCCCCGCACGTGAGAAAGCCAGGGAAAAGAGAAGCAAAGACTGTTCTAAGCTCATGAACTGAGGGCCTTGCCTTTATGGGGAGTTAGCCACAGCAAGGGCCATGCCCAGACTTTGCACTGACATTCACACTGCAGACTTCCCAGAACACTCTGCCTGAGTAGCTGCTTCCAAGGGCTGGGCTGAACTGGTAGGGATGCAGCAGAGGGCACCGGCTGTGAATAGTGTTAAATGCCTTTCCCGGTATTTCAGGAGAGCTCTGCTGCAACAAATTGAAATCTCAGCCAGCAGCTCCCCTGGGGCTGTTCTGTGTGGCATCAGGGATGGCTGGGTGCTGCAAAGAACCTAGTAGGCTTTTGTCCACTGCAGACACATGTTTACTGGGCAGGCCAGCAAGGCTGCAACCACACTACCAGTGAGGGCAATGGGACGGGACACTGCTTGAGTGTTCCTGCTTGTCCCTGGAGCAGAAAGGCGCCATGCATGGAGGATATCTGGTCCTCTCTGGTTGGTATCGTGTAGAGTATTAGCTGGTGCTCAAGTCTCATTGTAAGCAAGCAAATCCACTGAATAACAAAGGGATTAATATTTGGAAAGGGCAAGCCTGAGTAAAAGACAATATGTGGTGTGTGTAGTCTGCTTGTGCTAATAAACCCAAGTGTAGGTTCTCAGCAGGTCACAGTGACATGCTTATAAGCAGCAGAGCCTGCGCTTGTAAAGGGCAGACTGCTCTGCTCGCTCCAGGGCCTGGCAGAGGGGTTGGCTGCTGCTGGAAGTATTTTCATACAAGTGGAATTAGGGATTGCACACAGCAGCAGACACTTTCTAGTTCTTTGTATTCTTCTGTCTATGCCTCTTACAATTGGACTCTATGATCTTAAAGGTCTTTTCCAGCCTAAATGATCCTAGTCTTAATTCAGTGGGAAATATATTTCATTGTATGCATCTGAAGCTGGTGGAAACTGACTTTTATAATGGTGTCAAGCATGAGCATAGAGAGAGAGAAGCTACTTTTTATATTGCCACATTAGAAAAGCTGAAACTGAAATACTTGTGATAGTGATATCACACTTAATAGGCCATGCATCATACTTTGGGCAGCCCAGAGAGGGTGTGCAGTCTCCATCTTGGGGGAGGTTCAAAACCTGACTGGATGCTGTACGAGCAACATATTCTGGGTGACTTGCTTGAGCAGGGGTTTTGGACAAGGTGATCCAAGAGGTGCCTTCCCACCTCACCCAGTCTGTGATATTACAAATGATGAGGTTTCAGAAGCTTTGGCATTTTTTTTATTTCTTAAGCTCCTTCATATTGTCTTTGAGTGAAAATGAGATGCTCTACGGATCAGTCCCCCTTTCCATCTGGTGAACGGCTGTGGCGGGCATCTGGCTGGGGGCAGCTCTGAGAGCAGCTGCAGCACCTCTCTGAAAGGCAATCTCTGAGCTCCAGCAGCAAGCTGAAAATTGATGAAAAACCTTTAAGTGAGACAGAATAGAAGAGTTAAACATCAAACAAACAAAACCCCAAAAAACCCCAACAAAATCCCTTTGCTCCCTAGTGTACCCTGCAGACTGGTCCTTTTTTTCAGGCTTTAGTCACTCTGTATTTACTCACTGGCTTTTTGACTTTCCTACAACCTCCTGTGCTCCTGAATAGGTGATGGTCCTATCCCCAAAATGTGTCTTGCTGTTCCCTTTGAAGAGAGACGATCAGCCTGACAAACCCATTTCTGCTGTGAATTCGATTGAGCTGTCTGCAAAAAAACTTAGGTTCTTCGAAGAGGTCAAAACTGGAGTGCATTCTTTTCTGGCTGGGTTTGTGCCTTTGCATACAGACTGCACTAAAACTACTTCATTAATCTCTTTTTGCTCTTAAACCCACAGCTCACAGGCAGGTGCTGAGGGAAAGTGCTCGCTGTCAGAGACCTACAGAGACAGCGGAAAGAGGCAAAAAGGACTTGCCTTCTGGAGCAGCAGTAGCTGCAAAAATCAGACCATCCTGTCTAAAGGTTTATCTGATTTAAAAAGAAAAAAGTATCTCAAGAAAATAAATGCATTACAGACTAAAATTTGACATTAAGGAAGACTGACCTCTGGTCCTTTAGAGGAAAGTTTAACTATTTGGCTCTGTCTTACTTCAATATTGCTCTTAAATCACCTACTTTGAAAATAGATTCATATATTGCAGTTTATCCACAGTGTAGGGAAATGGTGGAAAAATCCTTTGCTGATGGAATGGCTGTCATTAATGCATAGTAGGAAAAGGTTTGATTGATTTGTTCTAGAGTCTGTTTTAACATGTCAAACTACAGGGTTTTCCAGTCTAATCTGCTATTTCTTAGAAGAAAACCATCAACTGATGATTTTAATCACTCATTCATTGCCTGAGTTGGCTGGTCATGAAAACTGTATCTGTCATAGGAACTGGCTTTGATTAATGTGGGATTGCAGTCTGTTTCCTTTAAGTTAAACCTCTGCATTTTCCTTGGTGTTGTCAGGAGGGTATTCCTTTCTTGTAGCACCTCTCAAGCGATTACCTTTAGGGCTGAAGTGTCGTGGTTTAAGCCGTAAATCACGCAGTCACTCTCTCACTCACTCCCCTCTGTTTCTTCCCCCTGCTCCCGGGTGGATGGGGAGGAGAATCAAAGGAATGCAACTCCCACAGGTTGAGATAAGAACAGTTTAGTAACTAAAGTATAACACAAGACCACTACTGCTACCACCAATAATAATAATGACAAGGCAAATACAAGGAAAGAATACAATAGCTCACCCCTTCTAATACAAAGCCCAACTACTCACTTCCCCCTCCTCCTTCCCCCCCACTCCGGGAGGGGGGGGGGCCCGCGGGGAAACTGGGAGAAGAATCAAAAGAGTGCAACTCCCACTGGTTGAGATAAGAACAGTCCAGTAACTAAGGTATAACACAAACCACCACTGCCACCACCGCCAACAACAGTGACCAGGGAAATACAAGGAGAGAGGATACAATTGCTCACCACTCGATGACCGAGCTGTGAACTGAACTCTTCCGGGTTCCTGCCCCCAGTTTTACATCCTGGGCATGACGTGCTGTGGCATGGAATAGCTCTTTGGTCAGCTTGGGTCAGGTGTCCTGTCTCTGCCTCCTCCTGGCTTCCCCCCCCCTCCCTGGCAGAGCATGAAACTCAGAAAGTCCTTGGCCAGACCAAAACATCACTAAGCAGTAACCGAAACACTGGTGTTATCAGCGCTGCAAATAAACTGCAAAAACACAGCACTGCACCACCTACCAAGAAGGAGAAAAATGACTGCTGCTGCTGAACCCATGACATGAAGAAAAGGCAGATGCCTTATTTACCTACTCCAGGATATTTCAGGGAAGTTGTGAATGCTCCATCGCTGGCGGTGTTCAGGACCGGGTTGGACAGAGCCTTGGGTGGCATGGTTTAGTGAGAGGTGTCCCTGCCCCTGGCAGGGGGGTTGGAACTTGATGATCTTAAGGTCCTTTCCAACCTTAACTATTCTATGATTCTATGATTTCCTGAGGGATTCAGCAGCTGTATAAAATTGCAAGATCTTCCAACTGCAAGATCTTGATTGGCCCTTCATCCTCCTATTGGGCTCTTGTTTAGCAGGAGGGGAAGGAGAGGAAAATCAGCCTTGGCCAAATACTAAATGATGCATGTGAACCTCCTCACACATGCTTGTGTTCATGTGCTGCGCCCAACAGACACAGGCCAGGGGCTCTCTGCCAGGGTGCTGGGAAGCTGCATGGGGCCATGCTGAGGATATGAAGGCCTTGCAGTGTTCTGGGTCTGGAGATGCATGTACTAATGAAGCCTGAGGCCATACTTAAAATCCCTTAAATGCAAAATATCTGTCAAAGCCAACAGTAAAAATAAGGCAAAAGGAACAAAGGAGTTATTTCTTTTAGGAAATAATTTCTGTTCTTTTTCGATAGCTCATCATAGAATCATAAAATGGTTGGAAAGCACCTTAAAGATCATCTGGTTCCAACTCACTCCCACAGGCAGGGACACCTTCCACTAGACCAGGTTGCTCCAAGCCCTGTCCAACCTGGTCTTGAACACTGCCAGGGATGGGACAGCCATAACTTCTTCCGGTAGCCTCTGCCAGGGCCTCACCACCCCCACAGGGAAGAATTGTTTTCCTTATATCTAATGTAAATCTCCCTATTTACTCTCTAATATTAGTCATTCACCTTCCATTTGCATTTTTAATGTATTCTGCCATGTATAGTGCTGTAGACTTCTGAAAATGTCTGTGAAATTAGAGTATGATTTGAATGGAACATAAAGGCTAATTTTATTTGGTCATATTATCTTCAAACTGAAGCCCAGTGTCCAGGTTATATCCTGTTACTATTTATTGCTTGAACTGTCAATGTGTCTTGGAGCCTAAATCCTCACTGTGTGAAGTGCTTATGGTAAGGGGTTCTCTCTGCCCCTTTTCCCCATCTCTTCCTCCAAGGCATTTTTTTTCTCTCATGCAGCTTATGTATGCTTTATGGGCAGGGCAGGTATCACACGAGATGGAGCCAGGATTAATCCAATGAGGAAAGAGATGCAGGGATGCACCGCACAATATGAGCAAAGCCCAGTCCTGGCATGCCCTCCTGGGCAGCTCCAGCACAGATTGCCTGTGGTGGCCGCTCTCAAGGAGCAGTGGTGTGCAGCAGGCTCAAGCAGTGCACTGCGAGCGAGCCACCTCCACTCATCTGCACAGCACCCTTCAGCCATATGGTGACATTTGCATCTTCATCCATCTCTCAGTATAATGAAAATACAGGCATTTATTTTGTTGCAATACTTGTCTTCCAAGAATGTCTTGACATTTATGTACCTCCAAGAGACATTATGTTATATCAGGTTTTTATTCTTCTGGCATTATCTACCCTAATTAAGGCTTTTCCTACCTGCTTCAGCCATATAGCAAAGTAAAAATGAGATTCTTTTAATTTCTGAATCTTTTGAAGTTATAACAAAGGAAGCAGTTGATGACAGAAGGATGGGCTCTGCATCCACACAACCTGCCTTGAAAACTGCTCCTGCAGTGCCCTACAGTAAAGCTCTCTGTGGCATGTTCAGAGCAAACCTGTGTCCTCAGGTGCCTGGCACCAAGAATGTGTCCAGCAGTGCCAGCACTAGAAACACGATTCCTTAGCACTGCATCTCTATTGTAGATCAGCTAGTATAAAACAAAGGAATTTTGCTCAAGACTGTTCATATGACATTTTGGAAAGTTACCAATGACTAGGCTTAAGTCAGCCTGAGCAATCGGAAAAGCACTCACCATGCAGATGAGTGCAGGCAGTATCCATGGGTGCATAAGACATCTTATTGTCCTTATCTCCCTTTCCTGGAGTGTAGCCTGGGTTGGGCAGTGGGGCAGGAAATAAATGAGGCAGCTCTCTGAAAATAATCCAGGCTCTTGTATGATTCAAGTGTCTCAGCACCTCCTGTGGATAACCCAGTTGTCATCTGGTGCCATTTGCTCACCTTCAGCTTCTGCCAGGTATTGCATGTCATGTCCTCTCTTCTAACCTTCTTGACGTGCACCAGGTCTGGTCCAACACACATAAAGCCACATACAGGATGTAAATATGCAGTTTGCTGCTGAACAGCTGTAGTTTCCTACTTTTGCTCATGGAGGAAAATGTAATGGTTTGGAAAAAATGAACTACATATGAGGAAGTGAAATGATCTCCTACAGCTTTTGCAGGTTTTATCAGACTGCAGGGCAAGAACATTTATTTTCCTCTATGCAAATGGAATCAGCTTCCTCTAGCATTTATGGAAGCATCATTTATATGGATATGCGTATCATCTACATATAATACAATTCCTGGACTCCTAGATGTGCTGTAAGAATCATCACCAGGATTTAAGCACAGTGAACCAGAGCAGGTAGAGGGTTCAACAGCTGATTAGTCCTTCTTGCTTGACTAGCAAGGTTCTAACCCTGAAGGTTCTAACTCAGACAAGGAGACAAGTACCTTGAGGGTGTCCTCCCATAGCATCTCCCGCCACACATGGGTGTACAGTTCTGTGACCCAGTCATAGCTCTGTGTCTGTTCAGCCACTTCTTGGAGAAGACTGTCATCAAAACTGGAGATGTTTCTTTCTGCTATTCCTTTTTGGAGAATATTTGGCATATTGGGCGCTCCTGATTTAATGACAGAGCTTTTCCCCAGTGTGGGTCCAGATGTCCCAGTTCATTCACCCGCCATTAAATCTCTGAAATGTCAAAGTAAAACCAGAAATGTCTTAAAATCACAACTTGGTTAAAGAAAAGAAGGGATTTTTCTCTTCCTTAAAAATGTTTGAAGAAAGACTTAATTAGAAATGGAGCCAAGTCAGTCTGACAGTCTATGTCAGTGGAAAACGAATTCAATAATAACCTGTGAAATGATCACTCCTCAGCACAGCTAGTCTTCTGCTCCCACCACAGCTAGTGCACTTGCCTGTACCACGGCTGGAGGGACCTCCTGAGACCAGTGCTGGCAAAGACAAGCAGACAGGCAAATTGCTGCTCCAGATGGAGGCTGGCTGAATGCCAGGAAGGTTTGGTATTGTGGAGCATAAGGTGAACTACTCTTATCTTTAGTGGGAGACTTGTTCACTGCTGTGTGACATGGGGAAATACATATTTGGGGAATTAATGATTGTCTCTAGCTAAAGCCCCTAAGGCAGGTACCTTCATGTTTTAATTCTTACTACTGAAATTCCCCTGTCTTTGTAGTCTCTCTGTGCTCTCTTGTTAGCAGAATTGGTAATTGTATTTTAAAATAATTATAACATTTCCTCTGTTGAGCTTAGCTCATTTAGCCATTGAACAAAGGTTAGAGGGGAGTAATATCTTTTAATAAACATGTTGGGTGGTAAATGCTGAGTAGAGGAAAGAGCTCTTTGAGCTGAAGGGTAATATTTGCTGAGGATCAAATGGCTACATATTGCTCATGAATAAATCCACATGGTATATTAGAAGACAATTTCTGATTATCTGAAAAGGCAAGTTCTGAAAAACTCATTTGGTCACGAAAATGGAGAACTTGGACGTGCTTCAAGATGGAGCTTCTTGGCCCCACATGAGGGGCAGAATAAGTGAAAGAGGAATTGCTGGAGAAAAGCGATGAGTTTTGTTCTGTGAGACTTGTGAGGGTGCAAGAAATTAAACCCAAAGTGTTTTTTGAAGAGACACTGGATTCCTCTGCTAACACCGTGCTTGTATTGCCATTGCCCTAGTGTTTCAGCTGTCTTGGGTGACAGGAAGAACATATCTCCTTGGCCTCCCTCAGCGCTGGTGACTGGTGACCCAGAGTGGTGGTGACACGCATAGTTGCTGCTGGGGCGTTCACTTCAAAAGGAGTCTCAGTGCACATCCTCTTTCCTTCTCTGCTTAAACGCATCACCAGAACTGCTCTGCTCAAACCCATAACCAGAACTCAGGCTAGACAGAAGGGACAACTGAGGGCTTCTCATGTCTGCTCTGGTGCCATGATCCTCATCTGCTTTCTTGATCCATCCAGGTGAGGGGTCTTTAATTTTTTTTTGCAGTAGCACATCAATTTGCAGTTACGGGAGAGCCACTGATGTGAGAGTTGTTGCTGATTTCTCCCTTTCTCTTCCTGTGGGTGGACCTCAGCTTATTACTGTGGGCTTTGAGTTTCTTGCAAGCAAGGATGCTCTGTGACTCGCAGCATATCCTGGCAGATGGGTGAATGTTCTGAGCTCCCTCTACACTTGACACTCACTGCCTGACACCTTCTGATCATGGCAGTCCCCTGAGCTTTGCATTCCTGTATGTACTACATAACACAACCCACTGCCCTCCAAATAACTCTGGAAAACCAGGGATGCTGCTTTGTAAGGTTCTTAGTCCAGGGTGAGTTTTTACAAAATATGTATTATCATATCATATTATCATAATATAATTATTGACATTACCTTACTGTATCTTCTGTGCACTTTTTTTCATCAATCATGCATGAAATCAGAGAGTTCTATTTAAATGAAGATATTTTTGCTTAGAATAAACTGGGCCTATGGTAGCTTGAAATATAATGTTCACAGAGTGGGAACTGTTTGCAAAAAAGCTGCTTGTTTGACTGTGCAGTGTCTCTCTGACCATAAGCAGTGTGGTGCCTTTGAGCCAGAACTGTAGAGCTGAACCTTCTCCCATAGCAAGTCATACCACCCACTGAGTGCAGCACTTGTAGCACTAACAGTTGAAGCTCAGTTCTTAGGGACAGAAAAAAAACCAGTTTTGCCTATCATCTTTTGTTATAGTCTTAAAATGTTGGCAAATGTGTTTGGATGCACAAATCTGGCAGTTTTGAAAGCAAAAAATATCTGGTAGTTTTGACAATAAAGTGTGCACACTTAAACAATAGTGAGTTTTCAGAGAATTGAGGTTTTCTGTAAGAATGTGATGTGACATCTCCTCTCTAGGCTGTACTTGTAAGACCCTATCTGCAGTACTGTGCTCAGCTCTGGGGCCCCCAGTAGAAGAAGGACATGGAGATGTTGGAGTCAGTACAGAGGAGGCCATTAAGATACTCAGAGGGCTAAAACAGCTGTGCTATGGAGACAGACTGAGAGAGTTGAGATTGTAGGTTCAGTAGAGGCTTTATAGCAGCTGTTTATATGGAAGTGATGAGACATTGAAACAGGTTGCCCAGAGAAGCTATGAATGCCCCATCCCTGGAACTGTTTGAGGACAGGTTGAACAGGGCTTTGAATGGAAGTTGTCCCTGGCCGTGGCACAGGGGGTTGGAATAAGATGATCTCTAAGATCGTTTCCAACACAAACCATACCACGATTCTATGACATAATCTGAAAGTGTGGCTTATCCTAAAAAAGCAGGTTCTTTTCATATCCTTCTGCATTCACTTTTTGGATTTCTTTTCTGAAAACTTCATACATAAACTACAATGAATTGAGGGCCAAATCTACGCCAGGATAAAGCACCTACAACTTCTGGGACCATGAAGAAGTGTAAATCAGGCAATATGTCGATTTTCCTAACACTTGTGCTGCTGTTACATATGTTTTGCCCACTCTGTGTGGAAGACTCTTCCTCTGCATACAGCAAAGCTGTGAAACTTCCTACGTGGCATCACCAACATGCAACCCCACTTAGCCTGTTAACACTTCGAAACAATATATATTTATTTATTTTTTCTTTTGAGGGGTGTGTGTGTTTTGATTTGATTTCGGGTTCTGTGTGTGTGTGTGTGTGTGTGTGCGTGCATTTTTTGTTTTTTTGTTTGTTTGCTTGCTTGCTCGGCTTGGTTTTGGTGTCAGGTTAGTTTTGTGTGTGTGTGTGTGTGTATTTTCTTTTTTGTTTGGTTGGTAGGCTGGTTTTCCTTCTTTTTCAGAGTAGGGTACAATAGGAGTATTAAACTCCAGTGATCAGTTTTGCTTAATAGAAGGTGAAAGACCAAGCTAGCTAATCTATAAGGAAGATTTATTTTGGAAATGCCAGCAAAGAGAAAATGAGAGTGACTGATCCAGCAAGGAGGCAACTCTGAGGAAGTCGGTCCTTGGGCAATTCCATTATTCCAAAACCTGGAGAAGTATAGATGTGTCTGAGCACATGCATGCGGTAGATGTAGTGTTTCAACACAGTATTTGTCTTTTTTTCAGACCAGCATTTTATACTAATATTTTTATTTTTCAGTAAGGAAGAATTTTTTGTTTGGAAAACATGGTTTGGAAATAATTAACCTTACTTAAGGTTACACTTCTAATTTTAAGCACTTAACCATGGGCAAGCTAATGAATTAATCATGGCTACCTCAATAAAGAAATCCAGTAGGTCAATAAATTGTTCATAATCATGGCTACTAATTATGCAATCATAGAATAGTTAGGGTTGGAAAGGATCTGAAGATCATCTAGTTCCAACCCCCCTGCCATGGGCAGGGACACCTCGCACTAAGCCATGTCACCCAAGGCTCTGTCCAACCTGGCCTTGAACATCACCAGGAATGGAGCATTCACAACTTGCCTGGGCAACCCATTCCAGTGCCTCACCACCCTAACAATTACCTGCAATCATAGATGTGCATAGGTCCATCTCTGATGCTAGCCATGGGAGCCTGGCACATTGTTTAGGGGCTCTTTACAGGTAAGAGTTTCCATAGAAATTGTGACCACAGATTGTTAAAAACCACCCTTTTTATAATCTACCACCTAAGATGCATGTGGGTCTGTCACATCAGCGTCCCCTGTGGGGGCATGCAGTCGTTTCCAAGTGTGCATGGGGCTTTTGCATCTTAAAATACCAGAACTTGCTGTGCCAAATAAGGGTTTTCTGGAGAACTTTGCCATTGTCCATGAACAAAATCAAATCAGTCTGGATTGTTACAAATATTTTTGTCACTCTTCCCAGTTTACAGGATCCTGCAAATTCACTCTCTGCACAGAGAGTAACTGCCTTGTCCTTTGAGGATAGCCTTTCACTACCTACGAGCTAAGATGCACATGCTTGCAACTCTTAAAATGCAATTCCCTTTTTCTACTCAGAACATACAGCAGTCATACTGTAAAGAATAAGATCAGTGCCATCACTCAAATACGTTGGAGTCACTAGTGTAAAATGAAGGCTTTTCTCGGCTATCCAGGCAGTGCATGCAGCCTGATGTTGCTAGATTATTCTTTAAAATCACCTAGTGTTCATGGCTGTTTAGTCTCTCATACACAAGTCATGCACAAAGGCACTCACTATAAATATCTGGGTTTTTTTGTTCCATTGAACAGCCTGATTCTTTGTGAATTTAGCAAAAACCACATGGTACCCACTGCCAGGCCAAAGCAGGCTGTATAGATGGTGCTGTGAGAGGCCTATGAGCTGTCTTAATGATGTGACTGCAAAAATATTTCAAAAAGCCCTTGAGTCTACAGAGTTTATCTGTTTTATGCAAGAAACAGTGGGCTTGTAATTCATTCTTATACAATATTAATGGCATTAAACAATCTTCTCCCAGATGATCTGAACAGAGATTGCTATTTGCTTCATTACGTTTAGATTTAGAGAATAAACTTTAGAAGCCACTATATAAAGTAGTCCGTAGTGTGCCTCTGCAGAGGTGTTTACTTTAATTCTCCCTTCTGTGTATACATAGCTAATCAGGATTTCACAGATTTTATATAGGTTTTTACAAAATCCTTGTCACTGTCGTATCTGGAGGGTTTCCATGATACTTCAGCGAGACATGCCATTCTGTAACGTCTTCAGAGGGAAACACAGTTGCAGAAGAGCATTTTACTTTAGAAATATTTTTATTTAGAATAGAATATTTCTGAGTTCTAAGTCCTATTAATGTTACACTGCTACGGTTCTGGCGGCAATAATAAGAAGCTGTGAAACCAAGGCTGGGTCATTCATGAGAATGGGAATGAACCTCTTGCAGGGGTATGAAAGCACTGTTCACAGATGTTATCTGGCATCAGAGCTGTGAAAAAACATAAATTTCAGACTGAGATTTTCTGCCTGCAGATATGAAAATAGGATCCAAGCCTTCCTAAGCCATCAAGTCTAGTCTCATAGAATCATAGAATGGTTTTGGTTGGAAAGGACCTTAAGATCATCTAGTTCCAACCTCCTGCCACGGACAGGGATGCTTCACTCTAAACCATGTCACCCAAAGCTCTGTCCAACCTGGCCTTGAACACTGCCAGGGATGGAGCATTTACCACTCCTTTGGGCAGCCCATTCCAGTGCCTCACCACCCTCACAGTAAAGAACTTCTTCCTTATATCTAACCTGAACTTCCCTTTTTTAACTTCAAACCTGTTACCTCTTCTCCTATCCTTACAGTCCCTGATGAAAGTCCTTCTCCAGTGCCCCTGTATGCCTCCGTCAGATGTTGGAAGGCTGCTATGAGGTCTCCCACTATCCCTGTCTGTCACTTCTTGTTTTCCCAGTCGCACGTCTGTCAAGCTCCACTTCAGCGCATCGTCTTGCCCACCTTAGAGGCTGAGGTGCTGCTCCAGAGCCTCTAGTGCCTAGGGACTTTCATCTCTCTTCCAGCCTGCTACCATTAGTGGCAGTGTGCACCTTTTGCTGTGGTGCCAAACACACCTTTTGGCCTTAATAATTCTTCTTTCCAGCATTCAGTTTATCCATACTGAGAAAAATCCCACCACTCTTTGCCATGATTAACTCTTCCAGTATGTTTCATGCCCTTGCAGGGACTGGCCAGCCACTTTTACCATCTCACTGTGTGACCGCTCCAGTTCTCATCCATTCATACTGCAGATAAATGGCTTTCAACATATGCCATTGCATTTAGAAATCAGATTATGTTAGCAATTCATTTTCTAGATTTTGTAATAATATCGTTTAATGTTAGTCACTGGATGAGGTAAACTCATAGCCTGATGGATGGGAGCTCTGACTGCACTTCTGTGTGCCGTCACCTTCACCCCCTCTCCATCCTCAGAAGAATTCATTATCCCTTGCAAAGCGGTGCTTACAGAGTTTTGCTCCATGAGAGCCTCACAGTTAGTGGTTTAGGCACTAAGGAAGTTCCTTGTGGGCTCAGACGCTTTTTGATGAGGTTTTCTTGTGGAAACCCTTGCTATGGGGATCTGGACGCACCCTTGGGGTCCACAGGGTCTTTCCAAATGACAGCAGGTACACGGGGTGCTGATGAACTACTGTGGCATATAAGTAAGGAGTCACAGGGTCTAAACTGGTGATTCTACATCTTGGAGTGGCAAATTGATAGTTTTGGGGCTCCAGTGCTGCACTGTACCTTGAGCCATTTCCCTAGTTCATGGACACCAATCCAGCCACAGTGACCTGGGCACCTTCACTTCTTCTGCAAAATGGCAGAGCTCAGGGAGCTCAATCCATGCTTGCCTGCCATGGGCTGGGAACTATCTGGTTGAAAGACAAGGATACTGGGGCAAGGATTTTTGTGGCACCATCGCCTTCGCAGGGGGAATAGCACTGAAATAGCATGAGCAAGTGGTTCAGTATTACCTGGAATATTTTTGTAGAAACCATGGCAACAGTCTTCCTCAAAATAATAGCAGCTTTGCTGTCTGGGAGCTTATCCTGCACCTGCCTAAGCTGTTACTTGTCGTTAATCCCTTTCCTGTTTTAGGGTTTCCTGAGCAGGTGAAGCCAAACACCTGAGTAATTGCTTGAGAGTTTGGTCATTCGACCATTATGGCTTCAGAGGAACAGCTTGAGAGTAATTTTCTCAGTGAAATCTCTGCATATGCTGTGTATAATTTCTGCACATGTCTGTGTATAATTTCCACCTAGACAATTTTAATTTATTGATGTATAAAAGCTCTTGCTGTTTGCAGTTCATCCTGCATTGTTCTTGTACAGACAAACCACTTTTCAATGTTGTGCTAGAAAAATGTTATTTATGGCTTAGTGAAGGTCTAATTTTTCGTTATATTTTATCATTCTACTTTATACTAATTACAAACTGGAACTCTGTTTATTTACTCAAAACATGGTGATTCAACAGTATTTTTAGGTACCTTGCAAGGCAATGTGAAATGCAGTGAAAAAAGTTGCTGTCCACGAGGGCTCATTTTCCCTATGCACAGGGATACCAGCATTATGTATGCATGAAAGCACTTGCATTTTGTTCATTCTGCGAACTTATGTGTATTTCTGCTATTTAATGTTCACTGGGAGAAGGATATATTGGGGGACTTCTAAGGACCAGTTCGGTCTCTGAGCTGTTTTATTTGCTGAGTTCTATAAAAAGCATCTTCTCAGCAGCTCTTGTAGGAGCATCTTCTGTTGCACCAAATGGGTCACACTCTCCCCTGCTGGGGCTGTTTTATACCTTGGGGGCTATGGCAGAGCGTATGCTTCTGCATGTGGGGAGCTGGGCAGTGCTATGGCAGCTCCCGTGTTTGTCACTGAGCTCTTGCAGCAGGACAAAGCGCAAAGAGAAGCTACTGGGGCAGAGCTTATGAACTCTTGTGCTTCCTTCCTACTTTGCTGCAACCTCACAGGCAGCTCATCTGTCCTGTTAGCTTGAGTTTGAATAATAGCTAAAGTAATCATATGATTTTTTCCCCACAGATTTCTGAACTCTACAGCCACATTCAAATGGGAGAATAATTCATAAAAATAAATAAAATAAAAATCCAAGAATTCCAGGCCTATGTTTCTTGAGGGCTTTTTATTACATGAGTCACTGAACATTGTTATTAAAATGAAAACTATTGTCCTAGTTGCTACTATCAGAGCCAACGTTTTGTAGCTGAAGTTCCTTCAGCTGCAGCTGCATAGAGTCTGGTGCTTTTTATTCAGTCCAAGAGAGCCAGGATTTGACTGATACATTAGGGCAAAAGAAAAATCCCATAATTTTGTTGCTTGATATGATGATCCATCTGTAATTCAATATCATCATTCTTAGATTCTTAATTTTGAGCCAAGGTACAAATGAGATTGTTGTTTTTTTTTTTTTTTTAAACTGGATGGAGACCTTTTCAGCTATTTTTAAGGATCTCTTCATGCTAAGAGTATAGAAATTGCTTTTACTTGATCTAATTTCACATTAAGACTAAAAGTAAATTTCATGCCACATTTCATTTTCAGACGTAGGACATAAAATCATGAGCTACAAAAGAAAGTCATGTACTCTTCCTATCCTTTGTCTCATAAAAACCCAAGAACAATAAAAGCACAGAGGGAAATAGAAAGTTTCCTAGGGAAAAAAGCTCCACCACGTAAGGGTGAAATAAAGAAGCTATCCACCTTCTTATAGAATACATTGTGGCTTGCTTTAAGGAGAAATTATTTGCCTGCTGGAAGGTCAGGAGTTTGTATCTCCTGCCTATCTTAGCTCATGTCTGTGGTTCTTACTGAATGCACAATCTTTCATCCACTGCTCTGATCACCTGAATAATAGATATTAAGACTGAAAGATATCTCTAGTTATTTCTTCTGACCAACATGCCATGTGCTATAAAGATTCATCCTGGTCATTGATCTATGATTTATTTTCCAGAAAGATCCCCTTTTTTGATATGGAGAGACCAAATGATGGCTGAACATCAATGTCTCTTGATGCTTTGTTCCACCTGTCAGCATCCTCACCTGCCAGACTTTGTGTCATCATATCTCTAAGGAGGAGATGTCTGCCATCCATTCTTATTATTCTTAGCCTATGACAAAGATGGCTTGTGTTTGCTGATAGTTGTATTTCAGCAGGCAGTAAAAGGAGCCTTTATTCACATTTTGAGCTCCACAATTCTAGGAAGCTCTACACTTTTTTTATCTAGCCAAGAGCCAGATAGTATTTTTTATTTATATAATTGTTATCTCATGCTGAGATTATCTAAACACAATCAGAAGTTTGTCCCTTATCTTTTGCTGAGGATTAAATCTCAGAAACAGAAGAACTATCACCTAGAAAAGGACAGTTCAGGTAAATGATCTTTTCCTTGAACTCCTTGAAAAAGTACATTGCTGGAAAAACATAAACTGAGCATTTCCAAACAAGAATATTTACTACTAGATAGATTAGCATACTGATACACTGATGAAATACTACAAATTCTGACGACATCTGATCAAACCCAGCTCTACTTCTTTAATGGCCACACATTTCTTCATTGTTTTGTGATGAGTATATTAAAAGTATAAAAAAAAGAAATAGGAGATTATAATCCCTGCAGAAAGCTCATTCAGACTTAAACTAAGCACAGCTGAAAACTCTTTGACATCTTTCTATGTTGTCATTGTAAGAGGTTCATAAATATTATCTCTCTCAGGCACAACTATGTAACACAGATCCTTACTGTAACAGCTCTGTGTGATACACAGGTAATTAGTCCTGGCTGTCAATCTGCTTTCAGGGGTTCTTTTGTTTCTAATAAGAGTGATTTTCGCTTAAAGGTAACAAAATGCAAGAAATGGCTTTACTGAAATTTAGACTTGCCCTCTCAAACAGAAACCCAGAAGGCTGTTCATGGTGTACTGAATCTCAGTTCACCCATAGCAAGGAGTTCATATGGCCCAGGTGACCAAGGCTACCAACGCCTCTGTGGAAAGCTGCAACTGACCGACAGTCTTCAAACCTGTGATTGTCACGGTATACAGCTGGTGCCAATGACCTCCTGCCACTGCCCAGAGCCAGGCTGTCATCCCTGCTGTAGTGAGAGCCTGGTCTGCAGGAGTGCTCATCTTCAGGGTCCTAGCCCTTGTCTTTGGATGAGGGTTTGCTGGTGTCACAAACAACTTGCTGCTGGTCTTAAACTGCAGGCCCCATAAGCAGATGCTTTGAGAGGCTTCTAGCAGGACTTTGATATCAAGGGTTGCTACAGACCTTATACGAAGAATTGTAGAACTCTATGCATACATCTCTTTGGATCTTGGTTAGGCAGATACTTCTGGCTATGTACACCTGTATATTGGTGAGTTACCCAGACTCAATTTTTTCCCCTTTGTTTCCTGCCTCACATTGTTCGTCCTCAGGGAGCTTGCGAGAAAAGACTTTCATGCCATACTTCTGTAGAGACAGCAATGGTTTTCCTTCCTTTCCTTCTTTTTGCAGAAACTCCAAATCTTGGAAAATCTGAACTGACTGGCAGAGAGCAATTGATGGAAGTTTTACCCAGCCAAGAAATACATGAGCATTAAGAGTTCTGTAGCAGTATTAGGAAACACTTCAAAGCTCAACTTCTCTCGTCAACACTTTGAGCACCCTGAAGCTATAGCATTGTGCTCACATTTTGTGTTTTGGTCAAGAAGCTTGCAGGTGGTCCAGAGACTTTTTTTCAACAAGGAGATATCTCTACTGATCCACACTCCTCTAACTTCTAGTATAGACTCTCACAACTCCTTTTTTCCTCTTAGTGTGAATGCCATAGGAATCCTGAAATTGTACAGCATGCAGCTACACGCCTCACAAACAATGACAGCCAATGCAAGCAATTCACATCTGTGCTTTGTTAACTGTGTTTCATCCTCCTTGATTTCAGAACAGAGTTAAAAATCCTCCTCATCATCTTCAAGTCATTAGTGGAATAATGATGAACACTCTGCTTTAGGGATTTCTCCATCCTCCAGAAGGCTCCATGTTCAAGGGAGGATAATATTTCCGGCATAGTTTTTTGGTTGCCTCACATTCACATGCACAGGGCATCTTCAGTTGAGCATCCTTGTAGAAAGAGGAGAGTGAGCTGAGCATGAGCCTGACTACAAAATAAAGAGCACATTTTTCTTTCAGAGCAGAGATTGGTACTAAAGCATATACAATGGCAGGGAGAATGGTACACAAATCTTTCTATGATTCTAATGCATGCTAAAAAAAAAGAAGAACAAGACACCTAACCTCCTCCAAAATGTATTTATTCACACCCCACAGCAGGGCAAGGGTATGGTCCAAGCAAGCGGAAGGTGGGGTGAGCTGTGAAGAAGGTGTTGTCCTCAGGCTTTATGTCTAGGCTACATCTGCCCAATTTTTAAATCTTTCTAAACCTTCCTATTTCACCTATTAAATGATGACTTTAAATACTGCTTTTGTCTTCTATCCAGGTAAAATGAGATTATGTTAATCATAAGGGACTGGGATAAAATGATGATGGGGAAAATACCATTTGCTTTTGAATTTATGGCCCTACTTCGACAAAATCAAACTTTACACATAAATATAAAAGATTGTTTTCTAAAATTACAAATGGTGGACAAATGAAGAATTGAAGATATGTTTAATTAAAGGCCTTGGAGCAGCTTGGGTGAAAGTGACCATAAAATTGCTCATTATATTTCTAGTCTGGATTAAAAATCTGAGCTTTCCCTTCTTTTTCACTCAACCTTGTTTTCTTTAGAAGGCATATTTGATGTTTTGATACTGCTTCTTGCTTAAATAAGAAGACTATTTTTTCTACATAGTAACACAAGTACAGAGCACGTTCCACTTGTGCTTTTCTGAAAAGTTACGAAGGTGGTGTCATGCCATGCTTACAAATGTGATCAAACCATTTATGCCAGTAACAGCTCATGGCCTGGTTAAACCTCGAATAATAGCTAATGCTGAAGAAACTGCTGAGCTGAAGAAGCCAGCCCTTCACCCTGCTTATCAGAAAACAAACCTGTTAGATCTAATTTGCAGTTAGATCTAGTGTAGCAGCCCTAGCAGTGTGGCTCAAGTCTGGGGAGATGTTCAGGTCCTTTTATTTTGTCTTAGAAAATTATACTGTAAGAAATTACTTAGTCTTGCTGGGATTTAATAAAGCATTTATATTTTATGTTGTGGAAAATTATGTTGACGGAAGAACATATTCGCAAGAAAGAAGCTGTGCCCTCTTCTAATGGTTGTCTCCCTTAGGAAAGAGGGCCGTTGGCTGTGAGGACTTGCCATTGCGCTGCTTTGGAGTCAAGGTTCTCACTGCTATTAATTAACGGGAGTTGGCAAGCCCTGCTTGAAGCAGGAAAAAAATCAACTCACTCCTTTCCTTCTCTTCTTCAAAGTTTTTGTAATTTTGTGAAAGACTGCAATTTTTATTTTGAAATCAGTAAGCTCTAAAATTGTCAAATTACATATATACTTATGTTAAAAAAAATAAAAATATACTGTGGTAATGTGAATGTGTTGGTACTGATAGCAAGTACAGTGGTGTGAAATGAAATCAGCCAAGTTGCTACTGGAAAATCTGTGGTGATTATCAAGATACTAGAAGTTCAGGGATTATTCCCAATTAATTTGACATACATGATATTCATTGCCTTTGCTGTACATACTAGTTATTCATATACTAGCCAATAAAATTAGGCTATCCATAAGCCTGAAGGCTCTAATTTCATATGCAGTTTAATATGCCAATAAGGACAATGCAATTTCCTGAGGATGAATAACTAGGGGCTTGCTGGGAGCTAATGTGCTAAGGTGTGCACAGAAACAATCACAACCTTCTGGTCATTAATCCCTGGGATCAGCATGTTCTGATTATTACTATGTAATTAGTTAATAAAGCTCCTTTCAAAGTGGAAGAGAACTGCTTTCTCTGAGAACAATGTGCATTGCATCATCACTGTTTATTCATTCTGGATGAATCTGATTCTCATTTAAGAGGATGTATTCTGGGAACTTAACATCTCTACTGACATGTTTCTGTTGTTTCCAACACTGCAAAACAAAACATGGTGATGATTATTGATTACTTTAATCTGAAACAAATTTTTAAAAAGCAATTTACAGTGGCAACAGTGTTTGGATTGGGTATAAAATGTAGAGATGAATGAGGGAAACTGATATTTCAGAGACAGACATTTGCATATGTGACTTGGAGAAGATGACATGTAATCTGAACAACAAATATTTACACTTTCTGATGTCCAGAAATGGAGTGATATTTGATTTAATATTTACTATTAAATTACTATTTACATTCAATAATTTTTTTTTAAATAACAGCTTTGAAGAGTATCTAGTTTTCAAAAAAAAAAAAAAAAAAAAAAAACCAAACAAAACCCAAACTGTAAATCTTGGTCTGTTTTAATTTAATGCATATGTTGCATGACATTTAAATACAAGTTGCTGAATCAACAAATTTGGAACTCCAAACAGCTTAATATTAGTGCTTTTCAAGTCAGCTCACGGTAAATTCATTGAACAGAATATTCACAGAAACAAATACAAAGAGACCTCATTGTAGTCAGGTAAAATTATTGTAAAATATTAAATGAATACTTACAGATAGGGGCTTGGCTTTGTTTTGGTTTGTTTTGGTTTAGTCTTCTGTTTTGTGTTTGGTTTTGGTTTGGTTTGGGTTTTTTTCCCAGCAGTACTTGGCCCAGGTTAACTGATTAACTTCTGAAGCTAGAAAACAGATCCTTCCGATTCCTCTGTGGAAGTTTGCTGAGTCCAGAAGAAGCAGTGAGAATTAAATCAGTCAAAAATTGTCTCAATCCCCAATCAGTAACAGCCTGATCTTCTTCATCATTAAAAGGGTCCTTTTTAAGATACAGGTCACAGAATCACGGAACGGTTGAGTTTGGAAGGGACCTCTGGAGATCTAGTCCAACCCCAGTATAAAGCTTCCTACAACGGAGCTGATATGGATTTGTATAAGTAAGGAATAAAAATGTCTTTATCCTAATACCATTAAATCAGTAGTTTATTTTAATTACAAATCTCTGCTGGAATATTAATGGAAGCACCTTTGTAGCCTTTTGTTGTATAGCAAAACCTGAAGAAAATGTTGATTAGGTAGAGTCCAACCTAATGCAGTCAGGATACTTAGGGGCCAGAGCATCTTCCCTGCAAGGGTAACAGGGTAGCCTTAGAGACAGGGCTACTTCTGCCTGAAGAAGGGAAGGCTCTGGGGACACCTCAGAGAAACCTTCTTCTGCCTACAGACAGGTCACAAAGAAGATGAAGCCAGGCTCTCCGCAGGAGTGCAAGGCAGCAGACAAGAGACTGAGGGTCTAAGATGAAACAGAAACAGCCCACAATATATATAAAGGGAAACCTTTTTCCATGTGGGAACAGTCCAGGGTGAAGCAGACTGTGAAGAGACGCATAGGGTCTGTGTACTTGGAGTTTTTCAAGATGGGGCTGGAGAAAGCGCCAAGCAGTGTGGACTAATCTTCTTGCAGCTGCTGGTATGACCAGGTGGTTGCTCTGGGATTTATCTTCGTGAGGATTCTGCTGTGTATGTCTGCTCTCTACTGACTTCTCAATGCATTGTCCCTTTACAGTCTTCTGCTGCTAATGTGCAGACTTTCTACATAATTGAATTTGTTTCATGTTTTAGCTTATTGCTTAGGTTATAAGCAAGATGCTGTGCACTGGAGTTCTAGAAACTATAGCTGATGATGGTTTTTCATATTTCAGGCAACATTTTTCCCTATTATCTTGTAAGAAACATTCCAACTCATTAGCCAGTTCATGTGCTTTGAAGATATTTTAGAGCACTCATTTTTCAATCATGACTTTGTGAAGAACAACATCAACACCATTCAAGACTTCAAGTCTGCCACCTTCAACCACTCAATAAATTTTAATCAACGGACTGGGAAGACTTGTTTTCCATAAAATCACATTGACTCAAGTTAATTATTGCCTTCCTCTAATTATTTATCAATTAAATCCTATGACAGATTAGATAGACTCTACCTAAGAGCAGCCAACAAAGGTTTACTGAGTAAGATGTTTCTCCAGCTACAAGCAAAGAACATTGAGTCAGGAAAAAGGAAGGATGACAAGGATCACAGAAAAGGCAGAAAGCTGGGGATTAGGTCAAAAAGTCCTTAACCTTTGAGATTAGCCGTATCTTCTTGCCTGCAGAGCAAAAACCATTGATAAATGTTTCAGCAGAATAAAGAGCAGCAGTGGTAAATGTGTTGCCATGGCAGATGTAAGATGGCTCATTTTCTGTGGGTTGAATCTCCGACAATTGATTGTTTGATTTTACACTATTTTGTCTCAGATTGCTATCAGATTAAGCCACCGTCATTCTGTTTATTCCTAATGAAGTATGGGAAATGTTGCAACTCTTTCAGCCAGGTATTTTCTCTCGATTCTCCTAAAATTAATTTCAATAGAGGAAATCAACTGTCTAGACTCTTCTTTAGAAAATTTGTTTCATGATTTGTGAAAAAGTTATCTGGCCCTTCTGGTTCAAGAGTTTGTCCCCTACCAATAGCTTGGTGTGCTTCTTTGATTACTGCTGGCCTGGGAATCATCTCACCGTTGTCATGAAAATACTTCATCTAGTACCTCATCTTGCCTTTTGCCAGATGTAAAGCAGTAGATGATTATAGAAAAGCTGTTACTAATGAGGTAGAAAGTGTTGTTCAAAAATTGGGCTCCTATCCTTCTTTCTTTCCTCTTTTTTTTTTTTTTTCCTTAAAATACTTAAAAGGAATTTGCTTTGTTCTTTGCCCTGCCTGCAATGGATTTTTATCTAACGTCATTAACATGTCTTATTAGACCTTCCAACTACACTCTGAGCTAGACGTCATATTCATTTTACCTCTTCCTCCTTGTTTCCTTATTAGATATCTATTGCCTAACTGGCCTTCATTTATCCAATAGGAACTTCTGCTCAAAAAATGCTCTCTGTCTTGACTGTAGATTTTTGACCATCTAAAACTTTTCTTAAAGAACTAATTTATTCTTATTCCTTCTCTTTTGTCTAATCTTTTCTTTCAGATGAAGTTGCCTAAAACCTTCCTCACATACAAGAAAACAACTATCTCCTTTTTATCAGTACTGATGATGATCCATGAATTTTACAGAATTTAAGAACTGGAGGAGGTAAAGCATTTAGACCTCAACAGAATACTACTTGGGAAGGTAAATAATGTAACTTTTAGAAGAAAATCAACTTTGTTCAATTATGTTTTAATGTTAAGTTAAAATTTGTGAACATTAAAAGAAAGTTTAAAAAGACCCCACAGAAACAGCAGTTAGCAGTCGGAAGGGATGAACAGATAAGATCTAGCAGCATGCCAGGCAGCATCCATGTCAAAAATGCAAATTTCAGAGCAACAAACTGACTCAGACCAGTCTTATTGTCCACATACATAATCTTCTAATTGGTCTATTGCGTTCAAGATACTAATATGTGTCAAGTATGGAAAAAAGGAGCCAAAAACCAGGCAAGCAAACCAACTCATAGATGGTATAACCAGCTTTCAAGCTGCTGCTCAGTCCAGTTATTATTCTTGTTATTATTATTATTATTATTATTATTATTATTATTATTATTACTCTGGACTTCAAGTCCTTAAGGTGAGTAATGGTACGTGTGACACATGTTGTAATTCTTCTACCTGTGTTATACCTGCTTCATTCCTCTTAACCAGGTTAAAAGCAATGTTTTGAACATTCCAGATATGCAATTCCTCCCACTAGATTTCTGTAATGCCAGTTATATTAAATGTCATCTTGTAAATGAGAAATTTCCAACACTTTTTGCTTCTTACTGCAAGTTCTAGCAATTTGGATGATATTTCTTTTCACTTTTTCTGTCATTTTAGGTCAATTTGTTCATGATTTGCTGAGTTAATGTCTGTGTTATATTTATCTCCTTTGCATAATTCCTTCTATTTTTTAAAGTACTACTTTCTTTACTGCTGTGCTTGCCTCCATTTCCAATAATTCTTGCTGTGACACAGAAGATACTGGTCACCCCATCTTTCAAAAATCTCTTCTATTTAAGGATCTGCAAAAAGAAAACCCATTTCTCTCCACTAATATGAATGATGTGTCTCCATTATTTTTACCCTTTTCCCTTCTCACTCTTGGGGACAGAAGAAATGGACACAAGTTTTTTTCTCACATCCATCTAGCTTTGTTTGATATGATATTGGTTCCAGGGTGTACCATTATTAATAGCAGTTTTCTGGATGTCTTCATAATTCTATCCAATTATTGCAGTTCAAGTAAAAAAGTGAGTATTTGTGCTTTTCTCCTCCAAAAAAGATGGCACAAACTATCCTTTTGTTCTTGTGCCACTGAAAGGAACGGTATAGAATCATGACATTGACAACTGCTATTGATAATCTTGATATAGAATCCTAGAATCATGGAATAGTTAGGTTTGGAAAGGACCTTAAGAGCATCTAGTTCCAACCCCCCTGCCATGGGCAGGGACACCTCACACTAAACCACGCCACCCAAGGCTATGTCCAGTCCAGCCTTGAACACCTCCAGCGATGGAGCACTCACAACTTCCCCTGGCAACCCATTCCAGTGCCTCACCACCCTTACAGGAAAGAATTTCTTCCTCATATCCAATCTAATCTTCCCCTGTTTAAGTTTGAACCCGTTACCCCTTGTCCTCTCACTACAGTCCCTCATGAAGAGTCCCTCCCCATCATCCCTATAGGCCCCCTTCAGACACTGGAAGGCTGCTCTGAGGTCTCCACGTAGCCTTCTCTTCCCCAGGCTGAACAGCCCCAGCTTCTCTTCGTTGATGCTTGCTTCATGCTACAAGGATGACTATCAGGTTATGTCCTGTTAAACTGAGTTTTACTTCTTCACAGACAGATTTCTTGGCATTTGACTTGCCAACAACCCAGTAACCATCTGCTGTCCCCAGCCACATTGAAAAATATTTCTATTTCTCACCTTTGGAGAGCAGTCTCCAGTCTGTACTGTACATGAGGATGATACTGAGGTATGCAGGAAAATAATGGCTTTGTCCAGTCTTGTGGGAAGTCCGGAATATCACCAAGAAATTAGTGACTTTATTTTGACATTTCAATTAGTTGTTTCTTGAAAGGGTCGTTTGATCTGGACTGACATTGATATCTGCCTAGTTTTGTAAAGGACACTTTCAAACTGATAAAGGTCTTCGTTGAAGTTTCCTCAGTGGTCTGGCTGAGAAAGAGAGGGCCACGTTTTTTTCCTACAGCTTGAGAAATATAAGGTACCAGTGGGGTTACCACAAAACTGCAGAGCATATCTTTGTTATTTATGCAAAAGCAAACACAGAAATGTTAGCAGAGTTAAAACTCAAACCATTTGAGACTAAAGTGATACTTTGTTTTTATTATTTTGTTCTTGACAGTGGATAAACCAGTACAATCATAGGGATGAGAAATACTGGATGTTCCTATATTTGGTCAATGACTGTTAAATACCGTCCAGAGAAAATATTTTCTTCAGAGGGAGGGACTTGAATAACTGTTTCTTTTAAGTAAATGCGATATCACTTGCATCGAATTCTGAGCTGCAACTGGGTGTATGAGGAAAACTTAGACCCATGGTTATTGTGTAAACAGTGATACTGCAGCATTAACTCCAAGGCATGGTCTTGATCAGCATAGAAGAGAAAGGGAAAGAATTGTACATAAATGAGTATAAACCAGCAAGGGCCCAAAATTACTCTGCAGAAACAAAATTACATTTCAGTCGTGCAAGACTGTTCTGTGTATTTTAAGCAACAGCTTGCATCTCCTTTCACGGAAAGGGATCACGTACACATGATGCTGTTACTCCTCTAAACTCTGAGCATCTTCCTTCTGAGCGATGCTGCTGCTCTGCCAGCTTCAGACAAAGATATCGAAGAAAAGAAAAATGAAAGGAAAGAAAAATAAAAAGCTCAGGAATTTTTAGGGTCTTGAAGTTTATCCCTACATGCTGGTGTGAAGATTTCCTTAGGTGCTTACTTACAAATAGAGCAAGAGGCAACCTCTGCCCAGCCTGGGGTTCCTCAAGGACTGCAAAACTGACCTAACATCCCTGTGCCTCAGTGCATAAAGGCAGCAATAGATCTCTTTCCTTGATGTCTGCAAATCTCATGCCTGATGTATTCCTTGGGGAAACCAACCATAAAAGCAACTATAATGGGGAGCAAAACAATGAAATCAGTGAGTTTCTGTTTTACCAGGATACTGTAAACAGCAAGCCAGAGGCAGCCTGCTTTGGCTTAGCAATGTGACTGGGGGACTGGATATTGATATGAATGAGAGAAAGGAAAGATTAAGAGAAGTTGCTAAGCAACCAGGGGAAATTATTCTTGGAAATGACATTTGGACTGAAAAGGGCCAATGTCTGACCTAAGTCTTCCTGCTGCAGAGGGCTTAACCTAATAACAGTGGTATGCACAGTTATCTGCAATGGGCTATTCACTGTCTTAAATGGAAGTTACTTAATAGCAAGAGAACTAATCAGAAGATGGAGAAGCTGTAACCTGCAGAAGTGAAATGGGCTAAGATAAAACTAAGGGGGAAAAGCAGAATAATAACTGCTTGCAGCAAGAGAGCTAAAGCCTTGTCATTGCTACAGCTGGAGCACAGGCAGCAATGATAGAAAGAGCACATAACTGTTCAGCACATCAAGTTGCATTGCTATATTTACAAGTGGCATGTTCAGTATTTTTTGTTAAGAATACAATAGAATAATATAGTAATATCTTGGGAAACATAACACCATGCAAAAAGGAACAGAATTATAACAGATTGCAAGAGTCACTTATGCAATAGTCTTCCAAATTCATTTTCAGTATAAAGAACGGGTATTGCTTGTTCACAAGGGTGAAGAAGAGTGGGACTAGTCCCTGGACAGCACTGCATAGTTAACCTGATAGCACACTCATATACACTTGTGTGTATGTATGCCGCACACAGAAACATATTATGCAGTGTTTCACTGGCAAGACCAAGATCTTTAAAGGAAGCTGGGGAACAGATTTGATCAACAGCAGTGGCAAAGCACCTAATCTACCAGTAATTTCAATGGGAAATTGAGTATTTGGTATCTCAGGGCTTTGGCCGCAGTTCCTACCAAATGGCTTAGACTCTCATCTCCAATTCTAGACAAAGTCAAGAGGACAGGAATGAAGCTTTTATTTCAAATAGCTCTAATGATCATAATGTCTTATGGACAATAGTCTGAGCTGATAATGTCTATTATACTACTGTAAATTGCATTATGGCATTGTGGTGATATTTTATTCTATTTTATTTTATTCTGGTGAAAGAGAGAAGTCTAAGAGCTGAGCCAAGCTCTTGCTTTCACCTGGTCAGAAGGAAGCTGTGGGCAGCCCACAGAGCAAAGAACAGGCTCACACTCAGACGATGAAAAATCCTTTCTGCGGTCTTAACTTTTACATTTCTCGTTTAAACATATTGTCTTGCATGAGTCCTTTAATCTAGATCCATGCCTTCAGCTAAGTAATGTCAAATTTTTTACTAACTGGAACCAAGAAGCTAATCTTGCACATTTCTCTAGTTTGGACGTTTGCACTAGTATGAAAAGACCGTATCATACAGACGCTTTTGTAAAACTCACTGAAGGGGTAACAGTTTTTCTTTTACAAAATCAGCACATCAGCATGAGGAAGGTAAAACAGATTTAAAAGCAAAGAATATATTTGTGGTTTAACTTTGAAGCTGATCTCATGAAATGTTGAGGTCTAAATGGACTTATCATCATCTTATCCCCATTTGCTATCCCTGTAGCCTCAGAGACATACAAAGAGAGATGGCATCTCTTAACCTTGAATCGCTTGCCTGTCTTCTACTTCGGCATATATTATATGCTTACATCTCTGCTCCACAAAGAAAAAGTAATGCCAAGCAGCGCATGCTGTCAACATTTTAAAACATGTCAAAATCCTGAAATATTATGCACTGATTATGCATCAGAAAAAAAAATGCTTGAAATGATGAACAAATTTTTGACTGAAATATCCTGTTTTGCGTCCACAGAGATCTTTGGTGAGAGACTACTCTATTTTTCTCAAGTAGTTCTGCCAAAGATGGTTTCCTTCAAAAATGAAAATCCAGTTGGGAGCAGAAAAGTAAGTAAGCTTGTTTTCCAGTTTATAAGTATAAATGATGTATGGAAATAAAATTTATTTCTTCTAAAATCTTGACGGGCACGGTCACCAGAAACAATCTCTTCAGTTCATTATATTTTTTAATAAATAACCTTTTACGTTAGAATATTATTTGGTAAGATTATTTTTAATTACATGTCCAGCAAATTTAAGGCAATTTAACAAATAATACTACTTTTAAATTCTGCTGCATGTAATTTAGCTGACATCTAATTTCCTTCTAAGTGTTTCTTTGACATATCACAAATGCAAAGTTCTTAGAGAGAGGGCATTTGCTATTTACATTTATGTAAGCAGCCATTGAATTGTAAATGGTTATATAACTTAACACAATTATTCAGTCTTACTTAATCTGGTGAAGACACTGTATACATCATTGTTTTATGAAGAATTATGAAATCTAATGAAAGAACTAGAGTAGTTAAGACAAGTATAGCAATTGAAAATTCGCATATAAATATAACTTCACAACAGAAATCTACT
Organism: Ara ararauna; assembly: GCA_028858755.1. NCBI lineage: Eukaryota > Metazoa > Chordata > Aves > Psittaciformes > Psittacidae > Ara > Ara ararauna. Next base: position 94,105,979 of record CM054410.1, read on the forward strand.
TTTCTTTAGGAAAATAAAAAGAGAACAAGACTAAAAGGCATGACAACAAAAATGAGGACATCTTCTGTGGTGCTGATATGGTATTTTACATCAGTTCCTCCCAAAAACACAGTGTAGGTCAGGCTTTTGAGTCATGATTTGAGCATTATGAAATGCTAGGTACACTAAAGCCAGCACAGAGGGGTGAAGTTTTGCCTTTGCTAAGTATCAGTAAAATGCACCTATTGCTGCTAAGGAGCCAGAAAAACCAACACAACATGAAAAACAGGTGTTGGAAGTTGCTGGAATAAAGGTGCTAATTGAGCTTGAGCACGTGTCCATTTTCACCTGCACAACCTAGTTCAGGGAGTTGCATTTCCCAGCCCACAGTACAGCAAGCACAGGGCTTGTGGCAGTGCTATAGTGTGATGTGCTGCAGCACATGTGAGCTGTCTTGGGTTAACAGCTCTGCTAGAAACCATTGCAGGTCCGAGTATACAATGATAGAAGATTGTTAGAAGCATGTAGTACCAAAACTGCAGAACTAATCCTAATCCTTCTCAGATTAAACCAGCTCTGAGAAACTGTGGATATAAAGTACCTCTAGCCTTGCAGGGGGCCAGTGTCCTTGCAGTCCCAGGCAGTGATGCAGAAGGCAAGCTGGTAGCAATACTGCCTTTGCTTTCCCCTGAGTTTTAACACCAAAGAGGGTGACTTGGGCCACGGAGCAGCATTGAGATTGCTTTAATACATGCAGCTACCAATTTTTACAACAGTGTGCTCTGACTGCTCCTCTTCTGGACGGCAAGTTGATGCAAGAGGCTTAACTCTGGGGTCATGAAGTCTCTGGCATTAAAGCTGTCTCTCACTCCAGGGAAATCTCCTCCTTCTAAAGGGTGGCTTTCTGGCCTTTTCTGACATTAAAACAGTGCTCCCACTGTAATGGGATTGACCTAATTTTGATTAGATGTTATAGTAATATCTACAGTCATGAAAATAAAATAAAATGTAGGGGAGGAAAGGAGAAGGTAGAAAACTTATCAAGAGTTTTTACCATATGTTTTTCTCCTATCTTTATCCATTTACAGCACCATGTCTTTCCAGCAAGGTTAGCAGGTGAAAGCATGAGTTTGGCACTTGGTTTCTTTGCTAACTCTAAATACTGTGCCCAGACGGCACGTGGTTCAGCACCACGCAGCCACCTTTTTTATCCCTGCCAGGGAGCTCAAGGAACTCGCAGGTCACGGGCCACGTGTAGGGCGTAGTGAACACCTCCACTCAGACTCCCTGTGGCCATGGCAGCAGATAATCACGCGTATAAGGTCACCACTTGAGTCTCTCCATCACTGCAATGTTGTAGCATCAAAACATTAAAAATAATGCACTTCAGACTTAAATCTGTAACAAACATCCTCAGCAAATGAATCTGCTCAGGTTTAAGACAAGCCGAAATGTACAGTGAACAAACAGTGCTTCAAAGAGTTACAGGAAAATTTTAAAACATATTTGCACACATCAGGTTTTCATACCATTATGGTTTCTAAATATCAGGAAAAATGTTGACAGCAGAGTTAGGTTTTCACAAACAACAGCATGAAAGCTCAGAATACCCTGACTGGTTTCACAGGAGGCTGCAGCCTGTCAGCTATGCTGCTCAGGGATTGCAGCCACCAGCAGCCCAAATTGTTTTTCAGCTGCAGTATCTGCCTGTCTTCAAAGACCTGCTGTGATGTTTGCATCCCAGGGTCACACCAAGATGGAGCCTCCTGAGGAAGGTGAAGGGTGGTGGATGCTGGCCACACAGTCTAGTGACCAGGAGAGAGGACATGCTCAAACAGGTTTTTCGCTTTTGGAGGACTCTGGAGGATGCTCAGGTACGGGCAGGAAAGACTCGTTTGAGGGATGCACCAAAATGGGGTAAAGACTGGGACTCTGGGCAATACGTGGGTGATAGATGGTAACATCCTGCTGTTTCTTGAAATTTTCCTTTGCATTAACCAGTTGCTAACCTGGTTCTGACTGCAATTTCAGTTATTGCTTTAGAAAGTAATTTCAGAACACTTAAAATCTTCTTTAAAATCAGGATCAATGAAAACCCAAAAATTAATATCATATAAGGCTTTGTTTATGTGTCAATAAGGGGAGTTTAAACTTCTTAAGTTGTCATTGAAGTTGCATTAAAAGATTGTGTGTGACTATTTCGTCTGACACCACTTACAGTTTCACAAATTGAAAAACATAAAGAAATAAAGTGTGGTTAAGCTTTTTTCCTCCATACTGTGTCCAGATTTCCGATACAGCAGCCACAATACTGGGGCCTTTTGGAGTTAGGATGCTAAACAGATTTGAATCTGGCAATACAAGTAATATTTGCTTCATCTTATTTATGTTTTCATGCTGGCATAAAATAAATAGCATATCCAGGTACACAAAAACACCTGCTGCTTATTTATGTGTTGGTAATGGCACTTAAGCCTGGTTTTGGCTGCTTTTTCCCCCGTTGAGCAGCCTAAACACTTAGAAAACTGGCTGCTGCTGCCCTCCTCCAGCATGCAAGTTTCTTCACCTTCACTCAAGATAGGCCATGGAGCTGCTACTGTTCTGCAGAGACCCCCTTTCTTCTCACACATCCTCTAGGGCACAGATGCTGGAGACATTGCTTCCCCACTTCCTAACACTTGCCTCTGTCTTGTTGAGATTTTAACCATTAAATGTGACCATTTTAAATTACCAAACAGGGTAATTTTTACTTAATATTAAAAAGTTTAAATTGTCAACCCAGGGAGTGCCTCTCCCTTGGGATTGCTTTTTCCACTCATGAGGGCTCATGCCTGTGATTCCCAAGAATGAAGTGCTGTCCATGAGCATGCTGACAGAGCTTGTCCAGCTTTTCCCCAATTGTCACCCCTTGTTCAGTGATCTTCTGGTTTGCTTTTTCAGTGCATGTTCTTAGTAGTGAAGTGTAACTCCAGAGCCACCTGGGAAGTAATTGTGCTCCTCATAAAACATAATAATACTATTTATCAGGGTGTGAGGCAAATCTTACGCTTTTCAGTTCCAGCCCCAGAGTGAAAAGAACATTTTCCTTGTATTATGAAAACACAAGAGCCCCACACTGAGAGGCAAACAGTGCTGGGGCACTATTGGATATGGTTACTTTAATAATACTTTTGCCTCTGCTTTCAGGAGGACTGCAGAAACAGTTTCTTGAGGCAGCCATTGAGTGCTTGTGTCAGGGCTTCGGGTGAAGGTTGTAGAAAGGAAACAGGGACAATGCAGAGAGGAACATCTTTAGATGAGTTTTGCAGAGAACAAAGTGTCTCACTTCCTTTTGGTTTTTGTGAAAGAAGAACAAAAAGAAGTTTCTTACTTTGTAATGTGGGCAGGGGTGCATGTGTCTGAATGTGTGTGTATATATGTTTTATTTATATAATTTTTTCATATATATATATTCAAAAATCTTGAATAATTCTTAAAAACTCTTCTCAGGGAGAAAAGACATATAAAAATAAAGCAGCTGGAAATTAAGAGGAAGAAAAGTAATCCAGGCTGTTTAAAAGCCTAGATCTCATTTATGGTCTCTTTTAAAAGAGGACAATTGAATATGTGAATGTTGCTTCTAATAAATAATGTATTTTATTGTGCTGTCAGATTATCTCATGGGAAAGATATCAGAATCTTAAAAGCAATCATAATCTGGTTATCAGTTACAAACTCTATTGATTTATTTTTTAAATGAAAAAGAGAAGTGCAATATTTGCTTTTAAAAGATGATAATTTTACTGACTTGTGTGGGTTGAGAATAAAAGAAGCAGCTGATGGGAAGTCTGCAGATCTGATTGAAGAATAAAAAAAAAATTATTCCTACATAAGCTGAAGCATAGACAAATAGCCCAGTTTGCTCTGTTTATGATGGCTGTTAGTGATCTGGGACCAGAGAGGAGGCAGGGATTAATAATATTTTATTGCTGTTTAGGGAAATTTTAAATGGAGCCATTGTGCTACTTTCCTGGTTAAAGCTTCATCAGGGAATGAGAAATGACTCTTCTATACAGTTAGTAAAGAAGCAGGATCTTCTTGCAGATGGTTTTTGCATGTCAGTTGGGAATTGGTACTTCTAAGGCTAATGTGTGTGTTTACGATGTGGAGTAGAGGCACAGAAGACTGCTTCATTAGGCATTTTTTCAAGTCACATAGGCCGCAGAAAAATGTTCAGAGAGAATATACGTGTCATTGAGAGAAATTTGCAAATCTGCAACAGAGTTCAATGGGAAACAAAGCAAAACACCAAACCCAAATAAAAATTAATAACTCCCCAGATGCATTTAACTGCTGCTGGAAGAGGTGTAACAGGGCTGAAAATCAATCTCAGAAGTGTCAAGCATAGACATTTCACAGATGATTTTCTTTTTCTATGGCAATAAGAAAGGAAGAAAAAGCAGAAAGTGTGGAATTCAAGACATGGGTCAAGCAGCACAGCCTGTCCACTGTTTCCTTCCTGAGGTGTAGCGAGTCATTCTGGGAGAGAGAGTGTTAGTCTGCTATCATCCCACCTGACATTTTTGGTCCAACAGAGTGGGGACATAGCTATGTGCTTTCCCCTGGGCCTTTTGTGACACACTGTTGCTTTGTGGATTTCTGGGGACAGAAGGATGTTGGTGGACCTTAGATTTGTTTCAGGAGTTTTGAGGAGAGAAGAGGGTACAGAGAACATGCAGTTCTGCAGTGGGCAGCCACCCACCTGCAGTCACTGGCTGGTACTCAGATTCCCCGGTGCTGCAGTCCCGCCCTGCATGCCCCCATTTCCATAAAGAACCTGTGGCTGTGTCTGAGTTTCATTGAAGTCATCTTCCTCCCAGGCTTCTCCGATGATGAATTTAGTCTTTACTATTTTGCACTCACTTACTCCTAGAACCGGGCTGGTATTGCAGTTATTGATGAAAAAGACAGTCTTCAACTCCTCTAAGGGAACTGCAATATGCAGACCCGCTGACAGCCTAGTTTGCGTCTGAATTTAATTAGTTTTACTAGGACTGATGCAAGGCAGAGTCGAAATCAGTCGTTTATTATCCCATAGACTGTCTGCTTCTCTGTGCAGCACTAAACATACCCTGAAATACCATGAGCAGCCTCAGTAGGATACTGAGGAAATTGGTATTTGTGAACAACCTAAAGGGTAAAAGTTTAAGACAAAAACTTCTAGCAATCACAGGCTGTTTATTTTAATTAAAATAACAAACTGAAAGTTTTGTAATTTAAAATTAGCTTGCTAGAAGCAAACAAGCACACATAAAGTATAATGGCTAATAGTGTAGACTGCTGATGGACAATAAAATTATTGGCACTTCTAGCTCATCCTTTAAATACTCATATAAAGAAGTGGTATCATATGAAAAAAAAAGTTACTTGAACCATTTTTTTTCCTCTTTCAAATATAAAAAGCCTGCAATCCAGGGAAAGCATAAGATACAGAATTTTATTTCCACTGTGATCCTTTCAAACTTCATACTAAAAGTATATAAAAATTTATGAAAATACATATACAAAGAATAAGCATGTGAGCACTAAACCAACTGAAAGGGCTTTGTATTTTCCACAAGTTTTTTTCTCATTTTGCAAAGGTTTTATACCATAAAAGCCTTATTCACATCTGCATATTTACACATATGAGAGACTTTCGTGTTTTTCATTTTTCCAGAAGGACCTACAATTCCTTTGGCTGCTCAGATGAGAAGGACCCAGGCAGCCTTCTTTTTGTTTTAAAAGTTGTCTGCTCCTTTATTTTATAAACTTGTGCTACTTCACAAGAGAAAGCAGAGTGCCTCTGTTTAACTATTTTGTAATGATTGCGGCAGCTAACATTTCCTGAACCTCTGACAAATTGCTCTTTGATGTAAAAACCTGTGTTTGATTATTCTGGGTTAAAAAGGGCAATAGAAGAACAAGCTTGATTTTGGTACTGCATTAGATCTCAAAGATCAATTTTATTTTCTTTTTAAATACACAAAATTGCAGTGAGACCTGATCTGCAGAAGCAATGTCAACAGGAGTGAGTATCTGCAGTTCAGGTAAGAAATCCCAATCTTTTTTTCTACTCAATATTTAAGTTAAATACAAGCTTATGCTACTGCAAGAATTTACCATTTCAGGGCAAAATGTTATAAAAAAATTTTCAACATTATGCCTTACAGTCTTATGCTTCCTCAAAACTAAGGAACAGCTGCCAGCTGATGAGAATTTTAGTAGATTATAAAAATTTTCAAGTAAGAGCTTTCCTAGAGAAGCTCCACAGAAAGATAGCTTTTAAAATCAGGACAAAAATATGAGGTAAAGGGGGATGTCCTAAGAGGTATGTTGGGGACTCTCTACATAAGAAGGATGTGGGCCTGTTGGAATGAATCCAGAAGAGGCCATGAAGAAGATCAGGGAGCTGGAGCATCTCTCATATGGAGACAGGCTGAGAGAGTTGGGCTTGCTCAGCCTGGAGAAGAAAAGACTGGGGAGACCTAATAGCAGCCTTCCAGTACCTAAAGGAGGCTACAGAAAATCTGCGGAGGGATTTTATACAAGGGTATGTAGGGGTAGGACAAGGGGGAATGGCTTTTAACTGACAAAGAGTATACTTAGATTATACATCAGGAAGAAGTTCTGTGAGGATGGTGAGGCCTTGGCACAGGTTGTCCAGAGAAGCTGTGGCTGCTCTATCCCTGGCAGTGTTCAAGGCCAACACGGGGATTTGAGCAGGGGTTTAAACTTTCAGGTCACTTCCAACCCAAACCATTTATGATTCTATTCTGTGAAGGAGGAAATAACCTGCAGTAAGTGAAAATAACCACAAGCAGTTTAGAAACTTTTCCAAGTGCAAGGCAAGATGGCTATTACCTAATGTGCTGAAATTAATCAGATTGGTTTCAGAGTACAACCACTCAGGTAGCACATTAAGAAGGGAAAAGTTGAAAGCTTGAGGGATCATGCTAAATTAATTCCTGCCTTGAAAAGGCAGGAGCTGTGGTTAGCCAGGCTGAGGTATAACCCGACTCATGTAAGCCTGATACCAGCCAGCCAACTCTCTGTAGACCAGCAGACAACCCATGTTGTTGTAACTTCAGAGCTGATTCATAAAAGTAAGGGATGCTCTGGTGTTCTTTATTATGTCTTTCTGCTCTGCTTACAGATATTTCCAGCCTGTAGATGCTGGCATTGCACCCAAGCCAGACAGGTGGCCTGGGGAAGTATTCTATGCTGCAAAGCACTGAAAGAAAAAACATTTCATAGGGCAGAAAGGCCAGGGAGAGGCAGAGCTTTCTACCTGCTCTGCCTCTTCATCTGGCCTGGCATGGGCAGCATGTGCTCAGGGATGTGAAACACACTGGCACATTGCTTCCAGCACCAGCGGGTGGTGACCCCTGGGGAGATCTCAGCATTTTCATGCTCCATCCTCACCATGCTGGTTAGCAGATCTTCCCTGTTTACAGCATCCAGCAATTAGTACAATTGCTGAATTTTCAGCAGTAGAATGAACACTGTTATTTCAGGGGTTTTATGGATTTACAGTGAGAGTAAACTAGGGGTAGGAATAAAAAGTTGGCAGGAGGTACTGCAAACTTGCTTGTTTTTTGTAGCCCACGGGTATTAGCTCTATAGCTGAAAAGCACCTAGAAAACATCAGTGCAAGCAGACTGATGATTGCAAAAGCTCAGCTTCCAGAGAAAATTTCACCTTAACTAAAACAGTAATTCTTTCAGGAAAACAGAGCTATCTGTCATGATTGCAGTTGGCAAGCCTCACTAGCTTTACAGTTGTTATTTAGAAGCACAGTGTTTGCCAACATAATATAATCATAGAGGAAAGTCTCTTTACTTCAAAGAGGAAACAGCTTTGAAATGGCAAATGAAGTTGGGCAGATTTTGGCAACTACTTTAAGAGTGAATTATTACTGAAAATATATTTTTTTGCTACACAAATACTCTGTTTTCCATCAGAACTGCTCAGGAGCAGCAGACGCAGTGGTACCACTTTCATAAGCTAAGGCAAAGCCTTGGTAAAGTATTAACATGCATCTACAGCTGCCACCTAGGCGCTGACTGATTTAGAATAGATTACTCTTTGCATGCTGAGCATTTGGCAGGCTGAACTAAAATGCTTAGATTATTTGATTGATTTCCATTTCTATGATAATACCATGTTTGTTCAGTCTTCCCTCTAGCTCAATGCCAGGGATAGGTATTTGCACTCTCAGCCCCCTCCGTGTACTGCGCGTACAACAGTTGGCATTGCAGTTTGGTTAGTTGCTTGGAGACAGCTGCAGGGACGCACAGTGGCATAAATCACACCTGACTGTTGCTAAGGAAGTAAGACCGTCTCCTGCTTTTCCTTCAGGCTTTGTAATAATAGAGGCAAACAAAATTCATATTCAGGATATTTAAAATATTGCTTTAATTTACCAAAAGTGAAAAGGAAACTATGTAACGCACATCTGTAACAGCTTTCCTGGGGAACAAATACTGAATTTACTTTCTTCTGGAGGTGATTACTGCAGGTGCAGGATACGAAGACGTTGTGTGATGAGGAATAACTGGACAAAATCAGGATTTGGGACATAAAAACTCAACAAACTTTCCGGAGGGTTTTTAAACTTGCAGAGTGGTGCCTGCTGCTCGCCCTAATGTTTATGAAGCTTCAAATAAGAAAACAAAACAAAAAAAAAAAACAAAAACAAAAACCCAAAAAAACCCAACTCCCCCCAAAACCCAAACCCACCAAAATTTTTGCTGCTAAAAGCTTGACCGTCAAAGTGAAAATCTGACTTGAAAAGCTAGGTTTTCTTCAGGAAGAACACAAAATAAATGAATTTGTCAAGCTAATAAAGAATCACAGATGTATACTTCAGTCGTCCTTGACAAAATGCTTGTTAATGACTTAACTAAAACAATACATTTGGGGAATAACGGAGAATCTGTGAGCACATTTCTTAGCCTGTCCCACCTTTCCCTTAGGCTTCTTTCCTGAGCGGAAAGTGGGAAGTGGTGCAAGCACTGTGGACCTTTTGCTGCTGGTGGTCCCTCAGAGCAACAGGAAGGCATTGGGCATGCTTGGCTCTGAATTATTTTCTGCCCTTGGTGAAAATGGTGTGCAATTAGCTCTCTTTTTGTAAACATGACTTCACAGTGTGTGGTGTGTGTTATTCTGACTTTTTTCAATACAGACAAGCTTTCTCATCTTTTGTCCTTTGCAAAACCTACGTAAGTTCCTTATCATCACAGCATAAAAAATTTTGTGTTGAAAACAAAATTCTTCACTACAGGTAAACACATCCCTGGAAATTTTACTCTGGAGAGGTATTAAGAGGTTTATAGGTACCTCAACATCTAGATTTCTGTTAACATTACTGGCACTGATTTGCAGGCCTCATAATTATTTCTTTCTGTCTCATTGTTTATTTTGATTTATATGACCAATAAAGGAAGAACCTATCCCTGTCCCTAAGCATTCCTCTCAACTTTTGAGATGCATCTTAAACTTCCCAAGCTTTATCAAACAAACCACAAGCAACATTTATTCCCTCTTATGAATCTTTCAAAGACACCAGCTAAAATGTCCATCATTTATCCTCCTGAGAAATTTTGCTTTCAAAATTCAGGAAACAGAGCTGGCTTTGAAGTCTTGGCCAGAACACCTTTCTTTAGGCAAAATAAAAATGTCAAGCAATACAAATCTTTCCCAGTAATACCTCCCCTCAGACGTAGGGTATGGCTGATGCCATGGATGTCCCCAGTGATGGCTGGGGGAGGGTCAGGTGGGTAGTGGGTCTTGCAGCTTTCCCCACCATGGGTAACTTTGGAGCTGCAGGAAGCATAGAGGAGAGCTGTAGGAATGACAAAGCAAAAATCCACCCAGGCTTTCACATGCACATTTATCCACTTGAATGCTTGTATGCTACCTAGTCCTGCAGGTTATTAATTTGTATTGCATCAGTGAGTAGGGGTCCCTATTAGCATGCAGCTGTGAGCAACCCCTGAGCTGAAGAATTTAGTGTTACAGCAAAGAAAATGAATTGCAAGGAAACAGAAAAATAAGGAAATAGTTAGGGTCAGAGTAGCATATATTACTGCCACAGCTGTCTGCCTAACCATTGCAAGGTGTTCTGTAGCTGCTATGCTGTAAATGGATTACCAGAATTTTAAAGAAATCACTGTTCTTTCTGCTTTTCCTGATCTCTTATATCCCACAGACACAGGCAGTTTCAGCTGGAGATTCATTGCCTTTTCATACTTACATTTTTAAATATTTTCTTTGTGTGCGTACATGAAATGCCAGAAATCCCTCCTCTATCTAGCAAGACTTCCTTTTTGCAAGTTCTGGTTGAGCATTAAAAAGACATTCAGATTATAACAATGTACTTTCACGAGGACTCTTTTTTTCTGAAAGTATTATTCCTTTGTTGGCAAACCATTTATCCTCTGATGGCACACACACAGTGTCTGAAATCCTTTACTCTCCTGTTTTTCTTAATTACCCTCCTCCATTATCCCACAGCTCCTTTCCATGCAGCAGAAGAAAGTGGCACTTCAACCTGAGCTGAACTTCTCTAACTTCCTGAAAGTTGCTCAAATGGCTTCTCACAATAAAGAGAATTTCTACATTATTTTATAGTAAGAAATATTAGAGAAGAGAGTTGGAGTGGTGACTAATAGGTATTCTTCTCTCAAAGCCTTGAAATATCTCTAGTGTGGGTGATGAACCATGTTCCAGCTGGACTTCCAACTTCAAGCATGCGTGAAGCACATTTCAAAAACAGCTTTTCTCTTCCTGGAGGCAACAGGGTTTCAAAGCATTTCATTTGCCCTCTGGTATGTTTTTAGTTTGGGGTTTAAGGACATCTTCCTCCAGACAAGTGAAGAGAATTTTCATCCAGTTTTCAGGAAAGTAGAACAATTCAGGGAATCAGTGCATATTTCCAGGTAATTTACAGTAGAAAAAGTAGTTCATGCTTTTTCAATCCTTCCACAACACTGTCTGTTTAGCCAACTGTAACTTGCAAAGCTCTTGCAACATCCCAGGGAAAGCCAAAACAGTGCTCCTGAAGGCTGTCTCTGTTCTGTGCCGTGCCAAGCCTAACATTGACTTCAAAGGGGTGAGAATTTTTCCCACTGTGTCTCCTCTGTCTGTGTGTGATTCAAGTTGTTTATCATGCAGACCATTCACTGCTGCCACTTCCCTTTCAGCAGTAGGGAACTCAAAAATGAAATTGTAAAAATGGGACATTTTTTCTCTCTGTTTCACTTCATATCGTTCGTGGACCCAATGCTGCTGTTTCTCAAATGGCATATACTTAATTTAACCATGAGGAGACATTATCAGCTGGTATTTACAATTCAGCTGCTGCTGAATATGTGATATCATTTCCACACAGAGATTTTCAACAAAAATACTTATGTCCTGAATTAATGTTTATTTTCTTCCATTCAAAAATGCATAATGTCTGCTTCTGATATGTTTACATATGCTTACAGTTGCACAGGTCTGTTGATTTACATAGAACTGCATTTTACCATGCTTTAACTCAGAAAGAATCTTGTTAATAGGAAAGGCTACTTAAAGTGCTAATGAACCTACCACTTAAAATGACACTAATTAAGTGTAATAATAAATACTGTGTTGCGTACCGCCACTGTGCTCTACTTAGCAAGGTCTTTTCATTTGTCCAAAGAGTGATGAAACTAACCACCAGGCTTTTTTCCTCTCCAGCTTCTTTCTCTTCTCCAAGTCTGTCTGTGCCTCCTTCATTTCCCAGTGCCACTGCTAGTGCTGAGGACTGCCCTGAGAGCAGTTGTAGACACAACCCAGCCATTCCCTGGCTCCCCAGACCAGGCTCCATGTTAACCCCAGCACCAGAGGAGCTTTCTCTCCACGGCAGCCCGCTAATGATGACATTCCCAGCACCCCCCCTGACAGCCTTGTCCCATGTCTATTTTAGCTTCATCCTCAGGTATGTGGTCAGCAAAGCTGTAATTACTACAAGGAAAACACCCTCCATATCACCTTAGGTGAAAGAAAATAGCATGTGCACTGTCTGGATTAAGTTTCTGTTTTCCACAGCAGCAGGAACTGGAAATCTGTTGCTTTGCACAAACAAGAAAGGGTATTTCAGTGAAGTTTGTATATCTGTGTGCAGATTATAGTCATGCTATAACCTACTTAGCCCTTGCAAATATACATGTTGAAAGCAGCTGGTTTACAGAAAGGGAATATTTACTGCTGTGAAGAATTGCTTTTCCCCATGGTCCTCAAAAATTGTAATGAGAAGACCAAGTACCTGTAAAAAAGCAGAAGAGCTAAAAGATCAGATGTATATTCAGGCAAGGTGATGGTATGCTGAATTCAGGCTGTAGGTCAAGGAAAAGAGCTGCTCAGTGCTATTGTGGAAAGCACTGGAGCTTTGTTTTGCTGTCAGAGTGATGTCCTGGATCTGCAAGGAACACTTTGAATTCAGACTCCACTTTAGATGTGACATCCTTCTCGCCTTAAAAAAACCCCAACAAAACAGATGACCTCTAGTGCTCTCAGCAGGCCTTGTGAGGCTAAGGCATGAACAGTGGTGCACACAGCCCCGACACTGGTCCTGCTGGCAAGGGTGTGAATGCTGTCTTTTCCCCCAGCTACTCATCCTGAATGGCATACCCCTCCCACCACTGTCCTACTTGCATGTGTCTTCCCTGCCCCCTGTTTGATTCAGTTGATGGCAAAGGACAACTTTTGAAGGATGATTTTAATTTGGCCAATGTATATTTTTCGATAGGACTCTGAATATACTGGCAAAACATGACCATACTTCAAAGTCTTGAATCCAAAATGCAGGTGCTGATACCTTTTTTTGCTAGACTACGATTAGATAGATTGTGAGATAGGTGCTTCTGTGGATCACGGCCTTATTCTGATTTCCAAGCTACTGCCTCTAATGAAAAATAGCTAAAAATGGGTAAAATGGGAAACCACTCCTAAAATACTGGCTCCTGCAGTAATGAGCACTGCATTAAAGCTGCAACCTGCAAGCGCTGCAGTGTTTGCAGCATGCTGTATTTTGCAATTCTCTCTGGTAGACAGCAGTGAGAGGAGGCTGGCTGGAGGAAGATGACACCTTTATGTTGGATTATGGTGCTTGCGGGTTATATGGAGGAGTCTCTGATGGTCTTTTAAACCCTAGTCTTTCCCAAGAGAATTAGTCAAATGTTTTAAAGCCATAGTGGCTAAAATGTGTGACTTTATATTGAAAAAAAAAAAAAAGTTTTTATCTAAAGGGATTGTATTTTTATTAAGAATTCCTCATATGATTCATTTGAATGGTGTCATATGGATCATTACATTTTCAAACTTAATTATCTTTATAATCCAGAGCTGCACTGCATTTAATAAAACTGTTCGTAACAACTTTTCATTCTGGCAGCAAGTCGTGACGCACAGCAATTAGGGCCCAATCCTGTGTGCATAAGATTCTTTTGGAAACTGATGCTTGACTTCCAAGCTCTAGCTAGAAATATTTACAGCCTTTTGAAATGGTTCATTAGGTACAGCGTTCTCAGGCAATTAAGGTGTTAGATGCATAATTTAATTTGCCATATATGTCAAGAGTGAGGCAGCAATTCAAAGCAGAGAGAAACAGGGCCGAATCCATAGGAATTGGGAGAATCTGGATGGGAGAGGGACAGATGCTCTCTGAAGGAAAAGCAAGACCAGCTCTTCCCCCTATGTTGCCCCAGAGGATGGAGGTCCAGGGGTACAGATAAGCAACAGAATTTGGTCTCTAACCTCGTGGCAATACCGCCACCTTTGGATATCCACTTTCTCCATGACCTCAGGGTGTTCTTTCCCTTCTCATGTTTTCCAGTCTCTTGTTACATCCCTCTTTCTCTCATACATAATTTTCGTGGCTTGGAAGAAGAAATATCCCTGGTGTCAGGTAAAGAGCTATATGCTGTTGGGTAGGATATTACCTCTGAGCAACGACCACGTGGTACACATAAACATCACAAGGTGGAGTGAGGCACACCATGGAAGTACTGACTTCCCACAGTTGGTTGTCATCTCTGTTTGTCTAGTGTCCATGCTGACCTCCTCCTGCCTTTTCCTCTAGTGAATCCAGAGGTACCACCTCTTTCTTTGTGGTTGAGACACTGCCCTGCATCATGTACTACCCGACCTGCAAATGCCAAGCTGGAACAACTGCACTGGTCACGCCTATCACGGGCTGTGCGTAACTGAAAAGGAACTTTACCTCTCATCCCTCCAGCAGGCACTGACTGCAGCCTGTGAAATGTGGCTAGCATACCAATCCGAATAGTGTGCTAAAATCTCATTAGTCCTGATCGCCATTTTCAACACCTTTTGGGAGTGCTTCATTACCATGCAAAAAACAAGAGCCTGTTAGGAAAACCTCATCCAGGAGGCAGAAATGCAAATTTCATGAAACATGATTCCAGTTACCAAGAGTGGAACTGACCAGTGTTAACACTCCGCAGCTCCTGTTGGAAAGTCTGCATCATCCATCACCCTTTCTATTTAAAAATAGGAAAGACTTTTCATCTCCAGTGGCTTAGCGTATGAGCACAGTAGATGCATCAACAATTAACCAATTGATACTAGTTTTCCATCCAGGGGATTTAAATCCCACTGAATTCAGTGGAGTATTCTAATTATCTTCACTGATTTTGGACTATTCTCCAACAAGCATAGAAATAAAAATAGTTTATATATTACTAATATTCATTCCTTAAGCAGCCATTATGCATTTATTTGCTTTCATTATTTTCCTATTTAGTGCAGTTCTCATTCCTTTTAGCTTCTTTTAAATAACAATTACTACAGAACATGAATAGTTTGACCGATGTTCCCTATTTTTATAATGCAAAGAAATGGGAACTACATAATTGTGCATCTCAGTCATAGCCAAGATCAATCATAAGATGTCATGCTTAATATCTTGATGGTAAAGAAACAGTTGCAAAATCTGAGAGTCCCTTTTTATAGCACTTAATTTTCATATTTTAATAAATTAAAAAGTACTTTACTACCTACTTAGGATACTATTTTCCTCTTCTCCTTCAGCTGCTAAATAATCTGCCTAGTAAGTCTGAACTACATCCTAAATTGCTGACACATACAAACTGATTTAATCTTCTGTTTCTGGTGGTCCACTGTAAAATCCTATAAGCAATATTCACTTCTGATCATCCGTTTAATTTCTACTACCTTCATTGATTTTTCTGCATATGGGTTCATCTTTTCTTACCTCTATGTGGTAGCGTAATAAATATTGTCAATGAAAATAGGCTTCTTTTCTTGACGTGGTTCTGTCTTGCATTTTTTTGCAGGTTTTACCCTGACTTTAACATTCACAATTTGTCTATGCTTAGCTACAAACCCAAAAGTAAGATCTCAGCATCCATATAATCTGAATTCTTCTGGAATGTGTTGTATATTATTATATTACTTTTTAGTGAGGATTTTTTGTAGATTGGTCAAAATCTTTTATTTATTCAAAGGGCTCTGTTTTTTGACAAAACTGAGTCATGGGACTATCTGACTGCCTTTAAAACTTTTCTTTTTTTTTTTTTGCTGTTGCTGGAAAACTTAAAAATTAGAAAGAAAGAGCTTGGTTTGGGGCATTCAACTCTGGGTCGTTTTTTTTTTTTTAACCAAAGCTAGCTATACTCATATTGATAAAGTCTTTTGTGACCACATCAACAGGACATTGGCTGGCTACACAGATTATGATCAGTACTGGAGCTTGCTTTTGAACTGCCTGCGGTAACTTCACCACTAAAGTAACTCATTTACCTCTTGTTTTTGTTAAAATTTTTTTTTTCTACCTTGAGAATGTGCTGAAATTCAAATGCTTGAATCAAGCTTTCTTTGCAAGTTCTTTTCCAAGCTTAAACTTGAGGTCTTCAAGCCACTGAGGTGCTTGTTCATGACAAAATGTTCATGGCTTCTACAGAAAAAATTTAATCATTGTCAGGTCTGTTTAGAAATAAAAAGCAATCTCTCATTCTCCCCTGCACCAAAGTTGCATACTTTGCTGTGATCTTGTAGCACTGGCTAGAAAATAAGGGTTTTCATGTTCTGCCATCATTTTTCCCTGTAATGCCCTTAGAGCCTCTGCTAACATAACCAAAACTGTCTATTTTTAACAACAAAAAAGTAACCACTTGTTTTTAAGCAATCATCTTAGGTAACAAAGCATGACTTTGCATGACAGACTTAAAAAATCCGAAACCAAACCAAACCTTCTTCCATAAACAAAACAATACTATCCTTCTTCCAGAAACCTGAAAAATACTCTTCAGAGAGAAGGTGAGATTGATTCCCTCTCAAGGACTAAGTACAAGTATTCTCATTCACCTTTTAGCCTCTTTATTTCAAGTTTCCAGAATTTGGTTAACTAAAAATGTCTTGCCATACACTTTAATTATTTAATTTTGTTCTAGTAGATGTACTATATGCATTTTTGGACTTGACTTTTATTTGCATTAAGACACATATGCTCCCTTGAGTCCTCTGTATATTATTGTAATGCCTCTGCTTTGGTTATAAAGTCTGCAAGTAAAAAAAAAAAAGAGAAATGTTGGATCTTTATATTAACCCATCATGTTCACGGTTTCTTTAGTTCACAACAAGAAAGAGTAGGGATAACATTAATACCCTGACATTTTTCAGCTGCCTTGAATAAATACAGCTCCTTCTCCATTTCAGTATCAGAACCAGTAAAGGATGCTCAGATTTTCTTAGCAGAGAGTAACAAATCTAAGAGCAGAATAAACAACATTTTCTGTTGCTTGAAAAGCAGAAACAGACGTATTCTTTCTCATAAAATGAAGAAAAGGCATTTAACTTGTTTCTACATGGCTTTGTTTCTGTCTACTAATTTTATAAGTTGCTTTGGACAGGAAAAATACTGTTCAATTGAGATTGTTTAATAAATGCAAAGTGAGATTGTCAAGGTAGCAAAATGAAGTATGAACTGACAACAAATATACTTGTTACCTCTTCCATTCACCCATACGATCATTAAAAAAAATATATCTTTTTTTCTTCCATCAATCTACTTACTTTGACCCTCTAGGGATTAATGTACTTGTCTTACAGGTAAAAAATACTTTTTACACCTGTTAGCAGTGAGGAGTAACGAAGTTGAGAATACTGTGGATCCACAGCATTCTAAAGCAACAAGAAGATAATTGGAAACTCAGCTGAAAGCAACTGGAAGGGCTTTGCTGGCCAGATGTGACTGATGGAGTCATTTAAAGCCGTGAGAGCTGTGAACATGGGATAGGAGCCAGGATTTGTTCTAAAATAAATGCTATTAATAGAAGTGGGCAGTCAGAAGGAGGAAGAGACCAAACCTCAGAAGCAGAATCTGCTGAAAAACTTCAAATATTTAAACAATAGTAATTCTTCTGTTCAAAGCCTCATCTTGAATTCATTAACAGATTTAGAGTATCTTCTAAATAAATCAGATATAATAGGAAAATTACAGAGAGAGACAATATCCTATTAAGCCATTTTTTCTTTTACCTTTCAGAGAGGAAAATGTACTTTATGTAATTTAGAGAAAAAGATCCTGTTACTCTTTTGTTATTCACATGATTAAAATAGATGCCAAGGATATATGAAAAGGCAAAGTGTCTGTTAAAATGACAAAGTGTAACAGTGAATATTTACCATTAAAATGCTAATTTTTAAGAGAATAAAAACTATGGAAAGCCTTTTTTTAACAATGAAATTCATTCTGAGTGCTGAAGCGACAATCCTACTGGCTAAATTAGTCTGTTTTTCTGTTCCATAGAAGCAGAGATGTCACTATTCATCCATGCTGTTATAGCTGCAGACTGGAAAGAATACAATACATGATGAACAGATAGTAGGATTTCAATTTTCCTTCTCTTCATGGCTTCTTCAGTGAGTTGAGCATAGCTGTGAATCAAAGCAAAGATGGTCTTTTTCAGTATCTTGGCACTGCCTTTCATTTTAGATGTACCTGGTCTCTCTTGGGCTTTTAAAGTATTTGATTCCTGAAATTCACTTTCTTTGATGGTTCAGACTTACTTGTAGGGATTTCAGTAATTTGACCAAAAATGTTATTTTACTTTTTTTTTTTTACTAATTTTAAATAAGAACAAAAGGTTGTACGGATACCCAGATTTTGATTTATAAGCTCCCATTGTTTATAAATCAGTTAAAGTTAGTAAAATGGCAGGCTCAAACTAAACCACATTAACCCACTCTTCAAATCAGATACAAAAAGAGTATTTTATTAAATTCTTCCCAAGCAGATACCAAGCAGCTCCAAGAAGCTCCCTTTTTAGTTTACATCTAATCTTCCTCATCAATGTTTCTTCAGGTTGCTGTACAAGTGTTTCGCATTTTCTGTTCCATAAAAGCTTCCTCTCCTATCCCTCCAAATTATTTAAGCCTACCTTCCAAGAAGTTCACAGAGGCCCACTGACAGCTCTTAAGCCTGGTATCTTAGCAGTTACAGTGCATTAGAAACAGAAGCAAAACTGTTCAAACAGGATTAGTGCGAGGCATGTTAGGGGAGACTGTTTTTTTCCAAGCAGAGTAGCCATGGATTGAAAATCCAGACTATGAAAAATCTTACTTTAGGCATTAAGGAAAAAAAAAAAAAATATCAGTTGTGGAAGCAAACACCAAAGCAAAGGCCAAAATGATCAGTTGTGGTAGCAAAGTTTTTACCCAGGGCAGAAAACGATGTTTGAGCTGTCCAGTAATGTGGAAAACATTACTGAAAGACCTAGAATGATCAGTGTTCAGGCGTCATTATACATAATAATACATTTTAAAACTACAGGATTTTGCAGCTATATATTTTGCTCTGAGCTACAACCAAAGCTTTAGAAACTGGAGGAGGTCAACAACAGTATTAACAACATGTTTAATCTGTCAAAAAGCTGCATACTTCAGTTTTATCTCAGAAAAGATAGAGCAAATAGCAGAGCAGGTAAAAGTTCAACAGCAGTTTTCCAGGTAACCAGTGCAATCCATTAATTATTTTGCCACTCAGATGTTGGCAATCATGTTGATAAAAACATTACTTGCTCCTTACTTAAGTGCTCTTTAAAATGTTGACATCTTTTGCTATAATTTCTAGCTGTCCTTTGAAGGTGATGTAAAGTAACATCTTTCATCGTTGGGCTATTAGTGGGGTTTATGTTTCTGCATACAATGCATAGATTAGTCTTTTTTTTTTTTTTCTTCCCACATTCACTAATAGTTGTGATTTTGGAAATGGACAGGTAAGCACCCTAATAGCCAGGAAATAACACTGCAAAAATTTAACTTCTCCAGTGTCTGTCAGCTTAATCCTCCCCCTTTTTAATTTACTACTTGATTCAGATTCAGTAACACCCCTGAGGTCAAACATTTGTTCATGTTTCCCCACTCAAAACCCATCTTAAGAGTTATTTCTATAGTAAAAAGTGAGTCAGCAAAATTTCATTTATTTAAATACCTCAGAAACATTCACTCATTTTCAAAAAAATCATTTTTTTTTTGTTGCTGAAAGAAGAGCTTTTCTTCAAACTTGCTCTGGAAACTTGGACAGAAAGAGTAAAGTGGGTTGTTATTAGTTGTTCCCTGCATTTTTATTCCCAAACCCAGATGTTAAAGATGATGTTGAGTGAGAATAGAAGCTACAGGACCATAGCTGACCCTCCTGGAAATTCAAGGTGAGCTGGTAACTAGTCCCACCTCAGGTGTGGCTCTCTCCACGCTTTTTTTGTCAGATCTACCAGGTGAACTTCCACTTGTGTCAGCAACTCTGACAAGAAAACAAACAGTTATGCTGAAGTAAAAAAATCAGATGATCAAGATGGCTCACAAGGCTTTATCAAGTTCATTCCTTCATTGATCTGGAGGCAGTAACATAAATGCTTTGTTAATGCCAACATTTAAAATGCTTCCCCAAAGACGAATAGGTAGAACATGAGAAGGAAAGATACTAGAATCACAGAACCCCAGGTTGGAAGGGCTCTTAAGGATCATCTGGTCCAACCTTTCTCGGCCTAGACTAGATGTCCCAGCGCCCTGTCCAGCTGAATCTTAGAAGTATCCAATGCTGGGAAGTCAACCACTTCCCTGGGGAGACTTTTCCAATGGCTGATTGTTCTAATTGTGAGAAATTTTCCTTGTGTCCCACAGGAATGTCCTCATTTTTAATTTGTGCCTATTGCCCCTATTTTGTCTCCCAGGCGACTCCTTGTCAAACGGGAGTTGTCACCCTTTGAAAACTGCAACAGTACTATCTGTATTATCCTCGGGGGACAATGAAAAATAATCACGCCAAAATTTACAGATGTCCATGAAGTGCTCAAGTAAGGAACAGTGTTATTTCAATGTGAGTAACGCCGCTGGAAAAGGAGAGGTTTGTCTCGGAGGCGGCCGGAGGCATCGGCTGCGAAGTGCGCTCATGTCCTAGCGCAGAGGCATTCCACGTTCAGTCAACCGCCAAGGGCAGGAAGGGCACTGCGGAGCCTCAGGGCTATGGGGAACAAAACTCAGCCAGGGCCCAGCAACGCCATCCTAGGAGAGGTCGCCTGCGGCGCCGTGACCGCAGCAGAGCTCTCGGGAGAGAGCTGCAGCCTCCCGCAAAGCCGGGGTGCGGCGGTGGGGCAGACACAGAGAGGCCCATGCTGCAGGTACGCGGGACCAGTGCAAATGCGGGGCTCGCCGAGGGCCTGGGCCGGACCGTGTTCCCTCCCGCAACCAGCGGCGTTATCTGAGGAGGGTTCACCCCCCCCGAGCACAGGCGCCGTCGGCCCCGCCGGCACCCGCCGCTGAGGGGGAACGAGACTGCATCGGCAGCTTTGAGGGGTATCACGGGGCCCGGCCCCCCCGGGGCTCGGCGGGGGACAGCGGGCGGGCTCTGGGAGGCGGGGAGAGTGGGCGTGGGGCGGTGCCGCGGGGTGGAGCTGAGCAGGATTTAATGCTGGGACCGGGACTAGGTTCGCGCGGGTTGAAGCGGGCGGTGGTGACAACAACAGGGGGAGAGAGGTGGGGGTACGGAGGTGACATGGCTTCGTCGCAAGGCAAGTACGATGTGAGGTTTTCCGACTGGATGGCAGCTCTGCCCAGCAGCATCCACCGCGTTCCACTCACCAACCTGGCCATCCCTGGTAGGTACTCCCCATTCTCCCTGGCTGTGATGCGCCGAGGGGAGGGGAGCGGAGCGTTCGGCGCGTTTCACTGCCAGTGCCGCTGAAAAGGTAGCGGGCGATCCCCGCGCTGCTTAGGGTGGCTCTGTTCTCCCCTCCAAGTGCCATGTCCCCTGCGCTGCTCCTAGGACGGGCGAGGGGTGCAGGCAGGACGCGGCTGTGGCCGCCCCGGGCTGTCACCAGCAAGGAGGCGTTGGCGTGCAGCTTGCACAGGCTGCACCCGCTGCCTCTGAGGGAAAGTAGCGTGTCTCTGTACCGCTTTTCTGAGGTAGCAGTCCTTGTACCGGGCCTCATCCACTACCACAACGCCGTGTATTGCCCATTTCCTGATAAACTCGTGCGACGAGGCCGGGCGGGGAGAGGGGCTGCCGTGTGCGCGCACGCATAGATGAGGTTTCACTGCTTGTAGCTCTCGGAAAACATTCGGACACGACACTAGTTTAAGTCAGATGAGGAATGGCAGTTCACGGTACTCTATGAACTCTTTCTTTAACCCACTGTCTGCCTTCTCTTGGGGAGGTGTTACCTGCACCTGTAGACTTACACAAAATATATGTCAGAATCCAAACCAGTGATCGATTCAGATGATCCCTGGTTTGAGGGAACACCTCATTTTGCAGGACGTTTTTACCAGCACCCTGTCCCCTCTGAGTTGTCTGACAGTAGTAAAGGAGGTTTCAGAGATGCTCAAGCTGTGATGTCTCTTAGTAAGCTCCTTGTGAGAAATCCTCGCTTCTTGCAAGTTTTGTGTAGCAGCTGCTTGTGTAACAACAGTTTTTATAGCACTAGTTAAAAATAACTTTTAAAGACAATGTAAATGCAGCAATTTGCTAGAATACGTTTTCCATAGTTTTGTTTAAAGACAAGTATGCCCTTTTAAAATCACGTCTCAGTCTCTTACAATTTACGCAAACTATGTCTAGTACTGCTATTGGTTTTTGGTATGGATTGAATATATCTTGTATAAAATTGCGTGCCTCTGAGGCATAGAATATAGCATTCATAACTGCTATGTCAAATTATTTTGGAGCTGTAAAGCTTTTGGTTTGTTAATAACTTTTCATTAACCCAAAAACTGTGGAATGTTCTTGAAGAACATGAGCTACAATGAGAAGTGAGTCAATGATTCATTGGGCCCTTACAGGTTAAATGTATTGTGTTGGAGACTTGTTCTTGGTTTTGAGGAGACCATGATTAAACTTGCTTTCTTACAGATGCAAGAAATTGCCTTTGATATTCATTACCTTTATTTGGCTTCCTTGACTGAAGCATCATAAGGCTGTTATTGGTGCATCGATCTCACCAAGATCTCTTAGTTACTTTCTCATAGCCTCTTTGTAAAATATAGGACAGTTTTTCACAATGGATTTTTTTATATTTTTTTTTTCAGAGCTCGGGCAGTAATAATATAAGCTTTCCCACTTCATTAACATGTATAAGTAAAAAACCCAAACAACCACCAAAAACCCACAAACCAACCAACCAGAAAACAACAAAAAATCCCAATACTGCATTAAGCAACAGGCAAGTTCTGCAACCTGTAAGTGTGAAACCTGACCCCTTATATTGGCAGAAGGGTTTTATTCAGGTAACAGTCATGCGCAGTCTTGCTTTTTGTGGAATTAACAGCAAAACTTCCATGAGGTGAGTTGTATAGTGTTCAGGCCTTTGAAATTTGCCCTTCTACTAGTGTAAATTGACACATACCTCTTAATCTGCCTTTCTCACTTTTAAAATGATAGCTTTGGCAAATAGAAACCTATGGGGAAGGGGGCAATATGTTAAGTATGAATTTGTCAGAGGGCCTGGAACACAGACTGTAGGTATCAGTGAAGTTTATATGTTATCTTTGAACAGTAGATTTATTATTATATTCAACATAAAATGTGGAAATATACAATATTAGTGCTAAGGCAAACATGGAATTGATTTCTTCTTTTAAGAAGAAAAAACCTTTAAGACATTCATAATGCTTATTTGGAGGTTCCTTCACATATGACCTGAGGTGAAAGTAGATGTTGTGTGTGTGATAACTGTTAACATACAACAGCTATTCAAGTAGTTAATGGAAAGAATGTGTAGAATCTAAAACCTCATCTGTCAAATCTTCATAGTTTTAACTTGTTTTTCTGTTTTGCAAACTAACATTTAATTGCTAATGTATTCATAGAATTACTGATATATCTTGTGAATTGCATTGTGTTTCCAATGCTGCCTTTTTTCTTTCTTTCTTTTTTTCCTTTCAAAGAAAAAAATTAACAGTACATCTTGATTTTTTTCCAGCAGGGTGTAATCTTCTCTTGCTCTGTAGGAATACTGATTTTGACCTTAATTCAGCAGGACAGAAATCAGTTCCAGAGCCAGAGTAACAGTCCAATGCTTATGTTGAATAAAACAAACTATTAGCTTGAAAACATTAGAATGAATTTTCCAGATGAATATATTTTCACTTATCCAATACAGAGAATGTTCCATTATATTAGGGGAAAAATGTTGTTTTATTAGAAATTATCAGTACATTTCCAATTTTCTAGAGGGAGTGTTGAAACTGAAATGATACACTGTGTCATTTTGCACAGACATACAGGTAATGTTTTAACTGTTGCAAGGAGAAGCACAAACCTCGTAATAGTCTGTCACTATGGTACTTCAAACAATACTGTTGAAGTTATGTTATTATGTTTAAAAACATGATTGATTACACTTTTTTCTTTTTTTTTTTCTTTTTTTTTTTTTTTTTTTTTTTTAATGGTCAGTTGTTAAGCTTATGCAGGCACAGATTTGTACTGTTTATCACCACTTATACTTCCATAGCCAGTACTGGATTTTGTTAGCATTTCAGGAAATTTATTCCCTTGTTTCATTCTCTGCAGTTCAAGCCAGGTTTTCATGTTTTCATGAGACCAGGAATCCAGTAGATGAGGCAGAGACGCCTAATATAACTTGTGACAGCTTTGTCAATCAGAAACTTTTCCATCTGGATTCCTTCCAAATATGAGGATGATGCATTATATTATGATATTTTCTTCTTTCATTGTGCTATATCTGTGTTCCCGTGAACTGCAAATGACAGATTTTCCTCAAGTGAAATACCAGTAACAAATTATAGTATACACTCTTTGAAAATAAAATAATCTCTTTGCTTCCAGAAAATATTACGCATGTTTAATCTTCTATTCCTATGAGAGTTACAGCAATGAAATGAAATACTATTAGGATTTTGGCTCCAGGTATGTCTCCTAGTGTCTGTAAACTGCCTGTTATATTTGAAGGTCTGCCTGGCTAACCTCGCAATGGTCTGACTATGAAGAAGAGAGCTGTGGGGGTTTTTTTGGTTATTTTTGTTACTGGGAGAGTGGTCTTTTGGTAGCTGGTAAAGTACAATACTGTTCAATGCCTACGTCCCTTTAATCAGGATAAGAAATAGGGTCTTTTGTACATAAAGTACACTTGGAGAACTGAAATCTTTGTGCCCCCAGGTTGAGGCTAGAAGGTGAGGTATAAAAAGCCTGTGTATTCTGCTGTGTTAATGCCCTCCTCAAACTAGCTTGAGGACAGGAGCTACGTGCAATGCTGTACAAGAGACATCAGTAGGCAGCATTTCCTTATGAATTGTCCCATGTACTGATCAATTAACTTTCTTGGTAATCTGTAAATATGTACCTCTTTTTATATCAGTCTGAGTTTTTTAATAGATAATGTGTAATTCATGTTGCCTTTTCCCCTGGTGTAATATTCCAAACCTCTGAGAAGTCTGTACAAATAATTTGTGATGGGGGAAAAAAGTATTTTCCTCTTCAAGAAACTAATCCCTCCACCCTAACTGGTGCTAAGATCTGCCATATGAGTAGTCCTGATGAAAGACATGTTTGTCCTTCATACAGTTTAGATTAAAATCTTCTGTATGAATTTGCCTTGAGAACCTAATTTTGAGAGCTGGAACTCTTCAAGCTTTTGTTTCACAGGGGAGTTTTTCTCTGAGCAGATGAAATGTTTGGCCTCAACATGTGTTCTTGTTCACCATGAGCAATACAATTCTCCATGAAAATTATTTTCACAGTGATGTCATCTTGGTAGATATGTTTCCTTAAGAAGAATGGACAGGACCTGACAGGCTTCTTTGTTTCTCAGAAGAGATATTTTTACCTATAAAGTTCTTTGTCCATCAGCCAGAAAGCAATTACTAGACACTGCAGAGCTAATGATGGCTCATTTTAAACGAGAAGCTGTTGGCAGGTGGAATTTTATGGTACTAGTCTTTAGAAAGAGGCTCTCAGACTTGAAATTTGTGTTTCCCACTGTCCCAGACTTTGAAAAGAAAGAGCAAGACCTCATAGAGAATTAGTTTACAAAAAGGGAGTATGCATGTTAAGGTCAAAGATTTATTAACAGATTGAGGTGGTATGGGGAGACTTGGAGAAAAGCATGCATGTTATTGTAGCTGGAATATTTTGGCCATTTTGTGAATGACAGCACTGCTTAGGTAACATAACAGTGTTGTTTCAAATATTTTCAGTCCTTGTCTTCTGCTGTAATACGTTGCAGATGTTCAAATGGTCACTTCTTGTGTGGATACTTGTCATTATCGCCCCTCCAGGGAAATTCTTCCATCTTACAAACGGCTAGAAATACTTCCTTGTTGGTTGTATAGACACACGATATTTTCACTGTTTAAATGTTATGAAGCAGCTCTTTAATTTTGAGCTTGAATAGCTGATAAATTGGATGTTTTAAAAGTGAAAAGTGATTGCTTTTAGGAAGCCCTCAAGACAGGTTTCTGTCCCCCAGTACTTTACAGAGTACCTCTGCTTCAGTTGCCGGGGTCTGATTCTGTACAAAACTAGCTCTGCCTAGAACCATAAACTGATGATGCAGGTAAACTTATAAATAAACTTATAATGCAGGTTGCCTATTAGCTTTTTGATATGCATGTGAATGTCTGGAAGAATTGCTTTCTTTTCCAGCACACCCTGTACTCTATTTCAGCATTATTCTACCTGAAATAAGTACTTCATTCTTTATTTTCTGCTCAGAAAATGAGCAAAGATCTGACCCTAACTTTTTAGAATAGCTCTTTTCCTTATTGACGGTTGTCTTTTTACATCACTTTTATCCACAAAACAGTGCCTCGTTGACCCTGCACGTGCTAATATGTCATTTCTAACCCTTCAGAAATATTTGTTTGATACTGTTTTTTCTGGCATTCATAATTTTTCCTGCCGTGACATGTTTTTAACATGCATAAAATGAAGCTGTTTCGCTCCTCACGCTGCCATAATAATCAAACAGTTCAAACTCTTCAGTTACTAGCCCATCTGTTATGCAGAGTAATTTGAAACCGGTTTTGCTTGGTTTTCCAATAGAGGCTATTTGTTTAGTCTAGCAACCTCTGTCCACTCTGTCTCCTGCAGCTTAGCTCCAGCAGAGCTGGCTTCTTCTGCAACCTGCCTTGAATCCCACCACCATGGCAGGTATGGCACAGGGAACGGGTGTATTACCGTCTGTAATAATTCCTCTCTTTCCATAGCACAGAATTGCTGCCTCACTTAATCTTCTGGCTGAAAATTTGTTAACTGTTCTGTGTACCCAAACTGTCCTTACCTTCTGACAGTTTTTAACTTTGTGTTTAAAGTTTGCTTTATATTTGGTAACTTTCTACTGTTCTTACTATAGCACAACTTGTACTGTGTCTTTCACACAAGATGATATACTTGCTTTGAAGGTGCTCAGACACACTCAACTATGTAAGGAATTGAAAATGCAGGTGCAAAGTAGACAAAGTTATGAAGACTATAACTTGTAAGCCCCCTAAGAGGGCTATGCAATTTCTTCTACTGCTTAGCCCAGATATTAAAATTTTAGCTGCCGAATTAGAAATGGATTATATATTTTTAATAAATGCTATTCAGATTTAGTAAACAGATTTGTGTTTAACAGAAATGCTCTTCAAAGAGCAGTTAATTCAAGAGAGAATAACCTCCATGTCCATCTTGTTCTTTCTCCAAAGTAGTTACAAATTATAGGTACTTAATTTGTGAATGGATCTGCTTGTGCAGTCCTTAGAGTAAAGCCCATGAGACACTGCAAAGAACATAATTTGCAAGAAGGATGATTTGAAATCTGGAAGTGTTTATTTTAAACTAAACTTTTGAGAAGTTGAATGTTTGGGGTTTTTTTTTTTTGTTTGTTTGTTTTTTGTTTGGTTTGTTTGTTTGTTTGACTTACTGGAGCATACCTTGGTTTCATCTTATCCATTAGTTTCAAGAGCTGTATAGAATCAACTACTAAGTGTACAGAAATGCTAGGGTAAATCAATGTAAACTAATGCAATGAAACACTTCTTTTCCCTTCTCTAGTAGCCTGCCAGAAATTGGAATCACTAGTGATTTACTCTGGGGAATGCCCCTCTGCAAGAGGGGCCAGAGGGAGGATCTGGGGAACTACAAGCCTGTCAATCCGATCTTGGCGCTAGCAAAGGTTATGGAGCAGATCATTCTGAGTGCAATCACATGGCACATATAGGACAGCCAGGTCATTAGGCCCAGCCAATATGGGTTTATGAAAGGCAGGTCCTGCTTGACTAGCTTCATCTCCTTCTGTGACAAGGTGACTACTTAGCTGATGAGGGAAAGGCTGCAGATGTTGTCTACCTAGTCCTTATCACATGTCCTACAGCATTCTCCTGGAGAAACTGTCTGCTCATGGCTTGGAAGGGTGTACTGTGGTGTACTGTTCACTGGGTAAAAGACTGCCTCGATGTCAGGGCCTAAACTGTGGTGATGAATGGAGTTACATCGAGTTGAAAGCCGGTCACAAGTGTTGTTCCCAGGGCTCAGGAATGGGGCCAGTTCTGTTTAATATCTTTAGCAATGATCTGGATGAGAGGATCAAGTGCACCCTCAGTAGGTTTACAGATGACACCAAGCTGGGCAGCAGTGTTGGTCTGATGGAGGGTAGGAAGGCTCGGCAGAGGGATCTGAACAGACTGGATCAATGGGTTGTGGACAGCTGTATGAGGTTCAAGGCAAAATGCATTTGGGCCATAACAACCCCATGCTATATTACAGAATTGGGGCAGAGTGGCTGGAAAGCTCTGTGGAAAAGGACCTGGGGGTGCTGATTGACAAAGCTGAACATGATCTAGATTGTGCCCAGGCAGCCAAGAAGGTCAACAGCATCCTGGCCTCTATCAGCAATAGTGTGGCAGCAGGGCCAGGGCAGTGATCATCCCCCTGCACTGGGCACTGGTGAGGCTGCACCTCAAATCCTGTGTTCATTTGTGGGCCCTTCAGTACGAGAGAGATATTGAGGTGCTGGACCTGGTCCAGAGAAGGGCACTGAAGCTAATGAAGGGTCTGGGGCACAAGTCTGAGGAGCAGTCAAGGACACTGGGGGTGTCTACTGCAGAAGAAAAGTCTTGGAGGGGATCTTATCGTTCTCCACAGCTACGTGAAAGGAGGTTGTAGTGAGGTGGGGGCAGTCTTTTCTCCCAAGTAACAAGTGATAGAATGAGAGGAAATAGCCTCAAGTTACACCAGGGGAGGTTTAGACTGGATATTAGGAAAAATTTCTGTACAGAAGGGGTTGTCAAGCATTAGAACAGGCTGCCCAGGGAAGTGATGGAGTCACCATCCCTGGAGGTATCTAGAAGACAAGTAGATGTGGCA
This sequence comes from Ara ararauna, assembly GCA_028858755.1. Taxonomy (NCBI): domain Eukaryota; kingdom Metazoa; phylum Chordata; class Aves; order Psittaciformes; family Psittacidae; genus Ara; species Ara ararauna. The sequence continues at coordinate 94,134,852 of CM054410.1, forward strand.
CTTAGGGACATGGTTTAGTGGTGAACTTGGCAGTGTTGGGGAATGGTGGGACTCAATGACCTTGAAGGTATTTTCCATCCTAAATGATTCTACAATTCTGTGGTTTCAGTGATGAATAGTTTGTGTTCTTATTTTTATGTGTTTATGCTTCTGATAAAAAAACTGTACTAGGGCTGCATATGTTTGCACAGGTAGACCACTTGAGGTAATATTTCACATTTTTATAGTCAGGGTTCAGTTTCTTTGTTGGATATAGATAGGCAGTAAAGGAATAGTTTGTGCTAAGTGGTTAGTCCCTGCTTCTGGAACTGCTTAGGTGTTGCCTGGAATACAGTGCTCAGTTCTGGGCTCCTCAGTACGAGGGAGACAAGGAGCTCCTGGAGCAAGTCCAGTAAAGGACTACTAGAAATAATTAGAGGTTTTTTTAGCCATTTGCTACACGGAAGAACAGATGACTGACAAAAATATAAATTGTAGTTTATAATACCAATAGTAACCCCTCCTTATTGTCATCTCTCCAAGATGCTGCAGGCACAGCTAAAGATTTTTCTTCCCTTGTAATATAGCGCTCGGTAGATGGGGACTAAATACAAAAATGCACCAAGTGCTGCCAGCTCCCTTGGAAGCTGAGGGTTCTCAGCCTTCTGTCAGCTCAGGTCCAAGTACCCAAAGAGAATATTCACTATATTTTATTCACATATTGCTACTGTTTCTACTGTAGCAATATGTCAAAGCCACTTAAAAGAATGGTTTTTTTTGAGGTGAAACAAAATATATTGTTTTCTCTGTTTGGAAGCACAGATTTGGTCTTTTTCTGTCTATATTAAAACCACTTCATGGTTTTCACTGATCTAATTTAAAACAGATCACAAAAAATGTTTTCAGGTGCTTTGCCATGTTTTAAGACATCTCTGTTCATATTACATAAAGCTTAATCTTTGCTTCATTGTGTTTCTTATCTGGTTAGCTTGTATACTTCATGCTTTAATGCTTCACCTCAATGTTTTAGCTATGAAATAAAATTTCATAGAGCAGCTAGAAGAAGAGAAAGGGAGGGAAAAAAAAATGTTTTCTTAATTGTGGTTCCAGGCTTTGCTCCCCTTTGTGTGTGACACTTTAAGATGTTTCATATGATTTGAGAAGTGACATATGCTGCTGCTATGAAAGTGAAAACCTATCCATGAATTTTATTAGCTTATAAATATTGCTTATAATTATAAAAAGCCAGGATAAAGGCCGCTGAACTAACCTGGCCTTTTAATAAATTCTGTAGTTTTTTGTTTTCTTTTGTTTCATTTTTGCAAAACCCAGTAAGAGGAATAGTATACTTTATGCATTACCTTGTTGTCATGCTATCATCCACAATCTATTTGTGTTTTAATAGAAGATTTTTATTTCTTTTTTTTGATCTTAAATGTTTGGCATGTATTTATCCTTTGGCACTTATGTGACTTGGTTTTATAATTACGAAAGGTTGCTAAAATGGGACTTCAGTGAGAGTAGGAAGGATGTACAATAGATGAGTTATATGTAGTGCTATACAATCAAACTCATGGCTTAGGACCTCAAAGCATATTAGTTTAAAAAAAAAGTTATTTTTGCTAAATCCTTCTGTTAAAACTGTATCCTTAAAAATACATGCTTGAAACTAGACAGGATGTTCATGCAAAACCAAATGAACCAGCATGTGACTAGTCTTATGTCTCACTCAAATGTTTGCCATTATCTGTGAAGCTGCTGTATGACCATGAGGAATAATCCCTGCCACGCGTTCCTCTTTGTAGACTGGGGTTGGTAATCTCAAGAAGATCGCTGGTACTGAAACTGGCCTTGTTCTTTGGAGGAGAGCTGGATTAGGTAGTGTGCTGCGTGGGTTGTGGAATATTTCATTGACTCCTAGGCGGTACTTTCGGAAAAAGGCTGTTTTACACTGCAGAGATCATGTAAGCTTTTGGTGGAGTGCTGCTTTCCAGCCATATGAATGCTATCCAGATGTTGCTTTGTCAGCAGGGGAGATGTTTGAGTAGGTACTGATTCTACTTGCTAGCAGGGGAATCCTAACTGTACTGTCTACACTAAGTTCTTGGTTTCCTTTGAGGTTGCACCTTTAACAAAACCAGGATTATTCTTTGCTATTGTAAAGTGACTTCAGTTTTGTGACAGAGACCTGTTGGTACATGGACAAATAGACATAGTGAGGTTTAAATGGATCCAGGTTACACAGTGTGTGAGGGGCAATGGAGGAAATTAAAGGATAGGATGAGAAGTGCTGTGCTGCGGGAGATGAAAAGTGTAATTAGTTTTGTGCACTTGGCTCTGGTGTCTACTTTGGCCTGCTTCAGGGTAAAGGTTTAAAGATAAGGTGAGAATAGAGGAATATTCCCCCCAAAAGTACCCTTTCCTTCTTCTGGCCTCTGGATTTCTTGAGCCAAAAGGTTGCATTCAGATTATTACGTTGTAAAAACCCTGATGGACTGCTTTTCCAGAGACTCTCATGAGAGAGCTGTGTCCCTTAGTCTGTAAATGAGGCTGGAGTAGGGACTTTCTCTATTCTTCTTGACTGCTAGAGAGTGCAAGGTTTGTGTGGCATGGGGAGAGGGCAAAAGAGGGTTTGTGACACTGGCTCAGTAATGGGAGAATGTGACTGACACAAGTTCAGGTCCCTGCTTCTGGGACTGCTTAGGTTTTTGACACTGACTAGATATTAGAGCAGCAAAATCTGCTCTGCAGGCAGCGAGTGCAGCCTGAACACCTCCTTCCCAACCAAGCATGAGTGTTTCTTTTTTGTGGTCTCCTGGGGCCCGTGAATCATGCCACCACTGCAGAGATGTAGTAGCATGGCTGGAGGATGTCCTGTTCATTTTCCACTTCTCAGTAGTTTCTCACTATTTACAATCCATGTAAATAAACATTTTTTCCAGAAGAAACGTACATCTTTCTGAATCGCATACATTGTGCCGACTGCTCTAGAAGAACTAATATTTGTGGAGGTCTCTTTCTAGCCCCTTGCGTTTTTCAAGTCTTCAGGCAACAATAATCCAGCAGTGTATTTTTTAGAATTGGAATTCATCTTTCTTTGGCATTGCTTTCCCAGCAATTTCCAGTGCCAAGAGCGAGAAAGCTTCTTAATCTTTAAACCACCTTTCTAGGCTGTCAATATTATCAAAATGGTAGGCGGTGATGGTGTTTTGTTGTCATTTTAAGGGGTTTTTTTTCATATTTAAATGGTATTCAAAAATGCCAATAAACAAACTTAGTGCCTTGAAAGCAGTCTCAGCCTGGAGTACGGTGTCTAGTTTTGGGCTCTCCAGTACGAGAGAGACAAGCAGCTCCTGGAGCAAGTCCAGTAAACAGCTACTAGAAATATTAAGAGACTGGAGTGCCTCTCATATGAGGAAAGGCTGAGGGAGCTGGGCCCGTTCAGCCTGGAGAAGAGAAGGCTCACGGGGGATCTGATCAATGTATATAAGTATCTGAAGCAAGGATATCAAGAGGATGGAGCCAGGCTCTTCTCGGTGGTGCCATGTGATAGGACAAAAGACAACAGGCATAAACTAAACCACAGGAAGTTCAACCTGAACCTGAGAAAGAACTTCTTCACTATGAGGGTATCTGAGAATTTGAATAGGTTGGCCAGAGAGGCTGTGGAGTCTCATTCCCCAGAGATATTCAAGACCTATCTGGACACAATCTTGAGTAACATGGTCTAAATGACCTTGCTTGAGCAGGGCGTGGTTGCTTGCTTGGACTAAATGACACCCTGGTGGTCCCTTCCAACCTCAACCATTCTTCAAGTGAGAGATATCACCCTTTTCTTTCAAAATTGCCATTGTTTGCAAGAACATCCTGCTCCTAGAACACAGAAGAGAAGAAGCTGAGTGTAATCTCTTCCATGTCTCACTTTCCTTCAGATGTGATTTCAACTCTGTCTTAAGTGTCAGGTACCAAACAGAAATATAGAGAATATATAAAGCCAATAGAATATGAAGAGGTATTCTTTTAACATGGAAATCACATTAAAAAATGCAGATAGGCTAGCAATCATGTCTTTGATAATAACTTGTGAGCTCTGTTTTAATCTAGGAGGCAAAGATATCTGTTTTAAAAACATCCGGCAACTACTAGAGAAACCTGGAAAGATCCAGGAGGGAGGAAACATTATGATTTAAGTAAGCTTTTTGCATAAGTTTAACCCCATTCACAGTTAAGTTTGGGTAGGTTTTTTATTTGGACTGATTTAAAGCAGTTTATTTTTTCCACTTTGAAGACAGATTTTTTTCTGTCACGTAGCTATGTAGTGGAAGCAACATAAGCTTGCACTCATCCTGCTGACAAATGGGTTGCATTGGGTAAGGGGATATCCTGCCTGACCAATCTGGTGGCCTTCTATGATGGGGCTACGGAACTGATGGACAGGGGTAGAGCAGTTGATGTCATCTACCTGGACTTGTGCAAAGCGTTTGACACTGTCTCACATGACATCCTTGTCTCTAAGTTGGAGAGACATCAATTTGATAGGTGGACCACTCGGTGGATAAAGAACTGGCTGGATGGCTGCACGCAAAGAGTTGTGCTCAATGGCTCAATGTCCAGCTGGAGACCAGTAACGAGTGGTGTTCCTCAGGGATCGGTGTTGGAACTGATCTTGTTCAACATCTTTGCCAGTGTCATGGACAGTGAGATTGAGTGTGCCCTCAGCAAGTTTGCCAACGACACCAAGCTGTGTGGTTCGGTTGATACATTGGAGGGAAGGAATGCCATCCAGAGGGACCTTGACATGCTTGCGAGGTGGGCTGATGCCAACCTGATGAAGTTTAACCATGCCAAGTGCAAGGTCCTCCACCTGGGTCAGAGCAATCCCAGGCACAGCTACAGGTTGGGCAGAGAAGAGATTCAGAGCAGCCCTGCAGAGAAGGACTTGGGGATGTTGGTTGATGAGAAAATGAACCTGAGCCGGCAGTGTGAGCTTGCAGCCCAGAAAGCCAACTGTACCATGGGCTGCATCAAGAGGAGCTTGACCAGCAGATTGGCGGAGGTGATCCTGCCCCTCTACTCTGCTCTTGTGAGACCTCACTTGGAGTATTGTGTGCAGTTCTGGTGTCCTCAACATAAAAAGGACATGGAACTGTTGGAACAAGTCCAGAGGAGGGCCACGAGGATGATCAGGGGACTGGAGCACCTCCTGTATGGAGACAGGCTGAGAAAGTTGGGGCTGTTGAGCCTGGAGAAGAGAAGGCTGCGTGGAGACCTCATAGCAGCCTTCCAGTATCTGAAGGGGGCCTCTAGGGATGCTGGGGATGGACTATTAATTAGGGACTGTAGTGTTAGGACAAGAGGTAACGGATTCAAACTTAAAGAGGGGAAGTTTAGATTGGATATGAGGAAGAAATTCTTTACTGTGAGGGTGTTGAGGCACTGGAATGGGCTGCCCAGGGAAGTTGTGAATGCTCCATCCCTGGCAGTGTTCAAGGCTGGATTGGACAGAGCCTTGGGTGACATGGTTTAGTGTGAGATGTCCCTGCCTCTGGCAGGAGAGTTGGAATTAGATGATCTCAAGATCCTTTCCAACCCTAGCTATTCTATGATTCTCTGATTTTAGAGGGCCACATTTAAGTCCATCCTTCTATCACCATTGCTTTCTTTGGCTGATCAGAGCAATTTACTCATCAAGACCTAATCCAAGACAGACTTAATTCTGAAATCACAAGATTTACAATTTAGCCTTATCAAAAAAATCCATTGTTTTTATACAGATTAGGAGAAAACTAGAGAAAACCGCTATTTTGGATTTCACTTATTGCAGGTCGAAGTCAACTGACACTGTGATGCCTAATATCACTGGATCAGGCCTTAGTTTGTTACTGTAGTGAGCTAAGGAACATGCAAAAGAGGAGGAAATAGCATGTAATCTTTCTTTGAGGCAGTGCACTACTGAAATACCACTAAGTAATAATTTGATTTTGGGCTGCATTCTAATGATACTGAAGCCAGCTGGCGTTTCACAAATCTGCTCTTTTTTTCTGTAAAATTAAGTAAATATGAGTCTTTCAAATGTGTAACATTTATTTATAATAATATGGTTTAATATTTAGGCAAAAGTATTTCAAAACCAAGCTAGCTTATTTTCAAGGCCTTAAGATATCTTTTAAGATGTTCTGAAGAACTCTTCAGAAAATACTGAAGTCTGGAGAAGTTGTGGGATGAGTGAAGGTTGCAATTTCTTGTTTTAATCTCCCAGTTCAAATGTAGCAGTCTATTCCTGGAATTACTATGGAATTGAGCTATGCATAGAATCAGAAAATACTCTCAAAGAAAAGGCTTAAAAATGTCTGTTATTTATTTGAGCCCGTGAATAGTTGTTTCACTACAGCAGTATCAGTCCATTTTCTGAAGCCCTGGAACACCAAGGGTTTTAATATCATTATTGGGCAGCTTCTCACAAAAGACCAATCCTCTTGCTTCAGTCTCTGTCCTTGTCTGGATTTTCATGTCATGTTACTAACCGTGGGACAGTTTGAAAACAAGTAGTTCAAATAATATTGAGGTGCAAGGGGAGAACAGAAGAGCAGCTGTCAGAAACACTGCATGGACTTGTGTATCCCATTAAAGGTTAGGATTTACAGAATTTTTGATGCCTGGTCTGGGTGCTAAGAAGAGCAGTACAGCTGGAGATCCTTGAGAGATCATGCAAGTAACCAGATAGGGTGACTTTGATATTAGCCCACACTGTGTGCAGCAGACACATCTCCGTATCAGTGTGTAAAAACACTGACGGTCAATGGAATGACTGTTTTATGACAGGCCTCCTGACTTTTGCTCATGCTTGCAGAGGGAAATGTGAGATCAGATTCAGTAAAGTGACTTAGAGCCAAAGACATAAGTAAAGCTTGTCTAACAGGAATAGAGCATGGAAAGTAGCGCATCATTTAACCACCGCCGTAGCCTCTGTGCTAAACACAAATTGTAAAGAATTAATATTCTTTATTACAACAGGATGTTTTCCATGTTTCATGGATCAAAAACCTAAATGGCTTGTTTAAAATGGGAGAGGCCAAGGCAGGAGTAGGAAGTAAGCCCAAGTTTTATAGGTCTTAATTTAGTGACAAAGAACCAGAGTGTGGGATTTGTTTCCTGAAGTGAAGATCATTGAGCCAGTTCCATATTCCTGTAATCTTTAATATATGCTTGTTGGCAGCAGGTACAAGGTGTGAGACCCAGAAGTCTCCTTTAGCACAGTCTGAAATCTTGAAGGCACTGGTAGTTTCATCCATTCACCCAAAATCATGCAAGGCAGAGAATACGGTAAGTTAAAAGGGGAATAAATACGCTGAAGTCTGGAGAGGTGAGTACAAGCCATTCAGGATACTACCCTAAATTTTTGCTGCGAATTAGGGGGTGAGTGCTGCCAGATTTAGCTCCATCTCTTTGCAAAACATTGCTTCAGAAAGCATCTGAAGTACAGCCCAAAAGTGGTTTTCTGACATATTTCACATCTAAGGCTTGGGCAAAAGTGAAGGAAAATGGGTGTGCAGAAGAAGTGGGCATAGATATTACACTGCTTTTGGGAAAATAAGTTAAAATAGCAAAACCCACATTTTTCTACTAAATAAGAGGATATATGCAGGCACTTTACCAGCTGCTAATTTTATCTGTAGGCTCTGAAAAGACCTCTTTACTTCTGTTGTTCTGATGTAAGTTCTGAAAATATGTGTTTCTGTGATACCGCTATCTATTAAATTTTGACCTCAAGACCGCTTGAGGAAGGAAATAACTCCTCAAAGGAAAGAGGAAAGAATCATCTTTATACCACTGCAGCACTGGTGTTTCTTTAAAAAAAGTGCGAAAGTAACAGAATTTGCTGTGGAGAAGCCTAAATAAAAGGGCTGATAAACCACGCAGAAAAAAGGTTTCTGTGTGCTCCCAACAGAGTGGGGCTGTGTTGTGACGATTCAGGGCTGAGCTGTTTTGCAGTATTGAAATTTTCCACATGTGCCAAGCTAGAGTATTTAAAGTGAAAACTGTTGACGAAAGACTTTTAGGGTGCCAAATTTGAATCAAGATACGGAATTGTTGAGGGCCTAAAATGATGTTTGCCAGTAGGCCTGTGCCTGCTGTTACATGCTTCTTGCTGCTCTCCTTCACTGTGAATTCAAGTTGACTTCAGAAAAATAAGCTGATGAACGACTTTGGCAAAACCACAGGTTAAAACTAGTTTATTGTTGTCCTGTTGTGTACAATTCTTGCTAGAAAGAAAACAAGATCTTGGTAGTAATGTTTGCATCCAATCAATCTCAATGGATATCAGGTGAAGACAGCATTGAATTGGTAAAATTGGATTCCTGGCAGGGTGTTTTTTCACTGCTGCAGTGTTTGAGTCCTCTTTCATTTAATGTTTTTCATTAACAACCTAGATGAGAACCAGCTCATTATGGAAATAAGTGAGTAATGACAATTGAAGGAAACACATGAGGAAAACAGTAGCTCATATTGCACCACAGTGAAATGAACTTCAGTTGGATAAAAATAAATTAATAGGCTGGGCCTGAACTGTAGGAATATTCAACAGGCAGCTGTTTTTTTTAGAAGGAGGGTTTAACACATGATAATTCAGGAGGGGACCTGGAGGATAACGTTGGCTGGGATTTTGACAGATAAAGCAGCTGGGAAGAAAACACCACTGCATGCTTCAGCCACATGCTCTGAAGCACAGTGTGTAGCATGGAGATGGTAGTCTGATGTGGGTGTAAATGAGGTATGGTATTTATTGTTACTGGAAATACAGGCAGAAATGGAAACTAGAAGTGAAGTACAAAGCCCTTTGAGATAGTATGTCAGTATGAGGAGTAGTGAAGCAGTTGGGTACAAATCTGGAAATTGGGCTGAGACCAGCATAAGGTGATAGCAACTGGAAAAATGCATCGATGATGGATTAACTTTACATGTGAATAAAAAAAAAAAAAAAAGGCCAGAAATAAGGTATGATCCCTTTGAGCTCCTTTAATCATGGGTTAAAAAGAGTGCCTCAATGTAAAACAAAAAGTTACTGCATTCCCCGGTGGGTGTCCTGCCTGACCTCAGAAACCTCTTCCCATCCTTTACTCATCTTCAGTAAATCTAAGTTGAAATGCATTTTTCAACCAGCCTTAGTTGTAGAAATGAACGATAAATCACAGTAGTTCATGTGTAAAAACTTGACGGCTTCTGGGGGATGAAGCTTATGCAGTCTTCTTGAAGCTGCAGCTTGGCACGTCTTCTCTATCACCTATAACTATCTTCTAATCTTCCTTCTCTTCCAGTAGCTTTAGCAGTCAGGCCTCTTGGAGAAGTTACTCTGCACGTGGATAACGTCAGGTTACATGGTAATCAGCTGTGCAGGTGACTTTCTTCTGCAGGTTGACAGCCTGTCAGTGTTGTCTTACTCATGAGGGAACCTTACACAAACACTTCTAGAAACACAAGGAAATCAATCTTAAGAGATGAAAAATGTTTATCCATGTCTTATTGATTTCTCTTCAATTGAGATCACCTTCTGTCAAAAAATATTTAGGAGAAGTAACATAGAGAATAACAATTAAGATGCTTTTATAGTTCTTTATTAGACAGCAAATCCAGAGAGTGTGCTGCTAGGGCAAACTGTTGGTGAGTTACTGGAACAGTTGCTCTGTAAAAATTGACACTGCTAATATCTAGGTAAGGTTGTTTTTGCCATGCTGTGTAAAAAGTCTGGGCAAGTACTGGAGGAGTGAATTTTCCTGCATGGCTCGACCTGCTCTCTGAGCTTTTCTCTGCAGGGGCTTCTTAAACTCAACCAAAAAGCAGTGCTCTTTTTCAGTGACTTTTCAATTTTGTGCTGAGAAGCTCCATCTGAGTAAAGACATGGAGCTGAGAGCTCCATCTGTGACCTTGGAGCCTCTCTCTAGACAGTTGTGTGCGGTAGAGCCTACCCAATTGAATTACAGCCTGGTAATTATGTAGAGATCACTCGTTATAAAGAAGCAAATTCTGGATAAGTTTCTCTTGCCGGTGAGGTTTTTTATGTGAACAAATCCACAACTAGGACTGCTTACATCTTAAGAAGCCTTTTACAAGCTGGAGGATGACAACCACAGTTTAGCCTTAACTAGTCATGGGTGTAATTCAGAGGGTAATGAAATTCATGCCTTAATGCTTTGTTTGAGTCAAAGCACATTCTGCCTTAGAAGAAAATCTAAAGCAGGAAGATGGGAGAAAATATATTAACAATTAAATACAATATTACTTTCCAAGGTACAGTAATACTTTGAAGTTAGCTTTCCCTGAGCCATGGGGACAGACTTGGCCAAATACTGTGCCAGGGCAGTTCCTTGATATTAATGCTGCCTTCAGCTTGCTTCCTATCAGTCTTGAGCTAGGTAGACTGAACCATTATTTTTGGCTTATGCCTAAATTGTCCTTACTGCCCTACCAGCATTTCAGCCTTAACCCCACGGAAGAATATCTGCAAGATCCAGAAGCGAGTAGTGGCTCGTCCCCGCAGCAGTGCCAGCGAGAGGCTGTCATGTCCGCGGCTCAGCCATCGATAGCAGGGTGCGCTGGGCAGCTGTTGTGGCACTTCCTAAAGGAGGCTTGTTCGGCTTTCCTGTGGGGCGAGGGCAAAGACTGGCTGTGAAGGCCAGCACTGCAATGCTGGAAGACCATGGCAGGACTCAACCCTGGGTCAAAATTTTTTATCTTCAGGATAGTGAGAAGAGCGTGCAGCAAGCTCACTGCTCTGGACTTCAAGAGAGCAGAGTTTGGCCTCTTCAGGAACCTGCTTAGTAAGATTCCATGGGATATAGCCCTAGAGGGCAGCGGGGCCCAGGACTCTTGGTTGATATTCAAGGATCAACTGCTGCAAGCTTGGGAGTGCTGCATCCCAACTAAAAGGAAGTGCTGCAGGAGGGCCAGGAGACCTCCTTGGATGGATAAGGAGCTACAGAGGAAAATTCAAAGAAAAAAAGAGGCATATAAAAGGTGGAAGCAAGGACAGGCCGCCTGGGAAGAATACAGGGATGTTGTCCAGGAAGCTAGGCACCAGGTTAGGAAAGCTAAGGCCCACTTAGAATTAAACTTGGCTAGGTATGTTAAGGATAACAGGAAGGGATTCTATAGGTACATTGCAAATAAAAGACAGGCTAGGGACAAAGTGAGACCTCTCCAGAAGATATCAGGAGAACTGGCTACCCTGGATTTGGAGAAGGCTGAGGTTCTTAACGACTTCTTTGCCACAGTCTTCACCAGAAAATGCTCTGACCACACCACCCAAGTCTCAGAAGACAGACGCAGGGACAGTGAGAATGATGACCTTAGGCCCACTGTAGGAGAGGATCTGGTTCGAGACCATCTTAAGGACCTGAATGTATACAAGTCCATGGGACCTGATGAAATCCATCCGTGGGTCCTGAAGGAGCTGGCAAATGAAGTTGCTAAGCCACTGTCCATCATATTTACAAAAGCATGGCAGTCAGGTGAAGTTCCTGATGACTTGAAAAAATGAAATATCACCCCCATTTTCAAGAAAGGGAAAATGGATGAGCCAGGCAACTACAGACCAGTCAGCCTCACCTCTGTGCCTGGCAAAATCTTGGAGTGGATTCCCCTGGAAGGCATGCTGAGGCACATGAAAAACAACAAGGTGGTTGGTGACCAGCCACCATGGCTTCACTAAAGGGAAATGCTGCCTGACCAATCTGGTGGCCTTCTATGATGGGGCTACGGAACTGATGGACAGGGGTAGAGCAGTTGATGTCATCTACCTGGACTTGTGCAAAGCATTTGACACTGTCTCACATGACATCCTTGTCTCTAAGTTGGAGAGACATCAATTTGATAGGTGGACCACTCGGTGGATAAAGAACTGGCTGGATGGCTGCACGCAAAGAGTTGTGCTCAATGGCTCAATGTCCAGCTGGAGACCAGTAACGAGTGGTGTTCCTCAGGGATCAGTGCTGGGACCAGTCTTTTTCAACATCTTTGTTGGTGACATGGACAGTGGGATTGAGCGCGCCCTCAGCAAGTTTGCCAATGACAACAAGCTATGTGGTGCAGTTGATACATTGGAGGGAAGGAATGCCATCCAGAGGGACCTTGACATGCTTGCGAGGTGGGCTGATGCCAACCTGATGAAGTTTAACCATGCCAAGTGCAAGGTCCTCCACCTGGGTCAGAGCAATCCCAGGCACAGCTACAGGTTAGGCAGAGAAGAGATACAGAGCAGTCCTGCAGAGAAGGACTTGGGGATGTTGGTTGATGAAAAAATGAACATGAGCCAGCATTGTGCGCTTGCAGCCCAGAAAGCCAACTGTACCATGGGCTGTATCAAGAGGAGCTTGACCAGCAGATTGGCGGAGGTGATCCTGCCCCTCTACTCTGCTCTCATGAGACCTCACTTGGAGTATTGTGTGCCGTTCTGGTGTCCTCAACATAAAAAGGACATGGATCTGTTGGAACAAGTCCAGAGGAGGGCCACGAGGATGATCAGGACCTCCCGTATGAAGACAGGCTGAGAAAGTTGGGGCTGTTGAGCCTGGAGAAGAGAAGGCTGCGTGAAGACCTCATAGCAGCCTTCCAGTATTTGAAGTGGGCCTCTAGGGATGCTGGGGATGGACTATTAATTAGGGACTGTAGTGATAGGACAAGAGGTAACGGGTTCAAACTTAAACAGGGGAAGTTTAAATTGGATATGAGGAAGAAGTTCTTTACTGTGAGGATAGTGCGGCACTGGAATGGGTTGCCCAGGGAAGTTGTGAATTCTTCATCACTGGTGGTGTTCAAGGCTGGGTTGGACAGAGCCTTGGGTGACATGGTTTAGTGTGAGGTGTCCCTGCCTGTCGCAGGGGGATTGGAACAAAATGATCTTAAGGTCCTTTCCAACCCTAGCTATTCTATGATTCTTCTCTGTTCATACTTTTTGAACAGCCCTTCCATCCTTAATACACTTTGAGGTACCCTATGAAGATTTTCTTTTTATCCTCATAAAGACATTATGCCTTTCAAAGAGGATTTGAGTTTCAGGTGCGCATCAGTGTTGTTCTGTATAGAAGTGTGTTTCTGCCTGTGCTGTGTTACATAGTCATAATTCTCTGGTTGTTAGGGAAAGAGTATTGCTGTATAATATATTGCAGTAGGAGATAAAAGCCTCAAGAAAAATAAATGGTGAGGAATCCCTTACCTCACCCAAAGGGAGGACTGGGGAGCTGGTGATATCAGGAGAAGAGGCTGAAATCTTTGCTGCTTCTGTATATTTCAGTCTCAGTATCCTTGGGGGTCATTTGAAGATGATGTCCCGTAGATCATTCCATGAGCTGCCCTTTTAAAGCTTTTAATGATGCATTTTATTCTGACACTAGAAATTATGAAATCCTGAGGAGGCCATTTGCTATATCAACACCATGGAGAAGATTGGTGTTAGAGACCTGTGAGATTCGTATTTCTGATGAAACTGTCTCTTCCTACATGGTATGAAAATGTTTCTGATTAAATGTTTCTGAGTCTGATTAAAGAATATGAGCAATGCTTCTTCAGGATGGCTGTCCGGTAGCAACATAACTATCACAACATGCTCTAGGGGTAGTCAGAAGTGAAATATAAGTGTCATTTTTACTTCATGTATATTCAGCTTGGGATTAGACTGCATTTTTACCAATGAGACTGCTAGCACAACTGACAGATTGAGAAGTGGAATCTGTTGAAGTGAGATTAGAGTTCTTTCCAGAAAAGACACTCTATCTCAGCATGAGGTTTCAGGTTTGCTGTAGAGTCTGTTGCATGGAATTATTCTGTGGCTTGAGCTGGTTTCTTCTTCAGTGCTATGCAACAGTCCAGGATAAATAACCATTGTCTATTTTGAACTTAGAGGTCTGTAAAAAGACCATGATCTGAAATTCCGCAAGACTGTCATTGTCTATTTTCTAGTAAATTCTGTATTATCAGGAACAGAAGTTTGAAAGTAACACATGCTTTTATTCATTAGCAGTTGACAAAAGCCAACAAAACCCCAATACTTTATTTGGGACAGAAAAATAGGCATTTCCTCATTAAAAATTGAAGTTTTATTTCAGTCAAGAACCAATTTAAATTTATTAACTCAGTAATGAAAAGATGCATAAATCCCAAATAATTTATTTCAAACCAAGATTTTATGTTTAAAGCACCATATAAATACCTGCACTGCGTTCTCCCCATTGTCCTGCTGTCCAGCAGTGTCCGTATGTAGTCGTAAGGAAGAGCAAGAACAGGGACAAGCAGATCTGATACTTCCCTTGTAAACTCTTGCGGTTTCCAGCTACTAAAAGTGACATAAACTTCACTTTTGTTTCATTGAAATACTTGTGAATTTTCTAAATCTTTTGGCGATGCTGGATGGAGAGGTGCATGCTTTTTCAAGACCATGAAAAACGTTCAGCTAGTTCTGTTCAGAAAGCCTCTAAGGTCAAAGTACCTTCATATTCTGTGAGATTTTGAAGATCTTGATGGTTTCCTAACTTCTGTCTATGTCATTTTACAACTGGGACATTTCTTGTAAAGGATCCATTTGCAGGGAGCTGAATGCCCCTATACAGAATGCTGTACTTAACCAAAACTGCACATATTAAGTTCCTATTTTAAAGCCGTTGTAAGAAATTGAGCAGATTTCTTGTTGAAAGCTTCCCTTTCTATGAAATCTGTAATCTAGGTATTGGTTTTTTGTTTTGTTTTGTTTTTGGTTTTTTGTTGTTGTTGTTTTTTTTTTTTTTTTTTTTTAAGCCACTTATGTCAGATATTTCGGGCTTTGGTGAGTGTAGACTTAGATCAGAAGTAGGACTTGTAGGATGGAAACACTTGGCAAAGTGTCAAGATGAGCAGGAACTCAAGAAATAATAAGTTTCTGCCTCCAATGTCTTAAATCCACTTCTCTTGTGGAGCTGGCTGTTGTAGGCTGTTTTTTGTTTAAAAGCCTATATCTAGTTCTAATATGATTTTGGTATGAATCTGTAGATATTGTCTGTTAATCCCCTTGGGTGTTTCTGTTCTGTAAACCATCTATGTAAGATTACTTTCTTCTAAATTAATACCTTGCAGGCATTTTTGAACAACAAAATGTGTAAGGTTGGATTGATCGGTGATCACACAAAAAAGATTAGTGTTATGTCTTACAGATTTAAGCAAGAGAATTCTTTTTATGAAATGGACAACGTGTCCAACTAGGTCTAACAGAAATAATCCTTTTCCTATTACTTGCAAGACCTGGGAAATGTGGCTGTATTATGACTTTGCAGAGGCTTCTAAGAACTGTGTCAGAAACCAAATCGTTATCACTTACTTCTATTAGGAGAAAAAAAAAAAAAAGCCCACAATCAGAAACATTCAAGAGGCAGAGGCTACTTCTGACAAGGTTATGGAACAATATTCCATTGCAACACCGATTTTGCTGTTTCAGGAGGAAATTTACCTGGATAGCTAAATGACTGATTTACTTGTATCTGCCTTGAAGCACAGAGTCTTTTTTAGTCTTTTAGGAGCAGAAATGGGGGTTTTAAGAGCCAGAAGCAGGCAGCAATGTCTGAAAAAACTCAGATATGCAGACAATTCACGGGCTGACGGAGTATTGCTCTCCAGATTTGAACAAGGATCCATAATTGTGGTACTGTTAATCAAGGGCATTTAATCATGGATACAACAAATTCTTATAACTACATTTTTCCCCCACTTTAATTCTTTCTTTATAGTCATTAGTTAATTGACTTAACAGCGCAATACCATTGACTGGTAGAATTTTTGTTTTCCTTACTCTTACTGTCTCTTGACATTATGAAATGTTATGAAATGTTTCAGCTTCAATCTTTTAAAAATCAAACCATTATTTTGTAGTATTGGAATAAGGTAGTTTCTTTTGTCTTCATCCTTTTTTTGCAGAAAAAGTGATGTTTAGTAAGGGTTTTCCTTTGAATGCATATCTTCCCTGCAGCAGAATAAGATCTCAAATATGAACAGCTTAGAATGAATTTATAAGCATAATCTGTCTTGGGGTGGATTGGGGTAGACAGAGCAGGGTGTAGCAATGAAAAACATGTTTTCAGCTATAACTTGTATTTATTCAGCTTTTCTGACTAAAGTACAACCCTACCAGAATAAAACTTGCTTAGGTCAAGCTTTGTACTCAGGATGTTTTATAAAAGCTCAAATTCTAAAAGCCTACTCATATCCTCAAAACAGGAAAAAGTCAGAATGTGAATAGTCAGAATGTGATCCCAGTTCAGCAGGTTAAAAGCATTAAGAAAATAGTGAATAAAAAGTATGAGAAGGTACTGCTTAATGCAGTGACCCAGTGAACTTTCCTGAACAACACTCGCATAACCTTTCTTACAAGCAGCAATTATGCGTGGGAAACTAATTTGAGGAGGTTTACTCAGCAGTACTCGTAGGAGAATAAAGTGATGAATCTGACTGATAAATAAGCTGCAAAATGCAGACACTATTATTAGTCCCAGTTAAATAGATGGTTTCAAAGCAAACTGTGGACTAAGCTATATGATATGAAGAGTGAATCTGTATACTGGGAATGTCTAAGGACTAGAAGAATGAACAGCTGAGCTACAAGATAATGGGGGAAAAAGTCTGTAAGCCACACAAAGGCAGTGAACCTTCTCAACAGGAGATCAACAAAAGGTCAAGGTAATGTGCATGAAAACACTTCTTAATTACTTGTTTTTGACACAAGCACTGGACTCCCAAGAAGCAGATTTTATCTATGAATATTTTTTAGGCTTCCAGATATTTAGTTCAAATGGAGATTTACAGAATGCAAATATTTTTCTGTGGTATTTGACTTACTTAACACTGCATACCTGCTAGTTTTTGATTCTTGCTGACGCTCAGGTAACGTGCGTGTATGAATTTCCTCTCATGGGAACTGGTAAAAGTTTGACTGTGGATTTTCAAATGCACCTGGACTTTATGAAACCATGGTCTCAAAGTCAGAATTAGGTCAGTGCTAAGGTCTGTATATTTGTTGCCCTAACATGGCCCATTTGAACTTTAAGTAAATGCATGTGTGTTTCCCTGAGGACAGAAAGGGGTTTTTTTTGTTTTCAAGGCATTTTGACAGTGTTCCTTTTATGTCACCATGTTTCCTAACATTCCCTACTGTCTGTCACTGTCTGGGTATGCTGTTTTCACTGCATGTTCTTGAATTCCTGGAAAGCACAGTGAGTAGGATTAGGATGTAACAAATGATTGCAAGGATCCATCACAGCCTTTTAACGGTGGCTGTACATGTCACAACTGTTTAGGCTCTCATTCATATAATTCATGCGCACTTTGATTCTTTTGTATGTGTATATACATATATATGAATAAAAACTTATCTTTGTGTATATGTATATATGTGTTTATATATGTGTGTGTATACGTATAATTTATCCATTAATGTTTTTTTCAGCTGGTGAGCTAGGCTTTCACCTGTAGTGATCTTCTCAATTATCTTCTGTTTCTTCAGGGTAAAGAGCTAAAATCCCAGTATGACTTCTCCGCTTAAAATTTATTGCTGCTTAGTTGGTATATTGGAGCTGGCAACATTGTGTCCTTACCTCTGTGCTAGACACCAGCTGTGCCGCTGATCTGAGAGGCGTTTATTAAAAGTACCTGAAAGACTGCCTTCTCTTCATCAGATATTGTAACCAGTGGAAGACAGGGCTTTGTAGCTAACTTACCTCATCAAAGCTGAATGAAAGTGGTAGTATCACTTGTATCTGGACTTGAAGACTATACACTAACCTTTCCTCCAGAGAGAAGCTGTAGTGATAGGGGTTTCTTCTTAGTTTCTGGAAGTTAGCTCTTTGAAACACGCTGCTAAAAATGGACTCCCAGGGGCAGGTGTGACCAGCCTATTCCTCTCCCTGCTGTGCATACTCAAAGGGCTTGAAGAATAAAGAGCCGGGGCTTTCTCTGGACTGGACTTGGGCCACAGGCCTTATAAGCTAAAAAGAATAGCTAGGATGCATATTATTCCAAATCTGTTTGAATTTGTGCAGTTATATAGAATCACAGATGAGTTCGGGTTGGAAGGGACCTTTAAAGGTCATCTTATCTAACCCTCCTGCAATGAGCAGGGACAGCTTCATGATCAAATGCTTCCTAGTGACAAGTACAACGTTACTTTGATGAGTGAGGTCTTTGTTAGACTGACCCCCCAAGTGGGAGAGGTGAGGATGTCACTGGCAATAAATGTGTTACATTTCCTGGGAACAGGTATGCATGCCTGACATAAACATAAACGGGGAATTGAAAAATCAGTTTTCTCTCCATTCACGACTGCCAGCAGTAGTGTTACACAAATTTGTCTTTTTATTCCTTTGCACTATTTCTCTGGCCATCTCTTGTCCCTGTTTTAGATGGTATAAGACCCAGGCAGAGGCTGCCCATGGCTTAGAATGCTTAAGTTATGTGCAGGGGTAATTTTGTAGAAACCTACATTCTTTAAAAGAAACAAAAACCAAGCAAAACCCTGAAACAAAACCAACACAAACAAACAAAACTCCAAAAGCAGGATAAAAAACCACACCTTTGGACTTACAGTGGCTGCTGGGCTGCTTTGATGAGTGTGTAGTGAGAGTAGAGGTCTCAGAAACTGAAGAACTATCATAGAATCATAGAATAGTTAGGGTTGGAAAGGACCTGAAGATCATCTAGTTCCAACCCCCCTGCCAGGGGCAGGGACACCTCACACTAAACCATGTCACCCAAGGCTCTGTTCAATCCAGCTTTGAACACCCCCAAGGATGGGGCATTCACAACTTCCCTGGGTAACCCATTCCAGTGCCTCACCACCCTTACAGGAAAGAATTTCTTCCTCATATCCAAGCTAATCTTCCCCTGTTTAAGTTTGAACCCATTAACCCCTTGTCCTATCATGACAGTCCCTCATGAAGAGTCCCTGCCCAGCATCCCTATAGGCCCCCTTCAGATACTGGAAGGCTGCTATGAGGTCTCCATGCAGCCTTCTCTTCTCCAGGCTCAACAGCCCCAACTTTCTCAGCCTGTCTTCATACAGGAGGTGCTCCAGTCCACTGTTCATCCTCGTGGCCCTCCTCTGGACTTGTTCCAACAGTTCCATGTCCTTTTTATGTTGAGGACACCAGAACGGCACACAATACTCCAAATGAGGTCTCATGAGAGCAGAGTAGAGGGGCAGGATCACCTCCGTCGATCTGCTGGTCAAGCTCCTTTTGATGCAGCCCACAATATGGCTGGCTTTCTGGGCTGCAAGCGCACACTGCCGGCTCTTGTTGGGTTTCTCATCAACCAACACCCCCAAGTCCTTCTCCGCAAGGCTGCTCTGTATCTCTTCTCTGCCCAACCTGTAGCTGTGCCTGGGATTGCTCTGACCCAGGTGGAGGATCTTGCACTTGTCATGTTTAAACTTCATCAGGTTGGCATCAGCCCACCTCGCAAGCGTGTCAAGGTCCCTCTGGATGGCATTCCTTCCCTCCAATGTATCAACCGAACCACACAGATGGTGTCATCGGCAAACTTGCTGAGGGCGCGCTCAATCCCACTGTCCATGTCACTGACAAAGATGTTGAACAAGACCGATCCCTGAGGGACACCACTCGTTACTGGTCTCCAGCTGGACACTGAGTCATTGAGCACAACTCTTTGTGTGCGGCTATCCAGCCAGTTCTTTATCCACGGGGTGGTCCACCTATCAAATTGATGTCTCTCCAACTTAGAGACAAGGATGTCATGTGAGACAGTGTCAAATGCTTTGCACAAGTCCAGGTAGATGACATCAACTGCTCTACCCCTGTCCATCAGTTCCGTAGCCCCATCATAGAAGGCCACCAGATTGGTCAGGGAGCATTTCCCCTTAGTGAAGCCATGCTGGCTGTCACCAACCACCTTGTTGTTTTTCATGTGCCTCAGCATGCCTTCCAGGGGAATCCACTCCAAGATTTTGCCAGGCACAGAGGTGAGGCTGACTGTTCTGTAGTTCCCCGGCTCATATGTTTTCCCCTTCTTGAAAATGGGGATTATATTTCCCTTTTTCCAGTCTTTGGGAACTTCACCTGACTGCCATGATTTTTCAAATATGATGGACAGTGGCATAGCAACTTCATTCTCCAGCTCCTTCAGGACCCACGGATGGATTTCATCAGGTCCCATGGGCTTGTGCATGTTCAGGTTCTTAAGATGGTCTCGAACCGGATCCTCTCCTACAGTGGGCCTAAAGTCATCATTCTCACTGTCCCTGCGTCTGTCTTCTGAGACTTGGGTGGTGTGGTCAGAGCATTTTCTGGTGAAGACTGTGGCAAAGAAGTCGTTAAGAACCTCAGCCTTCTCCAAATCCAGGGTAGCCAGTTCTCCTGATATCTTCTGGAGAGGTCTCACTTTGTCTCTAGCCTGTCTTTTATTTGCAATGTACCTATAGAATCCCTTCCTGTTATCCTTAACATACCTAGCCAAGTTTAATTCTAAGTGGGCCTTAGCTTTCCTAACCTGGTGCCTAGCTTCCTGGACAACATCCCTGTATTCTTCCCAGGCGGCCTGTCCTTGCTTCCACCTTTTATATGCCTCTTTTTTTCTTTGAATTTTCCTCTGAAGCTCCTTATTTATCCAAGGAGGTCTACTGCCCCTCCTACAGCACTTCCTTTTAGTTGGGATGCAGCACTCCCAAGCTTGCAGCAGTTGATCCTTGAATATCAACCAAGAGTCCTGGGCCCCGCTGCCCTCTAGGGCTATATCCCATGGAATCTTACTAAGCAGGTTCCTGAAGAGGCCAAACTCTGCTCTCTTGAAGTCCAGAGCAGTGAGCTTGCTGCACGCTCTTCTCACTGTCCTTAGGATCTCGAATTCAACCATCTCATGATTGCTGCAATCAAGGCTGGCCTGGAGCATCACATTTCTAACCAGCCCTTCCCTGTTGGTGAGGATGAGGTCCAGCATGGTACCTCTCCTTGTTGGCTCCCCTATTACTTGCAGAAGGAAGCTGTCTTCCACACAGTTGAAGAACTTCCTGGGTTGCTTGTGCCGGGCCGTACCATCCCTCCAACAGATATCAGGGTGGTTGAAGTCCCCCATGAGAACAAGGGCCTGTGAGCGTGAGGCTGTTCTATGTGTCTATAGAGTGCTTCATCCACAGAGTCCTCTTGGTCCGGCAGTCTGTAACAGATACCCACAATAATATCTCCCATCACTGTTCTCCCTTTAACCCTGACCCACAAACTCTCTGTCGACTGCTCACCTGTCCCCAGGCACAGTTCCATACACTCCAGCCTATCCCTAACATAAATAGGAACTCCCCCTCCCTGCCTACCGGGCCTGTCTTTCCTAAACAGCCTGTAACCTTCCATTCCAACACACCAGTCATAGGAGCCATCTTACCATGTTTCTGTGATGCCTATGATATCATACCCCCATAGACGTGCATATATCTCTAATTCCTCTTGTTTGTTCCCCATGCTATGGGCATTTGTATAGAGACATCTGAGCCGAGCTCCAAATGAAGCTGGCTCATTGGCTGGAACAGCTGCAATATCTCTACATAGCTCTGAACGTTTCCTATAGGTGCTGGCAACTGACTGGGTGTGTTGGGATGGAATGATGCCCCCCTCCCCCAACACATCTAGTATAAAGCATCCTTGACCAGCCTGGCAAGCCTCTCCCAAATCCACTCTTCCCTTTCTTTGTCAGAACAGCTCCACCAGCCCCCAGTAGATCTGGCCTACTAAATTGAGTCCCATGTTCAAGATTCCCAAACCCCTGACTATAGCACCACCCTTCTGACCATTTATTAACCTGGCCAATCCTCCTAGCCTTTTTGAGGTTCTGCCCTGTATCCTGGAGAATTGACAAAAAGACAATCTGCGCTCCAGAGCCCCTAACCACCTCTCCCAGAGCTCTGTAGTCCTTCTTTATGTTCCCCAGGCTACTGCTATCTGTATCAGTAGCACCCACAGGGATCACTAGAAGTGGGTAATAGTCAGTGGGACCGACTAGAGCAGGCAGCTTCTCTGCAACATCCCTGATCCGTGCCCCTGGTAGGCAACACACCTCCCTTGAGCCTGGGTCAGGCCGACAGATGAGTGCCTCTGTTCCTTTCAGAGTAGAGTCCCCTATTACTATGGCCCTCTGCTTTTTCCTGGCAGCACCAGTAGAGATCTTTTTTACCAGTGGATCAGCCGGTTGTTCCTGGTGGGAGTGTGTTTCCTCATCAGCCCCCTGCAGGACAGCAAAGCGGTTCTGGGTGGGGACAACAGATTTAGGAGGAAGCCCCTTGCTTTTAATTGTCCTCTTCCTCCTTTTTTTGTTGTTTTTTTCTGTTACCATTTCCCGGCTTCCTGGGTTAGTGGCCTCCTTTCCCACATGAGCAACAGTGGACTCTTGAGGTCCCTGCACAGCCTGGTCCTGGAGCAAGCAGTGCTGTTTCCCCTCAGCTTCCCTGGCACCTTTCAGCCCAGTAACAGCATCCCGCAGCTCAGCCCCTGCTGCAGGAGGACCTCCACCAGGGAGCACAGAGTGCAGCCAGCCCTGCCCGTTGTGTGTGCACCCTCTCCTCAGGAGAGCAGTGCAGGCGCTATCTACACCCTGAGCTCTGCACTGCAACCTCCCCTCTCATCGGCTCTGTCTAGGCGCCTACACTGGCAGACGGGAGCCTGGTCATACAGCCTGCCCGCGGGAACTGCCGCGCAAACTGCCTCGAACCCTCCCTGTTTGCCCGCCCTGTTCACCGCCAAATCCTGATTGTTTTGGAGTCTGCCTTTTTCAAAACTTTTCCTCCCAGGGAAAAAGATTATCTTTGCAATGAATAAAGGTCTAGGTTTCACATGATGCTAAAGCAATCACTTGGTTAATAACTATAATAATTTGGACATGCATTAATCATTGCATCGACTCCAAAGCATATGTGAGTATGTCTGTTGGTTTATGTGTACATATATTTTTCTGCATTAGTTCATTCAGGTGACAGCTCCCTGTTGAAAGTTCGTAAGGGATGAAATTAGAATTTCCTTTGCAAGCTGCACAAAGTATATGGGCAAATCATGTTATAGAGGAACAAGCTAGAAAAACAGAACTTCTTCATAAAGTTCTTCTGTCTTTGCAGGAAACCCTCAGAAGCTAAAGCATTTTTTTGCAGAGTAGACATTACCATTGTATTGTCAGATTCTCAGTTCTTCTGTTCTCTCTGTGTGTGGCAGTGCTGAGCACACAAGCACTGCACATAGTGGTGCAGAAGCAGTTGAACAGCAATACCTGTCTTGCTGTAACAAGAAGCCACGTGTAAACTCTCAGAGAGTATATGTAAATTGTGTTTGTTCAGGTACTTATAATAGTGGTTGTTGTACTGTTTGACAAAGACGCTGAGTGTATTTATCAATGCAAATTATTTTTATTTACTGGATGCTTACATTTAGAAGATGTAACGATAGGAAATACTGCAGAGAAGTTAGGCTCAATTACTAGATCGTTCCACAGACACCCTACTGTAGTGTCTAGATATCTCCCAGGTTTCCAAAAGATACATGGCAATTATTTCCTCTCTCTCAATTTATTTTTTTTCTCCCAACATGTGTACATAATCTGCCTAATTCCCCAACTCCTCTTCATGAGAGCGGCAGCCCACCTTCCCTCTGGAGGTAGCTACCAGGCACTTGTAGCAGGCTCATGTTTTGATCTTACATACTTGCAAGATGATGCTTAAGATCAGTAGCCCTGTGTTGAGGCACGTTCCTTGTAAATAACTCTGTGTTGATACTTGTTCTTGGGTTATTAAACTATAAGATATAGTACCACAAGTCAAGTGCCATTTCACTGCATCAATGCCTCCTTGGTAGCTAAAGCATGCCTTTATTGGAGATCTGTCTGTGTGTGGACAGCAGCATGGAGTATACTCCTTCAGGTTTCTACCTAGAAACAGCAACTTCAGACAGAAGCTTGCGTGAGCACTTTTACATGAGGACTGAAGCACAAGGCTTCTGAAACAAAATAACAAATGCTTATATGCAAAAGCTCCTCTACATTTCCTTAGCTTTGCTGAAAATCTGTATTGTGGGCAAGGTTATTATGACTGTTTCTATTTCTGTCCCATTGCACAGTTTTTTCTTCTGTTCTTGGCCGGCCTGTTCTGATACAGATGATCCAATTTATTGCATTGTCCCTTCCTGTCTTTTCTTTGAGGTTTTTCCATTTTCTGTTTAGGATTTGTGATTTTTCAATGTCTTTTCTTACCGTCCACTCCCTTTCCCTTCCCCCAGCTGCTGAGTATTTGTGTTTGGTACAATGGTTAGGAACCATTAGCAAGGTAGTCACCTTTGGCAATGAGTTGTCATGGTCAGGGATCAGTATTTACTTTCTCTAGACAAACACAGAGATATTTCAACACCCTTCTTAAGAAAAGAGGTATGGAGTAAAAGTTAAAAGCAATTCAGAGAGCTGCTACAGTGAAATTGGAATTTGTAAGATGATGCAGTCAGATTAACTACATTCACCTGGTGCCAAAGTTTGTTTCCAGTTTTAGTGTTCTGGTAGGTTTGAAGGGCTTCAGAAATGGGATGGTCATGAACAACGGGGACAATATCATGAATGATATGTACCAGTCAGAAGTCTGCAAAGGATATATGTACCACAGTTCCAAGCTGAAATAGATGCCGTCTCTGTAACTGCACATATCATTAGTTGGATTAGATGAGGAGTCCTAATTAATTTTGCTATGACTCCGCTTTTGAAATTAAATTCTTACATCTGTACACTGAAGAAGATGGATGCAGGAACCTTGTTTGCTAGGATTCATTAGAGGTAAGACTATTTTTCAAACTGTGGAATACAGATATAGAATCAAACTTGACAGTGAAGTGGGCACTGCCTTCAGAGGCTTTAGGCAAATTCTGTGTCATTCTACTTTCTTCAATTCAGTGCTTGTCATCCACCCCAGCTTTGCTGTGACCGTGGAATGCTGCTATGGGCATTCTCTACTGAATGGAATCTAAAAGGGCTTTGAAATATTGATGAATAAAAGGTTAATTTTTAATTCTCCATCAATCTGGACTAATTG